>JAOWBP010004015.1:6988628-7263833 GCA_028571105.1 Tragopan temminckii
AGCAACACAAATTTAGTAACTATTTGTGATCCATTTAATATGGAATATTTGATAATGTGTGTTAGTATAATATTCTTCGCTTCTGTGTTTTGAATTTAAATTATTGTTACACAGCTACATATTTTCTAGGTTAGTACTGACATTAGCTCAAAGTTAAAATCTAAAGAGTTTGATGCTTCTTTGCAAGGAATTGTGGAATTTTGTTAGCCTGAAGATTATCTGCAGCTCCATAGTTACATAGTTGGAAAACATCTTTTCCTCTCAGGTTGAATTCATTAGACTCTGGGGCTCACCTGTGGTATAACTCCTACAGTCACGTGAGTGTACTTCCATCCTCTGGTTGTGCTACAGCCCAGTCAAACTTTGAAGATAATTATTTCTGTTGTACCAGTGGAGGTACGCACATTTGTTTCCATCTTCTGTGAATGGTGGGATGCACTCACATTTGGATCTGCTGCCAGCTGGCTTATTTCCCCATTGTGCCTTGTGGAGTCCTGGAAAGCAGTGTAATTTCAAATGGTGAGTGAAGCAGAGAGGTGTGAGTTTTGTGTTATTGATCTTTAGAGATAATCACTAAATTGCAATGAAGACCTGATTAATTTGGCCTTGTTTTCTTCAAGAAAACCATCCAGATTATACTAATAGAAAACCACCCATAGCATTTTTATGTTTTTCCAGTGAATTTCTCCCAGAAATACTTAGCTCTATAAGGGCTGCTCAGCAGTGCTTACGGTAAGCTCAGTCTTTGCTACCCTGTAATAATACAAAAGCTGTCTAAACAGCAGCCAGCTGCAGGTGCACATAAAATCAGGAATATCAGCAGTTCTGAGAACCAGAGAGTGATGCCATAGGCCTGTCTGCTGTGGAAGGAGCATGGCAGACACAGGGGTGGCAGCAGGGTGGTGGCTGCCCTGTGCTTCCCTTTTGGAAGCAGCAGCCACAAGGAGCTGCATGCTCTGCGCAACACAAGGATGTATTTTGGTCACTAGCTTTTCTTGCTATGTGCAATTCCTAGTGGTATATTGCTAATACACTGAAGCACAAATAACATTTTCCCGAAGCTATGTTGAAGAGAATAGTTTTCCTCTTTTAAACGGCTAGCTTTGAAAAGCTTTTGTCCAACTTGAAGCTGAGATAAAATTGTATAGATGCCTGATGAGGAAGAAAGTCTCCAGGGAAGCAATCTTGTATTGATAACAAATGTGAATGATTGCATAAATTTGTTGGTAGTGTTGCTGGCCACTTCCTCCCTGCCACTGCATTGTGTAATGCTAACCCTTGTTTTTGTTTGTTTGAGCTGAGCAGAAGTTGCAGGTTGCTGTATTTCAGACTGATTTTCAAGCAGGTCATTGTTTTTGTTTCATAACTTTGCTGTGTGGCCTGAGGCACTGCTGAGCTTTCCCTGGCCCAGCTCTGTCCTCGCCTGTGGAAAATATGGCTATGCAGGTGCTTAGGCTGCAGCTGAGGCTGTGTCTCAGGTGAAAATGATGTCTCTCATTGCTGCCTCCTCATGCAAAAAAAATATTTTACTAGTCTGTGTAAGCTGAAGAAGCAGCCTAAGGAATGGGTGGTCATGCCCTAAGCAGCCATAGGCACACGGTTGTTTTTCAGCCCATGACAGCAGGCCGAGAAGCGGGCGTGCAGCCCAATGCGTGGCTGTGGGCCCTGCTGTCCTGCAGCTGTGTCTGCAGGCTGCCCCTCAGCCTGTGGCTGCCAGGGCTCCCCAGGGATGGCTCCAGGCCCTCCTGCGTGCCCCTAGCAGGTGTTGCAGGGAAGCCTGGACTGTCCCAGCCTCTGGGGAGAGTCATTCTTTGATTCAGTGCTGTAATTTAATCTCTGCTGTTCTGCCTTTTTCCTGAGACTATGGCTTCTGACAGTGCAGTTGCTGCCATCTCAGTCAGGCCCCCTCGCACCTTGCTCCAGGGACAGGCAACAGACGGCCCTTCTCACCCTACAAGCAGGGCCTTTGTGCTGTGCCATTACCGAGCGCTGACTGGAGGCGAAACCCAAGCTGGTATTGCTCATGCTTAATCAATGGTGTCACTGCTAATGGTGCTGGTAATTCCTGAGCCGTGTCTGCTAGCTAGTCTGGGAAAGTAGCGAGGGTTGGCCAGGTAGAGAAAAGGCTTGTGAGCCCCAAGGGGATAGATGCATGGCACCTCCTGCACGGCCCGAGACCAGATGGCTCCATGCTGTGAGAGGTAGGCTTCTCTTTTCCCTCCTGTGCTACTTTGCTCTGTCTTCAGATGTCACTTCTGTGCTGTGGTTGCGACTGTTGTCTGAACTCTTCTTCTCTGTGGGCAATATTTCCGTGTTTTGTGTGGTAGAGCTATTGCTTCTCAGAGCAGTGCTTCTATTGCTGCAGATTTTTATTACTGTTCACTGAGAGCAGAATGCATGGAGCTGGAGGTCCATAGCATTGAAGTTATTGTTACAGTGCTTAGATGATGTCCATGCATACTAGTTACTGATGATTTCACTGATGTGGTTTGTGCTGCTGAAGACAAAGTAGGGAGAAGTTCTAATAGGCAGCAAAAGAGAGAAACCTTAAGTAACAGATGGGTGGACAGAATTTTCACACTCTCTGTTCATGTGTATGGGCACGGAAAGCCCACATTTGAGGCAGTAGATTTTTGATGGGGCTGAGCACATCTTGCGTGTCTCTTGCGTGCCCCTGTGCATGCTCCTCTATGCTGAGCACCTGCCAGGACAGCCCTACAGCAGCAGGGTGGGCACGAGGAAGTGCCAGGCAAGTGCTGCTGGCAAACCAGTTGTCCCATGACACTGGTTAGGGTGAGCTTGGCCAGGCCAGGAGCGAAGGGGGGACAGCCAGGAGGATCAAGCTGCTCCTCTGAGCAGAGCTTGCCTCCTGGCAGGTAGGCGCTGCTGTGGTGGCTGGCCTCACGTCGTGCTCCTTGGAGTCAAAGGGCACTGCTGAACGATGTGGTAGGAGCTGCCTCTACAATTCCAGGTAGAAGTGTTGCAGTTTGCATGGCAGCAAGTGGCTCGTAAACTTTTCTCCACCTCTCTGTAGTCCACCTTACAGTTGCCAACAAGCTGTGGTTAGCTTACAGAATGCTGCGGTATCAGAGCTAATGGGGCTTTGCCCATGGAGCAGAAGCCCCACGTGAGGTCAACCTGTGGGGCTGGATCTCCAGCCCTGCCTGCTGGTCTCTGTTCTTGCAGGTGGTCGTTCCTGACTTCTTCCAGCCGAGGGAAGACCTGCTCTGGTGGTGCTGCTGTTCAGAGCTAGGGAGGATGGAGAAAAGGTTATCTTTCTTGTTTTTAATCTCACAGGAAGTCACGAGGCAATGTAGGTCAGTGACAGGGCAAGCTGGGGACGCGTTAGGCGCAGCTGCTGATTGTGTCTCAGTGCATAACACAGCATGCTGCACGGATTTTATTGTTTTGGAAGGATGACATAAGGAGAAAGGTGCACCCTCCGAATTTAATTCCTGGTCTTTGTGTGTCAGATTGGGTGTATGCTCTTTTGGTGGGATGAAATTTTTCTTCTTTCTAGTCTCCATCCTGTACGATGAATTCATGGTGCCATCTACTGATTAGAGATGGAATTAGCGCTGAGATCGAGTGGGGAGGAGAATTCACTGTGGGCTTCACTTTAAGAGAAAATTTAACTCTGTGATTAAACAACAGCTGTAAAATGTGGGAAGCACCAAATACCTGGGGTTTGTTGTTATTATTTATTCCCTGGAAGATTTCAGCGCCTCTGAATCTTACTGAGCACTTTGGGGCTGTGCGACTCTGAAGGAAATTGAGCAGGAATGGTGCTTTTGAAATCTCATCCCTTGTGTCCAGAGGAGCCCCATGGATTCTTCTTTCTCCTTGTGCTTAGAGGTTTTTTTTTTTACTCCTCTGCCACTCAAAATCAGAAGTAGTTTTCAAAAGTCTTTGGAGCTTTTAGGAAAAATGGAAAATTGCACTTTTTGTTCCTTCTTAAAAAGTAGGAGTAACAACAACAGAAAGATCAAGATTTCATATTTTGAATTTGTTTGTGAAACAAAAATAATTTCCCCTTTCATCTGAAATTGGCACTGTTACCCAATGTGATCACATGGCCAATTCTGCAATTAAAACAGCCAAACAAATGACTGGAGAGGGGGAAAGACTGATCTCAGCTGTCTTCTCAGATGCTACTTCTGAATTTCAGTTTTCAGAAGACACCAAAAATTTTTGTCTAGAAAGTAAGTAAATAATTCACTGGTTCTACAAGTGAAGATGATCTCTGCTCCTGCAGATCTTCCTCCAGCTTTAACTGCTGTCTCATGCTATTAGTGTCTCATGCTGTTCTGTTCTGACTGCTCCTTCAATCTCAAACTGTCTATTTCTTGCAAAGCATTCTGCTCCTCTGCTTCCCATCCCCAAGCAGATGCATAGCATCACCAACCTGAGAAACCTGACAGTCAACCTGGGTGGAAGGCTATGGGGCTTGAGTTAGAGCACATCTTTATCCCCAAGTGGCACTTGCCTTCTGAAGAGCTCTCTATGAGGAGTGAGCAGCAGAAAGCATGTGAAAAAAATGCAAGCAAGTAGAAACATCTTTAAAAAAAAATGAGTACTTCATTTGAATGCAAAACAGCTGAAAGGCTTAACTGGGATACACTGGCTCTGCTTCTGAAATATCTAGTTCATATTCCTTCAGAAGAAATTCAAAATGTAGCCTAAATGCAAACTATTTTCACATACAGCTTTAAAGCACAGCCCCTTTTCTGTTCTCTTTCTCTAAGCACAGTGATTGCCTGTAATAGCTTGCCGGTGTTCCTAAGGTTAATAGATAAAATAGATAAGAGATAATAGTGTTTCGTGTAGTAGCGCTTTAGGGAATACTGTGAATATTGAGGTAATTGGGAAGTCTGTAAGAAGGGGGGTCACTGAAGAGGAGTCAAGCTAAGATTAGAAAAGCTGAGCTGCAGAACTCGGGAATACTTGATAAAGGTCAGAACTGGAGGCCATTGGATCACTCTCTCTTGAAATACTGAGTCAAATAAAAAAAGACAAGGGCAGAACTAGAACAGTACCCTTATTTCCAACATCTAATTATTTATAGACATTGTTATTTTATTAAGATTAGACAGCAGTAGTCCAAAAGCAGTAGACTTTGCCTTCTTTATATATATGGTGGATTAGTCTGTCCACCAACAGTACAATGGTATGCTTAGAGATGAACATGCTGTAATTAAACATGATACATTATAGGTTTGTTGAGAAATAATTTTAATAGTTTCCAACCCTGATTGAGCAGTTAGACTCAGCTTTGTACAGCCTGTTAGAGTCAGGTTGTAGAGAGCAATCTACAAGTTCAGAACTGGCTCAGATTGTGCTATAGATGGGCAGCCAGTGTTTATATGAAGACAGCTTGGAAGTAGGAGGCTCATAATTTGTAGTCCGGGTTGGACTTGTTAAATTAAAGTCTTTCATTAAAAACAATGCCTGATCAGTTTGATGTTAGTTAGTGTATGTTTCTAGCCCTTCAGAATGAATTAAAATAGAATGAGATGGTTTTAAGTGTGTTGGTGATAGTACTCTGACATTTGTACTTCCTTGGTGCAGTAGATATGTGTATTTTCAGGAATGACCCTGTGAAAGGGAGATGAATTCAGTATCGTGGGTTACAGAGGGATGATTTCAAGTCTGCTAGTTATGGCAGCACCTCTGTGTGATTTTTGGAAAACAGACCTTCTTTGCCTCATGAATGTATTAGAAAAAAATACAGAGTACTGCTGTGGTCGGCAAAAGCTACTGCAGTGCAGAGGCGCCTCTAACAATTTATTTAGGGCATTAGCCGGAGGTTTTAAGTCAAGAGCTGGACCTCCTTGCCAACCCATGTCATTGCAGTGCACTTCCTTTAGTTGATAAGTCTGTTAAGATGCTCTTTCAATTCCCAATTCTTTCACAGAGACGCTGAATTCTGAACTCCAGTAGTAGCCTATAAGGTCAGCAAATGCTTGTGCATGTACTGCTAATGTTTTGGCTGTGCAGACATTTGTAACTGTATCAGTGCCAATTTATTGGATGACTTCTGAACTTTGTTGCTGTTAGTACTCTGCAAGACTCCAGGCTCACAAGAGCAGCAAAGCGGAAGCAAGGCAGTGTAACATAAACTCAGACATGCTCGTTATGTTATGCACCTTCAGGCTGGTCCTCACCTCTCGTGGACCCGAGGTTTACAAGGCAAAGGAATAGTTAAGAGTTGGAACAAGTCGCAAGGGGGTGAGAAAACAAAGAGGCTCATTAAACTTTATGCCTGCATCTTACCTATAAACAGCAAAGTACAGTTTTTGTTAGTGCTTTGAATTTTAATTACACGCTGCTTTGGCTAGTGCACGTCTAATCTCATCTTTTTTCCAGCTGATATTAGAGAATGAATCTCAAGTTTAATTGAAAAGCTGTCGAAGATTTTGGGAAAAACTGGAATGTTTGTGTGTAGGATACGTGTTTGCAAACCATTGCAAGAAAAGATACTTTCACTCTGAAGCCGGTCAGGGATGCAACTTTACTATCCACAAAGTAATTAGTAGCACATTAGTAAATATGACTGCATTCCATGTTTGCTGACGAGTCCACATGGTTCTGCGTGGAACATATTTTCTCTAGAATATGACATCTTTCTTAACCACCAAAGAATATAAATATTGGTCTTAGTACTTGAGCAAATCATCCCAGCCAAGTGAATCACAATTTTAAAGCACCATGTTGTACTGCGGCATTATTGAATTTCTGTATAGATCAAAGCTGTGACAAACGTTCATGTTACATTGACCATGGTCATATCATTTTTTTTCAGTTGAAACAACCAGTATCCTGAGGAGCACTGTACTGAGTTCTGCGGTAAGTTCTGCTTCTTAGTTTTTCTCATTGGAAAATAATACAACACCATAGCTTAAAGCTTGATCTGATTGGGAAAAAAAATCATTAAGGTTTTCTCAGAAAATGTTAATTTTATTGAGACTTGAAATTTGCTTTAGTTCTGTGTTGCACTCGGTAGCCAGCTTCATTGACAGCATGCTCTGCTGTTTTGGGAGCTGAAACGGCTGCATATATTAGTCCAGCAAAAGTAGTGGACATGGTTGCTTTTCTTGTGCTTTGTTAGTCTAGCAACCCCCTCCAGAGTAAGGTGTTTCTCTTACTGATTCTGGGTTCCAATGTGAGAAACGCTACTGAGGAGCAGCAGAGCTCTCTGGGCATTCTGGAGCAGCAATGCCTGTTAAGTGCCTGAGCTATATGCAGATGCAGAGCTCAGAAAAAATACTCCAAAATGAGTTGACTGCTGCTTCACTGGTATTACCCCACTTGTGCTGATTCACAGCAGTTGACAATTGAGTCTAAGATGATTTTCTTACAATGATTCTACATAGCCTGTCATGGTATTTAACTTCAACCAAACTAGCTTTCTTTGGAGAAAATTCCAGTATTTTTAAAAGCAGTGTGGAAATTCAGTAAGAAGTTGAGAGTCCGGTATGCTTGTAAATAAATAAAGCATTTGGGTAAGAGAAGACTTTCAGGAATTGTCCTGAGTCAGGTAACTCATTTGTGGCCTGTCATTCTTAAAAGCAATGAGGAATCTCAGTAAGTTAATAAGCTTGCGAGTAATCAGATTTTCCACATGCAGTCATGTCCTGTAAGTGCAATAGAGTGTATTAATAGTACTCCAATGTAACATTTTCCAAGTGTTTTGTAGTACTGCTGGTTGGGTCATGTACTTCTAACAAGCGTTAACATTCCTCGGGGAAGACTTAGAGTTTGAAGTGCCTTATTCTGCCATAAAATGAGGAATAATCAAATCTGTGAAGAAGAGGCCACTGTGAGCTTGGCAGGAATATGTGACACTTGTGTATTGTATAGTAGGCATTTCCTCTTTTCCTTTGATGAGTTGGAGGAAACCACTCTGAAGTATATGTATTGTATACACAAAGAAGAATATAACATAACAAAGCATTCATGTTTCTTGCTTAATTGCCATTTGCCTGTAGTGTATTCTGGAACAGAATAGGGTGGGAATCGCTGCTCTTACACCAAAATCTTTACCAGGTTTAGACTACAGCTGTCCACTGTCTACACTTTATGATAGCATGCTGTGATGGTGCTCTGCTGGCGGGCAGCAGGTTTCCATGGCAAGAACACGGTTGGAGAGACAGAATTCTTCACAACAGCTCTTCAGGTATTTTCTGAGACCCTATTTTCAGAGTTATTAATGAGAAAGAAATTACCAAGCAAGAATGCAATCTATTTATGACTTTCTGTTGTGCCACTTGTTGACATCGTGCCACTTTATTTGGTAATTGCATTAGTACTTGTCAGGTACGAGTTCATCAGTGTGCTGCAAAGGCTGGGAGCTCCTTGGAGCCTGCGGGGCCTCCTGGGGGAGACATCAGGTTAGGGATGGCAGCTGGGCGCTGTTTCAACTCCCAGCACAAGTATACAACCCTGTGCATGGGCTGGGGGTGAACTGGGAGCATTAAGCCATGGGAAGGGCCCAGCGCTGAGGGGAATGGAGGTGTTGCAGGCACTGCCTAAATGATGTTGCATCAAACGTCAAGTGGTGATCTATATAGTCATTTTTGGTCATCCCTAGTAGGTAACTGATGATACAGAGTAAGCAGTTATACTTTCTATGTATTTATTTGAAATGCATTTAAGAGTATTTTTAAATTAAACCTCATTTCTTCTGTTTTTCTTTGCACTAGAATGAGTGTGTGCCATTGTTCTGAAAACTTGAATGTTGCATACGAGATATTTGTGCACTTGTAAATTCAGCAGACATTTTCTTGGCTCCTCGATATTCCATCAGTGCAACTCTTCATTTAAAAAATAAAGGTTCTTGCCAACTTACATGAAGTCTACTTTGGCCTTTACCTCTGCACAGCTAAAAGCAGCAATACAACCACACTATCCCCATCCAGAAGTAGGATTGAATGTAGTAACTTAGTCTAAACGCACAGAGCGGTCAAAGCTCAGATTTCTCTCTCAGTAGCAAGCCACTAATCATAATGAATTATTTTCATTTTTATGAGTGGTAGTTCTTCATACTGGCCACAGTTCAAGAATATCACATCCAGAAAGCTTAAGTACTTGAGACCCAACTTCCCTCTTGGGTATGGAGGATAGAGAGGGTATGGGTAAGTCATTGCTGCATTCGCAGTGTAACTGTGTGCGAGCTGGCATTGAACAGACTGGGTAGGCTGGCATGAGCAGCCTTATTTGGGCTTCACAGAGCCTCAAGTAGTTTAACTGCTTTGTCTGTTCCCTGTATTTCAGATGAGTTTTTAGTGTAGTTGGCCATGTTGACTTTAATAAAGCATGCAGAAAGTGGGTCTGGAGGAGATGTGTGCACACAGAGCTGCATATTCCCCTCCAGACATCACGTCTCCTGCTCCTAGCGGCCTCTGCTGTGCCACTTGTGTTTCTGTCAGGGGGCTGCATTCACGGCAAGATGTCTTTTAGAGAAGATGTGTATGTGGCCGTTAGCTCTGGAAGAGTGCAGAACAGCCCTGAAACGAGGATGAGAGCTTCACAAGAGGAGCAGCTGGTGACAGGGGAGATTTTCACAAGGACGGGAGAAAGGAAGGATGCCTTAAGTAGGTGATCACTAATGGAAAGTGTGCTGATGAGGTAGTCCAGGAGGGCAAGTGGAGCAGTACTGATTACATCAACAAGTGCCTGGGGAGATGATACTGTGCAGTGCTACTTGGACTGGCAGTTAAACATTTAGGTGGAGAAAAACAGAGTTGAAAAATTTAAGAAACAACTTCTCCTGCTCCCAAAATGTTGGTACAATTGTGTAAGGTAGGAAGAGGGTAAGGAGTCAAAGGAAAGTAATTTATTTGCTATCTAGTTCCCACCACGAAATCACTGCAGGATCTTGTGCCTGCTTTCTTGCCACAGGAATAATTTCAGTATTAGATCACCAAGGAAAAGCAGAAAATACTGCCACCTAATTATGTTGAGGCTTCCTACTATCACTTATTCCACACCTCAAAGCCTTGGCTTTTCAAATAAATTCTTTGTTCCACCCCTGTCTCTGCTTTGGCTTAGCCAAATTTGGAATCAGTTTGCCAGTCACTATCTTTTTCCATTTTAGAAAAATCAGGTTATTTGGCAGTAACTGCTAAGGGGTCGAATCTAAGCCATTCATCTTGACACTGAATGTTCCTTCTGTGTGGAGGATACTTTCTTAGTGTGGAGTTCAGGCTGTGTTTTGGTTTATGCTGTTTCCTTTCAGAATGATCACTTTTCAATATCAATTTAATTTCACAGAAGACATATGCTTCACATCTGAGCACTGTGCTGGGACTGCAATGCAGGCTGGAGGAGTGTGCACCGCGGCCATTCCAGCTGCCCGTGCCTGTAGAAGGGTGCACCACTGACTCGGGCTCCTGGGCCGGGACTGGAGCTCCTTCGTCCCCTCAGTAAGTCAAACCCAATTGCAACTTGATTCAAAGCACTCCTATGTGAATGAGCCTTTCAGCTGTTGTCAGTAGGATTTCTGGTCTCTTTCCCATTCCCCTTTATCCTTGTGTTGTCTCCAGAGAACATAATCAAGCATGGGAGCTTGTAACAGTCAGGTCTGTGAGATTGTGTAGCATCAGGCACAGCATTGAGGAGTCGCATTTGCTGACATTAAGTTGACTACAGCTTTATGGTCATTTTACACATGACAGCATGTCAGCTGTGTAAACCTCCCTGGAACAAGAGATTGCCTATGACTAGCTGCCATGAAATTGAAATGATTTGTCTGTGTCTGTGTGGAGTGAAAATCGTGGCAATTGTTTGCTAGTCTTCTCAATTTCTCAAGCTTGTTTTCTATTCCAGGGTAATTTTGTAGTGAAGACAAAGCATTCATAGGGTTCACAGTGCAGGCGTGTGCCAACTCCCTCCCACTCCATCGGTGCATTCCCTCAGCCTGCCATCAGATTAAATGGGCTTCAAGTTAAAGCAAACAGACCATACTGTTTTCTTCTAACTTCAGAAAAAAATATATCAAGGGAAATTTGTGCCACTGTGGAGGCAAGTGTTACTCAGGGTCACTTCAGGTAACAGTAAGTGAGCCCCGACCGACTGGATTTCCATGAACTTCTTGTGGAAATAGGGACTATTCTTGTGGAATAAGGGACTAGTTAGCATAGCAGAGGTATGGTCTGAGCTGATGGATTTCTGTGCTTTTGGTGTAACTGTATAGGTAATGATGGTAATGCTAGAGTGCACCTGGAACTTAGGCAAATTTATAAATGATTGCTGCTGTTGTCATTTTTCAGACTTAAAAACCCTATAATAAAGCCCGTGATGTATTTAAACAACAGGACAATACTTTGAATATGGCTTTTTGAACATAATTCTGCCCAAGATATCTATATTTTGCTTTAAATTAGGATTAAAAAAATTAGAATAGTTCTGACGTCTTATTTTTGACCAAAAACTGACAGTTCCTATATATTCCATGACCTGACTGCTACATGTGTCACAATCTAAGTAGAAATGCTTTGTTTTTATTTTTTGTAATATTCTATTTCACGTGACTTGTAGTACACTAAAGATTGAGATAAACAGATATTATGCAACAACACGTTTAGTACAGAACATTTGATATGAAAAAGACTCCCACTGAAAAGCTGCTGGTGTCAAATAATCATTCCTTCTGTAGTTACTGACTTGCACCCGTCCAAATGACGGGCTTGGCTATCAACAGGGAACAACACTATTCCAACAAATGCTTGTGAAACCCTGCATGGTTGTCATCACATCAAAACCTTTTTGGAACTGTATACTTCTGGCTTTAATGTTTTCTCTCACACATTCAGAAACAATAGAGGAGGAACTATCTGTGGTTGTAAAAAGTAGCCTTGTTTCTTAATAAACAACCTTCCCCTTAGTTGATCTTAAGCTGCATATCTGAGGTTTGGGTGGACTTCGGGCTTGACATCATATGTTATGTTCAGAAGCTTTTTCATCACGCTCTCCTTATTCTTCTGGTAGCTGCTGGTGAGGTTTCGGATGGTTTCTGTTGTTTGCTCTTCTATTTGAGCAGAGAGGTTACCTTGGGAGCCCATTACCTGAAAAAGCAAAAGCCCTCTAAGCAAAGCAGGCATTATGCGTGACTATGTTTATTGTACTTCTCTTTATCATCTAGCATAAACATAATGCAAACACGTCACACTGTTTTCTAACAGTAAGGGTGTGATCTAGGTTGAACCGTACACATGAAAACAGAATTAAAGGCAACTCTTTCATATGCTCATTAGCAATAGGAATCTCCCATGTAATGCAAATTTCCCAGCTCCCTGTGGGAACAATGCTGTACGTGTTTTGTCTTTTAACCATTCATTTTATTTTCTGTTTTAATGACTAGTCAACTAAGTTTGAGCACTCCTGTGCTTCATTTGGCCTCACTCAGAATGCATGTGAGCACAGCTAAGGAACAAAACATGGGAAAGCCTTCCCAGAACTGCATTGTTAGAGTTTCAGAGTATTTGAAATGTCTTCAGCAGCTACTGATGTATAACCCTCAACAGGCCTCAGACAAGATCTTTTAATGTTACATTTTCTTATCTGGCAAAGTACCAGACAGCTTCTGGCACAGTTAATATCAGGACATTCGCTTAGAATTTAATTGACTCTCCACTCGCTGAACATTTTAGCAAGGTTATGTTATAAACAGATGCACACGTTCCAAATCCGTGGCTTTGTTCTTCCTCCCCCACTGCCCCAACATCTCTTGCATTCTTCCCTTATGGAAAAGTCCTTCAGATACTGAGAGCGAATTTTGTTTTCAGCTGGAGAATTCCACGGGGAAGAGCGGAAGACATTTCTGCACACAGAGTAAGAAAGTAATAAATAACATATTCTCCTTGTTCCTGCCACAGTTTTCTGGGGTGGACTAGCAGCTGGACTAACCTGTGATGGTAGTAGGGGTACACAGAGGATGACCTCAAACGGGAGGAGTCATTAGTTGTATTTTCCATGTGATTTCTGCCCAACTTAGTACTTGAAAGAAGGAGAGGCAGCTGAACTATGATCTCCTTTTGCACAAATCACATTTGCAATTATCTGTACCTGGCAACGTAGTAAGAAGTTTGTCTGCAATCCAGATGTAAAACATTTTCTGATTTGGAAGAAATACAGAATGTAGACACAATAGTAAACACTGGGAAAAGAGTATCATTTTCTATAGTAACTATTTTTAGTTGGCATTTTATTTTAGCTTTTAGACAAGTTGTAAGGGTCTCATGTGGGAAAGATTGTACAGCTTAAACCAGATTTATGAAGCTGATTTTTTCCACTGGGGAAAATAACTTTCTAGAGATCCCAGATGGTTGCATGTTATCCAGCTACTAAATATTTTTGCAAAACCTCAAGGAGAGGATTATAATAAAAAGAGCTTCTCTAAATCAGGAACCTGCTCTCCTGGTTTTTGCTATTACTGATCTGAGATGGTTGATTCATAATCTTACTTTTCATCTTTTATTTCCACTCCACTTCTGAATTCTTTCTCTTATCAGGATCCAGGCAATGTTCTGTTTAGTTTGTGACCTTTATAGTCTGTCCATCATTTTGCCCACACTGGTTTTGTGTTAGTGGCATTCCAAAGTTGCCGAAGCATTACTCCGTCTCTGACAGCACAGGTTCAGAGCCAGCGTTCACATTGCCAGAGTTCAGTGACCTCAGACCTGAGTGCAACATCACAAGCACTATCAAAACCAATTTGGGCTCTGAACTTCAATTTTGTATGTCTCTTTTGAAAAATCATTATTTTTGAAAACAAAATCTTGCTGTTTGTCACTCTAACCTCATATTAGTCATTACTTTTTTTTTGTCACTGTTCGTTTTGAACTGATGCAGAACATCTCATGGGACAAGAAGAATTACCCCAGTAAGGATACAGCAACACACAGTAAGATGAGAAAAACCATTAAATGAGACTGACCAAGAATTATATTGGTGTCTGAATACACGAGCCAGCAAACTGAGCTGGGTGTCAGACCTTCTTGGGTTACCTGGAACTCCTCACTGCCTTCCAAGTGCAGGTTAAAAGTGATGACATTGCTCTGGAGTAACTAAACGTTCAGTATAGTGGGGCCAGGGAACTTGAAGCAGGACTGCAGCGATCTTATACAGCATGCTCTCATTTGAGGAGCAATACATGCTCTGGCCTGCTTGTGGAACATGCTCAGTTGTCAATGGCCTCTGCTTGCAGCTCGAGTTTTTGTTTATGATGAAAATATTGAGTGCACCAAAACAAAGGTTTTTTTCTCCTCTGCTATGCATGTCAGACTAAACCAAGAAGTTTCATTTGGTTGAGAAGTTTAAGACATTTAGATGCGTTTTTACTTTGTTAGGATCAGTAAAAATCTGAAGTTGTTTGTGTAAGACAGCTCCACCTGGCCTGGCAGACTGGTAGTGTGTCTGGAGGCTGACAGTGCATACAGGAAACTTGGTGTGTATGTTCTAAAAATTATGATCTCTGCTGGAAAATGTATTATGTGAAATATGTCTGAAATAATATATTTATATGGCTGCTTTTATTTGACCTCCTTGGCTTTTTTGTTGTTGCTGTTTTTGAACAGAGTTTTCTTTCCTTTGAACAAAACAAACAGGGAGAAAGCAAGAAGACAACTGTATGAGGAAGGTTGCCAAGCAAAAAGGGAATGGTTTGTGAAATTTTATGAAAAAGGCAGAGATGACAGCAAGATGCCATAAATATATAATACGAACTGTAATTCAGATATGAAAATATCCAGATAGTTGTTACTAGGAAGACATGAAAAACCCCAAAGCTTGGATGATTTCAGTTCATCAAAGATGCAGTGTCCTATGCAGTTAAAAAGCTCAAGTGGAACAGAAATAGAAAGAGAGATTTTTAACTGAAACATCTACCTTATTTCAACCTCCAGTTTTGGGGCAGAAATGAGGTCTTTCTGGAAGACTCCTTTAGGAGAACCTGAAAGTATTGTTGCTTAAGGGAGATAATGCTTTCTAAAGGGCAAATGTAAACCATAATACAGAATCTGGACAATTTCAGTGGTTAAAATCCACAATATCAGGTACAAATGCATTCCAATCCTGTGAAAAAAGTCAAAATGAAGTATATACACAACACAGGTGAGGCCCGTGTGACAGATGTGTTTAATCAGCATGGCCAAGTTGGTTTGTGAGAGTGTCCACATCCTGGTCTTTGAAACAGTTTGGTTTACTGCAGAAGCCCATACAGGTCTCACTTACGTTCGTTTGCTTGTTCCTGAATTCCTTCTCCCTCTGCAACCGGTAATGGTCTATCTCAGCTATGGCTTCTTCTTTGGCCTGCTTCAGTCTCTTTCCCTTTCCTAACAGAGGGAAGAAACACAGATTTATGTCACAGTTGTCACATTATCCCAAAGGGTGTATCTCCTGACATAAAGAGGTATTTAACCTGGGTAGAAGTTTCCTGGACAAAGTTTTGAGCAAGGTGAGCAGCAGTGGCATTTGCACAGAATTGGTAGAAGAGCCGAAGGGATTTAGTAGGGCTCTTATAGAGTGAAAGCACCCATCTTCTGAGATCAGCTCCCTCCACGAAAGTACACATCAAAATGAAAATCTTGCTGGTTTGCTAACAACAGAAGTCCTTTTGCAACTACACGTTTTCTCATAACACAAATGATTTTTTTTTTCATCACAGCTTTGTGTTTAAATAAATATCTATCTTCCCTTCATCAGCAATAGTAGCAGCCAGATAACAGATTTTAGTTGTCAGTGATTGGAAAAGATGTTATTTTGTAAGGTTTTTCTGCATTGATTGGCTGCCAGGATCCCTTCATCCCACACCAACTGGGATCTGTTTAGAGCTGGCAGATTTCCAAAGTGCTGCAAGATACATCTTAACCATTACCAAACTGAGCTGCAACCTCTTGGCTCTGTCATCTTTGCCCCCACCCTTTTTCCTGAACATCTGTTAAATGCAGAGGTGGGTGATTAAGAGAAAAAGGAAGCTGATGGTGTTCTCTACTAATGTGCAGAAAACATGGAAGTTATTGTGAAGTCTTTCTCTCTGTTTATTTTTAAATAGGATGATGAACTTAAAAATGGCATTTTAGGCAGTAGTGAAAACTAGACTTTTCTCCCTGGGGAGGCTTGTGTTTACAAGCTTAATTTGTTGTTAGGTAAATACTAAGGGTATGTAAAATGAAACCCATGTAAGTTATTGCAGGAGCAGGTAAAAGGCACAGCCTGGCTGTCATAGGGATGTTAGGTCAAGGATGAAAGTAGAAGGATTGATGGGCATGTGATAAGTTTTTACACAAAGAAAGTATTGGGCATCTCATGACAATGCCATGGTTGCACATTGCGTCTGCATGCTTTGCATGTAGAAACTTGGAAAAGTCAGGTGGATCTCGACAGGACTCTGCTATGCTATTTTCTGCAGAAAGTCACTAACTGATAGGGCAGCAATCCTCTTGCATTGAAAGTTGATGCATTATGTTTAAGGCTGCTGGGGCTGATGCTGATTTGTTGTTTTTATTTTTTTTATTTCTTTGGTCTCTTTCTCCTATACATCTAGAACATAAGGGGTGGGGGAGGATTCTCTTGCTCAACTGGATAAAAAGTCCCTTGCTTACTTGCATAAATGAGGATAATGCAAAACTGGACAACTGAACACAGTTCCTTAATCTGATGCATGAAATGCCCTTTCGTTAATGTAGCCACCTACTTGATGTCACTGAGAAATAGCAATACTTTCAGAAAGCTTTTGGTTTGTTTTTAGATCTTCAAATGCAAGTAAGTTGAAAACAGTATCTTTTTGGAAAGCCTAAAGAACATTCCTGAACTAAGCTGGGGAGCTGTGCATTCCAATTTCAGACCTGTTTTTTCCAGGTGGCTCCGTCAGATTGGTTGCAGCTGTGCTGGGCTTCTGAAGCCTTATCAGGTGTGACATGTAGCAATCTGTTTCACCTGGGCAGGGCACAACAGAGCCAAATGTGAGAGGAAGGCCATTGTTTTTGATACATTTCTGGCTGGGCAAAATTCCCAATGCAGTGGTAAAGTATTTACCCAGCTGGTGGCCCCTTCAGAAGCTGTTATTTGCAGGACAGTGAACAGGAGCAGAGATTTGCCTGAAACATGGATTTCTTTTTGAAGTTTTGGTTCTCAAACCATTGGATTTCATGGATGGGCTTGCTGTGGGAAATGCAAAGAGGTGAGGTTTTGCAACAAGGAGGAAAATGATGGGGAGCTCCACAGCTTTATGGCCTTTCAGTTCATCAGTGGAGTACTCACCTGTGCAGGCTATTACTCATTTCAGAGTTCTCCTACCGTTAAAGTAATGTAGTTTGTATAGAGGGATAATGATGTATTTTAACTCCCAAAAGTTTGAATTTACTTGATACGAGCTGATACCTTCAGCTTCTGTGTCTCTCTATGGAGTGTTGGGATCATTAACTGACAGACTCATGTAAAAGCCTGATATCAGTCTGGACAACAAAATTTGGGACCAGATGAGAACTGTGTTTTCAAGTTGCTCTTACTCTCATCTCCAAATTTAGAGTTGTTCAGCTTAATATAGAGGTTTTCCTTTAGAAATGGCACTGGGAGGAGATTCTCTGGAACTGTGATCAGAGGGAGTGACTAAAATGAAACTCTGCCAATTTCACCAGCTGAAGAATTGGATCTCTGTAGTAAATTAAATTATTTCAAAAATGGTGGGATTTTAATTTCAAATTCCATCTGGGGGGCCATCTGTACTAAATATGTTGCATATTTGGCCACGAGATAGATAAATGAATCCATTTAAAATGCATACAATAGAAAGAGAGGCTAACTATACAAGTGCAGTTCATCCACCTCTCACAATGCAGCTGGTGAACCAAAAAGTGAATATATACATACATGTCAGTTCCTGACACTGGAATAAGCACAATACATAGGGTGTCACTGAGGGTGGCAGCCATTGTTTTTTGGGTTTTTTTTTTTCCATGTTGCCTTTAGGATTGGCACAGCAGGAACCTGCTGCTTCCTATTTAATTAAGTGGAAAAGCTGTGAGTAAATTACTGCTAGTTCGAGAATGTTGTGGACAGAATCAGCAACTGCCAACATATGCGATAGTGCATATGCTGCACCTGATTAAGTTAAGCAGAAACTAGAGCTTAACCTGCTGTTTCACTAGAGGCAAACCAAAATTAATTAATCAGTCTGTTATTAACCACTTGTCTGCTACCTTAGATGTACAATAAGGAATTGCCTTTTCCAGGTCTTACTGAACTTCTAGGTGGGATCCTCTATTATACAGCTGAGCTAACATTAAACCTTATGTCCTCATGGGTGCAGAGCACAGCAATTCAGCAAAGATCATGCAGAAAGTGGGTTGGAAACAGAGGAAGGATGGGCAAGCCAATCTGTCTCTCATAGATTTGCCCCAAGGGGCATACAGTGAGGGCCAGGTTTGCTGCTGCCTGTTTGTCCTTCCTTCTTTCCCGTCCTTCAGGACAGGGAGCAGCAATGGAACAGAGCTGTCCTGGCTCCCTTTCCCACTATGCCCTGGCTATGGTAGCTGAGGGAGAGAAGGGAGAATCAGCAGGCTTCCAGGC
The DNA here is from genome assembly GCA_028571105.1 of Tragopan temminckii. NCBI lineage: Eukaryota > Metazoa > Chordata > Aves > Galliformes > Phasianidae > Tragopan > Tragopan temminckii. The sequence goes on from JAOWBP010004015.1 coordinate 7,007,196, forward strand.
TTCATGTTAAATGATGCTAATCTTAACCAATTTTCTGTAGCAAGTCAGCCCTGTATTAGATATTCTCTTACATAATCTGTGGGAAGGAACTAGCAGCGTAAAGAAAGGTTATACCCTTCTTTATCGGTATTGCCACAATGTTAATGAAGTAACTCTGGTTAAATCCAGAGCAACCAGAGTGATTTATTTTTTTTTATTCAAAGATTTTGCAAGAGAAAGGCAGTAGAAATTAAATCTTTCTGAAAATTTTATGTTCTAATTTGCTTAAACACTATTATCTTGCTTCCCCAGAACTGACTTGCTAAAATCATCTTTCTGTTTTCAAACAGATCATCTGGGCTTCTAGCTAAATTTCTGCACAGAAATGTCAAATGAATAAGCTGCCAAAAATTAATGACGTTTTATTTAAATAAGGCTGTTTCTGTTGTTTTTTGCTTTGTTTTTTTTTTTTTTTTGTCTGTTAAATGGAATTTAGGAATGCTCATTTTTAAAGACTACTTTGCAGTTATAATAAAATGCAGTAAAACCAGCTGATCAGTGTATATATAGCTTTTTGCTAGTTAAAATATGTTGTGGGTATTATCCAAGTGAGCATGATGGATGTAATTGACATCATTCTTTTTAAATGTTTTGTTATTATTTGTGGGGTTTTTTTAACATGATTTCTTGAAAAATTTCATATAGGCTTCCATTGTATTGGAAACTAGAAATTCAAGCCAAGATATAAAAATCTGTAGGAATCCAAGTTTTGCTAAATCCAGTGTATGTGACACGTTATCTTCCCTTCTTTTAGCCAAAAGGGTTTTCAGTAATTGACATTTTGGTTCTGACAATGATAAGTTATCTCAGGGATACAATTTATGCTTAAGGAAAAAGTAATAGACAAGGCAGTGCAGTGTACAAAAGGATAGAGAACAGCAAGCTCTTTTTTTGTTCACATATAATGGATTTGATGGTTTCAGCCTTGCATGTGTGTATTTACCAACAGACTGTTAATAAATTGTCAGGTATAAATGACATCAACTGATGATATGGCAAAGGATGTGATATGGAAGGCGAGATAAAGGATATTGAGCAAGAAGAGCTGTGATGCTACACTTCTGCTTTGCTTCGTGACTGTAATTGTATTTATTTGTGAGCTTCAGTGGTCCAAGTGGATTTTGCATTACAAACAGCTGCACGTATTTCAGTAACAGGCCCATTACCTGCTTATGTATGATTCTATGTGTGTCCATGCTGCATTTTGTTCTGATTATGTGAGCTTCAGCAGTAAACACTGGCAGTTTTGCACGAGCGTACTTTTGGTAATTGCATTTCCTTGAAAATGACTTTTCCTTGTGACCCTCGAGCAACCGGCCTTTCCTTCTTCTCACATTACAGCATAAATAGGATAATCTGGTTTACTCAACCCGTGGTGTTGTGCAAAGACTGTTTGCAGTGACAAGGAGGTCATATTTAGGGCTCAGTAGGGGCAGGGCTGCTTGGCACGGGCAGGACGGGTTCAGCACTCCCAACCAGAGCTTTGAGATGCCTGGCCAAGAGCAGCAGCTGCTGATCCCAGCTGGTCTGAGGTGGGCCAGGGCTGGTGCTTCTGAGGTGAGGAAGAACACCCTCACCTTGCTTCTCCAAATGGTGTGTGCAGGTTAACTGGTTACACTTCAATATATTAATTCTGTTTGATGTTCCTTGTATTTTAGTCTTGCTCAGAGGTAAACTTTGCAGTCATTAATGTTGATTCAACTGCTGAATCACGCTGGGAACAAGACTGCTGAAATAATTCTGGTTTGGCACAACAGGATTTGGCAGTAGGAAAACCCCTTTAGTCCCTGACTCAAGTTACTTAGGCCTTTGCTGGTTTAGTTAGGCATGTAGAAGTGGCACGGTGACATTGCCATGAAAACCTGAAGTGAAGGACAGTAAGGAGAATTTGTGCCAGCACAGTGAGAGCAGTCTGATGCGTGAGAGTGGAGATGAGTTACACAGAAGGAAGTCATACTGATGAAATATTTGTATTCTGTTTTTACTGATAACAAAACTTCTACAGCTTGTTTGCTGTAGCTGTTGAATAACTCTTCCCTCAGCACTGCAGCACTGGTAGGCGTGGGCAGGGGTTGAACTCAGACTCAGAGGAGTTTGGACGGAAGCTTATCTGGAAGAAGCCCCATGCTTATCGTGAGTGCTGTGCGTGGGGCTGGGGTGCTGACAGAGGAGTGTACTTGTAGGCAGGGCAGAGTAAACCCAGCTCGGCTCATATCTGGACTCAGCAAGATGCTCATTTTGATCATTACTTGAATTTTATAATGATACTTTTTATTTTGGGGGCTTCTTAACTTATAGAGCTTCTTTTAAACTGGATGTTTCAGAAAAAGCCAATTTGCCGTTTTGTTTTGTTTTAAAAAAAAAACCCCACACAAGCACACAAAAATATAAGTGATGTCAAGCTGTCGTAGCTAAAGGAGTGATTCTGCAGTTGGTGTTCCAACCTTATTCATTCCCTGCATGTGAAGTCGTGCTCTTACAGATCACCCAGTTTCTTGCTCTGGGGAACCATGCATGTCCTCTGCCCTGTGACAGAAGGGGAGCACATCTCATTGAAGCACCTCGGCTGGCTATAGAAGGGTTGAATTTCTACCTAATTATTCCTTGACTTCAGGTTTGGAATAGCAACCCCAAACAACACCCTTATGGTGAGCCTTTTTTTATTTTATTTTATTATTATTATTATTATTATTTTATTTTTTGAAGATGGGAGAATGCTGTTGCTTCTGCATGGCTGCAAGGCATGGGCAGCAGCTGGATGCTCAGGGAAGGGACATGACTCTTCCACTTGTCTGCATGCTGCTGTACAGATTAGCACATCACACAATTAATGATGCTGATTGGTATGTAGAAGGAATATACAAATTACATAGACTATTTTTTTTTAGCTTCTATTTTTCTTGGAAAACAAAATCCTTTATCACACTATCTTGCTGCACATGGCATCATTCTTCACTGGAAGAAGTTGTCCAGAGAGGCTGTGGATGCCCTCTCCCTGCAAGTGTCCAAAGCCAGGCTGCATGGGGCTTTGAGCAACCTGTCTCGTGAGAGGTATCCTTGTCTACAGCAGGGGGTTGGAACTAGATGATCTTAAAGGCCCCTTCCAACCCAAACCATTCTATGATCTTCACCCATTTTACCTCAGTGCTGCAGGATGCCATTAAGCTTCCTGTTTCTAAGTCAAGATTGTTCTGTGAAACAGCATTCATCTGTCATGGCTAATGCAAGTTAGTGACTCATGTAGTTGGAACCTATGCTCAGGAAACTGTGGCCACAGTATTTTGTGTTGAAATCAGTAGGAGATGAATACAGAAAATGATGGATGGAATGATATTCTTGCTTTCGTAATTACTACTTTTACTGGAATTATTAAAGTTTCAACTTTTTGTTATAAATTGAGGTATTGCTTTCATTTTCTTATTATTTTTTTGCTTATATTTGATTAGAATATAAAGGTTTGAATTTATTCTTGGATATGTATTATGCACGCTTTATCTATACAAGATATGCTTATTCTAAACCGAACGTTTGCTGGTAGCTTGTTGCTCGTAATAAGACTTTATAGAAACAGTCTCAGTTCTTGTTGCTGTACTGGGACTTTGATTATTATCATCCCAATTTATTGTCAAATACTTTTTGACACCCAGTTGAGATTAAAAGGGAAGGTGCTTGTTTTCTTAAGTAAAGAGGAACACTAAAAATGCGTGTAAAGAGAAATACTTAGTCTAGAGTCTCATCCTCCGGAGCTGGCAGCCAGAGGCATGTAGGCTTCTAGTTTAAATACCTAAAGAAGGCTGAAATGACCTTACTGGCATAGAGAAAAATCAAGAATAAATCTAGCTGACAGGATGAATATAACAAAGAAAGCCTTGTTTAATGTAAAGAGGCACGTGCATGCACACACACGCACACAATCACACGCGTGCACAGAATTTAAGCCAAGTATGCATCTGGTTAAATGTCTGCTGCAGCCAAGGCATGGCAGTAATGCAAGTGAAAGGGAAGTGGCACATAGGAAAGAATAGGCACACATCTGCGATGTGTACAGATGAAATAATGTTTTTCCTTGGGCCACTGTATTTCTGAAAAGCTTACAGTAGAAAAAGAGAGTAAAAGCAGGCCACATGCTTACTCTTTTTGGCTTCCTCCAGCTTGTCCTTGGCACGTTTTTCTGCCTGCAAAAGCTGCTGGATTCCTTGGGACTGGCTGGTCATGCTGGTGGCCCAGGCTGATGTACTTCTACAGGGCTCAGGGCTCAGAGGGAGCTTTATACAGCTGCCAGGCCCTTCCCTGTGCTTTTCTGTCTGAGTTATTACAATAGCCTTCCAGATTACACCAAACCAGCCTGCTCTGTCCGGATTACTTCTGCTAAAAAAGGCTGCTGGTGTAATTGGAGAAACAGCAACTAGATTTACAAGGACCTTCCCTCCTCCTTAGGATCACCGAAGTATCTGGTTCACGCTCTGGAAAAAGAGGAGAAAAGCACTCCAAGTGGCCTGTGATTGTATTTTTTTTTAATCTTCTGTTGTTGAAGTGGAATATAGTTAACCTGGTGAGAGGAACTAAGGGGAAAAATAATTTTGGCTCCTGAAATTTGCTTTCCCATGAATGTAAAGATTCAGACTTGGGCAGTACGTAAATAGCTTTGGTTGAATTGGTTGTAGGCTTCTGTTTCACATTGCTTCTTGAAGGTACTCTCTTTTTTTCTTTTTTTTTCTTAAAGCAAAATGTTCATAGGAAATGAACTCATCAAGGACTGTGGGTTAAACAGGCATGTGCTGGGTGGGTATGCTTTCCCAGGGAGCTGAGTGCTGTGCTGGGTGGCTGTGGGCTCCGGGAAGGTGTAGCTGCTGGTCCATGTATTTCCTTTTCAAGCCCTACTAACTCACAGAGCAGTCAAACAGGTGGGTGCCTGGCTGTAGTGCACGTCTGTTCCCTGTGGTGGGAAGGTGACTTGTGTGCTGCTGCACGAATGAGAGCAGAATCATATTCTAAATAAAGATTCAAAATATATTAAAACAGAATAAAATCTTGCTCCTAAAGGTACTTCAGGCATTACATGGGAGAGGAGCACATCAAGATTTGTAGTGGAGATCTGTGACGACCTTCTTGCTCACTTCATGCAAGTAAGCAACCTGGCTTTTGTGAGGAAATGCTTATTGTTTTGAAGGCTTTTTCTTCCCAAGTGGCTGTGGGTTTGTGGGAAAATGGAGGGAGAAGCCTCTTGCCCTGTTACTGCCTTCAGCTGCGCTCTGAATGATGGTAGCATTGAGAAAAGGAAGTTTTTTGTTTTGTGATTTGTGACCCAGGCTCACTCTGGAAAGGTGTGAGCACTTATGTACTCCATATGGTTTGTTAACAACCTTCATCCAGAAGCCACGTGAGATGTCTGCCCAGCTCTGGGGCTGACATCAGAGATCGGCTCTTGAAGCAAGGGAACAGACATGGCACTATTTTTAGAAGATTTTAATGCGTATCTTTGAAGCTTGCTTTATTCAGAAATAAAAAAGGAAGTGGTAATCAGTTGTACAGAAAATGTGCAAGCTGCAGTGCTGGGAAGCCCATTGTGCTGCTGGAGCTCAGCTCCAAGTAATCTGACCAGCAAAGAAAAGCAGAAGTGGAAAATGAAAGTATTAGGAAAAAAAAAAAAAAAAGGTTATCTTGGGACAGGAAACTTGGGTGCAGAACTTGAAAGTAGTAGTTACTTAAAAATTAAGTGGAAAGCAGAGATGTTGTCAGGCTTTTCTCAGACATCAAACCTTGTATTCAAGGCAAAGGGTCTTGTCAAACAAATCTCTGTGCTACAAGAAATGAAACAAAGCTGCTACCTAACTAGGCTGTTTCAGAGCTTCTGGACTTAACTAAAAGAGCCAAGAGTGAGCTACTTCTGTTTCTCTGAGAAGTTCTCAACGCTGTATTTATGTTCCATGGACCTCGGTAATGGTCTACATACTGGTATTTAAAATCTGTTAATTTTAATATTTCACAGAAAACAGTTACATGTGATGAATTTTTATAGGAAAAATTTCCAACTTTGAACTGATTACCAAGTCCTTCCATCATTCAAAAATGCATGCATTTCTAAAGCAGACCATTTGGGCTGCAAATGTCACATTCACATATTTTAATGCTTGTTCTAAATATAAAAAAAAAAATCTCAGTTAGTAATTTGCCCTATAGTTAGTTTTTGTATGTCCAAGTATGTGGATGAGAAGACAGCATGCCATTCTGAGATCCTTCCTGACAGGGCAGGTACTGGGATGTCTCCCTGGGGGGGAAGTTTTGACTGATGCTTATACGCAATTTATTAGGCTCCATACGTACTGCCACCTAGTACTTGTTTTGAAGCCCGTCTGATGATGATGGTGATGATGACAGACTATTTTGACATGGCACCTTATGCATATGCTACTTCATGGACAATTCATTAAAATAATGTAGGGTGAGCAACTGACTGACCAGACTCCTACTTCATCACCCAGACAAATAAGTAACTTTTCTGTGCTGTAGTCACAGGCCTCTTTTTTTTTTTTTTTTTTTCTCAAGTCAGGTCCAGACTCATTTAATTAGAGAAGAGAAGCTGATGTGATGACTGATGATGTGGGCAAAGGTGTTATGAGAGGGAGTGAAGGCAGAGAGGCTTCTTTCAAAGGTGTCTCCATTTCCCTCTTTAAGCATCTCATCCAGCTTTCTCACTACTCAGAGTTTTGTGAGCCTTCTTGGATTGTTCTCACCAACATAAAGGAAGATTGGCACAGTTCTGGTATTCTTGCTCCCCCAAAGCAAAACTGTGGCTCTATGAAATGATGAGTCTTATGTGGAATAAGAGACCCAGCAGACACCTTCCTGCTCAGCTGCAGCTTGGCCAGTAGAGACACTCCAAGTCAGCTGTTTCTACTTTAGATGGAGGCTGCTGTTTTCTGTCTGCAGTGGGAAGGTTGGTGGCAGTGGGTAAATTCACCCCAGGTAATTCAGATTTTTTTACTTGGAAAAAGGTCTGCTTGCTATGACTCAGATTGATCCTTACCTTGTGCGAATATAACAGCTTCTCATCGCATCTCCCACCAAGCAGTGTTTGCAGCACCTTTTATTGTGGTTTACATGTGCGCAGACTGTTCTCTGTAGGACAGCAGCAGGCAGAGTTTCCGCTGAAACATGTTCGAGCTGAAGTTCTCCCATGCATTGTCTGTGTGGTTGTATTTCCTTAAGCACGCACATTTTTGTAACTTTATTTTTTAATTATTAAAAATATTGTTTCTAAGTAGTGCTGATATGAGTACTAAGTAGCACGCTTTGTTCAGGCTGTGGCTTCAAAGCAGTGACTGATTCAGTGCTGAAGCATTAAAATAGCAGCGTGTCAGGCAGGACAGCTGGCACAGAGGCTTTTGTGTATCAGTATGTGCACCTTTTGTTTCTTTGCTCTAGACAGGTCTAAGTAAGAAAAAGTACTGCGCACACCTGCATAACTTACACCATACTGAGGTCTGCTTTTCTAATGAAAATGAAACATCTTCAAGTGGAGCAAGAGCTATCATGTTGAGAAAGATAGTGCACAGTTTTGCTGCTTCTGTCAGTGTTAGCGTCAAAAGAACTTTGTGTATAACTTAACTGTGTGCAACAACTATCACACGCCTCTCAAAATTATGTCCTTTTCTCTTGTAGTTAAACAGCTATATTTAAAGAGAGAGTTTTGAATTTTGTATGGAAGTTATAATTATGTTTGCAATTTGGGATTTTCTCTACAGCGGTTCCTGGCAGCGATGCTCTTGCTTTGTTAACTTCAGTGCAGTTGACCTCAGCAGCCTAAGTTTCACCTGGAAGCCTGAACAAATATGGGAATAAATAGGTAAGAAAAGATGCAAAAATATTAGTATACTGATAGAAGCAGTTTGCTGCCATAGTGTCTGGCCAAGTTGACTGACAGAGGTCCAGCTCTGACGGGCTTAGCAGCCTCTGTATCCTATATTAAGCTTCTACCTGTTAGCCCATGGTTTTTCCTAAATTTGGCTGAGGCAGTCCAAATACAGGTAATTATGTTCACTTCTGTAGTTGGATGAGCATTCAGAGAAAGCCCATGTGAGCTATTTAATTAGTTCTTTTAAAAATCTCTCTAACTGCAAGGACACCAATGAAGAAGAATATATATATATTTTAATTAATCATATGATAACTCAGGTACAGTACATTTAAAAAAAAGAAAAAGTTTTAAAAAAAAAAAAAAAAAGGCAACTCTACTCACCGGCAGTTTGAGATGAATTTATAACCTGATCATTGGTGTGACTGTAATTATCACCTTTCTTCAGGGTACAAATGTGTTGACAGTGGCCAGTCACTAAGCCCCAACCAGATTATTCCTCCAGAGTAGCATGAGGGAGAAAACAGACGGAGTAAAAGCAAGAAAACTCATGGGCCTAATACAGACCCATAAACTGTGTTTATGGGTCTAAATACAGTTTAAGAAGTGAAATAAATGGAAAGCCAAACAAGCAAAGAGCAAAACCCAAGTATTGCAAAGACAAGTCAGTCACCACCTCCCATAAGCAGAGTGATATTGAGCCAGCCCCTGAGCAACGGCTGCTTTGGAAAGAGTGTTTCCCCAGTTCTTTCTCTGCACCTTGTGGTATGAGGTGTAAGGTATCCCTTGCTTATTCCGGGTCAGCAGTCCCAGCTGTATTCTCTCACTTCTTGCCCATATCAGCCTGCTCCTTGTTGGGGCAGAGTGAGAAGCAGAGAAAGTTCTGATAGTGTGCTATCACTGGGTATGTTATCAACACTGTTTTGGTCACAGATGCCAAACACAGCAGCAACATGCAGGCTATTGGAAAGAGATTAACTCTATCCCAGCCAGGCCCAGCTTGCAGTTTCATTTCAGATGTTTTCTTCCTTCGCTCCTTTCCTCCATCTTTTCCCAGTGCAGCTATTTACTATTTTTTTTCCTACTCTTTGGTGTACAGAGCATGCCTCTTCTCTTACCACATCCCCTTGATGACTTTTTAGCAATGCTGCCTTTTCAAAGAGAAGTTTGCAGCTCCACCAGTACATCTGTGCAGGCAGACTGGGAGGAGAGGGGAAGTGGGGAGTCACTTAAATATATTTTTGGACTGTGTAGGCTAACCAAAAACTCACATCCATGTTGCAGCTCAACATTCACTTGAAGAAAGAAATGTAATATATCAGAAGAATTCAGTGCTATCTACAGTTACATTTACTGAACTGAAAAAAGACACCACAAAGAAAGTAATTCAGCTTTGCTTGCCTCCTGGTGAAGCTGAACCTGTAATCTTCTGTACTGTACTTATGTGCTGCTGCTTCATATATAGCTCAAAGGACACTTAACCAATTTGCTGACCTTTGACAAGAACTTCAAGTTTGTACTCAGTCATCTCATTGTGTTTCATTCCAGCTTTGGGCAACACCAGCTTAAACTGAAAATGAATAAAGGGAATAAGACGACTTTCCTTTCTTCTAGTGAAAATATTAATACTACAATAGGAAGACAGAAGGCTTTTTTTTTTTTTTTTAGTCTACATAAAGCAAGTGAACGTTTGGAAAGGTAAGGCATGAAATCTGTAAAAATGCTGAATAGTGACAATCTGTCTTTAAGACCAGAGTAGACATTGCCTAGTTCTTACAACATTTCCTGATGTTTTTCCTGATACTTTCAAGAAGATGATGGGATTTTTCTCGTTTTAAAACCTGCTTGTGAATTAGTGTTCCTGACAGGAAAACTGTACGTATACTTACTAGTATACCTATATGTTGGCATGCAGACATTTGCATATTTAGGTTTAAATCTCTACTATTTCTTCACTGTTCCATACCTTCTCGGATTTCCAGTTTAATAAAAAAAAAAAAAAAGAATTTACACACTTTTCATCAAAGAAATAAGAACATAAACTAACTTCAGCCTATTTATCATTGCTTTACATCATGTCTCTGGTATTTCTGTTCTACATGTCTCTTGCTCCTCATGTGGCTGTGAGAGCAGGTCTTGCATGTCAGTCACTCCCTCATCTTAGAGGAGGAAGGGCTATTCTCGTCAAGAGTTGATGCAGTAAATGCTTGTTTTATTCACTTTCTTGCCTACTTACAGGAATTTGAGTTTAGCTTTGCAGAGAGTAATTCAGCTGGTGAGGATGTTTGTATGTTTTATATGTACAGCATTTGTCCTCTTTCCAGGCTTGGAGAAAAGGTCAAAATTCACTACTAGTTTTGCTTTTCTTTCCAAACACTTCACTTCTGAAAGTAATTTCAGAGCTCAGTTAATCTAAGCACAGTTACAATGTATTGAACAAGTCCTGAATCTCAATGTCAGACGTCTTTCTTTTAAAGCTGAATGATTTATGTTGGAAAGTACAGAAAATTAAAAAAAAAAAAAAAAAAAGTGAGCAACACAATGTACTTCATGTTTTTCGTGCTAGAAAATGCAGAGAGGAATTTTGCTATTTTAACTGGTAAGGGCATGCATCTAAGACTTTCCTGATGGTTTTCTTCTCTTACATTTTCAGGACTGGCAATGCAGAAATCACATCAGATAATTTTCTGTAAGCCAGCTCTGGTGAATATTTTAGGTTCTGGCACAGTGTGTCAAATGGTCACTGTTCCTAGTCCAGAAGTATCATTTTTTAAGCATTCCTTTAGGTGGAATATCTTTTGAGATACAAGTACTGTGGCAGAACTTTTGAAGAAAAAGCATGGGAGCTGCAGTCTGAAAGACAGAACTCGCTAATAGTTAAAAGCAGTATTGTACGTGGGTTGTCAGGCCTTGAGCACAGAAGGAAGCCATTTCCCGTGAATTATTCCCTCTCAGTGGAAGGCAGGAGCCCACCAGTTGCCCAGCACAGAGCTCCGTGCTCCTGGACCCGCTTGCTCCCTGAGGGCCTGCTGCCAGTCCAGGGACGGGAGCTGGCAGGCTGAGCTGCCTGAGGTAGGGGAGTATAAAGCATGGCCTATGGGCTTGTCTGAGGCCAGAGGGTTGGGACAGGAGAACGCAGCTGGCAGAAAGCAGTTCCAGAGAAGTTGCGGCCCACGTAATGCTTTTTCAGAGAAAATGTGGGACAGGCCTCTAAATTTTGCTTTTGGCCTAGCATTGCTTGAGGCTCGTCCTTCACGTGGGGTAGTGGGCATCCAGAGACTGGTTGAAGATAACGAGTATTGTGCTGGAGATGTTAACTTCTGGTAGGAATTATGTTTTTAATGGTAGCTCTTGAAGCAGGGGCTGCTTGTGAAAAAGCCCCTTGTATATTTCTGTCAGGGCACCCGTGTGGAGAAGCTGGCTCTGTATTTCTGTAGTTATTGCAGATAAGTATAATGGGTCAGACTTGGCCTGGAAGGTGCAAGGAACAAGAAGGAATAAATTACTGTGCAGCAGAAGGATTTGGGGAGTTGCCGGAGCAAGTGTTTTTGTGCCCTGCAGAGAACTGGGCATTGGTGGTAATGCACACCTCTTCAGAGACCACCGAGGTGTTGTGGTTTGCAGCCATCATGAGGGCAAGGTGGATTGCATATTTTTTGGCTGAAGAACAAGTTAGAATTAGGCTGTTATGAAAGCAGAAAGCTGTTTTCTTGATCTCTGTCTGAGAATATTGGGAATATTTGCATTGCTCTTTTTTGATACTATGGAGAACAGCAGAAGCACCACGAATTAAATCTATTCTCACAGAGCATTGTACAGGCTCTAATAGAAGTCTCTCAAAAGAAAATATGTTGCTTTGAAAAACCTCAAACGATGCATTAAAAAAAAAAAAAAAAAAGCAGCAGCTTCGTGCTTATGATAAGATAACCCTTGATAAAAGGCTGCACAATATTGGCTCTCAAAACCCTCTTGAAATGAAATTAAATCCATTGAAATTCTTCAGTAAAGGTCTAACATGTAATAGCTTTATTCCGTCTGAACCTTTTCCTTCCAAGCCATTTGAGCTCCTCCTCTTAATAGCAGAGGTGATTGTAGATCTGTGTCATAGAATTGGAAATATTACAAGAGTTCATCTGTCCTATTCAGTTCTCTTCCTTTCATAGGTAGGGATGAACACCTTATGCCAAAGTATTGAGACTGTCTGAAATTATTTTTTCTACCTCTTTCTGCCCTGTCCTTGCCTGCAGAACAAAGATGATGCTGGCTTTGTGAACTAACCTGTGGTAGTACAGAGAGCAGCACATGCATTTTGTAGGTACCAGTGGTTCTCTGCTCAATACTGGCTGTCCAGTACAATCGGATAGGCTACTGCAGCCATCTCTCATCCAACCATGTTTTTATGAATTCATATGGAAGAGGAGAGGGAGAACTGGTGATGAAAGGGCAAAGCTTTGTTCTTGTGAGCTGCATTCATTAGAGAAGAGAAAAGGAAAGCACTCGCCTCTCTACACTGAATAACTGTATTGTTACAGTGTTGTGCTCTTTGGATGTTGTGCCTACTGACTGTGCAACAGGTTGATATATTTTTCATAATGCGCATATTCTGTCCTATATGCTTATGAAAAAAATAGGAGTATGCTTTATTATGCGTTGAAGCATTGCAGGTAGAACACTACATTTTTCTTGCAATACAAATTACTTACTGTCATTTTAATAGCTTTTATATTAGTCTTTTCTTCTTACCCTCTCACATATGTTTTTTTGCAGTTATGCAGTTGTGAAACGCTTGTTATTACGGCACTGATGATACTGAAGAAAAAAGAAAGCTCTGCATTGTAGAAAGTGGTGTCAATAGGTATGTGAATTACAGGGTGGGAGGAGAGCTGGCGGTAAGAGGTTCAGAAACCTGATGCTTTACAGTAACTTTGACTTCCTTTATACAAGTTTTAGTTGTTTTGAAATGCTCAGATGAAAAAAAATAAAGGGATGAACTTTCCCCCTCCCTAGACAGCTTGTAACCAACAAACCCAAAGGCTTGTGTGAAAACAAATTTATCTCTATGGCTAGATATGTCATGTTGGTTTTTGTCTCACAAATGTTCATAACATCCTAACAGGTTATTTAGCAGAGGAATGTGTTTATTGTAGAAAACTACTTTGAAAAATAATTTTGCAGGGAAACTTTCACAATTCTCTGCAGGAACATAATTTAAAGAACCCTATCAGCATCGGTGGAGGGTGGAAGATAACTTAGCTCCTTGGCCTACCAGCAGTTTGGTCAAGCTCTCAAGGAGCGCTATGTGGGAAGGTGGAGAGGTCAGAGGAGGCTGTATTTCCCCCTATGAAATCACAAACACTTAAATGCTTTCAGGCCTGGGTTTTCAGTAATATTACTAAATCATAATCTCTGTCACGGAAACCTTAAAGTGGCAGGTCTTGACATATGAACAAAGATAAGTCTGAGTATTGGGAAACAGCTGGAAGATGTGTTTGCATTTACTGCGATGATCACACAAGTTCCTATAGTGCTCAGTTTCGATAGAAGGTGAGTGGCAGTAGTCTCTGCACTTGAGGAGACTTTCACACAGACAAGAGTATTTCAAAACAGAAATATTTGAAAATCTTGAGGAACTGAATGACTTGGAGGGGAAAGGCAGAGTCACTGGAGCATCATAAACTAAAACCTTTGCCATGAAAACAGGAAGAACTTGTAACAGTTTCAGCATGGAGTGAGCTTGGGAATTGATGCTGACTTTGAAGATCATGTTACCTTATCTTTCCCTGTCCCTACAAACTGATTATTATATTGTTCTGTTATCTTAGTCATATGCTAGGATTAAGAGATTAGCTTTCAAAGACTTCTCCTTTTTTTTTTTTTCCTCCTTTGCTGTCCGTGGTATCTTGATCTTCCTTTGCACTCTGTGTATTATTATTCAAGCTATCATTATTGATAAATTAATGGTATCAGAAACACATTAATGGAAATTTATAAAAGTAATGAGAATATTTTTATCTTGAAATATCATTTAAAGTAGACAGGAAATATCTGTATTTTTCTGTTTAAAAAAAAAAAAACATCAAAAGAGCAAATTGAAGTTTAAGGAGAAAAAACAAAAACCATAATATTAATTATTGGGGACTTGGTTTCTACAAAATAAGTGCATCCAAATCTTTGTGCACAATTCTGCAAGCACTTGGTGGACTGCTTTCAGTTATAGCTCTGCATGCAAATTCATAAACTCTAGTTATTAGCAGAAGGTTACTGATGCATACCCATCCTCAGAATTCACCATCCAAGTGTCCACGGGAAACAGTATCACGTTGGCTTGCTTATCTCAGAGCTAACTTGATAATTATGCAGCGAGTGATATGGAATATGGAAGTGATATGCTAATGTAATATTTTTTTCATCTATGTTGATATCTGTGGTTACAGAACCTTCATTTTTCATAGAATTCGTGTGTGTTGGGTATGATGTATAGGAAGATGGATTTTTATATTTTCACTCTGCAATTAGGCAGAATGATTTTAAGAAATATGAAGCATTCAGCTAGTAATGAATTTACTGGGAACTGATGATTGTTAATAGTTCAGAATTATTTAGGATAGTTTTAAAAATGAATCTGATTTTTAATAAATGAAAAATTTTCCTTTCCAGTTGTTAAAGGAGATAAAAGGGAATGATATTTGGTAGATATTGGGTAACCTTGTGTAACTTCTTACTGTTCTTACGATTTTGAAAAGTGTTACTAGACTACAGTCCAGAATATTATTGTGCATAGGCTGAATGATGCCATTGAGCTTACAGTAGTGGGAAGAGTGATTTTTTTTTTTTTTTTTTTGTTGGTTTGTTCCAGTTCTTATTGACCACTGTAGGTCAGGGAAGAATCCACAATGAAATCATGATTGTTGATGTGTAGATGTGGTTATGTGTGCATGTGAACACACATTGGTGAAAAGCTCTGGAAGACCTATTCCTTGCTCTAATAATAATTCAAGGTCTCTTCCCTCTTCCCCAAAGCACTCTAGGGCTAGGTTTGGAAATAATAAGAACTATAAAGTATGAGATGCAGAAGAATTTATGTATAAACCAGAAGGGGATTTTAAAAATAAAGAAAAAAGAAAAGTTGTAATTTTGAATTGCCTAAGTAGACACGACTGTTTTTCTGCATCTATTCATAGAATCATAAAATGATTTGGGTTGGAAGGGACCTTTAAGATCATCTAGTTCCAGGTGTCCTACTGTAAGTAGGGACACCTCTCTCTAGACGAGGTTGTTCAGAGCCCATCCAGCCTGGCCTTGAATGCTTCCAGGAAAGGGGCATCATTTTATCTTTTCTGGACTTCTCTTCGTGAAATACAGTTTTAATATGTTCACAAAGTTGATTTGAAGCATGCAACAATAAGAGACCACAACTTCGGGAAACGTTAGCTAATGATACTGTGGCATGTGTAGGATCCTGTTTGATATGCCTAAAAGTAAAATTGGTGAGGCTTTATAATCTAGATGGTTTCATGGGGAATGAAGTGTATGTATATACTGGTGCATGTTTGTGCCTTTATATACATACGGACGAATATATAAATGTCAACAACAGTGTGAAAAAATCAAAGTTGCTCAAATACAGCATAATAGATCTTTAGTGTTTATTGGGTGCATTTTAAATGCAGTTTTTCTTTCCATATGGACTGTGTTTTCAATCTCTGTTGTGCCCTTCACCTCACTGCAGTATTCATTTTCTTTGTGCAGAAGACCAGCAGGAGGTCTCTAAAATGACTTTTTTTTTCAGTAAGAACTACAGGGTTTGGCCTATAGTTTCAGTGTAGATGAAAGAAATAGTTGATTTCTTTGAGAAAACAGTGGAAATCAGGAATATTTTGTTCAGTACTACAGTAGTGTTTGCAGTAATTGCCTTGTACTGTTTGCAAGTCTTTCCACTACATGTAAATACATCCACTTCAGGAGAAAAAAGCCCTTTTAGCTGTAAGATGGGGCTTTTTGAAGGAGGTGTTCATTTGAAAGTTCATGGCTCTCTTAAACACACATTTTTTTCTTAAAAGTAAATCTTGTAATCTCCCTGTCACAAATCCTTCTCACTAGGAATTCTGGTTGAAGAACCATTTCAATTTCTGTGTCAGGTATTTCAAGCAAATACATCTAATGTCTCAAAAAATTATTATAGTTAGTCAGTGGACCTGAATAAGAAAGCGAGGTTCTGATAGTTTGAAATCTAGTCCTAGCAACACGTTGCAGAAGGGGAAAAAACAAAAAACAAACAAACAAACAAACAAAAAAAAAAGAAGACCAATGCAACCAAAAAAAACCACGATAACAAACCAAAAAAACTTTTGGATGCTAAGAAAAGGAGGGTGATCTAAAGTAAATGAAGTATTTTGGAAATAATTTAAGAACTAACCAGAAATTCCCTAAACTTCATAAATGAACTCCCCAACGCCTTCCCCTCACACCTGGTAAAACCTCTCTGGTTCAGATTTATACACTATTGTTGTACAAAATAACCTCGGGTGGATATAGTCTGAGAACATAATCTGCTTGGTTCTTTTGCTCAGCGCAGAGGTTTTTTGTTTTTTTTTTTTCAGTGTTAGTTGTTGGTGGCCTTTTCTAATTGAGTTTTCACTCTCCCTGAAGATGTGTGCTGCATTCTACTGAGTGATCATCTTTGTGGAATTTTTGTTCTTAATATGCTCTCATAATTGTGCTCAGTGCAGTTGGTACTTGTTGTTCACTTTGTCTTCTTCCTTACAACTCACCTGGGACAGCCTTAAGACTATACTGATAGCAGTAGTTCCTGTGTGGACAAATGGGGTATGTCCTGCATGTTGCACAGGAGTGAGGCTGTCCTGTTTGGAATATTTAACTCTGAACTCTAGCTAACAATGGCTGTTTTATTTGCTATGGTTTTGAAATTTCTGATATGTCAAAATGCAAATATTTGTTTGCAAGCTGTAAACCTGAAGAAAAAGAACACTGTATTCTCAAGAAAGCTTCAGAATAAAATATAGAATTTTTGCTCAGTGTTTCTTATGCAGCTTGGAGATAAACTATTTCCCTGGTAAGGTGAAAATGTAGATTACTTAAAAGCTTCTCTGGCTTATATTATTATAAGATTCCAGGTTCCTACAGCTCTAGGGCAACATCTCATTTTTAAGAAAACCAGAAGTGAACTTTCTTGAAGTCAAGCTTCTTCTTTTTGGTCAGGGGCCCCAGGAACACTTAGTGAGATTTTTCCCCATCATTCAAGCTCTAGCAACTAATCTAAGATACCAAGTCTCTTGCTAGATAAGATGTTTTCTGTTTGTTTTTGTTTTGTTTTTTCCTCTTCCCTCTGGTTTTTAGACCCTACAGCTTTAAAGACATGACCCTTTAAATGCCATATCCATGGTAATTTAAGCAGCAAATCTGAACATTACTTCAAATTTCTGTATACTTTTGCAACTCCATCAGCACCTCAGAACTGGATTCATTGGTCCTGCAGGACTTGGGAGTTAGTGTGACATATGCTTTGGTGCAAACTCCTAATCATCCTGTGCATCTTGACGAGAGCTAAGAAACCAGCATATCAGTTTAGAAGAACTTGAGGCCAATAACTGAATAAGTTTTGCTGAATTTGGATAGTGATTATCTGTCGTTGTTCTTTTCCACTTCCAGCAAGAAAGTACTGGCTCCTGTGGCACTTAGGTTACAGAGCCAGAACAGTGACACTTTGTACTTCTGATGTACAAAATGAAACCTGAGATATTCTGTGACCAATCATTTAATCCAAGCAGTTCAATGATGAGAAGAAATACACTGACATGAAATGTTTCAGTGTGTTAAGTGAAGGCTGGGGAATGCAGGACTGGATATCAGCACTTCTGGGTCGTTTACTCCCGAAGTGTTTTCTTATCAGAGAACTGGAGTGGGCTGCATTAATACACCTTAGCTGTTCTCTGGAGGGTCCTTCAGAGAGATCTACTAGAGACACCATGAGACAAACTGTGGCTTATGTAGTGTAGCTTGGATTTCACTTAGCTGGAAAAGTTACAGATTTCATTAGGCCTCTGTTATAATCTTTGCAGCTCTGCCGTGTTGCTGGGCCTTGCTAATTATCATACAGGAACCAGAAAGTGAAACCAGCCTGGGAGGCTGACAGCTGCCAAGCTTTGCAGGCCAAGCTCAGGCAGAAGCAGAAAGCAGCAGGCAGGAGATTTTATTGTTGTTCAGCTATGTTAATTTTAGTCATAGTGTATTTGAGGGTAATGATTATAAGCAAACAGTCTTGAAGATACAGCTGCTGATCTTTTGTGGAGCAGTGGTCAGCAAAGGCTTTAAGAGCATCTCATGATGTAGTTAAGCAAAGCTTGCTTTTAAGACACAAAGTGTTTGACAAACACAGCATAAAAAAAAGTATCAGCAGTAAAATAATTTAAGTGTGTATTTGTTTGGATTCAAGATAGATGATGTGTTTGACACGCTTTTGTTCTGTTTTTCCTTTGGAGCTTTCATTTACTTAATAAACTCTTTTAAAAGGTTTTGAAAATTGGCATAAATGATTTATAAAACCAGATTTACACAATCTAATAACTCAAGATCATGCAAAGCGAACTAGTTTATTCCTTAAGTGATTTGAATTTTAATGGCAGTATTAAACTCTTGTAAATGAATAAGATGTGTCATGAACAGAGAATTCGCGTGGTTGGATGGCTGTACAATGAAGGCCTGCATTTTCAGCCTGTTCAGCTTTACAACTCTAGCTGAGACATGCATCGAAACTGGGCTGTCTCAAAACACTTTTTCTACTTCCTGTTTCTCCTTGGAGCAGAGCAGAGAGCACTGTGGAAGCAGCAGAGAAATCTCTTCCCATCTCATTTTAGTACTTCTCTTTTCTAGCCCTGCTTGTGTTCCTCATGCAAACAAAAGCGAAAAGACCAAACTCCCCCTCCATTGCACCTTGCCCCAAATTCAGTTCAGTTGCAGCTTGGCTTCCTCAGGACTGCTATTTGGCACTCTCAGTGCACAAATATTGTAGTGATACACAAAAGATGTTCTTTGCAGCTGGAAGTGTAAGCATGATCTTAAAAGATTATCTTTAAAGAAATCAAGAGCTCTGTGAACAGTAGTGAAAAAATTGGTATGGCGTGATCACAGAGGGGCAGGCTGGTCTTCCTTTGTCTGCTGTCATCTTCTATCTTAAAATTATGCTCTTTTTTACAGCAGGATAAGGAAAGGAAAACAATTAAAAATTAGTGGATTTTCTTACAGAAACTTTTGTGAACACGCTATCTTTGCATCAGTGTTGATGTTCTGTGGCTAAAACTGAGTGTAGTAGATGTGCAGACTGAGGAGATAAAATGTGTCAGAAACTTCTCCCCTCCAGAATGAGTCTCTGTGGATCTGTGTGAGGTAACTGGCTGATCACCAGCAAACTGAAAATGAAGCTTGTATCTTTCTCAGTGTACCACTCTCCAAAGAAGCAGCCCTGATTTTTGTTTCTGGGTTTACGGGCGTTATAAACTGAGTGCTCCAATGATAAGCTAACATGTTTTACCGAAGAAGAGTTTTAAATATTGCCTCTGCATTTTAACACAGAATTTCATGAACTACAAAGGGGATGTTTTGTCAGAAGAAGATAGAGCCTCTTGCCAAATAATTGTTGCACAATTTCATTTGCAATATTTCCTAACTTACTAAATATAGGAAGTAACTTAGTGCTATAAGGCAGTAAGCAGATGAGCAAATGTTTTGTGCTAATCTTTGGAGGGGGAACACATTACCTCAGTTGATCTGCCAGCCTGAGATTGATATGGGAAACAGGAGTATTTTTGTGATGTTAGAACTTAGACTGCTGATCCTTGTACCGATTTTAAAAACAAATGGTAATACAGCAATATTAGGCCCTTTTCTTCAACAGAAAGTAGAGTTTTGGCAACGCGTATGTGAGCATAAATTAACTGTTGGGTAATTTAGGTATTTCTTTGAGACATGTGGAAGATCTTTTCCCACTGTGACAAATAGAAATGGATACTGTGTCATTGTAATGCTGTAGTTAACATCCTTGGAGAATTCCTAGTGTTTTGGGAGTATCACAGCATGAACTGTTTCAGCTTTTCCTGCTCTTCCTTCATCATCCTTTTTGGGTTATTTTTGGCCCTTTCATTGCATTGTATGCAGTAAACATACTCTGTGTGTTTCTAAGGGTCCAGTGGTGTTTCCTTGAGGATTTCTGGAATGATTAAAATAGTTTATGCTAACTCTCTTTGAATGTTTATTGCAGAATGACCTACAGTGAAATAGAAATAGGGTATGAAACAAAAAATATAAACGAAACCAGTAATTTTATGTCAGAGTATTTAATTTCCCAGTGCTGTCTTTTCTCTTAAATTAGTGTGAATTTCTTTGGCTCCATGCCACCGTTTCTCCTGCGCAAGAGCCTTCTGTTTATCTTGCTGTTGCTTTAAAAACATATATTTCCATTATTTCTGCACCTCTGATAGTTGACTTTAATTATTTCCATTAATAGGAAGTTATAAAGAAGTGTTTGAAATTACATAAAAAGTAGTATATAATACTCATTTTAATCTTCTTAATGAAATTGAAGTGCTTAATTGAGTCCATCTCATTTTTGCTCAGATTTACTTTCTGTAGTTCTTATTCCATCTACTCGAGTATCATGATTGTCATAGAGATTTCTGAATACTGTGGTTATTTGAAAAAGTCCAAATAAATATGTGACCTAAAAAAATCAGCCAGACTATCTTAACCTTTAGTAGGGCCTAACTGTAGGTCTCATTTTTTCCTTAAATAATCCAGTGCTATATTTGTGGCTTTTTCTTCCTTCTCCATAATGTTTATCTGCAAGAAATGTCGTCTTTGTCCCAGAACAATAATGTTCTTGATTAAGAGAGAGGATGAATGTGGAAGAGATAAGGAAAAGGCTGATAGTTTGGTGAATGTGGATTTAAACAATCATTGCAGAGTTAACTGACTTGAAACATTTTTACAAAGGTGTACACATAACTCATGGCAAGTATCCTTTCTTCCATGCTGTTGAATTCCATCCCATGTGTTTTCTACCTCTGTCCCCAGCTTGTTCCCACTTCTTGCCTATACTGTGAAACTGCTCTTTTTAAAGCACTGACTCATACTGTGTCAAGTCAGGGAAGTTATGTGGTGAGATTAGCACTTCTTTTAAAGGAGCAAATAACCAAGGCATGTGAACCTTAACAAGACTGTGAACTAAAAATGTCACTAGAACAATACTTGAAAAACATATTTCAAAAACATAAGCTCCAGGATGTAGCTTCATGTGATTTCCAGTATTTCAGAAGCCTTTACGTGCTACAGATAGCTCTCAGGAAAGTTTGTCTCAGCTTGTAATTCACTTTCTTTTTAATGTCTCTTTTCATGTTTCATAATTACTTCTCTTTAAATAAACTTTGAATTTACTGCATGTGCTAATTTGTTTTTATAACATGAGGATAAACAAAGACAACCAGTGTATCCTTAGATTGCCTTTTTGTTCTTCTTTCTTGAGTATCAGCATTATACACTTGACGTGATTTATGTTGCCTTATTGTGTGTGTGTAAACGTATATGAAAGGAAGAGCTTTCAGGCAGGGAAACTGAGGCAGAGAGCTGTGGCACAGTGATGTGCAGGGTAAGACTGTGGGATCAGTCTGGTTTTCTAACTGTTGCAAATTCAAAGATGCAGATTATGAATTAAGATTATAGAAATCTTTTGGGCAGTTCTAGCTTTGTAACGGCAGTTTCTTGACAAGCCACTGAGGAAGAAGTAATGCCTGCTGCATGCTTGTCTTTGGAGACATCTGTCTAAATCATTTGGACAGCCCCAGAGAGAAAAATATGTCAGAACAGGCTGAATGGTAAGAGATGGGCTATCAGAAGATGACCAACAGCATTACTGTAAGCAGACCAGCCTTCTAAGTAAACTTTTTGGTTTATGCCCATAAATACCTTGCTGAGAGGCTTTCTTATGTTTCTGTATCATAATGACTGCAATGAGCTGTAAGAATGAATTATTATACACAAAATAATCAGCATTTGAATGTTAGAAAGACATCTGCTATGAAGTTATCTGCTACCTTAAAAATAATAAGCACAAATACTCTTGGATGTGAGCACCGTTGTCTGACAGTTGTAAAAACACTAGGAGGGCTTGCAGGCTACAGCTAATAGTGTGTGACAGTGGGTCTGGCATCCTAGGTGGGAAGCAGCCTGTGTGGAGGAACATGGTGCCAGAAGTTAACAGCACAGCACAGAATATACCTACTTGGGGAAAGCTGATAAATGGGTGGAGAACGCTCACAAAGAAAGCCACTCTCCTTCAGGATACCAAAACAAAACTACAGTAGCCCATCTGACACTAGTTCCTGGCTTGCTCCAGACGGAGCCACACTATTTAAAAACAAAAGAACAAAAAAAGGGACCCATTCTGTTAGGTATATTTAAAACATTAGTGCAGACATATCCTTGTAAGTATGTTACAGAGCCCACGGGAAACAATGTCCAAGAGATAACGGAATATCCAGTGAACTATGATAAAGCATGTGACTGCTCTTTTGAAACCAGCATGGAAGTACTTTGGGAAATCTGTAGACTTTTTTTTTTTTTTTCTGGAGGGTTGTTGCTGATACTATTTTGACTCGTGTTCTATCAGTCTTTCTGTAGACACAACTCTGACTTTCCACGTGTTGCAAGTAAGGCACGTATCTTTTTTATATATTATTTTGTGTATGTGTATTTTTATATAGTATTCATATAGTTTTGTATATAATTTCGGCAAATTAACAGATACTGATTAACTAATTGTAAGCAATTAATTTTTCTAATGGCAGGGTGGATTTGGTGAAGGTAATGGAGAATCATCATGTGCAGAAGGAGCTCCTTTTGTACCTCCAGCTAGGGTACTCCTGCTCCTGAGCGTCAGTGATATTGCAGAGCATGGCTCCTTGCCTGGCTGTCAGTTTTAAGCTGTAGTTGTTCAGGTACATTTGCTGAAACAAAGTCATGTTTGTCATGACAAAGTCATGCGAGTCTGTGAGAATTTAGAGGTTACAACTAGGAGAAATGAAACTGGAAAAATGGAGAATCAATCTAAGGGAAGGAAATCTATCATCATTGAAGGAATTTTCAAATGAGAGTTCAACCAGGAGTGGGCCAAGGGTAACATATTCAAATAATTTTTCTGCACCTCCTATTTTTTTCCTCTCAAATTGATGGAAGGATAAGAAAAGTCACTGTGACAAAAAATGTTTGTTTGATGCTGCTTACATAAGATGAAGTAAACTCACTGTTTAGTGTGCAAGGTTTGAATGCTGTGAAGGTAAATTCTGAGCCCTTCTCAGAATCTAGCACTCCTTCAAAGGAGGAGGTGTAGATTTTCAGGGAAAGCTGACACAGCGCTTCTGGACACCCTGCCACTGCTTAAGGACGTAGATTCTAAGAGGCATGTTAAACATAGTGATTCAAGAAGACTCATTTCAGAATAACTGTGCCTAGTGTTATCCCAGAATGATTTTAGTTGTAAACAAGAAAGAAGTGCCTGGCACTTCTGAGAGCTTATCATACATATACTGCTCATTTGGGGCCAGATTGTGAATGGTGCCTCAGGGATACCAAAATCTGATCTCTGTCCTGAACAGGTACTATATAGATGATGCAGGCAACATATGAAATGAAGATGTCAAATCATTGTTGCCTGAGGGTTGATAGCAGCATAGCAGTATGCCTGCACAAAGAGCTGTATTGTTTACTCTTGAGCTTAAAAAAACTTGATCCGATGTGACATATTATGTAAAAATGTTTTCTTTCTTCAAGAAATTGTTCTTGGCAATTGCAAACAAGCCTGAAAAAGTATCTGCGCAATAGATTTCCTAGCAAATAACTCAAATTTAAAAGCAGTATAGCATATATTCTTTAGCATGAATAGTATTGTCAGAGGTATCCTGTCAAATTAATTTTACAGGATGAAATGTATTATGGAGGTAGCTCCTTTGACTTAAACAGAGTTGCCCTTGGGATGAATTTGTCCGGCATTTCATAGCATTTGCTAAGGTGTATGCCTTCAGACTGTGAGAACTGCTTAATTCTGATGTGTAGCCATTGTGTTTGTGAATATAACTGAGTTGAATCATATCAGCTGTCTTCCACGTAGAGGTTATTATCCAGAGCCAAGTGTGCTTGTCATTTAAATCCAAATGATGCATGGAGTATCTAGAGAATTTCCGTTTTATTGAACTACATGCTCTATAACTTGTACTTTGAGGGTCTCTGAACCAAAAAGAAAACAAAGGTGGGTTCTCACAAATACAGATGTTTGAGAGAGCTAATTTATACAACATTCTGTAAACAAATTAGCACAAAACAACATCAGTCTGTGTACCTGTGGAAAATTAAAATAAACACCTAGGCAAAATTCTTTGCAATGAAAGCTGAAGTGACACCACACAGAAATTGAAAATTTGAACTTGGAAGTTGTGGAGAGTGAGGAGTATTTCTGCCTCATCATTATTTAGCTAAACTTTTAGGAAAAAAAACACACAGACTGAAGCCAGGATGTATGAAACCACACAGAGAAGAAAAAGGCTGTAGTTTCAGGGCACATTGGTAGCACTTGATCACTGTCCTTTTCTATGCCATTTAACACAACAAGCACCAGGAGGAAAACCTTTTGTATGGCATAAGTCCTGTAGATACTTAGTGTGCATGTTCAACATGGCTATTATTTTATATGTCAGAAATAGGATGCCCCAGTCTTCTTGCGGCAACCTGTGACAATCCAACCAGAGATTGTAAAGCAGGGAGCTATGGAGTTTTTCTGGTCCGCCTTGGTAACTTTTACTCTCTCGCATCATTGCTTGTCTTTCTCATTTCTTAGATGTGTTTGAAAACATCATGCCCTCTTTTTGCATGTTGCCCACTCAAGTATAATTGCCTTCTCAGTGACTTTATTCCTTGTAAGCTCCTGCATAAGCAAGTACAGCCCAAGCTTTCCATTTGTTTGGTTTCACAGTGGTTGAAATGCAGTGGGAAAGGAAATGTGCTTAACCTACGCAAAACTCTAAGTGTAAAATCTCAATATTGCATCTTTATAGTATCACTTTCAGCACAAGTCTGAGCCACACTGGAACTGAATTTTCCGTACTTGTATCCAGCTCTTTGGCTTCCTTGTAGTGCACTGCTTTTGGCTAGCAAAACCAAGGAATCACTCCCTGAAGGAAAGGTGAAGCAAGGCATCCTATATCCTGAATATAAGCCAGCCCTACACTGACTTTTTCTGTAGGAATTTCCCTTTCAAACCGTCTTCTCTTTTTTCTGTTACTGGACCAACTGCTTTTATGGACCTTAACTTCTACCCAGCAAGTCTACAGCAACCATTCTGTGACTTTCCTGTGGCTGGGAGGAGGTAAGCTGCCCTGCCTTGTTATCCAGCAGAGCTGAGATTTCTGTCAGTTCTAAGGTCCTTTAATACACATGATTTTATATCAAGAGTCACTTAAGCTTTTTCTGACTAATTTACATACTAGCAGAGTATATTGATGCCCTTTGGCTGATTGTATGGTTTTGCCTAGATGTGAGCTTCTTTTGTGTAACTTCCAGCTTTGCTTACATGTTTGATAATTACCTGCTTTTAAAGGCTTATTAAGAGGGGAAGGAACTTGAGAGACTTTGCTTCTTGTCACACACTTCCTTCCTCCTTCTTAGGCCAGGTATGCAGCTGTTTTGAGAATCTTGTGGGTAAAATGCACATAGCTAGTCTCAGTTAAATATCAGTAAAATATAATTTCCCCATGAGTTTCATTTGTAACCTCGGTCAGCAATTTTAGCAGTTGATCATTTATACTGAGGTGATAAGTAAAGTACTGTAATGGTATGATGACTAGAAAGAGTGATGCTTTAATTAAATAACATTTGTGATAAATGCAATGTTTAAGTGATATGAAGGCTTTGTAAATATCACACAGCCAGATAAGGTCCACTGTGCTAGAATTTTGCTTTGGGAGAAAGCTTCAAAATTGAAGCAGAGGTTGTGTAAAACTGCTGGGGAAGGTCAGATAGAAATGGCACCTGGCTCTTGTTGAGAACGTTTCTGTGAAATTCTCCATAGGATGCAGTGTGTTATGTTAATCAGCTGGGGCACTTCAGAATTATGGTTTTGATGCAGACAATATATAACTATAGTCCAAATTAACTTAAAACAACTTCAGCATGATGAAGTTACTGTGTATCAAAACTGGGCTTTCTGGAGAGTTAGGCCATGTCAGTTTCTTTCTGAACACATTTCCAGTAATTATTATATGAGATGCTATAGACACACATTGTCTAATGGAAGCTAGGATTTTGGCCTGTGTTATAGGACTTCACTCAGGGTTGGACTCAAAGTTGAAGCTGAATTTAATCTTACGAGGAAGTGAGTTTACTTATGTTGTCTGTAAATTATTATGTAAATGTATGCATGTGATACTTAGGAAGACCTGAAAAATAAAAACAAATATTTTCCAATGAAAGAAGCTATTCCAACGTTTATTCCCTCTGCAGACTACTATATAGTGTGTATTTTTTATCCAGTTATTGAGTGCAGTGGCATAAACGTCTTTGGTTACATTGCATCTACTGCAGGAAATGGACCACAGTCCTCTGGCACTATCGTGATAAGAGAACTGCATGGGGGATATGTAATTAAGAACTGAAGATAGAATTAGATTGCCTATATCCATTTGTTCGATATTACTGTTAGTTCTAGAATTGCTTTCATGAAAAAAAAAAATTTAAAAAAAAATTAGAATTGTGTCTTTTTATGAAGGTCTTATTGCCACTGTAAGTGTTTTGTTGACTGATTGTCTGGGTTTCCTTTTGTCTCAACAGAAATCTTGACAGTCCATAAGCGAGAGGAGGCTCAATAAAATTTATGTAACAGAAAAGTGAATATGAAGAAAAAGAATGATGGTTTCTTGAGTCCAGTCCTTTGAAAAGTTAAGTCTCGGTAGTTCCTCTGTAGAAATAGCTGAAAACAATCTATTTCATTTGAATTAAGGAAGCTGGGTATTACTGCAGCAATTTAAGAAAAACCCTCTTAACTTTCTGGAAACTGAAAGATTTTTTTGAAGAAGTAATGGTCTCTGACATCACTGAACCCAGCAAGTTTGCGAGTGGTTAGGTTGGGGCAACAGAGGAAGCCAACTCCTTCACAGATAAGCAGGCAGTGTAATGTACGTGCCCAGTTATTTTCCTTTTTTGTTCAGGTTTTGCTGCGAAATTATTTTACAGAGAGATAACACAAATTTTGCTTTCCAGAGGGAGACACATGCTGCTTCGTAAGGATACATCTGATTTCCAGAAATAACCATGTTTTTGTGCCTTAAACTCTTGGCATTTGGCGTTGCCTTTCTGTGCCAGGATGCTTTTGCCCAAGGTAGGTAGCAATTGATATTTCCTTCTCTAATTTTGATCCCATAATGTCTCTGTAGAATTAAAACAGACTCTAAGCTTTGTTAAGTGGAGGTAAAACATCTTTATTCAGCAGCTAGAATACAACTGAATGCAATGGTGTCACAACCTGGATCAGGAAAGTTAACGTTTGATGTACAAAGCTAAAATGTCTTCCGCGCAGTTGTGAGTTTAGTAAGACTTTTTAAAAGAAAAACAAAACATTCATAGTTGCATTTAAAAACACAAATTGATCTCTTGTGAGAACATATATTATCTTTGTTTGGTCTCAAAAAGCATTGCTTTGTTTTATGTGCTTAAAAGCTGTAAGAATCAATCTTCCCATCAATTTAAGGGCTCCCTGATCTGAGAATCTACCCGAAGTTTCTCAGTTTGATTTTTACAGCAGCGTGATTAAGACAAAAATTCTCAACATTGTAAGGTAGTTTCTACAGTTGAAAAATTGTATTTATAGTTAATTAGTTTTTAAAACTGCTTCTTATAGAGAATTCTGAAATTTCTTTAGATGTTAGCCCAGTGTAGATGAATTTGTCACTGATACTGTGAATAGTAAGTAAAGCAATTTGAATTAATACTTACTATAAAGATAATAATTTTATGGATCTGTTTATGAAATTATTTTCTTGAAAATAACATGCAGCATTTTATGTGTAAGTACCTTCCATCAGTTTTGGTATTTAATGTAACGCAGGATTACAGCAGACACAAAGTTGGCTGGTATGTTTGTACTAAGTAGTGTTCACCCTAAAAATGGCTAAGAGCACATTTTCTGCAGTAGCAGATTATGTGCAGTGCTGAAATATCTTCTCACCTACATTAAATGTGTATCTTTCTGTCGTAACTTCACTTTAGTAACTCTATTGCTGATGCGAGCAAGAAAATGATCTGCTTTTAGTTGATAACTCACTAAGAGCATTTAAAATCTGAGCATTAGCTTTCCTGTCCTTCAAAATCTCTGAAAAGAGATTTTGAACTGAATAAATGTGGTTAGTAGCTGCTGCATATTATAGGAAAACAAGTGAATGCTGTATAGTAAGGAATCTTTTCCTCTTTTTTTTTTTTTTTTTCTTTTGAATCTGCTGTCCTACTTTACATTTTATAAGACTTCCCACTGGTCTCTTTTTCCAAGAAGGGCAGGTAACTGCCTGCTCTCTCTGTCACCCCCACAGTCAGTGGATATGTTAGCTAACAGAGAGGGCTGGAAGTCTCAGACGGGTAACATTGCTTTACTTCAAATAGTTCAAATAGTTATTTTCTCTGTCTGCAGACAGCAGTCTAGCTTAAGCCAGTTCCTCTCTACGTACTTTTACTAAACAGAAGAACCTCAGAGTAAGGATATGTTTCAACTCCTCTCTAGAGCACTTAAAGCAATTAACAGTCTGTTGCACTGTCAAGTACTCAACCTCACAGACCTTGCTTTCACCATCTAGTTTGGCACAGGCTTATGTGAGAGCATGAAGCTCCTCTTTCTCTGCCTGATATTACACTTCTAGTGATCCATCTGCATATTTTTTATTTATCTTACATTTTGGTGTTCAGGACTCATTTATATAAACCAGGGGCAGAGTGGGAAGGCTAAGAGCAGGTGGCTCAGAGAGGCTGGTTCTCCTGTCAGGGTGGCGGCAGAACCGCTGTGCAACATCATAACTGTGCAGATTACTCTGCCTGATGGCTATGGGCTACTCTGCTGTCTGCTAGGAAGGAATTTCTTATAGAAGCAACAATAGGAAGAGGTGATGTGGGCTTTGGTTTTATGGTAAGAGAAATTTCAGGCACTTAATCATGATGGTTGTGCTTTGGGACTTATTTTCATATTTTTTTTGTTCAAGTGCCTTGTAAACATTTGCACTGCTGAAATATCCCATTAAACTCCTCAGTGCTTTGTGTGGTATTTCTTAGTCTGTCATCTTCCCCCACTTGAAATAGCAAGCTTAATGAAAATCTGTAATTGCCAGGTGCATACTTATTAAAAACTTCGGTGTGAAATCGATAGCAGAATGTGCCCTAATATCTATGCTGACTTTCTGATCAAAAAAGTCATACTAACATACCTGATGCAATGCAACCATGATGTCTTTTTAGTAACAAAAACAGAACAAAACAAAGTAACAGCAAAAAATCATTTCTTCTCTTTACACAGTTAAAAAAGAAAAAAAAAGTTATGCTTGCAAGCATTTTTTTTCCATTAGCTCATTATTGTAGGCTTCTGCCTACATTACTCCACAAATATATTAGCAATTTAGCAGCTTTTGAAAAGCTTCACTCACCGCTGAGCCACTTCCTTACTTTCAGGAAGTTAAATAATTGCCTGATAGCTTTCAGTGTGACTTTTTTATTTTCCATGTGAAAAGTACTAACTTTCGGTAGGCACACAGAAATCTGAGGCTACGGAGTCTCCATGCAGAAGAGCTGTGGATGTTTCTGTCTACAATTTTTGTGTTTTCCTTCTCCAGTCATCAGCTCCTATATTGCTCAGGCAACAGGCTGCTGTCTATCCCTCTGGAAAGAATTTAGCAGACCTAATTTTTAAGTGGCAGAATTTAATAATATTGGCTTGTTTTCTGTGTATAGTAGAGGATAAGGGGAGATTCTCAGGCAGGAGGATAGGCATTAAAGTAGAAGAAAGTGAAATCTGGTATCTCTAGAACACTCCCTTTTCACATCTTGCAGCCTAGAAATGCTTCATTCAAAATCAAGAGTTGGTGTAAGCACAGGGCTGTATGCAGGGCTGTATGCAGGCCTGCTCGCTTCCTGGGCTGTCTCAGACACAAACCAGTTCTAAGCTGTAAGCCACTCAGTTTTCTTACCTAAGCAGGGCACATTATTCTGAGCTCTGCACCACACCAGCATGGTTATGTGGTTTCTGGACAAGACTTAGCTAATCACTTGGACCAAATGTGTAATTTTCTTCACCTGGCCCTACATAAACAGAATAAGCTGATAGCTGGGATGTTGGTGTGGGATTTTGATTGATAACTGCAGATTAAAAGCTAATGGGATTTTCTTACATAGTATGGTAGAAACATTTGCTAATCATTCTGTGCTAACTTACATCACTGTCATACCATACTGAGAATGTTTCACCAATATAAACCTAAAGCCACAAAACTGCTGTGCAGAGGCTGGAGATCCAGCTCTCAGTGCAGAAAACCATTTCCTTTAGTTTTAGTTTTTCTTCAGCTAATGTAAGTTTGGGTTCTGAAGAACAAATCAGCAGTGAATATGGTAGGAAGGTCACACATACAATGGAGCAGAAGAAATGAGGGGAGGAAATGGCATGAAGTGACTTCTCAAAATGTTCCTTGCATTAGGAATCAGTCTTTATTTGTCTAACTCCACTGACCTGTCTGCAAAACTGTCTGCCTCCACGAGAGTGTGTGCATGCATGAAATAAGGAGGCAGCCTGCATGTTGAGGCTGTAACTGCATTGTATTAGTGCACGAAAGTCATCCTGTTTTCTTTTCCTGAGGAACTGCGTTGTAGCAATGAACATACCATGCTGGAAGCAAGCAAAGGAGTACAGCAAGCCACAGAAATGTTCTGTCCTCCGTTTACACTCTTGATTTAGTTTTAAGAGTTAATATTCATAGGCATATATCTGCCCCCCCCAGGTAGGTGAGTGAATTAACTCACACTTAACTCTGCTGTGTTGGCTTGATGTCTCATCATGCTTATTTAACTTCCTCGTTTAGCACTAGTTCAAGTGTCTGTGTTGCCCTGCATTTTGCAGCACATCTCCCCAGTCCTTCTCCTATCACTCCCCTTTGTCACCATGCCTATTCCTCCCATGCTGCCAGCAACAGCATGTGGGGCAGCCAAAGAGGGGACACCCAATTTGGCAACGGAAGGAGACACTGTAGAAAGGTATTGTATGCTGGGCAGGGCTTGCTAGCATGTGTTCAGCTCCTTGGCTAGGAGTGAAAGCCTTACAAACTCCAGCAAGAGCAGCTGCGTGTTACAGGAATGGGATGGATTAGCTAGGGTCAAACAGAATGTCTGTGTGCTGTTCCAGGCAGATGGATCCTTGGGCTGGCTTCTGGGATCAGGACTGCCCACCCTGTCTGAGGGTCACTGGCTGTCCCTGAGCTCTGCTGCCTTCTGCAGCATGCGCAGATGTCTGCTGTTGGCATTTATTCATCTTTAATCACATATGAATAAAAATCAGTTATTTCTTTTAATCAGACTTATGAACTACAGAACTTCAAGAATATTTTTGGGGCAATTGTCATAGCTCTTGAAAGCTAAGGCTGGGCCCTGAATTTCTTCTGTGCAAAGACAGGAGTAAAAAGTCTTAAAGTGGCAAAACTGACTTCCTGCTTAAATATCAAGATTAAAGTTTCTTAAACAATTTTGAAAGCTGTCCCCTGTCCACCCCTGTTTTTACTTTTCTGAGACAGTTGTACTGTGTGTCCTGATATATTTCTAGGCTACCCATACACTTGTAAACAGATCATATTCACTGGGGTTTCTGAAACTGTTAAAATATTTTATCTATTTCCAGGTTTCCTTTTCTTTCAAGTAAAGCAGTTTGGGGCCCTCAGTTCCAGGATTTTAGAAACTAGCTGTGAGCACTTCAGTGCCAGCTTACATTATCCATAGCGTTGTATGGCTAACAGAATCCACTTTTTTCTGCTCTTTCATGCCTCTACTTTGCAGTAAGTACTTCCACAATAAGTTCTTCCACTTACTCCCTCTGTGACAGTACCTCTTCGGCTAGCCCACTAGCTTAGTTTTCTATTCTCTAGTTTCAAAGACTTCTTTTACGATCTGTCTGTCCTCCATTTGTGATCCCAGTGCCCTGGCGCAGAACTCTAGAGGTATCTTTTGTTGTGCGTGAATGATTTGTTTGTTGTTGCAAAGATGTGGACGCTGTGGAGCAATATTTTTAATTGCCTTTTGAAATAGACTTTTTCCCCTGACCAAAAAAAAAAAAAAAGAGAAATGATCAAGCTAGCTGCCTAACAGAAAAATGAAGCTTTGTGAAGACACTGTACAACACATAAGCAAAGAGCTGTTTTTTATATGAAGCATATCCGTCTTATACAACCTGACATACTTTGTGCTGAAGGAAATGTAGGGCAGTGGGGAGTCTCAACTGAGATGAAAGTTTATGGCTAGTAAGGCCTTTCCACAGAATCATGTGCATTGCCTCTGAAGGGAGTATTTATCATCTTATTAGCTCCTGAACTGTTTCTGTGTGCTTGTGAGTTAAGGCATAAGTAGGTGGAGAGAAGGGTAAGACAAATGGTAGAGAGTAGTTAAGCTTCTGGAATAAGATGTAAGAGACAGAAATCAGCTACAATCTAGGCTGCTGGAGAAACTTATGGTGTTGCCTTCATTTCTCCAGATCTCAGTTTCAACATCTGTTAAGTTGAAGCAGTAATAGTATCGTGTTGCAACATACAACAACTCAGTTCAACATCTCACGGATGTTGTCAAGGGGGAGCTGATGCTTTTGTGCCAGGCTGTACTATGCTTAATGTCAGCAAATCTGAAATTCTCAAGAATGTGATCATGTCAACTGTAGTTTCCATTTTAAACAATTCGAGATGAAATAACGGAAGTCAGTGAGTACTTGTGAGACACAGGAACAGGGCCACCAACTTTGTACTTCCACTGTCTGCAGATGAGATGAGACAAATGTGCCAAATGGGCCACAGCTGCAAAAGGCTTTGCATTGCAAAGCATCCTCCACATTTTTGCAATGTAGGTGTGTTAGGAGTTTTAGTGGTAGCATTTATAAATATATGTCAGCAGCTCTAGAGAAGTGCAGGCCAAGCCAAATCCATTTAAAACCTCATGCTCACATAACACAAGGAAAGATGGCCAATACTGCTACTACAGCAAATCAGCTAATCGTGAGATACATCTCAGAAGTCTTAAAAGACATGCAGAATCACATGCATGTGCACCTCAGAGAAATCTGTTTTTAAGGAGGATTGGATAGAGTATCTGGAGGATTTCTTTCTTAGTATTCTTGCTCCTTCTTGGAAGAATTCAAATTTTAATGAAACAGATTTATTTTTTAAATGCATACAATGTTTTATATACACTGTACTTGATGGCAGTGACAGAATATTGTCTCTTCTAAGCAGTATACGCGTTCCTCCATCCCCAGTAATGATCCCCATGAGTGTGAATTTGCACAATGTCTCTGTGTTGGTAAGTGGAGAGGGAAATTTACAGTACTTGAGGCTGCCCAATATGTAGATGAAGCAACTTAGCATAGTTTGCAGTTTCATTAATGCTTCTGTGCTCAACTGTGCTGGCTCAACAGAACTGAAAGACATTTCTACATCCTCCACACCTGCAGCCTAGTGTTCTAGCCTGAAGTGTGAACTGTGATTGGGGGAACAATGTGAAATAGCTGTAAGATTTACCTAGTACTTATCTAGCAGTTGGCAGCCCTGCCTGTAGCAGGGGAGCTGGACCTTCAGGTCCCTTCCAACCCAAGCCATTCTATTATTCTGTGATTAGTAGCACTGCTGGTTTTGTTGTTCTGGATTGCTAGTTAAAGGACTTAGAACTAAGCATTTCTTAAGAGCTACACTATGCACTCACTCTCAGAACATGCTAGGAATAATAACAGCTTAACCCAGCGTCCACTTGGGTCAGTATATACTAACAAAGAATAGAATGACTAAGCACAGAATGGAATAAATAGCAATGGAATAATGCTGAATACATGGGATGCGGTTCAAGTAAATGAATGCAAGATCTGTAAGGAGTTATTTATCCTTCATACTGATCGATCAAAGTTTTGTAATACTTAGAGAATGCTTACAAAACTTAAATAAAAATACAGTGAAATTTGACTTCCCAAATTTGCCACTTTATACTTTTCTGACGATTTACCTGTCCGTGAGGATTTTGAAGTGATAAAATAGGTAAGTTTTAGTATGTTTTTAAGATAGCGTACTGTTTATGGAATCTCACCTATGGAAGCCTTTAAATGAATGCAGAATGTACTATAGACTCATTGAAAATCACAGCGAAGCTCAGGATATAATGTTCTCACAAACATTCCAAGATTTGAAGGTTAGATTATTAAAAAGGATAGCAAATGATTCTTTCCTACTATGATTAATGCATAACTTAAGGGCCGCTTGTCATAAACCGTTGACAAGTTATGATGTGGAATACCAATAACCAAAAATCGTAAAAGCATAATACCACTAAATAAAGATGCAGGGTTTTTTTTACACCATTCCAAATAAACAGAGAAGCTTTGTGTTTTAGTGTTGGGAAAAGAGCCGTGTACAACGTGGAAATGATTCTGCTATAGAGATGTCAACAAGTGTGTTGTCATTGCAGGAGAGTGCCTTAAATGGCAAGGGAAATTGCTTGCAAACCACAGCTTCTAAAAAACACTCCCCACTGAGCAATGAAGGCAGCCTAGAGGCACTGCGCATGCCAGAGCAGCCATTTGCAGCTGCTGTCTCTGCAGTTGATGCTCTTGGTTTCTTTTTGCAAGAGAACTACTTCTCACCCAAGTTTTTCGTCAGTGGTGCTGTCAGTGGAAAGTCTGCGAAGGCAAGGCTCTGAAACTTTCAAAAGTCTTACAAGGTTTATTTTATCTTTGTGGTTTTCTCCGTGGTTTGCTGATTTTTCTTTGGTTTTACATTAAAATAAGAAAATAGATTCCACTTTTTTTTAACCTACTTGAGATTGCTAAAATCTAAGTGCTGTTTTTTGTTTGCTTTCCTGTGAATGCTGCTTGAGGAGACACCTCTGCTTCCAACTGTCATTGCAAAACACGTGGGATCAGTTTTTTTGTAGGAGAAAATTATCAGATTTTCAAAAGATCTCCACATATTGATCACTGATGTGAAAAAAATTAAATGTGCAGCTACAAGTTAATCTTTCCTGAAATTTTTGTTGCAATTGTGAATACTGAACACTTGGAAAGTTGGGAGGGAGCTGCTTCTGTGTGTGAGAGACTGTACAACCAGTTTCACATGAGTGCAATGAGCTCAGACATGTTCAAACATACCTTGGGGGCGAGGTGCTCTACTACTATGGGATGAAAGATGGTCTTGTCTACAAAGAGTTTATGATCTGATTCTGAACAGGTTGGACATTTCTTAAAAAAGGAATGAAATAGAGGGATGAGGGAAAAGTAACAGTGGACGTGTACCCCATCAAACAACTTGCATAACCCCCTGTGCTATTTCCTTTTCTGAAAAAAGGATGCGCAACATCTTATTCAGTGCAGCACAGAACTCAGTAAATTACTCCCAGGATTCAAACTAAACTCTCCTGTGTAGGTCCAAATGTTTTAATTCTCATACACACACTTGCACTTTTGTTTGGGAAAGCGTATGATCTCACTCCTCCGATATTCAATTCCTACAACAGATACTTTATCTACGTAAGATGAGCTAACATGAATAGCATCTGCGTATGAAAACGAGAGACTGAATTTCATGTTCTGCTCAGTTCCAAAATTTTTTGTTTTGAACACTTGAATATGTGAATGCTGAATACAAACAGTATTATAAAAAGAAATGAATTCTGACCCGTTGTTGTTCTGAAATATTTGCTTAGACTAGGGAAAAAAAAATAACACTGATATTTTTTGAAGGAAAAAAAACTAGAAAGGATGGAGTACAGAATTACCTATCAGGGGTGCAGAGGATGACATCCTATTTCTTGGGTATCATATGGTGAACTTGGTAGGCAGGAGCTCGAGGAATTGCCTCTAATGAATTCAAGTTTGACATGGATCCATAGTACAGTATAGAAAATTGTGGAAATATTTGTTGAAATCAATAGAGGTGGTTTGTTGTTTTTTTTTTTTTATGCTAGTGTTTGTGGAATTGGTTGTTGCTCATTTGCTGAATTGGAGTTCTTTGGGGCCACAAGAACTTTCACACTTGCAGACATCTCAAACCTGAGTAATATGATTTTGTTGTGAAATGTAAAGGACTTGTAGTGGCTGTGTTTGCTCTAAAAGTAGTTGGTCATAGGATATGGCTGTGAGTAGACTCCCAGGTGAAACTGATGTAATAGCTGTTTGTTAATATTGTCTTGCTATAAAATCTGAGCTCTATCTGTTTTGTCATCTTATCTCCATAGCAGTGAGCAACACAGGTAGCAGGAAATGGCTACATAGCCTGCTTCTCTTTATAAAAAATCACTTAAAATCTTTATAATAGCCTTTGAAAAGCTCTCTACTGATTGATATGGTAATAAATGTTTTAATCTGTGGTTGATACCAGATCTTCGCAGTATTCTTAGATACAACCATCTTTTTAATGCAGTATTTTGTAGTCATAAGCAATTAATGTTCAGAAAGCAGTTCTGATCAGATATGAAGCCAGATGATGCAGGTGGTTTAAGAGAAGAGATGGGGGTGCTGGGACTGAGATGGCAGTGGGAAACAGGGCAGCTGGAAGGAGCAGGTGAAAGATATGAGAAACCGATAGAAAGCCAGAACTAGGCAAGAACAGGCAAAAGATGGGAATGCAAATGGTCTGCTTAGGATCAGTGGGAAAAGGCAAGTATGTGATAGGAATCAGAAGTCTGAGGACCTGGTTCTGATTAGATAAGAAGATAGCTCTGTTTTGATAGAAAACATGGTTTGAGCAAAGACAGTTCAGAAGGGATATTTGTAGCTAGAAGAAGAATTGTTCATCTCTGTGTTGTACTCAGCGAAAGTTCAAGTTTCAAAACTTTTTTGCTGTCAGAAATTTCTTCAAACCTCACTGATAAAAGTCTTCTAGCACTGCCTCACACAGAAGCTGAAAAGGTACTAATCCTGTCAGCCTTCCTTTAACCCCCAGAGGCAGACCTGAGCAAGGAGAGAGACACAACCATACTGATAGAACTTTGAGAGAGCAGCCTTGTGCCCTTTCATGGCATTTCAGTCATTTTTCTGGTGGGTTGGTTTTGGTTTTCTTTTTTTTTTTTTTGTGGGTGAGCGATATTTTTAATAACTGCAAAATCACGTGCATGAAAGTTGCAAAGCTAAGCATTCACTTCTCAGGGAGCAGCCTTGTCTGTATAATGTATGGCAGCTTTTACTGTCACTCACTGTTCTCCCATGGTACAATTTTCTTTATGCAGAGAATGAAAATATATTTGGTGTATTTTTTTGGTGTAGTTCAGTGTATAGTTCAGGTCGTGTTTACTGACTCATCATTCAAGACCTTTTCTGCAGCAGAAGCATTACTTTCCTTTAGGATTTTCAGTAGTATTTTCATCCATATTTCAGCGCAATATACAAATGGATTTTCTTATTCATTATGACAAAATGATCTGAAAAGAAAGCTTAATGTGAGACCTAACAAGCACTGTAACTTAAAAACATCCCTTACTTCATTTAATGTGCTGTTTTGAAGGATTTGCTGTAAATCGGGTTGATATAGTGAAGATAAGAACCTGTTAAAGGCGGAGCAATAGTTACTGGTTGCTGTATGAAAAATTTAGCCTAAGATGGTTTTGTAGCATCAGACAAGCATTCTGAGATGAGCTGGAATATAACCCTGTTACCTGAACAAGCATTTTGTTATTTAGCTATGAGATTTCTTTCTGTGGTGCCCTGCCTTCCTAACTCCATGGTTCATGCACAGAGTCAGCAGAAGGTATCTGCACTGCATGCTGAAGGGCATTGCTGCATATGCTGGAGCAGTCTGTGAGAACAGGCTGACAGATCTCAGTGAATGTCCCTAGGTTTTAGGAAAGGAAAAGAATTAATGCTTTGCTGTGATAATGCAAATGGATGTTTCCCAACTCTTGAATAATACCATTGCCTCCCAAACCACGTCTTCTGAAACAGCTTGTGTGTAGGATTGTATTATAAAATAGTAATTATGCATGTAATTATATTGCATAGATCCATTCTATCACATAGAATGGCCTGGGTTGAAAAGAACCATAATCATTCATCTAGTTTTAACCCCTCTGCTATGTGCAGGGTCACCAGCCACTGGACCAGGCTGCCCAGAACCACATCCAGCCTGGTCATGAATGCCTCCAGGGATGGGGCATCCACAACCTCCTTGGACATGAAGAAAACTGAACTTTTTCATAGCTACTCTCTGGACTCGTGTAACATAATTAAAGAATTGGTACTGATGTTGTGTTTTGATTGTGCAGGTTTGTTTTGCTAAAACATCCAGTTCTTTGCAGTAGGGTATTGCCAAGCTCCCCCGATTCCTGCGCCTCATGACCCAGCACAACTCACCAGCAGCTGTCTTACCTACTTAACTCTGGGAATTATGATTGATGAAACTAATACATATTTTTAGTGCTACTGTTATTTTGGTATAGTTTTCTATTATTGTTTATCAAAGTGAACATTACATTTGTTGTTGTTTATTTGAAAAAGGCCTTCAAGTGTTCTTTCCTGAGGTATTCCTACTACTTGCAAAAAGGAGCAAAACTTTTTAAAGATTTCTATTCAGTGGAGCGTAGAGCTGACATGAAAATGGCAAGGGAATCCTGCTGGAAAACATCCCACTTTATAATCAAATCAACCTGTAGTATGTTTTCAGTTGTAGTCTTTGTTTTTATGTCTTTATTCAGCATCAAAATTTGCTAAGTTGAATGATGGTACAAAATTCATGTGCCAAATATTATAGAGCAATATCTTGAGTATAAGAGGTGTTAGAGGAAAAAAAAAAAAAAAGGTGATTTTTTTTTTTTTTTTTTTTTTTTTTTACTATTTCAAGTATTTTAAAATTTAAGTCCCTAGCAAATTTTGTGCTACTGTCTATATATACTGCTATGCTGTCAAAATAAGAATCAGGTGCTAAAAATATTTTGATCTCTCTTGCTCACATTAGAATCCTTGCAGCACAACGCTTTTGTCAGTTTTCTTTGTATTATTGTTGAGGCTGACAGAAGCTTTCTTGATGGATAGTGTGGGCTTTCTGAGGATCACCTAGGCTCCTAATTCCCTGATAAGTTTTTGAACTTTTAACCTCTGGAATGGCATACAGTGAATGTGTGGACATATCATAACTTGTTCAGATAATTTCAGTTTTGACGTCAGAATAAATTATAGGTATTGTATGTTGTTTCTGCTTTCCTCCCCATAGGGAAGTATGCAATTCTTTCCTACACAAGCAGTACTTAAGTATTAAGGGCACAATCGCTATTTTACGTTAGTCACCAACTTCCAGCATTTTAGGACCAAGAGAGCTTTTTTTTAATTGTTTTTTTCCTCACTCCTCTCCAAGGAAAGCACTTGCAGTCTGTTGCTCTCTGATGACCTCATAGTTCGTGATGTCAGCCAAAACTACCCCAGAGCTTAGCTTTTCTGCTGAGTTACCCAGTGCTGACTGATTTGCTGTGTGGTCACCTGCCTCCTGTCCCTCTCTCCAGATGTTGACCAGGGCCCTACAGTGGGAGAACCTGAGAAGATTCTAATTCTGAACGAGGTTAAAGTTATACAAATAATGTCCTTTGTTTTCTCAGTGATTATATCAGATTCATTCTGAGGGACAAACACTAGCACTGATTCATCAAGATAGAGGTAGCATTTTTCTCTCTCTGAGTATGGAAAATTACCTGACCTTTGATAGGTGTTTTGATAAAAGCAGACAGACCTATGCTGAGTTTCCAGGAAGTGTAGGCAGAATACTATCATTCTTCCACTTACAACAACCAGTGGCAATTCTTGAGGGGGAGGAATTCTTGCCCAAAGAAGTTGCTGAGAAAGTTTTTTTTCTCTTTGGAGTAAGCATATTGCGCAGAACCAACGCAGAGGGAAATAAACAGTATCTAGTTAAGAAAACTATTTTTCCAGTTAGACAAGTGCATCAATAATCATTGAGATCCACTACTGTAATGATTATGCAAAAGTTTAAGAGCTAATTTCAGTTGGATTCTTTTAAAGTGAGGATAATACGTGTCAGTAGCAACCGAATCACACAGGATTTGGTCCCTTGTATGTATTTAAACAGTAACTGTCCAGTATTCACAAATTGTTAATGGCACGATAGTTCTTCATAGTGTGTGGTTTTATGTATTTAGTTAGAAAAACAGTAACTCTTTCTGCATGCTGAAGGCTTTAGAATAGGTTCAGAGTGCTGACATCCAAAAGATCATCTAGGAAGATGGCGGTTGAAAAGAAATACCCTGGAACTTTTTCCAAGTAAGAAAAAGCAAAAAGAAGAGGAGAAGCAAAGACACATGAAGAGCAATTTTTAAAACTTAGAACTTTTAAGTTGCTTGTAAATTTCATTTTTATAAAGGAAATAGCAAACAAGCAAAATAATACTGAAGAGTGCAGAAAGAGAGACATGTCTAACACTGATTTATATGCAAAATAATCAATTCATTTGATGAGTCTTAGAAGCCAGTCAGCCAGATCGTAGGAGCTCTGTATATCAGTCAACTGCAGAAATCCTGGTTTAACCTTCTGCTTAAAGAACTTGTCACTCTAGAAGTGGGTAGCCACAAGAACTGGTCCTGAAAATTAGCAAAGGCTAGCAGGGAATGATGCCATGGAAAATCCTTCTTCCTGAGAGAAGAT
The DNA here is from genome assembly GCA_028571105.1 of Tragopan temminckii. Lineage (NCBI taxonomy): Eukaryota > Metazoa > Chordata > Aves > Galliformes > Phasianidae > Tragopan > Tragopan temminckii. The sequence continues at coordinate 7,048,040 of JAOWBP010004015.1, forward strand.
TGCTGTCGGCTTCAGAGGAAAATTTCTGCCTGCTTTCAGGCAGAGGCATCAAATTGGAGTACAAATGAAAGGGCAGCTTGGACAGTTGGGTAAGATCAAAGAGTGACACCTTGCAAATGTTTTGCAGCCACAAGCAAGTTAGAGAAATGCAAAGAATAAGTTAAGAGCAGGGAAATAATAATGCAAATAACGCTGGCCATTTTGCAGCATTGGTTCATTTAATAAGCATACTTAATTTCATAGTCTGGATTTTTTTGTGGTACTGCTGGAGGCAAATGCAAGTGAGAATTAGGACGATCAGGTCGATAATGATAGGTCTTAGCAAGGTGAATTTTTTTTAAAGGTGATTTCTACTCTCCTTGTAAAAGAAATTCAAATCCAAAACCAAAACAGCTCAACCATGCTGATGAAGAACGCTCCTGGTCTATGCCTTAGGTCAGAGTGATATGTCTCTTTGAGCCCTGTCTGCATGTCAATCTGAGCGCACATAATAGCGTTTTCACTGGGGGTGAAAATGTTATGATGTGCACATGGTTGCAGTGGTGGTGCAGCACAGAGGCAGATGACAAGTCTCACTGCAGGAAGCGTGATCGTTAGGGAAATGATCTGTCACAGAATTCATTGTAATGCCATGTTTCAGAACAAAAAGGGCTTCAAAGCTTTTAGCTCAAAAACAAACTCAAAACCAAACCCCTATGACTCCTTCCCATACTGAGACGGGAGATTTCACTCATAATGAAGAATACTGGGAATGACTGACAGCACCTGATGCGGAGTATTTGAAGTATTGGATGTTGGTTTCTTGTTTGTAGGTTCCATCTAGAAGCTTCACAGTGCAGTTACTGGAAAAGAAGCCAGTTTGACTGCAGATAGATCCTAGCTTGGTTTCTCTGCTCATTGTATTTATGACACAGTGCTTTTTATGTACCTGCTTACTGGATTTCAGTTCTTTGATGATTCTTTGTCTAAAAAGAATTATATTTAATATGACTTAAAAGTTCAGTGTTTACAGTCTTACTAGTGCATGTTTTTAGTATTGCCTTCCATACTTTAATTAACATAATGATTGAATTGGTGAGCATCAGCTGAGCTCGTGTCATCTTTACATATGAAATCTTGCTATGAGGAAAATAGAGCAAGTCAAAAAGTTTCCTTAGAATTTCTAAACTGGGATAGGAGTTTTCTGCACAGTACAGAAAAAAACAAGGTCTAAACGCCATGCTGTACACATTCTCTGTATCTTGGGGAATTCTGAGGATTCTCTGGAGACATGAGAATCGTTCATAATCTGCAAAATCCATTTCCTGCCACTTTCTTGGCTCACAAGGCCAGAGGCATTTCAAGGACACAGCCAGGTCTGTTGCAGTAGCTCTGTGCTGTCAACAGACTATTAATTTATCAGAATGAACTTTCTGTATGTCTTTATATAAATATCCTTATTTTCAATGGTACTTATGATCTACTTATCTGAGAAAATTCATAAAAATCAACCGGCTTATTATGCTGTTCTCTAACATTTGTAAATCTGTTAAGCAGGCAGGCATAAATAATTGTTTTCTTTTATAAACTTAACACTTTTTTTTTTTTTTTTTTTTTTTTTAAGAGGGGAAAATGGAAAAGCCTTGTGGAAGCAGAAGGAGGAAAAGAATTTTTCTCATTTCCCATTTGCAAGCAGTGTTCAGCCACTTCTAGGGAAGCAGGGCTTCAATACACATAGTGGTTGTACTTCCATAATCACTTTGCAGCATTTCCCCCTTTCTTCTTGTTCCCCCAGAATTTATTTTTTAGCATGACATTGTGCAGCACAGGGTATCCTGTGATCTGTTTAGGTCAACCTTTCTGGCTGTGTTTCTTCCCTGCCTCTTGCTCCCCCAACGTAATGCATCTTGTGAGGTAAGGGGGCTTGGGAGTGAGCCTGGCTGCTGCACCAGCTCTGCTCAGCAACAGCCAAGATGCTGGTGTGACAATGCTGTTCTGATTACACTTGCTGCTGTGGGGAAAGTTAACTCCATCCCAGCCATATCCCTCAGAAAATGTATGCAAAGGGAGTTTTGGAAAGACTGCGTAATGAAAGTAATGAAAAATTAGCTAATTTGCTTTAGTTGATGTCTTTGAAAGCATCTTTTAATTTCGGTCTGGAAAGAAAATAGTAATATTAAAAAGTTTTCATGTAATATTCAAGTTTCAATCTCTTTCTCAGACAGCTGTCTCACTGATTTTCAAAGGTCCAAGGAACAGTACAGTGGGGAAAAAGTGACCAGATACCTAGTATAGATAATAGATAATGGGCTATTTGTCTGTGTTTTCATAGTTTGTGTTGACTGAAATATGATTAGAAGAAGGAAAATATAATACATTTATTTTAGAATTAATCTTGAACTGGTATATCTACTTTTGACTTAAGAATTTTCTCAAAAGCAGGTCTGCAGGGGTGTTTCTTGGACAAAACCACAAAAGGTAATAGATATCCTAGGCAATAGTGTGCACCAGCCCTGAAACCTGTTTGTCTGAAAGCCTTTGACTGGAAGAATAATCTTTTGGTAATGATCAATTGCATTGCTAACTAACTGGAAAAAGAAAGTGGAATATTTTGTTGTTACTCTATAGCCTGCTGCATAGTTGAAAAAAAAAATAATCACATATTCAATATACTTTAATGTATATTAGTAGGTTGTAAGCATTTTCTTAAATTATTTCCCGATCTCTAGTTATCATGGCCTACTATCTACTTGAGTGGCTCTTGGTAAGGAGCTGCAGCTCTTTGTCCCTGCTGGCAGTAGTGTGGAGGAGGTAGTCACAGCTGGGTTAGCCAGCGTACCAACTTGGAGAAGCCACAGCCATACTGAGAGAAAAAAGTACATTGGTTTGTAATGGGCAAATCAAATAGTCCTAGTCTAGGAGAATCTCTGGATTTTCTGTTTAGAGTGTAATATTCATGGAAATTAAGCCAGAAATTGTTAATTATTAGATGATAACTGTCTCATACTGTGATGTTTTATGAGACTTGTGTTGTAGACATTGCTGTTGTAGTACTCTGTAGCTAAAGAAATTTGCTGAAGATGAAAAGTGAGTCATTAGGACAATTAGTCTTTCTGGTAATTTTGTTTTGCAGAATTCTGTGTTTTCAAATGTAGACTGAAGCATTAATATTTTTGTATATTGCTACTATTCAGCTTGCCTCAGTGAGGAAGTTTACTCAGTTGTGGGTTGACAGGCAGCCTTGCCATGGGAACGGGGAAGCACTAGCTTAAAATGCAAGCTGAGAGCTAGTTTGCTAAGTACAGACCAGCACGCTGCAAAAGAGAGATAAAATTAAGGCACCCACATCCTGTGATACCATAAAGTTCTTGCAGGCAGCCATTTACCAGGAAATGAAAAGAAGTCCATTAGTTCCAGATGCTGCTAAAAGACCATGGTGCTTAAGTTATGCTTGATTTGTTGCATATAGTGAAAAGCAAACCCTGTGAGCTAGCTCTTCTGATGCAACTTGGACTCTTTCTCCTGGTGTCAGAGGAAGAGAAAAATTCCATTCTGTATACTTGTCTGCCATATTAGTTTTGCCAATTAAAGTGAGTATGTTCCTGTAAATGGTAGTTAATCCGGCTCTTCTTGTACATCTGTAATCATTATTTGCTCTTATTTCCTGTGTCATTTCTTATTTCTGATCAAAAACCATAAACTGTGCAGCTTTAAACCGTGAAAAAATTGCAACTGTCTTCTATTTCTGGACTACATATACACTTCTAATGTTGCAGACTTAATGGAAATTGACATTTCTAGTGGTGAGCAGGAATGGAGGTAGGAATTAGATTTCTTTATTTATCTTTAATAGTATATGATTAAATGGAATTAAATGGGTGAACTTGGACGTTCCTCTGAATTTAAGTTGGTTATCTTCTGAGAAGAAACACGTTTTCATTAAGCTTGCTAGTCTGTCTGAAGTCAAACAATATTCCCCCAGTGAAATCTGTTCAAAATCAAGAGGATAATCTGAGCACTGCAGCCATGTCACAGGCTTGCTGGACAGTCAGATCTAAATTACTTTATAGAAGGCTGAGCCATCTTTTAGATGGAAATATTTGTGCTGTGGGGACATTGTCAGTAAAGGCAGGGATGAGCTTGACGTGAGCAGATACATGATGATAAGAAAACAAGCTATGCCAGGCAGGAAGAGATCAGCCCCTTGAGCACAGGGGGCCATTCCACCAATGAGGCAGGTTGCTGAAACTGTTCCAGAAGAAGCAGAGAATAAGAAATCATCTGGGGAGAAAAAAAATGACATGGCAAGAATTAACCAAACACACGTGGCTTTTGCAGTTTTAGTTTTCCCAGTGTACAGTACCACAGGCTGGTGCACGTGCACAAAGCAACAGAGCCCTGTTAGACCTACAGCTATCCGTGAACCCTTTGTATAAGGCCATTAGTATATTAGCACATAATCATACACTATTTTAAGTGTTAGCATTAATACGTGGCCTGGAAAGGACCACATGAAGACATTTTGTTGGACAAAGTTACTACAATTTTGTTCTGTTAAAGTTCTCAAAAGTCTTCTTCCACTTCCTGATGAGATGGTGAGTTGCAGTGGGTTCTGTTTACTCTGATAGCTCTAAATCTCTACTAAACCATCAGATGCAGAGCAAGCAAAACTGTAGACTGAATAATGGGTAAACACCAAAGCTAGCCTTTCAGTTTTCCCTGTACAGACAGTAACACAGCTAGCTCCATAAGCAGAGTCTTTATAACCACACTTGGTAACGTGCTGCCAACGCTCCTTAGCACTGATGAAGTAAAAGATGTTTTTCATTAGCAACTGCCAGTAACTTAAAACTGTAAGACAAGACACAATTGGCTATGAAGCCTTTGTGCTATCTTTGCACAAAATAAGGCACCCTCACTGCTGCCTGGAGAGCAGGTGCTCTGGCATTCCTCATGCAGTGTAGACTCACAGGGTGGAAAGCACAGTCAGATGGTAATTGGTCTCAAGTGAGAAGTGGCCTGTGAGACCAGTGCAGTGTGATCCCACTCAGCCATCAGCCTCTCACCTCTGTGGGTCCAGCTCAGGCCAACTGTGGCTAGACTCCCTAGTCAGCCACATGAAGGATGGCAACTTGTTCTCTTGTGACCTTTGGAGAAAGCTTTCATAGAAGTTCAATTTTTGTTCTCATTCTTCGGGAACCATACTCCTTCAGGATAGCTCTCTGCCGCAGGCATCAACCAAAATGAAGAGACAGCTTTTAATTCAATTTTATTTTATACCTTCTGTGTTATGCTGAGCAGAACATCATGTATTCCTGATCATGGAGCTGCTTACAAAACCATTCTGTGCAGCAAAACAGGAATTCAGAAGACAGCATTTTACTTTTTAATAGATTTCTTCTTTTTGGGTATGATGCTAATCTTAAAAGTCCAAACAGAAAAGATGCAGCTTTTTTGAGTCTTTGGATATAGCAGTCTCAGTTGTTCTGCTAACGTTGGGCACAGTTATAAATCATCTTCCGTAATTTCAATATGAATGAAGTTTGAAATTTTTAGTCACTGTGAAGATGAACTGATGAAGTTTGGCTGTGGGTGCTGTAGATTGTGCAGGGTTTTGATTGTAATTCAGTTTATCTAAGTAACTCCTAACAGTGTGCACATCTGTTACAGACCAGCCTGCAGAATGCCCATCGGTTCCACTCTGGAGCTGGTCCGTGCACACCAAGCAGAGAAAAGGCTCACGCCTTCCCTAGCCAGCAGAGCTGAATGCTGAATTAAGCTCATCTGTATTTATTGCTGAGGTGTTATTAGGGATGTGTCACATGCTTATGCCGCAAACGTAGCAGTCCTCATTCAGAACCTCATCTTAATTTAAACTGCAGCCTTAATTTCTACTGAATTATGAGTTTCTATTATGAGTTTCTGTGTGGAAATGAATATTTACCAGAAATTTTGTCTTTTTTTTTTTTACTTTGTTCATATAATCAAATATGTGAGGCAAGTATATTCAACGCTTTATAGATGTTCAGTAATCTCTGATACATTCAGAATTTCTGATACATTCCCTTACTTAAAAAGGAAAAAGCAGTTAGTTTACCAGCTTGTGTGGTGGTAAATTCATCACTGTTTTAGCCAGAGACTGGAAAAGTATAGACTGTCAAAGAGTAAATCTTACCCACGTTTGCACATACTGTGTCTTTCTGTGTCAGCTTTTCCACCTGTCCTCACAGGAGACATTACACATGCTCCTTCCAAAGTGTTCCATCTGTGTATGTGTGTATACAAATTGCTACTCACTTTACTGCTCACGTAGCTTTTCTGACCTCTCACTTCCAAGTGGGAGTTGTACTTGTGAGATGTGTAGTGCCACTACATACATTGTTCTTATTATTAGACATCAGAAATATTTAGAGGTCTGCTAATTTTCCTGGCTTTTACACTTCTGTCTATAGCAAGGGTTTAAATTAGTTGGAACATGAAATTAGATGTTCTCTTGGCTTTGGCCTGAGAGCTTTCTCTGGGTCCCTATTCATTGAAAGGTCCATAAAATTCTTTCCCTAAATTAATTCTTTTCCTATTTTTTTTTTTCTAGAATACTTTACCTAGTATCTTTGATCTTAATTATCTTCCCCACACTACTCACTAATCATTTTTAGACTACGAAATATAAACAAAAACAACAAAAAAAAAAAAAAAAAAAAAAAAAGCAAAGATTTATGAACCTCTAATAAAAATTACTTGCTACACACAAAAGAAAGAAATGTAGACTGTGTTCCTGTTTCCCTGAATTATTTAAAACAGTGCTAAAATTAGTCTCGTTCAGATCCTGAGGAGTGTGAGCTTTAGATTTCACAGGTTCTTCTCTGCGATTTGGGGCACCACAATCCCTGTGAGCCCAGTGGAGTCCTGTTCTGAGCCTGTATTTTCATCTGAAATTTTCAACTCACACTGTCTTTTAGAAAAGAATGGTCATCAGAGAATTGAAAGTGGAGTAAGATGAACTATTTCCTCCTCCTTGTTCTTATGATTCCCAGACAAATTGCTTGTTTAAAAGTGAGATTCATGTGCCGTGGTTGTTTTAATGAAATAGCAAATAGAAAACAAGAAAAAAGGATGGATTTAGAATGCTGGCTTGGTTGGACACCAACATTGATGATCTGAACTTTCAAAAGCAAGCAACCAACCAAATAAGCCAGAAAAGAAAGAAAGAGGAACGGAGAAGCTCCTCTCGCTCAACGCTTTTACTGGCTCCAGGAGGAGTTGCCCAATGCTGCTCTGTAAGCTGTTCACCTCCATTGCTTCTGGTGTGACATGAGGTGCAGGTCTCTTCTCCTGAGCGCTGACTCGCTGAAGAGGCAGAGCACAAGTTTTGCAATACAGTTTTTGAGAAAATGTGAGAGTTTGTACAGGCATATGTGGCGTTCTGAGGAGCTCGAGTTCAAAGTGTTTCAGTCTTTGTAGTGTTAGGACTTTCTCTGTGCCATCAAGCAGGTGTGGACATAATTGTTTTTTATAACACCATCAAGTCCCATAACTGCAAGCTTCGTGATTCTTAGTGAACTTCTAATAACAGTATGCCATCTTAGCAGGATAGTGCCATGATCTCTGCTTTGCAGATAATGTTACAGAGGTGGAAGGCATGTCTGGCCACTGATGCAGTAGTAAAATGTGGAATTGAAGCATCAGCTTGATCACTGGGTAGGACTTAGTCACAGTCCCAACTTTCCTTATGGTATCTGAATACAAGATGGATTTCAGTCTACCCATCAAATACAGGAAGTTTGGCTAATTTCTGCTTTCACATAATATAATTTAAAAAAAGAAAAAGAATTCCATGTGGTTTTCCATAGGGAATGTGTATAAATAGCTCTTAGCTGACAGTTTTTCTAAAGAATATTGATATGGTTCACTGACTAATTAACTTTTTTCAGTAACAGTGGTAGAATCTGATCCTTGAATGAGACTTCCTAATAACACTGTTTTACTGCTTTCAATTGTAACCTAGCAAGTGTACAGTTGACTTAGCTATTGATTGGTGAATTCCATTTATCATAATATTTTATGAATAACAAAAATGTTATTCAGTTGTGTGTTTGATAAATGGTGTTCATTTGGCTTTGCTGGTCATTTATGGCCTAAACATCTGGAGGGGAAAAATCAAAAGAGATTGGTGACCGAGTGCAATCTCTCTCTCTTGAAACGATGTTTGCTGGCTGCAGCTGCTGCCCAGGGCAGTAGGGAAGCTATCTAGCAGGCAGTTGATATGGGAATGGCTCTACAATGAGCCAGCTGCACATTTTTCCCCACTGTACTCTATCTTTTTACAAAACAGAAGCTAGGCATCTATCAGTCAGTGCTGGTTAGGATCTTTATTGATGCTGGAAGAAATCTGGGTCATGGGAATTGTCTGAAGATAATTTGGAGCGTTGCTGCTTGGTGATGTCTCACTGGGGTTTTGGCTCTTGGGGCACAGGCACTGCAGAGGGTCCTGTTAATCTTGGATCAATAAAGTGAATTTTTTTCCAATTTTTTTCTGTGGGTTTTTTTTTTTTTTTTTTTTTTTTTTGTGGTGGATTTCAGTTGAACCCCTTTATTCCGATTCATAAATCTCTGCTCTAGATAAGGATCCTTCAAAAGCTGAGGCTGTGCAGGCAGAGGAGTGGCGTGCAATGCTGTGCATGGGAGGTATGGAGCAGTGGCTTGTGCATTGCTGTGCTGTGCAATAGGGCTGCTGGCTTTAGGTAGTGTGGGGCTTTTCTGGTGTGTGGATTTAGCCAGTGTGGGGCTTTTCAGGCATGTGGTTTGTCATTTGAGGATCCTGATTGTAGCACAGACCTTTTCTTAAGAAAGTGTGAACACCGATCTCAACCTTTGTGTATTGTTTTTCCTTTGTAAAACAAGAAATGTTCCTCTTGTCCACCTTGTCCAAATGAAACCTTTCCTGGCATAACCTGTCTTATACAGCATCCATAGAATATAGCACTGAGTAGTTATTTCTGTGATAGATGAATTATTTCTGCTTTAAAAATAAAATATTTCTGCTTTATAAATAAAAGCTAAGTAGGAGGAAGCAATCTTACCTTGAAAGTTAGTCTTCTATCTAAACCTCAGTAATGACTGAATGCAATAAACAGTTAGTGTTAAAAAAAAAAATTATATATATTAAAGGAAACATTATTTTGCCTTTTTACAGCCTGCATGATTTCTTTCCTTTTCTGATTGTACTTAGATCCTATTTTGTAGGAGAGCTAAGTATTTGCAATGCTGGTAATGTCAGTTGGAGTTGATGTTCAGAGCACCTGAAGATCAACTTTTTATTTCTCAAACTCAGCACCCCCAGGGCTGTTAGCTGCGTTATATTTGCTTGAGTCTTTAACACAGCAACCAATCTGAAAAAAGTATTAGTACATAGAGGAAAGATCATGGATAGGTCTCTTTTCTTAAAAGAAATGTTCATTTGTTTTTTAAAATTGCTGGCTGCATCTTTTTGAAACTCACTTGCTGAAATAACATTCCCAGTAGGTACAGAGCTGTTGATCCAAGGGTTTCATATTAACGTACCAAACAGGAGGTTTATGATGCCAGCTGACTTCAGGTTATCAGTGGTCAAAATGCTGCAGTTCATATTATGCTAAATTGTTTATGGTCTGACGTCTGAGCTGATTAGGAATAGTTTAGGGAAACATTTCCAGGGCTTATTCATTTTCTATTGCTGACAAAATTATAAGAAGCAATTTGCAGTCTGGGAGAGATATGCGATACAAGATAACGCTTTTATATTGAAGCAGCGCAGAGGGTGGATAGAGAACGTAGACATTTAAATAAGCCACGGTCCAATGAGATTGTCCAGGATGAAGAAGTTTGCCCTCACCTCACGCTCTCACCAGTAGTGAGTTCTCAGCTGCAGCCTCTGTCTCTGCTCAAACGTCTTGGGAACTGATCTGCCTTTAACTATGTGCAGTAGTTCCCCAGAACTAACAGACTAACAGGAGTGGCAACTGCAAAAAACAAAACAAAACAAAAAAGAAACAACCAAAAAACAACATAGGAATGGAGGATACCACAGGTGCATACCCTTTCTTTCTTCTGCTTGCCATAAGCAATATGCACTCAGCACTTCCAAAACCAGATTACATCATTAAGCCACCGGTTTGGACCAAGCGTTTTTTTCCTGCTCACAGTAAATTTGGAAAAAGAAGATCAGGGAAGGGACAGAAGAACTGGAAGAGTTGTAACTGAAGGTTAGGTACCGGTCCTTGACAGAGGACCATGGCTCTTGGCTCTGTACATGTTCAAACACTGAAAATATACAAAAGGGAACACAAACGTTAGCACATCTTTTCTTTTGGACGTATCACAAAATTGCCAAGCAAATATCACAGCCGATCTTACATCCTTCATGGATCGGTGTTTCGTAATGACTGTGGATGGTAGCCAACACTTCACAGTGAACTGTTACATCAGCAATTGATATTTTTCCCTCTTGGAGACAATTCACGTCATCACAAATTCTCCCTGCAAAGCATCCTCAGCAGTATCGTGTTAATGATACAATTAAATGTGCAACTAAAAATAATTATAAAATGCAAATTTGGCAAAAAGGAGTTTAATAGGGAAATTTCATGACTGCACTAGAGAAGTTGTGGTTTAGCACTGAGATAGGTCTGATTGCTTGAGCATGTGGGTGCTATGGTAACACAGTTTCACCATTTGGAAGTGCTTAAGCTGAAAACCACAGTATGCTGCACCCTCTTCCTTTTGAGCAGGGTTCTGTAGAAGAAAAACAGAAGTAAACAGCATGAGAGAAACCACAGAGCAGCAAAGGCGTCGTTAGCTGCAGTCGAACAAGTGGGTTACTGTAGCTAAAGTATTCCTATGAAGACCAAGGAGGGCATTTGAAACGCAGTGCAATTGATAGAAATGCTTTCCTTCTGCCTGATAAATGCGCTATCTTCCTAGATATTTATTAGTTTGTAAGAACTGTGTAACTGGCAAAATGCATTTGAATTAGTGCCTTTGGGTTATGTTCTACTGCACATTTATGGTTTTGTCAAAGTCCAGATATTGTTTGTAACAGATGTTTTCATAAAATCAATATTTCTAGAGGGAAATTTCTGTTTATCTCTGCATTTTTTTCTCTAGGAAAAGTAAATTAGAATCAGAAATTTGTTTTTGATTAAAAAAAGATTTCAGATTAGCTAGATGAGCTGAGGAAAAAAAATATTCCAGCTTTCTTCTTATGCTTTTCTTCTTATTCTTTCCTTAAATCAAACTCTGTATAATAGCAGAATTTATATTTGGTGGATGCTGACAAACTCTGATGTTTGTAACTCCCCCTCTTTCCTGAGCCTACAACACTGTGTTCCCTCTTGTATCTGCCAGCTATAAATTCTTCTTAATTCCACCCCCTGCCCTTGTATTGATTTCTGGTCAATTTGAATTCATTGCCTTCTGCTTAGTGTATCTGGTTGACTCTGGAACTGTGAAGGACAGAAACAGCTCCCATCCTGGAAGGTGGAGAGCAAGGAGAAGGTCATGGCTGTTGGCAAGCAAGAATAAGCATTAATTTTAAAGGTCAATTTTCATTAAAAATACGGTACTGCATCCTATTATGCTTAGCTGGTGTGCAGACCGTGCTTACTCCTGATACATGGTTTGCGGAGGACTGTGCCTTCTGCAGTAGAATTCGGGTCTGAGCAAAGGTTCCCCTGTCCTGGGAAGGACAAAACCTTTGGTTCCCCAGAGGTATGTGTGTGGCAGGAAAGAGCTGGCAGAATCACACTCTTAAACTGTGGTTGCAGTATTGTAAAGAACTGCAGTGGGGACAATTAATGGATTTATATAAAAGGAAACAGTTTGAGAAACACCAAAACTGTTTCATTTAGTTATCATTTTGGAGAGTCAGAATGAATGCTTACATCCTGATGCCAAAAGGATATGATTAGCAATCTATAATCAACACACTTAAGAATTTTTGTTAGATTAAAATTTATAGTTCCAAATTTTTTCCCAGAGTTCCAGGTGAAAATAAATATCATATTTTCTGTGCGAATAGAAATTCTAATTCTTCATTACTTTTAATTCTCAGCTTCTCTTAAGTTTGTAGCATTCCTAGGACTTTTGAAGTTTTTTATCATTTAGGGTTATGGATTATTTTGAAGTGCTTTCATATCTCCCCAGCAAACAAAGCTCTTAGCATTTGTTTAGGACCATCTATCTGAATTGTCCCAGTTTCCTGAGAAGTTTTTACACGTTAAATTTGAAAGATTAATTTTTATTTTCTTTATGATTGAAAGCATGCAAAATTTCATGTGTTTTTTTTTTTTTTTGTGTGTGTGAACTGTATGCGTCTTTATTTTAGTTAATTTTCAAAAAGCAGCAAGTTGTCCAGAAAATAGGAACAGCTTTATTTTTCGCCCTCAAGACACAATGATTAAGATTGAAGTGCAGTTCTGCGCTCTGACTGTGGAAGCACCTTGGCACGCATGATTCTACTTTTAAAATTTGAGGCATCCTCTGTGGTATAGAAATGCTCAGACGTTTAAGTGTTTGCAAGCCTACTCTTAGGTTTTCCCAGACTTATTTATAAAGTAGCAATGGATCTCTTTATTTTGTGTTTGTGGCCAAAAGAAGCAGTAACATCTCTGGCCCTGATGCTCATTTACTTTAATGTCTCCTCAGCCGGCTCTGGCAGCAGAAGGGAGCCTTAAAGTAGGTGTGAATTACATCCTATCCCACTTGAAGTTTAAAAATAAATCAAAGAAGGGCGGCTGGCAGCGTTTTGTAAGGCTCCTTGCCTTACTCACCCTTCACCTCCCACTAGGAACTGTTCTTTTTTTTTGCAATTTAGGATTGGCTTGCAGTGGAGCTGACTAATGTCTGCGCTCTTTGCTAGAGGACCCCCTCAGAGAGCTTTACTCCATTTGAACAAGACCACATCCTGTTACTTTCAGTGCAGGCGTGAAGAACCTGCCCCTGCTGAAACTGTAAAAAGGGGGAAGACCTTTCTGGAACTATGCTGGCTGCTTTGTCTGTAGGTGGGGGCTGTGGGGTCTGTCCAATATGCCAGAGGGTGGAGAGCACCTGGGAGAGGGCGGCAGCTGTGCAGAATCACTGAGCTCTTCTCCTGGCAGAGGAGCCTGGATGCAGACACAAGGCTGAGAGGATTACTTCCTCTGCCCCTCCCCAGCTCAAGCAGAGACGCAGAGTGCAGCTGGATGCAAAGAGCCAATAGGTATGGCACCACCCTAGATAAAAAGCCAAATGCACTGTCAGCAGAAAGGGACCCTCCTTTCTTCATTTCTCTGAGCTGTGTGCACCAGGGGACCTGTGTACAACCTGCCTGCAGGCACAACCCTGCCTACAGCATCAGTGCCTTGGCCTTGGGCACCTCCAGGGATGGGGCATCCACAGCTTTTCTGGGCAGCTTGCGCCAGGGCCTCGCAACCCTCTGAGTAAAGAATTTCTTCTTAATATCTAACCCAAATTTTGCCTCTTTTAGTTTAAAGCCATTCCTCTCTGTCCTATCACTATTTTCCCTGTAAGAGATCGGTCCCCTTCCTGCTTGAAAGCTCCCTTCAAGTACTGGAAGGCTGCAGTGAAGTCTCCCTGAAGCCTCCTCTCCTCCAAGCTAGGTAAGCCTAGCTCCCTCAACCTTCCTTGATAGGAGATGTGCTTCAGTTAATGTCTTTTTGTCCATAAAAACATTAAGTTTTCAGGATTTTAATGCAGGTTCTTCTGTTTATGTGAGTTTTGTTTAATTACACACAAGCACATGAAGCATGTGCTGGAGAGTTCTGCTTAAAGAGGTTGTACCTTGAAGTGCGCTAACTTTTAACATATCCTAGACCCTAGCTGTCTGCTCTTGAGTTGCTTGTTTCTTCCAAGTGAAGTGTTTTCACTTTATTCTGCCTTTCCTTAGAGGACATCAACAAACATTAACTTCTTAGAAGAGTGCAACCATGGTTCACTACAGCAGGTCTAAAGTCATAACTGCAGCAGCGACAAAGCTGCTCCTGGGCCTCCAAATGTGACCTCACACCTTGTTCTCCTTGGGGTTTAAGATGTTTGTGGTTGTCAGGTTTATTTTTTTGTAGCCTGGTTTCTTTCAAAGTTATTCTGTTTACTCTTGTTGAACACAAAATATAATAGTCCCATGTTTCAATCTTGGGGCCTGAATGCCTTCAGGCTTTCAGGGGAAAGCATGATCAACTCATCGAGTTTAGGAGTATTTCTTTGAGACGCTGTCATCTCAACTAAAACCTTTCTTTTAAGCAGCAGCTGTACTCTTGTCTGCCAACTGATAGTGAGACATAAAAGAGAACCAAAGGAATTAGCCAAGCTGCCCATCTGCTGGCAGAATGTGCTGGTGGGATCTTTTTTGCAAGGTACCTGGCCAAGGCTAGAACTGTTCAAACAGTATTGATAGATCTTAAGTCTTTTGGGTAAGTCAGCAGGAACAAGACAGTGGCCAAATTAAGAGAAAGCAAAGGGAAGCTTGCATGAGCTTTTTAGTACTTTTAATGTACTTTAATTCTTGTACTTGGATTATTTGAGGCTATCCTCTGTATAGTATCTTAAAAACAGCTTCTTAATGAATGCACTTTAAGATGAGAGAAAAGCATTTCCTGTTTAAACCCAGACCAACTTGCTCAGTTTGGTAATCATCAGACTTTCATACTGCTTGGCACGGTTTTGGTGGGCTGAACATCCTTATTAATTTTAAAGATATTCTTAGATTTCAGCCTCCAAGTTTCCAGAGACATGTTTTAGAATATAAATGTGAGCAAACAGTTTGGACTTTGCAGTTAACTTTGTTAACCAGAGGTTGGCTCTGCGGGACGTTTAGAGAAAAGTAAATTAATTTTAGCAACATGCCTACTCATACTGGAATATTACAGTTTATTTGTTGGGTTCCCTTTTGTCCCTTCAGTTTATCTAGGATCTCTCTGTAAGTTTATATCTGCCTTGCTGTTTGAGAGGACTTCTGTAGTGTTTTGGTGCCACCTATTGAATTCTTATTAACTGCATCCTACTCCATTGCTATAATAAATAATGCACTGAATCACAGAACAGGAGATTTATAAACTGCTCAGAATGACAAGAAATTGCCATGCAGTTCTGTTAAAATGCCAGAGCTTATTCCAAGGTAAAAAGCATAATCTAGGACTGTTATTTTCCAGACTGCTTTAAGAAGTCATCTGCTCTAGCTGACCCTGGTGTGGGTAAATTGGACAGGACAATCTCCTCTGTCATCTCTCTCCAAACTTCATCAGTTCTTTGATTGTGTGTAACATGTGGCATCTGTCACCATGAGCAAGCAAGAAACTGTGTTTACAGTAGTGTCATCGTTCCTAACTTTGCAAGGGAAAGAATGAGGAAAATGGCTTTCACAGGATCTGTAAGGAAATCAGTGAGACAGCCTGAAATAAAGTGACGTTTTTGCTCATATTACCCAACTTAAGTCAAAAGAGGGAATCTTTATACATTTTTGCCTTCATCACACTTCCATTAAACACCTAGAAAATATTTTGATTTGTTTCATTAGCCACTTTGTGATATTTCAACTCCTTTTATTATTATTATTATTTAAACTGAAAGTCAATCTGTACAGATGCTTACAGAAAGTAAATTTTAGGCATGAAGTATACTTAATGCACTGAAGCAAGGCAAGGCTTGGGAAGAAGGGGGAATAATTGATTCTTCCACTGATAAGCCAGTTGAAGAAAGAAAATCATACCATGACTCTGAAAGTGACTAACTGCCAGCTTTCAAACACTGGATTTAAAAAATATGAAGATACTTGGAGACTGAATAGATTACGGCAAATGTGCTTATATGTTAGCATGACATTGTTCTTTGGCAGCTTAATCTGGCTAGATTATACAATTGCTGTTAACAAAGTTTCCAGTCCTTACCTGAGATTTCAGATGCTGAAGGTACGTTGATGGTTCAGAAGATCATCTATATTTTTGTTTCTTAACTGTAACAGAAATATAATGGAGAAGGACTAATAGAAAAAGGGCAAGAAAGGAAAAAAAAAAAAAGCAAGTGACAGAAGAGAGATGACAGTTTATGGACAGTTACAGCAAGAAGCATGTGAACAAGTGGAAGCTTGCTAGTTATTGGAAGCATGGCAATCGTGCTAGAGAGAGATGTCTTCAGGAATTGAGCAGGGCTTTTAAGCTTCTTAATTCAAAGCGGAAGCTTCTAATCCTCAAAGTGAGGAAAAGATACAGTGATGAGGATAAACTTTTGTTTTGATGGTGGATGCTCCTGCAAGTTGTTGTTCTCACAGTTCCAGCCATTATCGTTTATTTTTGTCTTTCTCCTGATATTACATTATGCAAATCTAGAATGGTTTTGGTCAAAGTTTCAAAGCAAAGTGTTAAGCTGAGGTTTATTTTTATAGCTGTGAAAAAGTCACAGCTTCCAGCTGAAATCAGGGAGTAGTTTATAAGAGGTTAACTTAGTGCTTTCAGGAGAGTTTCTTAAATATCAGCAGGGTGGTCCAGGAAAAGTGCTGGGGTTTAGGAATGAATATTAGTAAAAGTAAGGGGCTTTTAGTAATACTGAGTCAAATATTTCTAGCTTTCATGGATTGTTGTGGGTTATATACCAGTAAGGTTTTCCTTGAGAAGTAAACTTGGTGTTTTTCTTGCTAATAAATTAATTCTTCTTTCACTCAAGTCTAGCTCCATTTGTTGATATTACTTATACACACTGCTTTGTGATGAACTGAAAGATTTTGAAAGTTTTAGTTTTTGTTATTGCAAAATACACTGAAAACTATGAAAATGCCATTTAAGTGCTGTCCAGTATCTTCTGTCCTAAGAAACGTTAGAGAAAGCCATACAGGCTTCCAGTCTTTTTCTAATGTAGATGAGCTTCTCACCTTCATGCATTTCTCACTTGATGATATGTTTTTCTCACTGCGCAGAAGGAAATGATAATCTGACCTCTGCCAGCTCTCCCTCCTCTACGTTACCTACACCTACACCTACACGCTCCACATCATTCTCACCTCCAAGCACCACTGCAGGTAACCGTGAAATCGGGACCGTGGCACTGCTGCTCTTCTGTTTCAGCTGAGCTGGCATCCATCGCAGTCTTCCCTGAAGCTATGACCATCCCTTAGGCTGCTTGGCACAGACTCCCTCAAGACTCAAGAAAATGGAACTTTAATGTGAACAGTATCAGTTCATACACTATATGCTTGATGTTTTGGGATCGTTGTTGTTGCTACATATCTTTAAATGTTACTTTAGAATAAGTAATTCCCCAGGGAGAGCTCAGCTGATAGGAGAGAGAACTTGTTCTTTTTTATTATTATTTTTGTTGTGTGACTGTGTATGATTCATTGAAAGTGTGATTTACAATTTTTTTCTCTCTCTTTCTCTTCTTAAGGAGTTCAGCCAGCAGCAACTGGTAAGTAATGTTTAATTTAAATTACAGAACTTTGTTGACACCTTTTTTCTTATGGTTTCTTCCCTTTTCCTCCTCACTGTCATCTTGTGTAATGCCTTTTCATTCAGCCTGGTGAAATGAAATACGCTTTTTTAAGAGGGTAGAATATCAAATAAGTCTGCTTTTGAGTGATGTACTTCAGAATATTAAAACTCAGCATATATTATGGAAGATGTGCAACCAGTGCCATAATGGATTACGTTTGCAGGGTATTCACTTGCCTCTTGTTCCCCCCAGCACCGTGAGCCTTGCACATACACAGTATCTTTGATTCCTACCAAGTTCACATTGCCTCAGCAGAGCT
Organism: Tragopan temminckii; assembly: GCA_028571105.1. Lineage (NCBI taxonomy): Eukaryota > Metazoa > Chordata > Aves > Galliformes > Phasianidae > Tragopan > Tragopan temminckii. The sequence goes on from JAOWBP010004015.1 coordinate 7,065,789, forward strand.
GCGTGCAGCTTTGCGTCTCTCCTCGGGTTAATGTCTCCAAAGCATTTGATGCTGTGCCTCTCACCACAGGTGCCTCTCCCGCAGCCAGCACACACCTCTCCACGCACGCAGGCTCCGGTCCGACCACGGGACTCGGCCACTCGCAGCATAGCAGCTCTGTTGCCCTCACCACACGCACTCTCACTGCCTTTCATCAGACTGCATCAGGTTTGCTTACTTCTTTCAGGTGCCGTGCAATGCCCTCAGAGCTATAGGGAAAAACAGAGATATTTGGCCTCAGGGTAACTTTTTCCACCTTGTGGTTTATCAGATAGAACAGGCACTTGCAATTCAGCATAGTGGCAAGAGCCCAATTGTATTTGGAATCTGCTATCTGATGGAAAAGTCTTGCAGTCATCTCAGTAGTATCGTAACTCTGGTGAATGAGGCTGCTATCAAAGCAAGAACCACGCAAATGGACCTAAGAGAAAAGAGGAACTTGTCAGTGGTTTGTAAGCAATGGGAGAAATACTAACAGTGAGTAACGTCATGAGCAATGTATCTAATCTGCCAAATAAATTCAACTGGATTATTGTTTCTGAGGGAGCACGAGCATTATTCTTGGTTGTGTATTATTGTGAAAACACAGCACCATGCCTTAGTTCCTTGTTCACAAACTTTAAAGCAGTTTTTATTGTACTTTATTCTATCCTGGATTATGCATTAAAAAAAACAAACAAACAAACAACAGAAAGAATGGTCTCCTTCCGTGGCAGAATTCATTTTTAAATGGTATATTCTTGAAAGTTTGCTTTCTTTTGTTGGATGAATTAGCACAATCCTTTCAGCACTCTTCTCTAACTTAGAAAAACCCTGGATTAAAAAAAAAAAAAAAAAAAAAAAAAGGGGAAGGAGGGAGTATAGTGTATGGTATTACTGGTGACATAGCCATATGCAATAGTCAATTTTACTTCTTAAATGCTGATGTGTTGTTTATTCCCTTGCAGATTATTACAGTTCAACATCCTTGCACAGCACCACCTCATCAGTCATCACTCCAGCAAGCACTGAGACCATCCCCACTAGCACAATAGGTGACAAACTTGCACACAGCTGTCACAATTATGATACTGCAAGCACAGAAAATGTGTTAGAATGAGAGAAAGAATTCTGATTTATTTAAAATCAAACTTTAGGAATACAACTGCATTAAACTTCAGGGTTTGTTTTGTTTTGTTTTGTTTTTTATAAGCAGTATTATTAATAGCACAAGACACAAGATATGCTATTTGCTGAGTGAATGAAGAATAGCAGGGGCGCTGCTCGGCCAGCTGGCTCCAGTGCTGGAGGGACACAACTCCAGGGCCTTTCTTCAGATTTCAGTCTGATTATCTTTGGATAATACTTTTACCTTAGTGCATTTTAAATAATTGGTTGCAGGGTGAAGTTCCTTGTTTGAGCTTCTGTACAAATTTCCTATACACTGGTTCTTAATTCCTTTTATGGATATTCCAGTATAAAAATAATTGTAAATTAGTGTGTAATGTTGAATGAATCTGTTTTCAGAAAGAGTAGCTATGCATAAAGTAGATAAATTTTGTTTCTTTAGTGATATTAGAAACTGTCAGTTAGGCATTACATAGCATATGTATTTTGGGACACTGTTAAAACTCATATCACAGAGAATGAGTGAATTTGGAATATTCTGGTATAACTTTGTATGGAGTAACATTATGAAGAAGCAGTTTGACACCATTTGAAGATGGTGAAGCATGCATCTTTAAAAGAACTGGCTAAGAGAAGTGTGTAGGTAGTTGATATTTTCTTCCCTTTTTTAGATATGAGTAGAGTTACGATATTTGTAATGTATTGAAGAGTTTTGAGCATTATCAGTTGTGCTCCTCTAACGCTCTGTGAGAAGCATACCTTCATTTTTTTTCTTCTTCTTTTCTTACAGAAAGTACTACAACAACAACAGAAGAACCTTGTGGTAAGAAAGAAGCCCCTTATTCATCTCAGCCCTACTGGTTGAGCAAATCGGTAAACTCAAAGAAAGCTGATCACAAAAACAAATTAATTACCATCTGAGCTGTCTTGCATTTCTGGAAGATGGGCATTAAAGTTATTAACTCTTCTGGCCTTCTCATCTGCATTCACAGAGCTGCTGAACTGCCCTTGTACTAGGCTGTCCAGGGCTATGGAAGAACCTACGTTCATTCATTCATTTCACGAGGCCCTCTCTAATTTTCCCCTATCACGCCAATAATCACATGCTGCAAAATGCAATTTGTAGCTATAGTAAATCCAAAGCTTGGATGTTGATTTCTCTCTTTTTGAAATAACTCCACTCTCTGATTTTCAGGAATGGCTTTTGTTATTTACTAGATAGCTATGAAATGTTTTGAACAAGAAGATCTTAAATTTCTCTTCAAGCAATTGATTCATTGTGTCAAAATAAAATATTTGTCTTTCAATTGACACTTTAAATAATAATAAAAAAAGTTGTTTCGGAATGTTAATCTTTTAAATTCTTTAGATTTCCTTACTAGAGAACGATTTAAAAGAGCATTTTCCTAAGTAAATTTTCTGTTTTACCTAGACGGTTTTTAAAGTAGAATTTATATAATAATAAAAATGAAGTATAAAAAAGCAACCAATTTTCCTATATTTTCTAATTCTTAAAACAAGTATGATGCTGTGGGTGCCAAGAAAACATTTAATACTACTTAAAAATTGTCATAAAATTATGGTTGACTATTTTTTCCTTCTCTTTTAGCTAATGATATTGATGACGTGATTATAGAAGACAAGAATGACTTAGCTGAAGTTACGCTAAAGAATCTCAAAGGAAACAGAAAATATTACATTTTGAGGGAAGGTGAGAAGAGGTTAGAAGTGAGTGCCAGCAACAACACAGCAGTACTTAAGCGGTGCAAAAGATATACAGTTACATCTGCTAATTGCAGCAACACGTATCTTACTATTCCACCTGGTAGGTATAAATGGGTTTTAGTAGTTTCTTTTTTATTTTTTTATTTTATTTATTTATTTATTTATTTTGGTTTTTTGGCATACGGTAGTTCAGTTGTAATGATCTTTCTAACCTATTGTTGTCTTTTTAAGGACTCTGACAGAGGTTTTCATGTAAAAAATGTAATTTTCTTATTGTAAATGCAAAAAATGAACTTCATCTGTGTTGGCCACATGCAGCATGGCTAGCAGTAACAAGGCCACTGAGTACTTGAAAGCTATTACTTATGCTTGAGGTTTTGTTCATTAATGATATTATTTTTGATGGATTAAAAGTTTCATGTTTTATTTGAGTGCCAACATTGTCTTTTATTTCATGAACACCTTTTAGTTTTCAATTTCAGCTTCTAAATTCTTTGCATGTTATTCTGTGCTAATTGTATCTTCGTGTTGCAGAACAAATAAATTTAAAATAACAAATCAATATATATAACTATTATCACAGTGCTATTTAATTTTAATCTTTTCTAGATGGAAAAAGGTATACTTTTAATATCTCGGACACTGGAAAGGACAATGCAACACTGGCTTTAAATTCTTTATGTACAGATTGCGAAGGTGGCTGTCCTAATGTGACTGTTAGCTGCGAAACAAGTAAGATACATCTAACATATTTTAAATGCTAATCGTTTTTTATTATTTTTTAAGCAATGTAGATGTTGTTTTTGGATGAGTCTGGCAGATTTAAATTATTTGTATTAGTGTGAGGGAAGAGTTGTTCAGAATTTCTGAGGTCAGCGGGTCAGAGATTACCCTCTGGGGTTCGCGTGCCCTGCAGGACATTTGGGGAGAGTTTAAGCCCAGAAAGCTCACTTGCTGAGATTCCCACAAATTGCAGACATAAGGAGCTTTTGAGCTCCTGCTTGATGGCCTGAAGGAAAAGTGAGAGCTTAGAGTCTTGAGTGTCTGCTGTGAGCTGCTTCCTTGCGAACTGCCTAGGCAGCTGGCTCTGCAGGCTCCTGTACAGTGAGAGTTGAGGCACTCTGTTCTTGGAGTTTGCCAGCTTTGGAGTCTGAGGAAACATTAGTTCATGGCAACTGATGTTGTGCAGAAGGTATGCTGGATATATCCTCACGTCCCAGAAAAATGTATGATGAATGTTCTCTTCAATGTTTTTATCAGTGATCTGGACACAAGCATTGAGTGCAGGCTGAGTTTGCAGATGATACTAAATAGGGAAGAGCTGTTGCTTCCCATAATGGTAGAGCTGCCTTGCACAGAGATCTTGATAGAAGAAAGCGCTGGGCAGTCACTAACTGTGAAATTTAACAAGAGCAAATGCTGCATTCTGCACTTGGAACTCTGTAATCTTGCAAGCTCGTATAGCCTGGGGAACAAATTGCTGCAGTGCAGCCCTGTGTACAGAGATCTGGGGGTTTCAGTTGATGGTAGAAAGTTCTCCTCAGATAAGATAGCCAAGCACTGCAACAGTTCCTCAGGGAAATGGTCATGTTCCCAAGCCTCCTGGGGTTCAAGAAGCGTTTCAACGGTGCTCTTAGATATATACTTTTTCATTTTGCACTGGAATTGAACTCAGTGATCCTCATGATCTCTTCCAATTCAGAATAAAGTCTATGATTCCAGTGTCCTGGGATTGAGGTTTTGCACTTGAGGGAGCTGAAGATTGTGATGGGTGAGCTTCTAAGAAACCGTGATGCTTCAGGGCTCTGCCATGAATTGCTTTATTTCTATACTTAAACTGTTGGAAAGTCAGATCGTATGAGTGTTAGTGATGAAAAGTAAAGATCTATGCAAACTGAATTGATATAAAAGCACATAGAACTCATTCATCAGATGAGCTTGTATACTTTTCTGTTTGAGGTACTTCTGTAGTTTTCTAGATATTATATTGATTAAATGCAGTAGAGCAAATCCCAGTTAAAATGATATTAAGTACTTTTAGAGTTGTGAAAAATATTCATAAGACGTTTTTGTGTCCACAGATAACACAACTTTAGAAAACATTGGCAAATTAACTGATAACTCCATAGTGATAGAGTCTTTATCATCTGACAGTGAGTACGTCTGCAATGTTACAGTACATTTTTTTGGAAAGAACTTTACCAAAAGAAAGAAAATAATCACAGATTATGATGGTAAATATAGTGCTTATTTTTGCTTTACGTTCCAAATATTTCTAGAAAAAGCCATTATAAGTTCCACTGTCTCTTTTCCTGAGGATGAAGATATATGTTTGGCATCGTGCTCAGCCAGTCTCAGGTTCTCTGCCAGCTCCTGCCACCTCATCTCCTGTCCTTTGTATTTTTTGACCATAGTCGCAATTGCCTTTTCCTTTTCCAGCCCCTGGCTCAGATCTGCAGTCTGAAGCCGTGCTCTCCTTCTCTCTGAGATTAACTTTTTTTTTTAAGGGAGAGAACTTGGCTTAATGTAAGCAAGTTTCAGTGAATCATAGAATCATATCATAGGATGGCCTGGGATGAAAGGGACCTTAAAGATCATCTAGTTTCAACTCCCCTGCCATGGGCAGGTTTGCCAACCACTAGACCAGGTGCCCAGTGCCTGAAGGTGCAGGCCTAGCCAAAAACAAGAGTTGCATTCTGGCTTTTGAAGAAAGATGTGATAGAATAAATGCAAAAAATGTCTCCAGAGAAAATGATGTGTTTTTCTACAGCATTGCCCTTGGAGATGGCTAAATGGTTTAGCTTTGTTTTCTGAATTAAACAGAAAATCACCCTAAAACATGTAACCTGTAAAGAAAATTTCACGATAAAAAAAAAAATATATATATATATGGTTAAAATTGTAAGGAATTTTAAATATTTCATTTTAACTGGAAATGTTGGAAAATTTTAGTAATATATCATGTTGCTGTATTCATCTGTGTCTCAAATTTAATAAATTTATGAAATTTCTCTGATTTTTATGATTTTGTATGTACTCTCTTTATAGTTATGTATAATTTCTCTGAATGAAATGTGCTATGCAGAATGTTAAATAATATTGGTATCTTGTGTACTGTCTAATGAAATTTAATTTAATCAAAGTAGATATAAAAAGGAGTATTTTGCATTTTCATTCAAACTTTTTCTTCCCATCACATTTTTTCCAAACAGCTCCAAAAGCACCAGAAAATCTTACGGTATGTCCTACTGCCAGAAATGTAACAGTTAGGTGGACGAAACCTACCAGCACATCAGAAAAACATATAGATGGCTATACTGTGACATGTAATGACACTGCTGAACGTAAGTATTGCCCCTTTGTTATAGAATAATTGCATACATATTTTAATATTTAGAAAGCACTGAGCATGATGCGTTTTCCAAATGTATTTCTTAAACCTGTCCAGTAAAAACAATTAAACATGTTTTTTGTACACACATTTTTTAACATTTCTTTGAGTTGAGTTGCTCCACTTCAACAATGTGGTTATTCTTTTTATCATTTCAGGACATCACTCTGTCACACTTCAGTTCTCATGTGTCTTGCAATAAAATTGTCCCAATAGGATCAGTTACCTGATAAGTTTTTAGCACAGTACTCTCTGCCTCAGAAAATGCACCTACAGCTTGCTAATATATTTACTGAGAACATATATTCCTATTTAGAATTCTAATTTTTAACAAATCAGAAATTTGTGAGAAAATGGAACCTTTTTTTTTTTTTCCCCGCTAGGGAAAAGCCGTTTTTTTTTATAGAAAGGTTAAGAACCTTAGTGGGTAGGTTGTCCTAAAGCAGCACTGAACCTGTTTATTCCTTCAAGGATGATGAACAGAATTGAACTTTTAAGAAGGACTACAGATTTGTGATTGCTTACTGAAATGGTGGAAAGTGCAAAAAGGGGGCTACCTTCTGTGTAAAAATAATATATGTAAAAGTCAGGGGTGCTAAGTACAGGATTGCATATATATGTTTACACAAGTAAATCCAGGTTCTTCTCACTCCCTTCCTCTATGCTGTTTTAGACTGTGTTGCATTTAGATGGATGTGTTTGTCCCTATTACACTGGGACCATATATTCTGTCTGTGAGCTTTTCTTCAAAATAAGAAACATGCTGGAAAATGACATTTGGAAAAGAAAGAGCCTGATACGTTATTTCAGAAAATATATGTCAAATTTAGATAGTAATTAAAATGGAAGTACACAACGGTGCATTTGCATAACTCTGATGAGGTGCAAGAGATCGCATGCATAAATCTTAATTTCATTTCTCTTTTTTAAGGCAATTTGACCGTGAATCAGACCAGCTTTACTTGTGATCATTTAGAACCTTATACCGATGGCGTTGTGTCTGTAACAGCATTTAAAAAGAGCAAGTATAGGAATAAACTCTTTTCAGGAGAACCAGTGAGAAACAAATTTAAAACGGAACCAGCAAGTAAGTCTCATTTGCTAATTGTTGCAAACAAGGCTAACACTAACACAGGAAATATGTAATTTCTTATTGTACTTAATTGCAATTTTATGTATGTTACTACTATTCCACCATAAAATTATTATTATTTTTACTAACATTTATATCCGTAGTGTTTCATTTTTGATTATTTAATATGATTTTTAATTAAACATTTAATATTTTAATCCATACTAGATTTTTTTTTTAATTGCATTCGTTTGAAATTTATGACAAGAAGAACAGAAGAACCCTTCCCACCAGATTTTAAATATATTTCCTGATGGAGATAAGGGTATAGACATTATATAGACATTATATAGACAATATAGACATTACTGCTTCCTATTTTATTGTTGGTGGTGGTGGTGATGGGTTGATTGGTTTCTTTCCCCCAGGGCTCAAAACTGAGCACAGAAGTCAAGGTGTGGCATCACCAGTGCCATGTAACCTGATGGAATACAAAATTAATATTTCCTCTGGCTGCACAGAATAAGAAAAAATACTTTATAGTGAAAAATGTAATATTATTTTTGTGCTAGTGTTGTTACAGTAGCTTAAATTGGTGTGCTTTTTTGTGTATGCATGCTTGTTTTTGTTTGTTTTTTGTTATTGTTCTTGTTGCTTTGTGAATATCACCAAATCTGACTGCTGTTTTTATTAATGTGTTCCTGTAGGTTTTTGGGAAGCATTTCAGGCAGGCTATTCTTTTGAATTCAAATTCTATCTCTCTTTGGAATGTTGAGAGCTTTGTATCCGGTTTTGCGTATTATTCATGAAAGCACTGGAATCTATTACTCTGGGTCATTTTGATAACAAATTGTAGCTTATACATACAAGAATATAAGGATCAAAATTATCACTTGAAGCCCTGTAGGGCTAAAACAACATCAACAAATACTGATGAATGAATTGATTGATAATGTAATGTGTTTGATCTGAGACTTAACAAAAACTGAAAAATGACTATTTTTTAAACAGTCCTAATTATAGGATGATCATAATTTATTTAGTCATTTGTTTGTTTAAATTCAGATAATCTAGTTTGATAACTTCTGTATTTTGGAGCCCCTACTCTCTTGGGCTCCAGCTGTACTTTAATATATCAGGTAGAGATTATGGTCCATGATATATTTAAAGGTCTAGGAAAAAAGTCCCTGTATTATTCATGAAAACTAGAATTTGATTGTTTTCACGAATTTATGGTACTAAACCTTCTCCAGCTGCTACAACAGATGATAACAACATGATCAAGCAGATACTGTGAGAGTTTTTTTTGATTTCTTGAACAGGAGAACATGTCATTATAGCACAGCTCCTTGGGAATAGAAAAAGCTACAATTTGGAAAACATTTTTCCGTCTTCAACACACACATTCCCACAAGAAATGCTTGCTTTCTCCTTGTCCTAGTTCTTTTAGCAGCATTCTGAAACTCCCAAATGTGCCCTGTGGATAAAAGTGAATCAGGAATCACAGCCCATCCAGCGAAGCAGTATGTCCTGCTGCCCTCCAGATGAAATTCAGTCTGCTCATAAAGCCTCACACACCTTAACTCTCCATATGAAGAAGAAACAGCTGCATATTTATGCTTCTTAGTGTACTGGCTTGCAACTTGAAGTGATTTTTGAAGAAAATTTCCATGGAAGCGTGGCTAATAAAGCTGCCTGATGTGGATGGTTATTTACTGCGTTCTCAGGCTTTAACAGCCAGTGAAAGGTCCCTTGGACTGTGTCCCATTCTTAAACCTTTTGCAGCACAAGGCAAAATTAAAGGTAGAAAACACAGATTAGACTTAATAGATGTGTTAGCATTAAAAAAGTAAAATGTTTTAGGAGTTTTAGGACAATACGACACTTGAATCCAACTAGTACTTTTCCACACCAGTTTTGAAACCTATATGCTCAGGCTGAAAACTTTGTTCCCGTGTTTTGTCTGTTGTCCTACATACCTCAAATGGGTAAGTGACGTCAGAAGCAAGAGATAGTTGCCATATTATTATCTTTGCAGCCCGACTTCCAGTGGAGCTTTGTTCCTCCCAGCTGTCTCAGTTCCCTTTACTAGCTTTTTCAGTTCAGATAAGGCCAAATTGATTTCCCAAATTGTTTTTTTTTTCATCTTGTTAAATTGAGACAGTGATTTTTAAGGAAGAAATTGCATAGCATTGTTAAGAGAGGTTATAACAAGTAGACATGTACACATACTGTTAAAACATTTGGTTTGAAATGATGAGAATGGATCCAGTAATATAATACTTCTTTTACAAACAGAACCAGAGAAAGTGACTGGCTTCAAACTGAAATTGCTGGCTGATAATGCTGTCAAAGTTGAGTGCAGAAGTCAGAAAGTGTATGGAAATGAAACAAATTTTGAATTGTCTTGGAATTCCAGCAGCGAGAGGGGTGAGAAAAAGAGTACGAATGAATGCAGTTTTACAATAAAAGATCTCTCTTACTTGACGAAATATACCTTTGAGGTAAGTAAGCTTATTAAGCTAAATGTAAAGCAAAGCTCCTATATTTACATTGTTTAGGTGCATTATACTTGATTTTAGAGAAAAAGGCAAATCTGGTGGTGGAGATCGTCTATGGATCTGCAGGCAGGAGATGTGAACAAGTAGCTGTTACTTATGAAATGTCTCTGCATATGTTTCTAGTTGTATCAATCAAGCCCTTACCTGCTACTCTATATAGGTTCTGACAGCATGCAGTGTCCAAGCTGAATAGCTTGGGACAGAGAGAAGGACTTTCTATAAAGAAAATGAAAAAAGAGGGATAAATGTACAATAGTATAAAAGACATGAACATATCTAAACAAAGCTGGTATTTTATTTAGCAGTTAAAGTAATCAAAAGTTAATATTTCTAGAAAGCAACTTTTTTAACAGTTGTCTTTGGCTTTTGTAATTTAACCTTTTATGAATAAATTCCAGTACAGTAATTGGCTTAGAAATATCCATATCAGTTTACTATTTATGTATTTGGTATTGAAGCAAATAAAACAATGACGCTTCGTTACACATCGTTTGGTTTCTCTTTCAGATTTGAGAGTTTTGATTAGAGAAAGAATATATTTGTAGAAGCATCTGCCTTTGACTTTGTAAAATGTCTTCTATTTCATTAATATTGCTATTCAGTTAAACAGTTATTTCTGGATCTAGATCTCACTGTAACTTAGCTGGAAACATGAGATGCACTGTAACAGGCTGTCAATGAGATTGATATTCATTGAAAATAGATATATTTGAAAGACCTACAGGTTTTTTCTTTTTAAAGAATTTCTGCAAGCATTTTTACTTGATGTATCTTAACATTTTTATTATTCTCACCCACTGTATGCAGATTTCTGTGTCTAATGGAGTACATACAGGAGACTCGGTATGTGAGGAAATATATACCAGATGTAAGTAAAAACATACAGCATCTTTACTTTTTGACTTAAGCGTAGTATGGAGTAATGGTGTAAATTCTGAATTCTGTTACAATCTCCCTATTTGTATAGGTAATTAACCGCATTCAAAAAAAGATGTCCTTCTTCAACATTAATGTAAAAGACAATGTTAGCAAGTCATCAAACACAACTCAGAATACTTACATAGCCGTGGCTTCCTCACGCATGTATTTAGAAATTCATTCATCTGACTCACATTGTTCACTTCAGAATTGTTTTTCTGCATTCAGTTGTTGTGTTCCAAGAGCTGTGTTTTGTGAGGGAATCCCCACTCCCATGGAGTGCGTGTGTACAACTCCAAATATTTTAAGAAAGCTAAAGTATCGTAGGCATGAAAAGTATAGTAGATGAGATATAAATAAAGAACTTTATATATTACTTAACTAAAGTAACTTATTTACATGGAAGACTTTTCCGTTTGCATCTTTTTGGGAGGTGTACCTTAGTGTCTGTCAGAGAAGTCTATTCAACCGCCAGAGGCACAGGGAACATGTCACTGATCTCCCGTGTGAGAAATCCTGTTTTGAATTCAATTCAAAATGATGGTTGGATTAAAGGAATTGGATAAATGGGATAAATTACTTTTTCATTTGAAGAATATCTGTTACTAAAATATCTTGGTACAGCTTGCAAGAGTTGTCATTAAAAACAAAAATAAAATAAAAAGAGGTGAATTAAGAGATCAGTTGAGGAACAGAACTTTTTCTGACCGACTACCCAGGACTTCACATGTCAATTTGTGTAGTGAGCAAATGATGACAGGGTGGGCCGTCGTGTGGAGGGCAGGCTGCACTTGCTGCTGGAGCTGCTGTGGCACTGGGGATGAGGTCCCCCATTCCCACCGCTCACACACTCAGAGCAGCTCCAGCTCCCAGCTCAATGAGCGCAGCACACAAACCAGGGTCGTGCCAGGCTGGTGAGCTTTGGCATTTTGACAGGTGGACGTGGAGGACTACAGTGAAAGTTTTCATAATGAGGAAGAAGTTTTTCCCTCCTTTTCTGTGAGCTTAACATTTTTTGACCTTGGAATAACAAACCTAAACCTAATATTTAAAAGTAAGTACTTAGTTGTTTACACACACACACACACACACACCCCAAAAAAACTTGCCCTGGCTTGTACACATACTTTTTAAAATCAAAAAGAAGGAAAATAGGAAATTTATATACTGTTAATTATTTATCTGAGAAATAATGTATTTATTCTTTGCTGTCTCTAGATAACTCAAGGGCCCTGATTATATTCTTGGTGTTCTTGATTGTTGTGACATCAATTGCTTTACTATTGGTTCTGTATAAAATCTATGACCTTCACCAAAAAAAGCTTAGGTAAGCTTCGTATTTCTCTCCCTTTCTTAAAAAGTATTTTGTTTTTCTTTTCTGTTTTCAACAATATTTTACAAGCGGTAGTGCCGAAGTGTTAGGGGTCTCATATTTCACTAATCGTTGGCACAGTCATCCATTCATCTTTTCATCCTTTCAAAAGAAACTCAGAATCCCTCTTGTTGCCTTGTCTGACAATGCAAGTACACTGAGAGAGAATTAAAATATCCCTGGTGTACCTTTTTGTCTGAAACATGGAGGGACTAATCTGCCTGAAGAAAATGCCTGTCACTATGTGAAAAATATTCACAAGTTATCTGGAATACCTATCCTAAATGATTTCAATTAAAAGTATTGGAAATGATACACAGTTTCTTGGGACTGTTTTGAAATTGGATTCACCCATCTCAGAGAAATTGTTTATTGCAGCCATCTCTGGGTTGACTTGACAGGTCTGTAGGTTGGTGTATTGGGACAGGACAGCTACTGCCTTCCCTTAGAACTGTGCTAGAACCCCAGGCTGACTGCTGCTTCTGCTGTGAGGAGTGCTGTGCAACATATGAGGGGACATTTACTGCTGGCACAGAAGGAGGACTTAGTTTCAGTTTCTTCAGAAATCTCTCAGCCTTCAAGCCACAGTAAAACCAGGGAGTTCATCTCTTCCAGATCCTCTCATCTATTCTTTTTCCAGTAGGAGGGCAGGGGGCTGCTCTTCCTCAGACTCAAACTTTTCTAATACAGGAAGCGAAATCAATTTTCACCTATATGACTCTAGAAGAGGTTGAGTTGTTCTGTGTTATTTTAGTACTTAAACTTAATTTTATTATTATTTAACTTTATATTTTACATATGTGTAAGTTTTCTGACACATGTTTAACAAGAGGAACAAAGGTGGTGTGAGGAGTCACTCTAGTCAATAAATTACAGATGTTACCTACCGGTGATAAGGACAGAATTATGCAAGCAGTTACACTTTGTGATGCAGCTCCCTTGTTTCTCCCCTTTCGTAGTGCTCAGTGCAGGACAACAAAGATCCTGACCACGTCTGCCCGGGGGCTGTCAGACTCAGCTGTAGCATTGTTGTTTTACAGTGAGCTTGTAATGCTGTCTGTTGGTTACTGAAAAGCCTTGGTGTTCCTATGTGAAACTGCCTTTATTTAACTTGTTATCAGATATATGTCATACCAGTCAAAGCCTTTACAGATTCTTTTGCCTCTTACAGCAATTCTTCTGAAGTCATCAGCCTTGTAGGTGAGTATCTTTACATATTTAACAGGTGGAAATAAAATAAGTCGGATATCTTACTGCCAGTTTTAAATGTTTGCATTCTAGGTTATAAATGTAGATTGCAAATATTAGCATGATATGACATAATTCAGGGAAATTTAGAATAAAAAACTTGAGTGTTTTTGATATATTGAAATATTGAATTTCAAATATGTTTTAGAAGTATTTATAGTTAATTGAAGCAAAAGTTTATCGGTTTGAAAAACTCTTGTTTATTATTTCATTGAAAAAACAATTGTTATGTCTAACAGCAGTCGTTACATTTGTAACCCTGAAAGCAACTTCAGAGTCAAATATTGCTTCACCTAGAATTTTCCTTCCCAATTTACCTTCTTCAAAGCAAGGATTTTAACATAAAGCAGTACTTTATCACTGTAAATTTTTTAATTACAATTTCAAATTCCAGAGACTGATACTAGACAGTGTGTGCAACCTTTTGTACAGGATTTCAAAGCTTATGAGAAAAGACAAAATCAGTGACTACTAGAAAGCTTCAAGAAAAAATCATTTATTGCATTTAAGCCCAGAAAAATTGATTATATATAGACCACTCCTAAAGTAATGCCTCCTATATGTTTTCATGGAAACAACAACAGATACAAGGAGTACGGTAACACTGTTTGAGAGGGCAAATTCTCAGCTACAAAGTACTGTTTTTCAGCACTGTCACTACAACTGGGTGTGCATTTTCATCAGCGAAGAACAACAGCCTGCATGCTGCACAAATGGAGGTGACACACTATTGCTGTTACCACTGCTGAAATGCACCACCCACTGCCTTTCTGTGCTCACATTCACTGTTCAATCTCCAGAAATGTTCAGCAAGTGTCAGTGAATGTCATTGGGTGCCACTGTTTCCACATGGAGGAATTCAGTGACACACCTGTGCTTCATACACACATTTCCATGTCAGGCGCCATTTTGTCAGACTGCCCCTCTGCTGCTGTCTGTCACACAGCAACAGCATGTAATGGAATATTGGTAGGAAGGTCCAATCTTTACTGCCATACCGCCATCATCCATCTCTGACATCATGGGCCAACGTTATGAAATAAGAGGCATTACTTTCGGAGCAGCCCTGGTATTAAATGGGACATTATACAATATTGACATTCAAATCCATTTGCTCAGACTCATATTATTGCTTAAAGGAATCTTTGAAACAGAAGTGATAAAATATACTTAGAGATGTTAAGCCTTGTCATTCATTATCATTAGACATAATATTACAGATTATTACAACAGAATATGATGGAGACTATGTCAGAGAAAATTAGGAAAAATAGGCAATATGTCTTGTTATATTTCAAGAGAAATGTTAACAGGCTGTTTATAAAGTAATTCAGTTTACCATTGCGAATAACAATTAGAACACCCACGTAACTACGGTGGGTGTTTGGGCTGTCTGTTGCAGTGACCCAAGTGTGACAACCACCACTTTGTGCAAAAGTGCTGTTCATGTAGAGGCCTCGCACACGGCTTCCTGCTGGTGCCTTCTCAATTCCACAGCAGAGCTAGGCAAGTTCTGTTAGTCCTGGGACCTGTTTGCTTGTAGATCGCCTGAGGGACACCAGCTCATGAAAAATTAACACGCTCAGTTAAAATAAATGGGTTTGTCCTTTTGTTAATACAGCTGACAGTTTGAGAATCACATTTGCTGAAATGTAATTTGTATTTTAAAAGCCAGTAAAGATAAATGTTCGACATATTTACACAGTTAAAGATGATGAAAGGCAGCTTTTGAACATAGAGCCAATACCTTCAGAGAAATTGTTGGAGACGTACAAGAGGAAGATTGCTGATGAAGGAAGACTTTTCTTGGATGAATTTCAGGTTTGTCACTGGCTTGAAATATACCACAGATTTGTGGCCGGGTGGTGGGAAGAATTCTTTTCAAGAGCATTTCTGAAGTATATGCACTGCTTACAAATAAAATCCAAAGAACAGAAACCTGAGTGAATTCTCATCAAAGGTCAAATAAGACTCCAGCTAATTTTGCTACCGACTTCTCCTCATTGCTAGATCATATTACAATTTTTCCTTTTCTTTCTGGAGGTGGTTTTCAGCAGAAGTATAAAATACATAGTTTAAAAATATCTCTTTCAAAAGTAGTTGTTGAGGTAGATTTTCTCTAGTCTCTCTCACTATGTAGGCTTGGGGATATAAATAATATTGTGGAGATCTATAATGAAAGAAAATAAATTTCATGACCATTATAAATGAAAGAAATATATGAAATAGTATTGTATGAAACAGAATGTATTCATCCTGATTCTTAGCAGTACCAAATGTCTTCTGTATATATTTGATTGTAAACAGAAGCTATTTGAAGTACGTGATTACCAGTTAAATAAACATTGTTATTTACAGAGCATACCAAGAATTTTCACTAAATTTCCAATGAAAGAGGCCAAGAGGAGCCATAATCAGAACAAAAACCGTTACATCGATATTCTTCCATGTGAGTATTTTTACAGTTTTTATATGGTGTATTAGTACCTCTTTTCTCAGTTCCTTCTGAGAGTATAATTATTTTGTTTCAAATAATTTAAACAGATGATCATAACCGTGTTGAGCTCTCTGAGATTCCGGGAGACCCAGGATCAGACTATATCAACGCAAGTTATATTGATGTGAGTGAGTTTTACTTGTACACAATTATAGGCCATATTGAAGAAATTTTGAACCTGTGCATTTCATGTATTAAACAGCTTTAAAGATATCCTCATGTGTTCGTTCCATCTTTACAATGTATTTGAGATTATTGGACTGTTGCATATGGAATTTATTTTTAAAGTTACAAATCTTATTGCTCATGCTTTTTTCTTTTTTTTTTAAGTTGAATGACATTGTACATTTTTATAGGGCTTCAAAGAACCAAGAAAATATATTGCTGCTCAAGGTAAGTTTAACCTTATATTATCTGTTTTATTCTTTCAATCACTTTTTTTTAGGGAGTAGTCACAAAGTAAACTTAAAGTAAATTTAAAGAGGAATTGAAAGTTTGACATTTTAAAATTTAATGAGAAAATGCTTCCAGTAAGTTTAGACTTAGAGAATTTTGTGAAGGTGAACAAGTAATATGTCAGAAGTAGACTTCTGATGATGCATAACTTTACACCAGGAGTTTTCACATTTCACAGCCATGTACTGAAAACATGTATGAAAATTTTAAAATGTAGCCTAATGGCAGCAGCCCTTATAAAAGCAAGTCTGTGGCTGTTATTTGCATGGTATCTGTTTAGCTTTTCAGACTGCAAGGCTAACATCAACAAGGCAGCTTTTGAGTATCTGTACTCTGAAAAAATGCCTTGAAATATCACACAATCACAGAATCGTAGGGGTTGGAATGGTCCTACGGAGATCATTGAGTCCAACCCTCTGCTAAAGCAGGTTCCCTACAACAGGTTGCATAGGAAAGCATCCAGGCGGGTTTTGAATATCTCCAGTGAAGGAGGCTCCACAACCTCCCTGGGCACAGTTCCAGTGCCATGTAACCCTCACAGTAAAGAAATTTTCTTCCTCTAGGCCCCAAGGATGAAACTACAGATGATTTCTGGAGAATGATCTGGGAACAGAAAGCAACAATTATTGTCATGGTTACTCGCTGTGAAGAAGGAAACAGGGTGAGAAATGCCCATCCATCCATCCATCCATCCATCCTTCTTTTGTCTGAAAACAGAATGAGTTGCTGTGCTGTGGTGAATTACATTTTCTCCTTAAGTCCTCTGTTTCCATTTTTTGTTGTTCTGGCTTTGTCAAAACCTATGTTGGATAACATGCCAAGACAGTGTTCCCATATGGAATTATCACTTATCAGAAAACGTCACTTTATTTAGAGCTGTAAATAGTAAAGGGTGGGCTTCCAAGTAAAGTCCAGAAAAGGGCTTGAGGTAGAACTCTGGCTTTTTGTAGACTTGACAAAAAATGTATGATTTACATTTCCTCATGTCTAGGCTCTTCTGATATCCTGCCAATGCCCTCAGTTAATAATATTTTTTATATCTACTATCTTTTCCCTTCCATTAACTGGGAAAGTTGGATGCTTCTGGCTTGCTTATGTTCCTTACTCCACATACAGCAGGGAAGGTAACGAGGAGTTTTGATAGCTTTTAAAGATTAAAATGTTGGCAGCATGCAGATTTAAAGCATTTCTGAGTTGTTTTATCAGCAAACATGAGCAAAGTTCCTCACTGGAGGCTGAAAAAGACACCGTAGAATTAGCAACAAACTTCTCTACAGCCTTCAGGCAACAGCAACAAGGTCTGCATGGAGGTGTTCACACTGTCACCTAGTATATGAGATTTTTTCCCACTTTCTGTTCCAAGTTAAATTCCATAGATATTTGGAATTATTTGGCAGTGACATCCTAAGCATTGACTGCCTTTTCAGGGGAGAACAAGACTTATGAGGAACTGGGAAACGATATGAAGTTACTGTCTATGTTAAATCAGACTTTGTTCTAGCTCTCTGCTGTCTGCCATTTTGCTGTCATTCTGCTCACCAATTAATTTCATATCCTCGTAGAACAAGTGTGCCCAGTACTGGCCATCAATGGAGAATGGCTCTGCAACATATGGAGACATTATTGTGAAGATCAACGAAAGTAAAATGTGTCCAGACTATATAATTCAGAAACTACACATCACAAACGTAAGTTGACTTAGGAGCATAAGGCTGAATGGGGGTCAGTCTGTAGGTTTTGTTAAGAAATGATTTATAGCATGAGAAGAGTGAGCTAGCAATGGAAGATGCTTTGCTTGTGTTTCCCAAGCAACATTTTGTTTAAAAGAGAACTTGACAGATGTCGGTGTCATTTCTTTCAGGAAATGTGAGTTAGACATGTATTTCCCAACTTAAAAAAAACTATTTTTCATAGTATCTGGACTGTGTTTAAGGGGAATTTGTTAATGTGTTAAGTATGGAAAACTTAATAGTTAGTGATTTTCTTATAACTTGTTCCTTAATACAGAAATTGTATAGGCATCTCAGCATTATCTTTTGCAGTATCAATGTGACTCATAGGACACTTTTACCTAACTTCGTGATAATTGTACAGTAGGACTGTTACAAATTTGAGTGATCTCAATTGCATTTATAAATATAAACATTTTAAAATTACCATCTACCAATGTGAAGAGTCAATAATCCTGGTTAACTGCTCTCTCTTTACACATCTGAAATACATTATTTGCTCTATGAGTAATTGAGAAAAAAAATTACCATTTTAGGCTAAATGCTTCTCTCATGCTAATAAATTTTAGCAAGGGCAAATGGAACTTAATTCACAGATAAAAGCAATACAACTCAAAGAGTAATTCTAGTGAGATATCTTGAGCAGAAGAATCAAGCAAATCCACCCATCTTGAGTCATTATTTCAGCTGGAAATTCCCTCTCTTCTGTCTCATTACATTGCAATAATGCAAAAATTGCAACTTAGTGAGGTATCATTAAATAATTGCTCTGTGACTAATCTTAAAAGGAAAAAATTGCAACGGGATGAGAACTATAGCTTGACTGTGTCTATTTCTAGTATGGTCTGCAGTTAAATGTATGTTATTTTGTTTATATTTTATTATTTTATTCTATTTATTATTCTTAATCTAAGGTGCCCTCAGCAGACTACTTCTAGGAGACATGAGAGAATTACTTATCAGTATCACTTGAAACAAGTGGAGCTATAAACTAAGTTATTCATGAATGGAATGGGGAAACGTATTATGCCCTGGATCATAGGCTAGCCTGAGAATAACATGTTTGTAACACTTTGAACCTTTTGCTTGTCCTCTGTTCAAGTCATTGTGAATTCCTGATTCACAGCTCTTGACTGTTATTTTTTAATTAAAAGTGAATATGAAAAATGTTGTAACCTGAGAGGCTGCTGGCATCAAACTGTCAGAAATTTCTGTTTCAATATTTGATGACTTTTGTTCTTATTTTTCTCTTGCTTTGTGTATCTGCATTTGATTTCGGCTTTTCATAAATATACATATATATAAAGTCATACTTCTCTTTCTCCAGGGAAGAGAAAGAACGTCTGGAAGAGATGTCACTCACATTCAGTTCACCAGCTGGCCAGACCATGGCGTTCCCGAGGATCCACATCTCCTTCTCAAACTCCGACGCAGAGTGAATGCTCTCAGCAACTTTTTTAGTGGCCCAGTAGTGGTTCACTGCAGGTAAATCATAAAGAAATTATAATGATTATGTTATGTTAAATGAATATGAAGTTAAGCTATTCACAGAATGGAGCTAGCAAAAGTCAAAGTAATTGGCTTATCCCAAATTTTGTGCAATAATTACTTGAGAGGAGGTAGTTAAAGATGCAAAGAAAAGCCTTTTTTTCTGGTGAATCAATCTCTATTCAAATTGACTAAACCTGAGGATACATAGACTTTTGAAAAGCAGCCAGGTTAATGCTGCACTATTCTGGCTGTAAGCACCATGACTGACAGAATTGGCCTTACTGTCACTAAAAAGCATTTAAAACTCAGACTCATTTTTAGTGTTGCCAGTTAATTTCCAGCGAGAACTGTTTTCACTTTTGCTCTCTCACTGACTGCTCCTCTCTCAGGGAAGGACTCAGATATGCCTGTTTAATATCTTTCTCGATGATCTGGATAGGAGGATTAAGAACACCTTCATTAAGTTTGCAAATAGCACCAAACTGGGGGGAAGTGTCGATTTGCCTGAGAGTAGAAAGGCCCTACAGAGAGATCTGGACAGGCTGGATTGCTGGGCTGAGGCCAATTGGATGAGGTTCAACAAGACTTAGTGCTGGGTCCTGCACTTTGAACACAACAACACCATGAAACATGACAGGCTTGGGGCAGAGTGGCTGGAAGGCTGTGCAGAGGAAAAGGACCTGGAGGTGTTGGTCACCACTTGACTGAACGTGAGCCAACAGAGTGTGCCCAGGTGGCCAAGAAGGCTTGTGTCAGAAATAGTGCAGCCAGCAGGAGCAGAGAGGCCTCTGGTGAGGCTGTACCTTAAGTGCTGTCTTCAGTTTTGGGCCTCTCGCTACAATAAGGACATCAAGGCCCTGGAGCGTACCCAGAGAAGGGCAACAAAGCTGATGAAGGGTTTGGAACACAAATCTTATGGGGAAAATGGCTGAGGGAACACAGGTTGTTCAGTCTGAAGAAGAAGAGGTTCAGGGGGAACCATATCACTGTCTACAACTGCCTGAAAGGAGGTTGTGGCAATGGGGAGATTGTCCTCTTCTCCTGCATAACTAGCAATAGGACAAGTTGTGGCAGGGGAGGTTCTAGTTGGATATTAAGAAAAACTTCTCCAAAAAAGTGATTGAGCACTGGAACAGGCTTCCTGGGGAAGTGGTGGAGCCACTGTGCCTGGAGGTGTTCAAAAAACATGCAGATGTAGTACTTATAGGCATAGTTCAGTGGGCAATATTGATAGGAGGTAGACGGTTGGACTAGATGATCTTTGAGGTCTTTTCCAACCTTAATGATTCTTTGATTCTGTGATAACCAAATCCCTTTGTGCTTTGCAGTGCTGGAGTTGGGCGCACTGGGACCTATATTGGAATTGATGCTATGTTGGAGGGGTTGGATGCAGAAGGCAGAGTGGATGTTTATGGCTACGTTGTGAAGCTGCGCCGGCAGCGGTGTCTCATGGTTCAAGTAGAGGTATCTTACTAAAGTTCCTTTCACTTAAAACTCTCTTTTACCAGTTCTTGATCTGTATTTCTCAGAACTGCTCTGCTTAGTTACGGATACGGCTAAAATTCAGGTGAAGAATTTTATACAAAATACAGCTCCGAAAAGGGTGAGAGAACTTCCAGCATAGTTTTTTTTTTAGTTTAAATTTAACAAGTTTAGGCTTGTTAAGTTTAGATGCTAGAGAAGGAGGACAGTTACTTTTTAGATTTGATAATCCAGCTTTTGGCATGCAGCTCATAAGTGCCAAGAAGCAGAGTTGAACTTGCATAGTCAAATAAATTTTGTATTGAAGAAACTGTCTAGCAGGATTTTCAGTTAAGTTGAGAGTGCAGTGGTAGGCTTAACGGGATGCATTTTTTTTAACTTATTTTGTTTTTTTCCCCTGATCTCTCAAATCTTAATTGCATGTTTTTTTTATTGACGTGACATTTATTTGCAGGATACCTTTCATCCAACACATTGCGTGCTCCAAAACGTTTAACTTGGAAGCCCCTATGATTTTTAATAGTTGAATGTAATGACTGCCTAATGATAATGTTTAATGTTATTACTACTTACAACATAAGAAATAGTGGTTGGTAGTTGTTTTTAAAAAAAATGGTATAAATTTGTTTACTCATAATTTCATTTTTAAACTTTTCAAATGGCTAACACCAGTCACAGTACATCCTTATCCATCAAGCACTAGTGGAATACAATCAGTATGGAGAAACAGAGGTCAGCCTCTCAGAACTACATTCCTATCTTAACAATCTGAAAAGAAAAGATCCTCCAAGTGAACCTTCTCTGCTGGAGGCAGAATTTCAGGTAAAGAAGCATTGCTTTCTAGTCTCCTAGGCCTTCACTCCCACTTAGATTTGAAAGTGACTTGCACAATAGCCACAAGAGATAACATATATAATAGATCACTTCTGTGATAATATTTTTAATAAAGATTAGGGACATAGGATGATTAGTTGTGTCTGTGTGCGTACTTTCCATGTTACTGTACTTGTTGGGGTTGGCATTTTTAAGCTATAGTCCAGATGTGACCAAAGTTTATAGAATTGAAGTAAGAATGCAAGGCACTGGGAGATGAGGACAGAATGTGGGTGTTCAGAGGGGACCAAGATACAAGAAACTATTTTTATCTCAAACATAATGTCAAACTTATTTCTTTAGAGACTACCTTCCTACAAGGGGTGGCGGACACAGAACACTGGGAATAGAGAGGAAAATAAAAACAAAAATAGGAGTGCCAACACAATTCCATGTGAGTACTTTCTGTGAACCTTCTGAATTTTATCTGTTGTCTTCTTCAAGAAAACCTATTAAATTCTGAACAAACAAGAACAGTAACTTACCTTACAGAGGTGTATTTAAATAATTTTCTCAAGGTTGTAAAATTAGAAACTTCCCCTTGTGATTTAAAGAAGAAATGATTTTTTAAAAATATGAATTTTTGTGAGTGATTTATTTCAAACCAGGTGGTCTTCATTCTGCAATTTTTAGGTGAAAGACTGGCCTTTTTCTTGTTGCAGTTTCCATTAAAATATCAGGAACCAGCTGTCTTTTCTGATGGTGAAAATGAAGAACTTGAACTTGGTGACTGACGAGCTAGTGAAGGATGACAGGCACTAAGCTTCAATGAGCAGGTTGCTCTCTTACATGTAGGGCAAAACTTTGTTCAGTATTTGGATGCAGTGTGCCCCAAAATGTCTATGGCTCACTTAGGAATTGCACTGGGAAGAGGAAGCTTGAGAGGTGGAAACCTGGAGGAGCTTTTCTCAAATCCTGAGTTCTCCAAGGTTGACTTTTGGCATTACCCAAGGTGCAGGAGCTCATAGTGCTCTTCTATCAAACCCTTTTTTTCTGATGCCTCTGGCTTTCTGCCAGGAAGGAGACTGCTGCCTGGACACTGCTGGTCATAACATGTTTTGCAAGGGCTTTTCAGAATCAGTACCCAGTTTCCCGACTCTCCTCTACTAGTCAGAGAGTGACAAATGTACAGCTGGTAAAAGATCCCAAATTCAGAAATGGATACAGTTCAGCGTGAGTAGATAAACTTCTTTCCTCTGCTCAGCTCCGAGAACAAAGCAAACAAACCACAAGGGAACCCAAGCCACCATGTGTGTGGCCATCTTCACCCAGTAATAAAATAGTAGCTGGGATTCTCTGAGGTGGCAGGAGGGTGATGACACAGAGGGTCAGCCCTGCTCAAATACTGTTACATGAGCAGCAGTGTGGTATAACTGTGACTCTGTCTCATGCAGATGACTTTAACCGAGTGCCAATCAGGAATGAAGAGGAACAAAGTAAGGAGGGTGAACATGATTCAGAGGATTCCTCAGATGAGGACAGTGACTGTGAAGAATCAAGCAAATACATTAATGCTTCCTTCATAACTGTATGTATATAGAGTGTCCTCTGTAAGTAACTCACAAGCTTTCAGCTAAAACTTGCTTATGAGAACTATATACCAGCTTGAACTCATTCTCTTATTGACTTCACAAATAGAATAAAATTTACCTGAACAAAAAAGGAAGATTTGATACTTGATTGGCAAATCCATTTATAATTTTAATAATAAAAATATTCTAAAGTTTGCTACAACATACTTATCCATATTAATATTTTCTCTGCAAGTGAAATGTGATAGCAGTCATTATTCACATATACAAAGCTGTGCTAGTAAACTTTGGGCCATCAGCTTTACAGTGTCATATTTACCCGCAAAGGAAGAGAGCCATTATCTGTCACTTATGAAGATAACGGATGTTATGGAATTAATAGGTAAATTAGATTTTTCTGGATTCTTTAAAATGTGACACTGTTACATCTTTTAAGTGTAAACTTAGTTTTACTAAAGGTAGGTTAGTGTGAACTTCTGGCATACTAACTCTGTTGTAATAGTGTAAACTTTATTTCTTATTGATTCAATTAAACAGTTCTATAGAATTCAACATTTGTTTTAGCCCTGAAAAAATATGCTTTGTAGGTAATGGCACTGTGAGATCTTACTCACTGTAGCATGAATGCATCTTCTTGTCAATCTCGAAGTAATACTTTGGAATTCATACTGTGATTTTTGCTGTCATTTGACTCTGTAATTCCTGAAGATCGTTGCCTGCTGTGATAGGCGTATTTTCCCAATGACCAAAAGAGATAATTAATTTTGTGCTCTTTAAATGACAATGAGTTCTGTTGCATGACAGTCACATTTGAAATTAACTTAAGAGAAAAATATTTCATGTTTCTTTTGTAGGGTTACTGGGGTCCAAAAGCTATGATTGCAACTCAAGGACCACTGCAGGAAACTATCTCTGACTTCTGGCAAATGGTATTCCAAAGAAAAGTCAAAGTCATTGTTATGCTGACAGAGCTGAAACAAGGGGATGAGGTAAGGGTGACGTTTTTTCACTGGCATATTAAAGGTCATCTATATATAAAGAAAATACCGACCTGCACTCTCCTATTCTCTTCTGCTTTGAAGAGAACGCATTCTGTAAGTGCATGTGGAAGACAAAATATAAAGAAGTTAGTACGGTCAGCACTAACTTGTATTTTTATCTATTTTAGGAACTCTGTGCACAGTACTGGGGTGAAGGAAGACAAACATATGATGGCATAGAAGTTCAAATGACAGATGTCAACTCTTGCCCTAGCTACACCATACGCGCATTTGATGTCACACATCTGAAGGTAGAAGTTTCTTTGCAAATTACGAAAGGACGTTTTACATTTGTTCTTCTAATTATAGATCTAGCCCAAAGAAAGAGGAGGGACAGTTCCCACCACTTACACCTTCTGCTGTAAAAAAATTGAAGTATTTTTGTCTTCTAGACCAGCTGCTAATCACAATAATTGCTACAAATTGCCTCAAATTTACCATTTAGCACATTGCCAAGACAGTGGTAGTGGAGTCCCAGGAGGTCAGTTATCTTTTGTATTTTGAGCAAAGCTTGGACCTCTCCCTACCTCATAATTACATGAAGGCAGAGCTCATATCACAATGTACTTCCCCAGGAATGTAAGTTTTCTTTTGTGTATCGGCTGCAATGGATGTATTGCTACATGAACCTTTTCTTTCAGCCTGACCATTAACTACATCTCCACTGCTATTTTGCAGAGGAAGGAAACACAGAAGGTATATCAGTATCAATATCACAAGTGGAATGGATTGGATGTTCCGGAAGACCCCAAAGATTTAGTTGATATGATTCTAAGCCTTAAACAAAAAATGCCATCCAGACCAGCCTTTGAGGACAACAGGAACAGCCGCAGTGTCCCACTTGTCATCCACTGCTGGTGGGTCTCGACTCAACACATATTTTAACCTGCCTCTGAGGTTTGGGTATGCTTAGTAACCACAATTCTGTGGTAGCTACCTTTTCCCACAAGCCTTTCCATGGCTTGAGGGAGAGACTCAGCTATGCTTAGGATGTTCTTTTCAGCTCAGAATTGACCTTTTTGATTTTAATACTGTAAGATGAGTGCACTTCTCTTCAACAAGCCTGAGTGTGGGGTAGGTGATCAGAGCTAGCTGCTTTTGCCTGATACATGTATTTTGAGAAGTGCTAGCTCAGAGTGCTCTTATAGTGAAATAATAGTGAGAATCCAGCAGAGTATTTAGTTTATCCCAGTGCATAAGTCGACTTTTTTAGGACCATTTCTAGAAATGACCTTGCATACTATCTTAAAAGGAAGATAATCACGCTAATCATTGCTGATCCTGTAAGTCTGTTACTTCTAATTTCTCTCTGATATAGTAAGTGGCCTCATTAATTCAATATATAATCTAAATAAGCTGTGTCTTGTGTGTATCCTACAAATATTCTTAATTGTCACAATTTCTGTCCAGTAAAAAACCTTTCAGATATGTAATTCATTGTATAGCCTTTGAAATAAAATTATTGTTTAATAAGAAGTCTTATTGATTTTACATTTTAAGAAGGTGCATTTTCTTTTAGTGATGGATCACAGCAGACTGGTGTGTTTTGTGCTTTGATGACCCTCTTGGAAAGTGCAGAAACTGAAGAAGTAATAGATGTTTTCCAAGTAGTAAAAGCTCTTCGTCGCAGCAGGCTGGGAGTGGTCTCTACCTTTGTAAGTAAATCCTGTGACCTAACAGGACACAAGGCTTCTCATCAGTCAAATATCCTCCTAACCATATGCGTTGTTTCTGCATAGGGAACACTAATTACAATCAGAATATTGACAGCCACTTACCACTACTTGAGAATTGGCCATTACTGATAAAAATAAAGCAGTCTATGAGATGTCCAAAGCTGTAATTGTAAAACAGATTATGGAAGGATGCGTGTTGTACAATTACAAATAGCATAAACTGGTGTTTCTGCAGCTGCTTAAAAGCCATGCAGGTACAATGTCCTTTAACTCAGTGGCTAGGGGGCTAACTCCATTGCACAGATTAGGAGCCACCAACTTAGTTACTTTAAATCATTCAAGAGGTTTTGGATCTCTGTGGCATTTGCTGCTTTACTAACAAACCAAATGTTTTTGTCAGCATGGTGCAGACTATAGATAACTCTCCCAGAGTCTTCACAGTACAAGTTGTTTAATGCTTATATACTCTGAAGAATGTGCTTTGGTGACTTCGCTTTGTAAAGCAAAAGTGCACTGCTTGGTGCATCTGACAGAGGCAGCTGCAGAGACATTACATACACACGAAATTGGAATATACCATAGAACCATCGTCCTCTTTGCCAGAAGCTGTGGAATCTGCTTTGTATATGGTCCTGCATGTCCAGCTATGTGCTACATTTCTAAAATTTAAAAAAAGTAAGAATGAGATAATCTGTGGGCTCTGTGCATTCCGTTCATACTAACCTCTTCTCCTTATATTTAAGGAACATTACCAATTTCTGTATGACACCATTGCTCGTACCTATCCTGCCCAGAATGGACAAATAAAGAACAGCCCACAGGAAGATAAGGTTGAATTTTGCGACGAAGTACAGAAAAAAGATCAGGAAACTGATTTGATCACTATTGACCTTACTCCATCAACTCCAGAAGAAAATGATGCTCCTGAATGTTGCGATGATTTTAAGGCTGCAGATACCAATAAGGAGACAGAAAGTTCTACAAATGGGCCCACAACTCCAGTTTTAACTTAGAAATTTTTTTTAAAGTAAAAAGTGTATTTTCATACCAAACAAATCTTAAGCACAGTAAGAAACTTAAGATTTTTTTCCCCCTCCCTTTTGGAAAACATTTATATCGGATTTTCAAAGGTACAAATTTAAAGCGATACTTGAAACTTCTAGAGAGTGACAAAGAACTGTGAAAGTTAAATTTTTGTGTAGATTTGCATCTAATACTTCAAAAGCCTCCTCACTATCTTTATACTTTTCCATTTTAAAATATGTACAGTGTAATACTATATTCTTATTTTGAGCAGTGGGAAGTTTTTTTCTTCATTTCTCTAAGAAGGAGAAAAGCAACTCAACGCACCACAACAAGCATGTTGCTAACACAGGTCTGTGTTCAAAGCTATTAGCAAGTAGAGCAACATAATCGGTAAGCATGTCTCCTGTCATTTCAGTACTGCTGGCTAAGAACTGCTTTAATAATACTCTGAGGAACTTGTGGGACTTTGCCAAACAATTCAAGAGCATAACATTTACACTGTGTGCCAGTTACCAAGATTCTGACCCTCTATCCTCCCAAATCAATGTGGAACAGAAGTTTTGCATTTTTCTATCTTGCCTCAAGATGTCCTTGTTGCTCCACAGAAATTCATCTGCAATTTCAATATTAGACTCGAAGAAAGGTTGGAGATTTAAATGACTGCAACAGTTCTGACAGAAAATGCATTCTGTTTATTCTTAGAGATGGAAATGCTGCATGCTTGCACATTTATTTCTTATGCTTATATCCTGTGATTTGAAGAGAATACTTCCACAAATGCACATGACTTGTTTTCAGAGCTGGAAAATACTTACGTGCTTTTCTCCAAACTGTAGATTTTTATTAGTACAGGGATTTTATTTTATTTTAGAGATTTTGTATGTTATAGCTATGATAATTTTACTGTTTCTTGCTGCATTTTAGCAAATTAGTTAACAAAGTGGTAATTGTTTTGTTCTGTTGACGTCTCTAAACTGGCCATTTTCTTCTAAAGGCCCAAAATCTTGTTCTATCCAGCATGTGGATTTAAAAAAAAACCAATTTCATTAGGAAGAGACACCATTAAATTCTTATGAAACTGTATGAGCCTGGGTATGTGTCATGATTCTCTCATTACAGATGAACAAAGCTGATTTTCTTCTGCTGGAATTCATTGAAGAAACTGTCGCTCAACAGATGTAGTGCCACTCCACTTATCACTGCATGTTCATAATTTCTCCTTCAAAACAAAAGTGAAAATATCTGGAGAGCCATGTAAACAACTGTGTGGGGACCATTAGGTCAGGTACTGAACCAGTGATTGAGCAACTGGTGAAAGGACATGGCCAGCCCTGGGAGCACAGGTGCAAGCAATTCATCCGGGGTCCACCCCTCCCAAACCTCACTGATGGGCCAGAGGGAAAGCATCTCTACTTGGAGATCACCATTTTTGGGAGTATTCAGTGAGCTCTGATCCTTGGAAAGGCGTAAACTATTCCTTCTTTGTTACCGGACTGTGATCAATACCTTCCTCTGCTGATCTGAAATCTGTTCAAAAGGCAGTTACATCTGCTGCCTATCTTTACAACAGTATACACTGTCACACTTCCTTGGTTAAAACATTAGTTTAATTTTGCTGCTAATATAGATCAGATAATTCATTCACAATTATCAACTCAATTAAGTGCATCCTTGACAGTCTTGCTTAAGTAAGTGGCAGCAATCACAGTGGCAGTGGATTCTTCTCAGCTACGATCCGAATTCTCTTTCCAGCTAACTCTGTGCTAAATCATTAACAAAGCTCTGGGGGCTTCTGTGATGGCAGGTCTTGAGGAACACCTTTGGAGATCAAATGGGAAAAAAAAGAAGCCTGAGACAGTGATCTACTCACTGCAGATCAGTGGATGACAGAGAATACTTCACTTGTTTCTTCTTCTAAGATCTGGTTGACATAGAGCCTCTCTGGCTATTTCAGGCAGTATCTGAGTGCAGAGAGAGCGATTTCCCTTATTTGCTGTAGGAATAACTGCAAATATTTCCCAAATCTTCATCCTTGTAACTCCGGGGATACTCATTCATATCGGTTCCTTGAAAAACTGTTTGTCAGCCCTTCCAGCGACACTGGGGCTGTAAGCATTCTGGAGCATTTCATTTTCATTTGGAAGCTGTCTTCTAGGAGGATTCTAACTCTTCTCTTGGCTACAGGAAAAATATCAGAAGTTTTCTTTGAGTCGATTTTAGCACTTAGGATCACATTCTTTGTTTCGGAGAGCAAACCTCAGAATATGGATTTTTTTAAAAAGTGCACGAAGAGTTGATGATTGATTTGTGAATGCATTGTCAGTGAAGAATTCTGAACGGTGTGAAATTCTGCTGTATGCACGTTCTTACTAGTCACCAAGACAGGGAAAAACAGAGCCTTAGATTAAAACTGTCCCCACGTGCTGAGTGGAAATGTCTTTCGGAGTATAATTCCTGGGGGGTAAACTGAGCTCTTGGCTTTTAATTATTTTCAAATTAAATAATGCTTCACACAATTAAATCTCATAAAATCCCAATGTGACAATTGAGAGAGCCTGTCTTAATACAGTTTAGAAGTTCTGATTGCTTGCAAGATCTTGCTGTGCATACATCAGGGTTGTATTTTTTTGTCTTCTGTGTTGTCATCTGAGTTTTAGAAGTCCACCAGATGGTGACACAGTGTTTGTAGAGGAGTGTTCATACGCTGGGACACTGCTTACAAACTCATAGGGGTAAGCTATGGGCATATTTGCAAGTCTTCCAGGAACCCAGTGAAGTGTATTACAGGTGAGGCACAAAGCCCAAGCTAACAAGCTCTGCTCATTAGGAAACTGACCTGACTTTGTTAAAGCAACAACTTCTCATTGTAGTGGGCTGGATACCTGGCACAGCCTCAAACCTGAGAAACTGTCGGACAAAGTATGATGCAAAACTCTGTTGATTTTCTCAAATAGAGCTTAGCTGCACAAAAACTGGTAATTGCTGCCTCCAACTAAAAGTTAGTTGTTGTTCAAAAGTATTTTATAATCTGAAATCTAGGCTAAAAATAAGTAAGTGACAGGTGTGCTGGGAGACAAGTGAAGCTAATCAAGGGCTGATGTGACCAGAAGGGCTGAATTTCTGCTCAATTTACTGTCTAGAAGCTGATAGAAAAGTGGAAGAATGGCAATGCTGTGTTAGTGAGGCCATGTGTGGGAAGATGTCAGAGAGGAAGGGTCCCTGAGCCTTTACAAGCTTCTGTTTGCCGAGGTGAGTACAATGGAGGATGAGTCATGCATTCTCTTTAGTTTAGCTTTTTATGTGTTTCTTGTGCCCTGTAATGAACAAGGTAGTTACGGTATAACCTTTTGCAGAGGCTCTATGTTATGACTAACAGCTACAGCACAATTTTTGAGATGAATGTTAACCAACAGAGTAATATCAGTCCACTGAGTGTGGGATGCTGGCTCAGACCATGGTGGTTGGGGCCACCACTGAGGGGATCGCAGAAACCTGATTGCTTTCCTATAGCCTGCTCCCTCCCATCCCAGCTTCTACTGCTGTGTTTGAGCCCTCGCAGGGTACTTTTCTACCTGCTGCTTTTTGCACCCACACTGCTGAATAAAGCCATGGTTTTTGAGCTTTGCTGCAAAACAGGGAAACTAGCTTAAATCTTGTATGAAAAGAACAGCGTGTCTGGCATATCCCAGAGCTTCATCTAGGAGCTGTGAAAGATAGTGAAATGCTAACAATGTGACCCATTTGTTTGTGTGATATGACAGAGAAAGTAAGAATGAAAAGTGGCTCAAGACAGCTATTTCATTAAGCTGGAAATTATACCCTTTTAAAAACATTCCTCAGAAAAGCTCTCCAGTAGCAATGCTCATCTCTTACACAAGGCATCTTGCTTTTGTACAGGCTCAGTGTTTTTTGACTCTGTACATTCCCAATATCGCCTCTGAAAGAATATCAGAAATTCCCCGAGGGCTCTGCACAGCTGTACCACAGCTATTTTTCCATACATACAGCAACAGTTTGCCAAGACTCAGAGTGCTGTGCTGATCTCTGATCACTTGCAAGGGGAAACCAAACCAGAAGGAACTTTTCAGTCACAGTACAGCGCACTTCTGTGTGCATCAGCTCTACTTCAGAAAAACATAAGGCGTCTGAGGAAGAATGGGACCCAATACATTATGAACATATTGTAAGGTATACATAAAAAGGTTTATACAAAAGTTTTATAAGTTGATCTTTCAGTGCAAATGAAAGCAAGACAACAACTTCTAAGCTATACTTCTAAACTAATTAAGTTTGCTTTGGACCACTTTTAGCATTCAGCATCGCGTTTTTTGTTCTGGAGAGCATCCCTCCTGGCTGCCTGCCCGTGCCTCAGCCTGCTGCATTTTCCTAGCTCACCCACCAGGCTGTGCTGGAATTCCTCAAACACCTTTTGCTCTGTTCAGAGTAGCTCAGTTTCAATGACCCAGAGCCACCTGGGGTAAGGAAGATGACATTTGTTTATCCCAACACGTGGATTATGTCTATCCAAGACCTGGTTAGAAGTGTACATGCTGTAACTGAATCCCCGAACTTAGCCTGCACTGTTTGGTTGTGGGTGTTGTTAATTGCCTTAAAGTAGGATTGCATTCCCAACACAGAATTCAATGAATTGTTGATTTGGTAACTCCTCAGGCTGAAAAAGAAAATAGAAAAAAAAGCAGTGAAATTGTGTCTCTCTACTAACTTCTCTGTGGAGCAATACAGCACAGAGACAATACTGAATTGTGTGACTGTTGAACTTTGGAAAAGTGATTCTTTAAAGAATCTGTCTTTGCAAGAAATTAACGAGAGGTGAGATGCAATAGACTGCATGCATGAAGAGTAAGTCAGTGGTCACATCAGCGCCTACCAAGAAATCAGTTCCCCTTATGTTGCAATGTAAGTCATCTTTCGTGATCTTCAACTGCAAAGAAATATGGTTAAGAAAATGACAATAGTAAATTTTCACTCAAAAATGAAGTTCTTGCCAAACGCAGGCATTTGGCCAGAAGTGTTAGCTTTGATTTTTTTTTTTTTGTAAAGAAAAAATGAATCATTTTTCATCCAATTTTACTGACGTTAACATCATTTTGAGAACAACCATATCTTGTTCTAACTTTAGCACTGACTTCAGTTTTACTCTCATCTTATATGAAATATTTAAATGTATTCTTTTTAATGTATCATTTTGTCATTGAAAGCACTTGAAGACTAAAACAGCTCAGTATCATTAAAAGTGTTTCCTTTTTCCATGCTGATTTTTAATATATTTTCTATTCAGCAATAAAATGAAATTCTGACTTCATGTATTGATTCAGGATAAATACTCACTGAACAGGAACTCAATTTCTTAAATGACATTAATAAATTATTCCATAAGGAGCCATGTCTCCTTCTCAAGAGAGCGAGTGATTGTCACGATCAGACGGTGCCTTGCCCCAGCCGCAAAGGAAGGACATTCTGTGGATGTGCTGGGCAGGAGTGTGCAACCCACTTAGCAGCAGACAGCCCCACTCGGCTACCCCACAGGCCAGTGAGTCAGACTGCCTTTTCCTTTGGTAGCTCTTGCTTGAATTTCTGAATTGGATTTCATTGAATCGTTAACGTTGGAAAGACTGTTATGATCATCTCGTCCAGCCATCAGCCCATCACCACCATACCGCTAAACTATTTCACTCGGTGCCACATCTACACCTTCCTTGAACGCCTCCACGGACCATGACTCCAGCACGTCACTGGACAGCCTGTTCCAATGCCTCACCACTCTTCCTCAGACAAAGCTTTTTAGTAATAACCAATTTGAACTTTCCTGGCACAACTTGATGCCATTATCTCCTGTCCTATCAACCTACTGGAATATCCTACCAGAACATTTACATCAGCTTTCTAGATTTTCTGCCTGTTTGTTACATTCATTATTTAATTAACTTGAAGAGCTGTCTGTTTTTGCCCATGGTCTTCTTATCCCACCCCCAGCCCTGCCCTCCCTGTCACTGCCCGCGTTATGAAACAAGTGCACCCTGCATCTACTCCTCCAGTGGCATTACACCTCTTTGGATTTACTGGCTGTGCAAAGTTCATGTGCCACTTGGGTTGGCCTGCAGGACTGACTTGCTGTCACAGTGTGGTGTTGCTGGAGCCTGTGACATCCTCCCTGGAACCTGACACCACTGTGCAGTCGATGAGGCCAGAGATCAGCACAGCAGCACAGTGAGCCTGCCACGCCATGGTCTCTGCTTTAGTACTTCTGGAGATTGCTGTGATTTTAGGTCTTTCGTGTTCAGCACATAGGAAAACCAGTGACTCTTGTAAAACCAGTGGTGCAAGCTGAATATTTAGAATAAAACTTGGAACTTTATTGATATAAAGTATTATTTATAATGATTTGTGCAGAATTTAAAGTTGAGTTAAGCACACAGAGATGGGAGAAAAGGAAGTTAGCTGAGTTCATTGTCTTACAGAGAGGATGCTCCTGGATATTTCCATTCAAGGTCCACTTCTGCTCTGAGCTCCAGCTGCAGATTCTGCATCCAAAGTGAATCCACCCATCACCTGCACAGCTGAGATTTTATTGTGAAAGCTTGTCCTAGAACTGGTAGGAAAGAAGTAGTCACAAACTAGATATCTTGTTCTCAATTTTTCCATCTAGCAGGAAGTTTTCTGACGGTGTTCTGTGAGAGACACAGTTTCAAAACTGCTATTTTTGACTTCCTAACTCAGTAATCCTTGAAGCCACAGGTTTTGCACTGCAACACAGAGATGTATTAACAGTCCCACATCTCATTTTCCAATATCCCTATAGCCTTCTAGTGGACACCTTTTTCTAGCAAGAAGCTTCACTAAAATAGCACAGGCATGAAGCCAGCCACAGTGCTCGCTGTGCGGCAGGAGGCTGCTGGCAGGAGGCACTGCTGGAGAGAGAGTAAGGAAGCTTGGACTGAGATGGCCTCACGCTCTTACGCTCTTTATGTAAAGAAAAAGTCAGGAGTCATCGAACAAGTGTTATTCAATAGCCAGTCCCATCTCTTCTCCCTTTTCTCCTTCAAAGCTTTTGGATGAAGCAGGTGGGTATATTTCTTTTTTTCTTTTTTTTTTTTTTTTGATGGAGTTTTCTTTTGCTTTGGTTCTTTTCTGTATTGCACTTTAAATTGCAGCTAGCACTCTATTACTCAACTTCAGGCTTTTGCTTGCAACTAAAGATATAAATAAATCAAGAGTTTGTTTAGTTTAATTCCTGTGCTACAATTTTTTTTATCCCAACTGTCATTATGAATTAGTCATTTCTTTGCTCAAAACCATCAAGTACAACAGCATCCAAGGTAAATACTACAATAAATCAAGCCTGATAAATTAAATAGTTATAACTTCAAAAAATCTAAGATAAATAGGAAGAAGGAGAATATTTTTATAGGGTTTATTCAGGTTTCCTTGGCAGGAGCTCGAACTACAGTAGACATCCCAGCCAATGCATTCCCCTGCAACCTGACACTCTTGGCTGAGAGACATCACAAACACAGACGAGTGACCGTGTGACGGTAACTGCTCTGAACAGCTACAACTGCGTGCTGATGGCCCCTCTGAAGTGGTTCACAGGCAGAGCTCATGTACAGGGTGCTGTTAGCAGGTAGTGGGAGAAGCCCAGCTGCAAGATAGAGCAGGAGGCACCTCTACATCAGGCAAGTCGGTTTGTATGCAAAGGAGAAATGCAGATGCCTTGCTGTTCTGCTGGACTTCCAAAAGGGAAAAGTGTGTACCACCCTAAGTAACAAAGAATTTTTAGCCAATTATATCATTTTATGGCAGCATTTAAGTGAAAAAATGCAACATGCACTAATCATATCTACAGCCAAGTAATAAAGGCGTGTAGTAGAAAGTCAGTTGTTAACTCTCCTTGCTTTCTGGTACTGGTTGCCTATTGTAAATCTGAAGTGTACAATCTGTAAGGCTACTTCATGATGCCCAAATGATCAAGGCAGCTTCTTCATAGAGGACTGGTATGTAGGGCTAGCAGCACACGTACTAAATCTGTGGGCAGCTACAGCTCTATGGAAGAGTAGAAAGCAATATTATGAAGAAAGGAGTAAATTTTCCAACTGCGATTACACTGAAGTAAAGGAAGAACCCCAGTGTTGGAGTTCAGCACCAGAAAAGACAGATTTGGAAATGGAAGGTGTTTTCCTCTCATACAGAGTGTCCAACGTGGGGATTTTCTGGCAGTAAGTGCATCTTCTTCCTCCTCTGCTACAGAGCATGTCTGATGACGTTAGGCAGACTCTGGAGGGCAGCTGTTATGAAGCAGAGCTCAAGAAACTGTGTTGCCTCAAGGCCCTGAAGCAGCCTTTTTACTTTTATGTCTTGGCTAATGAATAGACTGCCCTTTGGCATCTCTTACATAAGCCAAGATCTTTTCAAGTCCAATGCATTTCACATTCTCTAGAAAAACAAATTTTCTGACCCAATTGGATAATGCGTAAGCAATTCCCTGGGTTGTAGCCTTCCCTGAGTTTTCCCAGTGTGTGCTTTTGCTGCACAAGGCATATCATGAGCTTAGGGGAAGAATTCCAGGGACAAACTGCTATTGTAGTGTTGCTTAAAAGTGTCCAGTAACGTTGACATGATCACTCCATTCTTCTGAACCAAGGCTCTGTCCTTACCAACTAAAATTAGTGGGATTCTTTCCAGTGGTTTTGCTGTGCAATATTTTGGGTTTTAAATAAGAGAAGAAAACGTTAATAGATTACATTCAATATATATTTTTGTCCTTCTGAACCAGAGATACTGATGCTCACAAATATAGTCTCCCTGCAAACTCAGGGGAAAACAGAGGTTATATACATAAAAATGTGCATTTGGCACAATAATGTGCCTTGAAACTGTTCAGTCTTTGGTTTCTGCTGCCCTATAGGTAGAGAATAGCACAGGATAGGTTTGTGGTGAACTCCTAGCATTAACTTTCACATTCTGCTTCCTTAAGAGAAAGGGTACAATAATCAGTTCTGTTTTACCTGGAGCCCATGGTAACAGTGGCCCCTAGCCAACAGAGATCTAAGAATATGCCTTCCTGCTAATTTGGCTCAGTGATAAGACCCCTGCCAGCAATAGGGAAACTGTATGTGGTGAGCCTTGATTCCTTGGCAAACAGGCACAGAATATGAACAGCAAGTGGGAAATTCCTATTGACCTGGTTATAGTGTTTTTCAGAATCTCACACCTGTTTCTTTTTCAAATCCTCTCTTCCTTTGTGTCGGATTTTTGTGTGTTTGTGCGTGCAGAAGATCAAAGCAAGGAGTAACAGGAATTTGCCCTTAGAAGTGGTTCTTGTTACATCAAGATTCAGTCCAGCAGATTAAAAATCAGCATTTAGTTAAGAAAGAGAGAAGGAAAGAACAAAAAGAAATAAACCATCATCAAAAATACAATCTCTGCCATCTCATGGATTTTTTTTTTATAGGGCCTGTTACATGAACATCACTGGAGGACACATAAGTACCTGTTACTATCTCTGAGTTAAGCAACAGGGAAGTGTAATTAAACGTGCTATTCTGGTGGGCTTGAAACCTATTTGCAATCAAGCAAACCATTGGGCTTTTCAGCAGGTTTGGCACTCTCCCATCAGAAGAGGCCCAGCGCTGGGACAGCAGCCACGTCTCGCTACCCTGACTGAGATGCATTGATGGGAATGAGTGGGAGTTTGCACAGAGTCCAGCTGCACCAAGCCTTGCTCTGGCCAGGATTAATCTTTCACTTTTATGAGCACTGAATTTCACCAACATTTACCCCCAAATTGAAGAAAACTAACAAAATCATGTTACTAAAGCAAATGAACTTTTTTTTTCTGTGTAAATGAAGCAAAGTCTTATTTAATCTTTGTTGTCTTGGATAAGGGGAATGTGGTATGACAGACCTTTCACAGCCTCCTGGTTGTACCTGAATTTAACTTGTCGAGAGGAAAATGGAAATGATTCCACATCAGTTTGTGGTTTCTTTTCACTCCCTATATAACTGGGGCAGAACGGTCCAAATGTGATGTATCTTCGCATCAGTGCTGGCATTAGAAGGTGTCATACAAATGAGCACAGGGCAGAAGTTCCTCTGCTAATGCTAAGGCAGGGATCTGGGAGCCACCACTGATGAGATGCAGTCCAACCATGCTGTTTCTGCACTCCCATCAGAATTAATTAGCCTGGTTGGGAGGGAGGACAGATCTGTCTGGGCAGACTGCAAAGACAGAGCAGCTACAGTGCTTGGTACCTCACCAAATGAGTTCGAAGCAACACAGAATTGTTGTCAGAAAGTTGTGCTGACTTAAGGGTGAGGCAGATCTCGCTGTTTGTGAGATCAGTTTTCTCAAAGACATGTGCACAATGCACAGAAAGAAAAAACCCAAACCAAAACAAAACTAATAGTTTTCCTCCTATGCTTTTCCTTTTAAGTATAGTTTCAAGAGAAACAAGAGTCTGAGTATGACTGCTTGAAAGGACACTCTCTATGAAGTCAGCAAAACAGGTTAAACTGTAGCAAAACAGTACCCTTTCCCATCTCATGTATTTCCCATCTCATACTTCCAAAGCTGCAGCAGTTTGGCAGAATGTGCACAAAATGGGAGTAACGACTTTCAAAGCTATCTATTAAATTTACATGTCCATTTTGATTTTGTTAATGGAGTCAAAATCCAAGGTTGATGATCAAAACCGGAAATCTCTGGAGAAATGCAAGGTATGATTAAGATTTAAGTAGCTCAGAAAGTAGAAGATAATGTCTACTGTTATGTCCTTATCCATTCTGGAAATAAGTGAAAATAATCCAGAAAAAGCAAGACTGATTAAACTTCAGAGCAGTTTTTCCAGGCACTTCTGTTTCTCTGCATCCTTTCTGTTTTTGAATGCTGAGCTCTAGTCTCTAAATTAGAGACTAAAGCTCAAAAAGAAGCTTAGGAAGAAATTGAGAAGAAATTACAAGGAGATGTTTGGTGGCTTTCTGGGCAGAATGTCACCAAGAAATATCTTAGTGTTCCTTTCTCTCTTCAAAAGCAGCAAACCTGGATTTCCTTTCTGATACAAAGATGGTTCTTTTACTTTCAGATTAGCAGTCTTTATTAGTGTAGACTTAGTCATCTTTGTCATGACAGAAAATCACACACTGCTCTAGCTGTCTGAATTGTTTTTTTCTTATGATGTTCAGGAGCATCCCTCAGACCTTAATAATTGCAGTTCTGCATGACAAAAAAAAATAAAAAAATAAAAAAAATCAAACATTTTTAAGAGAAGCAACGCTAATGGGGAGAAATGTTAACAGGAGTACTGATTCATATAATTAATGAAGGCAGGCAGGAACTGTGGAGAGTGAAAGAGCTGTTGGAACATGCTTTTCCTGAGAGAACACCTAAATTAAGAGGCTGTCGGAGACATATGTTTCATAGTGTTGGCAACCCAGGTGTAACAAATTTCCAAGATGGCTATTAGTGAGTACTTACAGCTAAAAAAGCATTTCTAATTTCTTGCTGAATATGGAGACTTAAGTGTCAAGGGGAACAGGGAACTGTGAGCAGAAGTGAAGGTCACTGGGGACACATGTGCAAAATGATGCCCTTTAGCAGGGAAAATGTTGATGACTTCCACACGTGATGGTCTTCAAATCAACTGTTTTGATTAATGAAAAAGAACCTCAAATGGAGGGGGTGGAAAGATCAACTCCTACTTTCCTAGTGCAGAAATTTTCGCTTTCAGTGTCATGTTTTTTGTCTTGGACAAAGGATCTTTCATCTGGTTTGGCATGGTGATTCCTATCTTTTTGTATTTGCTTTTCTTTGAGTGTATTTTAGAATAACATTAGTTGCATTGGGGAAAACAAAACAAACAAAAAAAGCCCCACCAATTATTTTTGTTTTCTGAGTGCTACACTGTTTTTCATTTATAGATCAGTTTCTTATGATGAGACAATAGGATTCTCTTTCCTGAATGTGATTGATGGATGCCTGAAAGCAGTATTTTTTTTCCCTGGGGCTGTTTTGCAGAACAGAGGCAGGAGCCAAGCATGACTTTCAAGACATTTTATCACCTGTATTACCCTGTTCCTTTAAAGTAGCAGCCAATAATCTGCAACAGTAAAACACTTAGGCACGTGATATAAAGCAGACTAGATCTTTGTGCAATTTTGATATTTTTCAAGTATCTCACTATTATGTTAGTTAGTTTCACATTTTTCTTTTCTTTTTTTTTTTTTTTTTCTTTTTTTCTTTTTTCCCCATGTGGAAAGTCTCATTGAATTTTAAATGAGGGGTAAAGAGAACAGGTGCAGCTTTTGGAGTTAAACAAAACATTTTCTACGCTGCATCTACAATCAGGATTCATAAGCCTGGATTAATGGGATTTATGTAACTCAAGGAGAATAGGGACTGCTAGGCAAAAACTTTATTCTTTTCATTTCATAAAAACTGGTGATACATGTACTGTATATTTAATTAAAAAATGCATCTGTCTGAAGCACTTTCTACACTTTTGCTTGTTGTGTGCATTGTGTCTATTTTATTTCTATTTCTATTTATATCACAACATTACTGTTCAGATTGTGATGTTATATGTGAAGAGTTTTTGCAGTGCTTAGCAAAGTTCTGAATCCCTAAAACCAGATTTTGGAGTGGTCAGGTGGCATTTCTGCAAAAGCTTTCCAACATCCCTTCCAGTGTTCATTGCCTCCTTTGAAAATCATGGTTCATTAGAAGTCTAACGTAACAGCTGTTTATGATCATATGAATGATATGATTTATAGGCAGTGAGTGTTAGAAACAGAAACATTCTGAATTCTTTGCAACGCTCAACAGATTTTGAACTGCCACAGTAAAACAGAGGTGCCAGGTAAAGGAGATTGTTTATGCATTTAATAAGAATGGGTGCAACTCAAGAGACCATGCTTCATTCACATCAAAAACAAACCAAAATGACGTCATGACTGTAAAAGATGAAATTGTTTGCCTGGATGAACCAAAAAGTGCTCAGGAAACTTTTGGCAGGTCATGCTCATGCTACCATTACTACTGTATAATTTTTGTTTTTGTTGTTTAATATCAGAAGTCCCTTTGTGGTCAGGCATTCTCATCAGTTAGCAGTAGCTGAACAATTAATAACAGCTGGCCAAAGGGCAGCGGAAGTAGGAGCACAGGTAGGAACGTGGCATTTAAACAGCCTGAAGTATGGAGAGTGTTAAAATTTTGTAATCACTGAGAAAGTGAATAAATGAGCACCCCGGAGGCCTACCAAGGGCAGGCACATTCGTGGTGTACGCGCTGCTGCAGCAGGCAGCACAGAGGCCAGCCTGCCGCCATGCTGCGGGCGCCATTTTGTGTGGGGTGGTCAGTGCGCCCTGAGGGCGGGGCAGCCAGCAGCTGCCTCAGAGTGCGATGGGTGCTTCCAGAAACTTCCACTGAGAATTACTCAGGCGTTACAGGTAAGAACGAGTTCCTGGCACTGCACAGAGAATACCCTGTTGCTGGGTGAAGCAGTAGCTCCACAGGTGCAGCTGTTAATGAGGCAGGTGTCCAGGCAGGCTGAAGCAGAGAGCCGGTGTTCGGGCAGGGAGGCATTTTGGCGCACTCAGCTCACAGTGCTGAGGGACCCCCAGGGACCTGGGAGCGGTGCCTCGGGGAGCCCCGCACAGCCCCGCCGTGCACCGATAGCCAGCTCCTGCTTGAAGCTTTGCTGCTCTGTGGTATGGCACAAAGGGAAGCTGAAGAAGCAGCTCAGGGCAAGGTCTCTGAGGCAGGTGGCTGTGGAGGCACAGCTGCTGTGTGGGTGCCAGGGCTGATGGGCAGCACCTGGGCCTAGCCTCCCACCAAGTCCTGGTCAGGGAGCACCGTCCCTCAGCAGAAGCTATATAGGGCAGTTTCTAGCAGGCAGCAACCCTCATTCTCTCAGGTAGCTCCTCAGGAGAGGGCTGAGGTGCTTAGGTGAGTATTTCTGTTAATGTCTCTTGCAGCTACGATTAGCCAATGCTGCATCTAAATGGTAGCAGCAATGCTTGTGTAAGTGTGGTTCCTGTTTTGCTATTCCAGGCTCTTTGTTTTTATTCCTTTGTAGTGTGAAGCTCTGTGCACCTGGCTATGCATGCTCATAGGCTGTGATGTGGAGAAGCTTGGACCTGCTAATGGTATGTGTAGGGAAAAGTTTTAATTAATTATTACCCTAGTTGCAGCATTGTGTGTTTCCTAGCAA
Organism: Tragopan temminckii; assembly: GCA_028571105.1. Taxonomy (NCBI): domain Eukaryota; kingdom Metazoa; phylum Chordata; class Aves; order Galliformes; family Phasianidae; genus Tragopan; species Tragopan temminckii. Next base: position 7,107,250 of record JAOWBP010004015.1, read on the forward strand.
ACATTCATCTCTTGTACGCACTGTTGGTGTTGTGGGTTGTCTCACAGGGGCTTGTTCTTTTGGTACTGTAGTAACTCCTGAGCTGGGCTAGAATGTGAGCCAGTGCTTTAAGGGAGGAGAAATCTTAATGCAGTTTTTCTTCTAGAAGATACGTAAAGTTGACTGCTTAATTGTATATACAATTTGCCTTTCCTGGTACTAGGAAGACTCTCTTTTCCTTATTGGTCTTATATAAATGTGATCACTTTACTCTTTTTAAGTTGTGCTTCAGAGGTAAGGAAGCATGTAACTTGCATTTGCATTTTACCAGTGCTCCCATGTAAGCCAACTAGCAGCTGCTTTGGATTAGAAGAAAATAAGGCGGGAAATAAAGTAAATTTATTTTGTCTTTATTGAGTTAAAACTTACCTTTATGTTGAATTTTGTCTATGGTATTATTAAAGTAAAGATTGAGAATGTGGTCTGACTGCTACTAACAAATGTAAAACAAGGTGAAGTTTTCCAATTGTTTACTATGTTTCCAGGAATATCAATCTTTATTGACAGAAGAATTCTGTCATAAAATGATTATTATACAACTTCAATAAGCAGAAACAATGTATTAATTACCAAAAATAGAAAATGAACTTTGATTCTGAGAACTGTGCAAGCATTTACGCTCTATTATCAAAGTATGTGGTTGTGCTATGGGAACAAATGAAAAATGATGTATGAGATGTGCATTATGCGGCATAAGTTATTTTGTAATGTCAAAGACAAAAACAGCTTGTTTGTGTCAAATTGGAGGCTCTACAGTGTGGAGCTCTGTTCATAGGAATCTACGTCTTGTAGTTGGCTTTGGACCCAGTTTGGCAGTGATGACCTTAAAAGTCTGACTCAAATACAAAACAAAATAAATTTTCTTGCAATTTGGGAAAAAGAGATGAGACTAGCACCAAGAAATGGATAGGAAACTGTTCTAAATAAAAAAGCTAATACAAATTTTAAAAGTCTATATCAGGTATGCAACTTGAATATACTCTTCTATTTGTGAGAGAGAGGAAGGGCTGTGTTAATTCCTTAGCTATTGCGTTGCCTTTCAGTCAGGTACCATTTATAAACATAAGCATACAAAAAAATGTTTAGCCAGAAATTTGAACAAATGTATCCAAACGCAGAAACATCCTAAAACAAATACTTATTATATATTTTGTGTTATGGATACACGTGTATACACATATTTTGTGTTTTACTTGCTCTGAAGGAAAACAGTAGAATCAGATTGGTTCAGAAGATCTTAAGCGCATGCTAGCAAGTACATATGAACTTCAAATACCCACGTATTAACTGACTTACTGCATCTGGTTTTTAAGTTGCTTGTTTCTTTATAGCTTTTCTGAAAGAGTTTCTGTAGCTTTATATCATTTTTGTCTTCTGTGCTTCATCAGGATAACTTCTTCTGCACGGATGCATTTTTAACTTCTAAAAATTCATGAAATGGTTGTAGATAGAAGGAATACAGTAAACTTGGGTGTTGTTTTTCGCATGAAGTATCCATTAAATGAAAAATTCTCATGGCACAATCATGGTTGATTAGCTGCTTGATTAGTTGTCTTTTAAAGGAACATTAATATAAACATCTGGGGGAAACAGGTGGTGCCTCTCCTGAATGCATCTGCAAGAAGTGGAAGGCAGCACTGAATGTCTGCACTGCTTGAATCCAGGGACTCTGACTGCCCATTAGCATGTTCCTGTGGCTGGTTTCAGTCTCTGATTTAATGGGTCTGTGTCCATTTCTGGTGTTGTAACTATTTAATATGCCTCTCATGTTCCTGGTGTCATGTTAAGAGCTCGAATGGTTGAAACCTGAAAGGCCTGTTCCTACAAACTTTCTCAAGTGATAGCAGATTAGATTCTAAACAATTTGAAGTAGTCACAGGGCTTAAAACATGGATGGAAAAGCTCAGGGGAAATAAGACATCCATGACTTTGTTCCCTTAGAGGAGATTACTAAACTATTATGAAACTAAGCATTGTGTCATGGGCATCTTTGTGAATATGCATTTACAGTAGGCTTTAATTTGTGTATATGCTGGTGATATAGGCTGCCACACCACTTTCTTTAAGTAAATGTGCTAGTGTGTTTTTTTTAGGATTTTTTTTTTAAGGTGAGGAGGATGGGGGACAGGCATCCAACTCTATCGCAAAGCTGTCCTTTATGAACATACAGCTAACTGTGGAAGTTTAGGGCATATGTTTGTTTATTAATGCTGTAGTTTGTGTATAAAGAAAGGCCATCAAAAATTTCATTTCTGGCCTTTAGCTTGAAATTCTGATCTTTAATAAAGTTTGTCTTTGTGCCAAATATTTGCTCATAAAGATGTATGGGTTTGTGGGCAGCTTAGATATTCTGAGATTATACTTGTGAAAAGAGGCAGGCTTGAATGCTTTGTTTATTAATAGGCAAAAGTGCTGTCTGAGAATTTTACAATAGAAGAGTAGTTGTAGACAGACAGCAAGGCACCACTGGGGGAGCTGATTGCTCGTTATATTTATAGATAAGCATAGAAGTGATGTGTGAAAGATTGCTTGAAGGGGTGAAGTTTTTTAGTATACGATATGGAATAGCAATCCTTGCTTCTGAGAGTAGTTGAGAATACAGCTTGAGAAATGGGATCCTGTCTTTAGCGATTGCTTAAAGATAACACATGAGAGGTTTTTTTTTAAGGATTTTTTTGGTAACAGCAGTTAGTTCAAGTGAGGACTTCCTTAATTAACACCTAACTCTGCATGCCTCAAGAGTGATAAGGAACTTGTGAGCTCTTGAATAAAAGTTCATAGGAATGTTGCATAACCTAATAGCTGGGATTGATAATCACCACCAATGCTTAACCTAATTAATACTTTGATTTATCTTTGAATCCCTAGTGGCCAATTCAGTAAGGAGCTGTCTTGCTACTTGGCTAGTTCAACCCACTATGTTATTTAGATTATACTTAAAAGTTGGATAATCAATATAATATCTGTTTTAACAGGGGTCATTTTCTGTGCTTGGGGAGCTCTGACTTACCAAAGAGCAGTAATTTATTTTTTAAGAGGAAGCTTTATGAAGTATTAAATATGATTTTGAGGCTTTAGACTTGAATTTGCATACTCTATTGAACCTGAAGTTTATGATTAATTCAACTTGAAAATTCAGCTTTTTCTGAATCTTGCACAACATGAAGTTGATAAATTAAAAACAACAACAACAAAAAAATGCTATCTGTATTTTCTTTTCAGCTTTGCTTTTGGTATGCATTTTCAGACATTTTTTGTTGGTAAACTTATTTCTGGAATATTTATCCTCCAATGACATCTTAAAATATATGCTTTAAGAGTGTTACATAGTTACTCTGTTGCCCAAATTAACATACTGAATCCGATGCTAACTTTTTTCAGTAGACCTTCTTCACGTGACTTTGAAACTAGTTACCATATCATCTTTGTTAGGAGGTTTTACAGCCTGTATATAGAACTTAAAAATTCTCCCCTGAATTAGTAGTGCTAGCTTTGTCACCTCTTGCTGCTTGTAAGGTTACCGAAATAGCTAGTGAGCACTAAGTGTTTGAGTGCTATTGGTGTTGCGATGGTCTGTGCGATGCTTTTCTGTTTTGAATGGGGCAGATAGAGCAGAATTATGAGTTAGGCCACTTAGCAGTGTTCTGCACCAGCTTCAGTCAGTGTGGCTGATGCCAGTGCAGGCATGCCTGCTTGCCCCTGGGGCTGCCCTTACATCTCGGCAATGAATAAAAGGTGCTCCAAGATTAAAATCTTGTTCTGTGTACATTTGGAGAACTTCACGGCTCTTCCAGTGAGATAATGTGCAACAAGCATGTATGATGAATTCTGCATTGCAACCTGGGATCTAAAAAGCTTTTTTTATATCTGATTTTGTTAATTTTTGTACATCTAAGTTTCAGAATGTTAAATAATTGCCTGCTTTTGCTTTACTTCCTATGGAAGCATGAAGTGTTTTAATTTGGCAGAGCAGCCCTACCTGGAATCCCGTGTTTGTTGACTATTTAATCTAAAAAAGCAAGCTACTCAGTGAACAAGGGATTGCATTAACCAAGTTCTAAATTACACTTCGTGTTTCTGTTCACATTTTGTGCTTTTTGTGTCTTTGACCACTCTGTGCTTTTGTCATCTTCTGCACAGGTTTCTGTTCTGTGTTCCCACACTCTACCATTTGAGGGTTTCCATACAAAAAACATTTAGGCAAAATATTAAATTGGATATTATGCATCAGAGAAAAAACATTTTGCAGAAGCAGTGATAAAAGAAGTACTACTAATCTCATTTCGGTTTCCATTTTTAAAGTAAGTGTAGCAGCTCTGGAATGAGACTGAATAGGATATTTTCATCTTTACAGTGGGAAGAAAGCAGAGCATCCTGCTGTGCTTTCAGTGTCTGAGAAATTACCTGGTAGAACAAGGCGAATAGTGGGTCCTCTGAGCTAGAAGAATGGTTTATTTATCTGCAAATGATGCTTGTTTGTCTGTAGTCACTGCTCTATTACTTGGATTTTTCAATGGTGCCTGAATTAGGAGTTAAAAGTGAACATGTGATTTACATAGTGAAAATGTTCATCTAAAAGCTAGTTGAACAAACCACTCTGGCAAGTCTTCTGTCTTGTGTAGATTACTGTGATAGTTGAAGTTATCTTGGAAAATGTTCCTCAATTTTTATTTTTATTTTTTCCCCATCCTTTGTTATCGTACCATTTGATTTCATTCTTTATCTGAATCTTTAAATGTGGAGTAGGTCCATGGCTGCCTGCAGGTAGCCCTGTGAGGCGTGTTTCCTTGCTGCTTCATGTCACTGACGGAAGCTTTGGTCACTCTTACAACAGCCTTTGATATTCTGACTTCTTAAAACTAGCAAATATAGAAACCAAGTTTCTATATTTTGTTAATTTTGGCCAAGCTGTCCTCACAGTGAGCCTTGAACTGTATTCAAACTAAACTAAACTGAAGGAATTAAAAATGCTGCTCTGAATCATCTTGTGCTGTGCTACTTTCCCTCACCGTTCAGAATGCACAGTTTCAACTGCTGCCTCAGATTTTGAATAAAGATTTCTACAGGAAGAGACTGGAAATTTCTAGAAGAGAAGGTGGAAGAGTTCTTACGTCTTTTCATTTTGGTTGGATCAGATGAAATAGTTTTTGCTACGCAATGCTTAATTTCTCTAAAGGAAAACAGTTCTGCATTTTAATGCGGGTGTTGATTCTTGTGTATCTGGAGATACTGCATTTCTCTTTAGGAGGAAAGAGGCTGCTTCGGTGCTTGGACCTTCATGGTGACTGGAAGAGCCCTCCCTGACAGCAGCAGTAAGGACAGCTGAAACAGGGGGTGTAAAGGGAGCAAGAAGGTAACTCAGTTTGGTCTAAATTTATTGTCCAGCAATAAAGTGGCAGTTTGTCTACCGCCAAATTTTCTTTTATTGGTGCCCTGAGAAAATTAACATGGTTTCCATCGCCACGCAATCAGTTTGGTGAATGGCCCCAGTGACATCTAATAAAAACGGAACAAATTTCAAAAAGTTCTTTGCAATATAATTAAATACTGCTCAGCATAAGGCTTTGCAATCTTCCAGTTATATATGTGCATCAAAGCACAGATGTCAAATAAAGCTGGATTTTTCAGCTCACTGATTGAATTAAAGCATTTGAAATGAACAGGGAGAAAATGGTTTCAGGACAAATCAAACCAGATGGGCGAAGGTGGGGTTAGCTTTCCCATCAGTTTCTTTTGGGTGAATGTAAGTTCCTGATCTGATGTGAATGTTTTAACTTAAAACCTGTTTTATACTGGTTTCATCAATATTAAAAAATATACTTTTCTTTTGAGAGGAAAGACATTCAGTGTTTTTACTTGAAAATACTGAAACAAATGGCCAAACTTCCTTTTTTTTTTTCCCCTGTGTTTTGGTTCAAGTTGATCATGCAGCTTGACAGCAAATCACAAAAGGCCTGGCATTCTGCAAAAACATTTATGATTAAAAACACTTAAGTTATTCGTTATTTTATTAAGGGTACAGAGAATGAAGTTTGGTAGCTATACTAAATGCTTTAACTTGCTTATTGCGTGTTTGACTTCTCTCATACATTCATCAAGACTGATCTGAGAGAAGTGTGATTTCTAAGTTCATAAGTTGCTCTAAGTGTCAGGTCTGTCCACATCAAATGATACAAAAAATGAACTGGTCATACATCCCTATTTTAATTTTTGCTAATGTTTCATTGGTGGGAATTGAGGTTTTTTGCCTCAATATTCTTTTAAAACATTTATTAAGCTACCAAATCACTGTCTCTTCCTTATATTGTGTACGGCAGAGTTAGATTTGGAAGTATTCATTTTTTATCTCAAATAGAATTTTAGATGAGAAGAGCCATGTTTAATCTTTCAGATCAGCAGAAATAGCCACTGTAATTCTAATTCTGGAGTCTCTCTTGGTTAGATGAGAAAGGCAGTATTCATGCATGCTGGTTCATGGAGCTATTTTGATCCCAGTCATAAGGCTTCATAGTCTGATGCTATATATTCTCCATTTACCTAGAGGATGATGTGTGTGGACATTTGGAAAGTTAGTGCTGTGGTTACTGTACTGAATTTTGTAAGGGACTCTGCAAATAGAGATGTAAAAGAGCCTCACAGATTGTTTCAAACAGTGGTGAATACTGTGGTTTTGGCTGAACACATTTTTGCCTTTCTAGATGAAAGTAGAACGTAAGATTGCTGGAAGGCAGAAGTTTTTTATGAACTCTAACAGTTGGGAGTGGGGCTCTGCTGGGCAATTGGACAGGACAGTTGGCTCAAGAAATGAAAATTGAGATGAAAAACATGAAATCCTCTGCAGAGCATCTTTTGCCACTTGCAAGAATTTCTTAAGTGCTGTCATTGTGTTTTCATGCTCTTGTTAAATTTTCATGTAGAAAGTAATAGCATCCTGACTTACGATGTCATCAGACAGGTAACTTTGACATAGTACTTGAAGGGGCTGAAAGAATGCATCCAGGTACTGCTACAACCTACTGCCTAAAGCCTGTGGGGTTTCACAGTATAATTTCTGAGGATAAACCTTTAGTGCATATAGAAATGTGACAAAACAGAGTTGCTATAAGAGGTCTAATTTGAAAATATCAATAACTCAAAATACACTGACTTTTTAAAATAAATGAGGAATCAAATCAGTAAACAAAACTTTTGGGTTACCTTGATGCGACAGTGCAGAAAACCTCACTCTGAGACTGGATGAATAGCTATGTGTGGATATAGCTTTCCAAGCACGTTGGCAGCAATGGGATGTTGGTCTTCAAAAAATCCACCCGGAAACAAAACACTTCAATAAATAAGAGTGATGAAACATGTGAAGATTTTATCCAGAGTTTGGCTACAAAATGACTAGTTGTTATTTGCCAGGATTCACAATGCATTTGAAACAATATTTTTCTTCAAAACAACTAAACTCTCAACTCGAAAAAGACCCACGAAGAGGAGAAAACAGCAGTTAGACAAGCAAGTTCTAATTGTGTTTTTGACACTTCTTAACAGTCAGCTCTTATAGTAGTATTAGAAATAAAACTCACTTTCAAAATGAGGTAGAAAAGATTATTTGTGCTACATAACCAAATATCTTGTTCAGGGGGTAGAGGGCTAGACAGACTTGTTACCCTGTCTGTAAGGGTGTAAGTGCAGTGATAGGCCAGTTGGTGATAAAGTGTAATCTTCACAGTGGTTTAAAGAAAAGTGTAAAAGTTAGTTATCTGGTTTCGTAAAACTATCCATGCAGAGATGAGCCCAGCTGGATGTATTTAGTTTTTCTTTAACTCTCACCTCTTCTTTCCGCATAGTAGTTTGCTTTGTACTTCTCTTCTGTCTTTTTTAATATTTCATTTTGCAGAGCCTTTCTACATTTTTCCTCACAGGAATTTGTCTACCAAGTGCTCCTCTTTCTGAACTGTCAATCTTCAGTGCGATGTGCCTCCTTCTATCATTGCTACCTGATCTAATCCCCACTGTCATCCTCTCGTGTCAAGTCAGTGTCCACAGTGCCCAACATACTTGATCAGCTCTGTGCTGTCTTGATACAAGGCTATCTAAGACCTAGCAACAATATCTTTCTCCAAACTTACACCATATTAAATGTCACTTTTTCCATTCTACTATTGGCCTGCACTGAGAAACTGGGTCGTATATTTTTGTCTACAAGATTTTCTTCACTTCTGTTATATTGCTGCTCGAGTAATTTGTCTCCTTTACTGCCAAGTATCCTGTGCTTACAGTGTCAATCATCTGTAAAACACTCAGGTTTTTCTCTCAAAAGTCTTTCAAAAAAAAAAAAGGCAGGAAATCTGTTCTTCCAAGGAAAGATGTACAAGTTGCAGCTTTGAGAAGGACAGATGACTACAAATGAAAATAATCTTTCCCACTTTTAAGAACTGTGAACAGAGTGAGAGAAGTCACAGAAGTATAGATCCTGGAGTTAAATTCCTTGAATTAATATTGGAATGAATAGTCCAAGGTTTTTTTTTTCTAAGCTCTTGAAGCATGAAAAGAGTAGGAGTCACCATGGGCTTCTAAGGAGGAATCTGTCAAATTAATTTCCTTTACAATAGTATCCCCTAGGACTTATGGGAAGTAGAAGACTACTATCACAATATTAGTAAGGTTCAAGGCAGTTGCCAATTATTAATTGTCCAAATGGAAAGGTACTGAATGGTAGTATGCATGTTTCTATCACAAGTCTGTCATCTTTCAACAACTTCAGTTAGCGCCTGCTCGAGCATCTTCACTTGCTTTACAAATAACAGTTGCATCAGGAAGGGATATTGGGAAGACCTATGAAGATCATAGAACGGTTTGGGTTCTATGATCACCTAGATCCAACCCCCTTCTATAGGCAGGACACCTCCATGTAGACCAGGTTGCTCAAAGCCCCATCCAGCCTGGCCTTGAGTTCTTCCAGGGAGGGGGCATCCAAAACCTTGCTGGGTAAGATAATGGGGAAGTTGTGGAAAAACTGAAAGTTTCTATTGTAGTCAGAATTCCTAAAGCATCGTCTGAATTATAAAATCTAAGATGTGACATTTTCAGAAATGTGGTTCCATGGTATGTAAAGCCTAAGAAGGTTACTGAAAATCATCAGGGGTGTACATTGAAAGAATCATTATGCTTTGGCATAGCACAAGTAGGAAGGGGAAAACTTGTTTCCTCTGCTGGAGTGGACAAAAAATGTAATGGAATTGTAGCATGAGAAATTGAGACATTAGGATAGACTGCCATAGATGTTTGCATGTGTTCAGCTCTGTAAGCTTTTAGGAAAAACCTGTACAAATGTCTGTCAGGCATAAGTCGTGTATAGGTGCTTCTGTGTTGGCCTAGGTGGGTAGTCTTGATGCAACATCTCAAATTCCCTTATGATTTCAAAATTCTATATGCTGTTAAAAATGTAGGTTAATGTAGAATTATTTCAGCTGAAAACAGTTGTATACATTATACATGTGCAGAGGTAAAGGGGAAAAATGTTATTAGCTCTTCAGTGAACTGGATTAATTACCCAAACTAATATTATTTGAGTAGTATTTTTCTCATCCAGACATAACACAAAAGAATTCTAAAGAATAGTGATGTAATAATTGAAGAGATAGCATAAGAAGAATTGATACTAGTGGCTGTCTCAATAGAAGTACATTTCACATCTGTTATTTATGATGTGAAGTGCCACTGGGGACAGATCCAGTAACTATGTACATAGTAATACCTTTAATTAGAGTAACTGAATAAATATTGCACACAGGCTTTAGGGATCTCATAAAAGTTTTACCCCCCGTTGAAGAGGAAATTGGTGCAACTAGAGAATGATAATTCCAACAGGAACCATAAACTGGGAAGATATCTCCTAACTTCTTGTGCATTGATTCTTGTCATACTTATAGATAGACTTACGACTGTTCTATGACCTTTCTGAAAAAATATTCGTGTGAACTTACGTATAAAAATTGCTAATCAAATGACAAATGTCAGATGACCTTCTGCTACTGCTATGCATGTGCCAAGTGGGTTTTTTGCTTTCTACATCTCAGTTCTTTTGTAAGCACCACAGAGACTAGGTTATTGGAGCAGAAAATATCTTTACCTGAGCCTATGCTGCCTGACTTCTGGACTGCACTGCCTGAGGTACAGAGCTGAAGCTTGGTGGTATGAAGGCTTTGAAGTTAAAGCATAACAGCCTCTTTGTTTTCTCTGTTTTCCTTGCCATAAAGAGCACGTAACTGGAGTGACAGAGTTCAGTGAATAGTTGCTTTACATGGCTGCCCATTGCAACACCTGCTGGCATCTGAGGGTGACACTGCTGCAAATATCTACCCATGGCACAGGAGTGGACACAGAAACCCTTTGTTCAGCCTCTTGCCTTATAATAGTCAGAAATACACGTGTGGTAGGTTGCATTTTCCTCTTTCTTGAAGCCAGTTTTTCCATGCATTTCAGCCAAAGCAATACTTGCTGATGTTAAGACTGACTTTACAGTTTAGTACTTTAGAAGGGCGTATGTAAATGCCTTACTGTGGTCTGTAGGCACAGTTAGGTGGACAGCGTATTTTAATAATCTACAGCAGTTGATTGTGCCTTGCAGCTTGTCTAGCTTAATGCCAACATATCAGGCTCCTAAAGGAAAGACAAAATGAGATTTTAATGTTGGATGGACCTTTTGGCATGGTTGTTGCAAAGTAAGGACTTCCTCTTAAATGTTGAATTTGGGCAAGGTGATAGGAGTGTTAAAATGACAAAAAAAAAAAAAAAAGGCACCCCTAAGTCTCAGTGTTGTTGGTGGGCAAAAAAAGCATATCTAAAATGGTGGAATCCTGGTAAGCTCCGCTGTGAGAGCACTTGCATGCCTTACACACTATGGCTTTATGAAATAGGATTAAGTTCTTCCTGTGCCTCGTTATTTGCATATCAGTTCATCGCTATCATTCCTCAGATACCTAACAATGAAATCCAGGTGCTTCTTTAGAACATCTTTAAATTGCCGAGTCTTTTTTAACCTTTTTCTTCCTTGAAGATTTTTTTCTTAACGTTAATTTCCAAATTGTAGACTTGAAGGAGGAAAAAAACCCTAAAACCTACTATGTTGTTTACAGTGTAGATGCCCTCTGAGTCATAATCTGAAATGAAATGTTTTTTAAAAATATTCTAAGTCTTGTCTTAACACCTAATATTTTTGTTTACCTACAATATAAAGTGAAAATCCATGTCTCCATTTTGCTCTTGAAAGCTTAATCTGAAGCAACACTAGTGTCTATTTACATGAAATGTAGGCCAAAATATTATTAAAAATAGAAGCTTAGCATTTGTTGCAGTATTTTATTATCTAATGTTTAGTTTTATTAATAATTGTGATAACTTTCTTGGTAAGAGAAGTTATTTTGGTAATAATAAGGAAAAAGAATCTATATATGTATAAATAAAACTTGTAAATCAGGAAGAAGGGATGAAAAGTAGGTCAGTCCTTCAGTCTCACTTTTAGGTACGTCTTAAAGATTTTCCTCTGCAGTGATTTGCAGTGATCCACTTATTCTTGATGTCATAATCCTTAAATTTATAATCCTCAGTGATAGTTAATGATTGCTAATGTGTGTAATTTTTCTTCATCCAGTGTTTGCTGCACTGGTGATACACTTGGTCACGTGTTTGTAAATGGCTGTCTGTTTCAGAAATATTTAAAGTGTATCTAATTTAATTATCAAGAAGCAAATACACTGTGTGCAGAAGTCAGTGACCTAGAATATTGCCTCTAAGCTTTTGAGCATGGCTGGTAGTGCAGTGATGTAAAATGACATGAAAGCTGAAGACATAATTGCTCATTGCGAATCTTTTTTTCAGTAGCTAGCGTTCATCTGAAGATGAAAAGTGACAGTTATGTATTTTTGGCAATGTTTCCCTGTAGGAAAGGAACATGCAACCTACTTATTTTTGCTACTGTTAGGGCTGACTCAAAATCATAGTCATGAAAAGTTTATTTACTAACATTATGGACTGAATTGTTGAAGTAGTCTCTACTTGACTAAGTAGAGTCTAAATCAGTTCCCTAAGTACATAGCTGTGCAGGATGAGCTGCTAGAGGTTTATCCACAAAATATCACGGGAGATATTCCCAGGAGCAGATGCTGATTTAGAGTATCCACAATAAATTTAAAAAAGAAAAAAAGAGAAACCCACGAAAACAACAGCATAGCATCCAAAATTCAGATGCTGCTTTTGATTATCTGGCTGCACAAAACTCAGAAAGGCCATCTGGTGACAGCTTTACCTTCTATGCAGATTCCATCAGACAGTGCCTGCGCTCATGTTCCCATTGCTTGCAAATTTACACTTGTAGCTGATGGAAATCATACATATGTGAAAACTTGGAAAGCAGCTAGTGAGCAACCTTTAAAAAGAGATGACAAAATGTAGCAGCCAACAATTTAGAAGTGAACATAAACCCTCTTTGTGCTTTTAAGCACATATTGCGGTGCTTTGTGCTTGGAAGCTACAGGCTCTGAGTTCACTTCTACTCTGTTCGCTGTTCTATCTTCTGACAAGAATAAAGCTGTGCAACCCACCATTCGCCTAGCCTACCTGTTTCTTTTATTCACAATGCAGAGATTCCAACTCAACAAATTAGGTGAGCCTGTTAAAACTGCATCTTGTTTGGAGAATACTGAGCACCAGTGCCCTGTGGGCTCCGGTGTGACAAGCTACTAATGTAGTGTTATTGATTTGGGGATCCAAGTCCCTCTTTAAGCTGGGACAGTGTTCATTTTCCTCGTCTAAGTAGAGAAGAGCCACTAGTGCTAGATGTTAATGCAACTCGAAATCAGTTGCAAAGGTACACACCTAGAATCTAGCTAAAAATACCTTTGCAGGTACGCATGCCACAGGCTTGGATTATTAGCAGTAGATGCATTAGCACTCCCCCAGAATCTCAGTGCAAGGTTTAAAGAAGTGAGGTTTCCACATAGATGAGTCTCTTTAAGGAGAAAGAAATGTTTTTTTTTTTTCTTTTAAGATATGGGGTGTCTTGGGTACCTATCTGCATCCACAGAGATGTTGATAGGATGAGTGGTGTAGGGTCTAGTTGGAATAGCAATACAGAGAAAGCAGAGAGAAAGGTTCTTTTTTTTTTTTTTTTAATTGACTCTTAACAGTCTGTTTGTGGTATTCATTTGAAACAGGCCTGTGGTTTGCTTATCTTACTCTTGATGCATGTCTTCTGGTTCCAGAAGGCGTGTCCAGACAGCAGGTAGAAGTCTTTGTCCATATACCTGCAGTGTCTGAAACTTTGCTGAAGATATATCATCTCTTGTAAAGGCTAATACAAATCTGAAGTCGGAGCTTAGTTCTAGGCCAGGGGAAGGTGCCAGTAGGCACCCTGAGAAGATGGTTCAGGATATTGTGACAAAATAATTTGAAGACTCAGGTGATGGTTCTGATTTTTTTTTTTTGTTTTGGCTGCTTTTCCCCTCTCCTCAGGGAATGGTTTAGTTTTACTAGATCTCTGTAGAAATAATGGAAACTCGAGTAAAGAGCACAGTGTTAAGGGAGAAAGGGAACAAACTGCCATTGCTTCCAGTATGTACACTTGTGCTGTGGGAGCCATCGTCAGACAAAAATATGCTGTCAGCTCTTTGCCACCCACGTACCTCAAGATTCATGAAATGAAGGAGACTGTCATGTGGTGGCAAAGGCCAAATTATCATAATGTGGGTGTTAAATTTCTGCCCCAAAATACTCTATTCATGTTGTGTTTTGAAGTATTTGTACCTGCAAAACTGTAACCTGCAAGAATGGAGGAGTGAGGTGTCCGAGCGCTGCATGTCCATGACCACCCACAGTTTGTGGGCAGAAGTGCTCTTTCTGTAGGTGGGGGTGCGTGCTTTTCAAGTATGCGTTCTTTTGTTTCCCTCTCTTCTTCCAAAGAGTGACATGCGTTTCTAGTGTAGGATGTGCAGGACTGTGCTACATTTACATCCCTTGCATGTTGGTTTGCCAAACCCTCAGACTGTATAAAGTGGTGTAATCCCACTGAAATCAAGTGTGCTGACTAAAACCAGTGGAGAACCTGAGTTCACTAGTTAGCAAACGACGATCCATGTGAACTTCTGGAATATTCTCCCAAAATTGTGTTGGGGATGTATGGATATCTTCCCGAAGAGGCTGCACTTTGCTTACGATGTTCTGTAGACCACAGCTGGCTATTATCTTTGAAGCACTGCTTTTCCCCATTGTCTTTCACAATTACAACCTGAAGGTCTGTCTGAAAGTTCTTTCAGTTCTAGTACCTGTTTAGCTGTTTGTGCTTCCTTAGTCTGCAGGGCAGTGGAGGCAGTAATTTTATTTTTTGTCAGTATGTTAACCAGGGGCATATTGATACAGGATGGTGAACTGCATGGCATCTAAATGTAAATAGATCATCTTGAACTCTAGGCTTGTTATGGCTCATTATTTGGGGGCGAACACAGTAATTAGCACAGGGTGTACTTTATGTTAATTAGGAATGTTTTACACATCAGATGGTGATGTTGACTTTAGAGGGCAACCACCTGGACTCAGCTCCTGCTAGCTAAAATTAATATATGTATATCTTTTTCTTGTTTCAGTGTTTCAAAAAGCCTATGATAAAATATTTTAACTGTTTAATTGCTAAATAGCATTTCCAGGCTATCAAATAGCTTAACAGCATGTGACTATTGGGATAGCTTGCCATTAACGACAGGTGATATCACAGTTCAGATAGTGTATGTGTATATTGCAATTTATTTTGAGTGCAAATATCTTAATGGCCAAGAAAATGCTATTTTCCAGGTACCTTGCCTTTTTGCCAGGCCTATTCTGAACTCAGGTATCATACAGTTGTGGTATCTAATCAGTTTTGGATTTGTCTTTCATTGTCAAGGTGTAGAGTGGCATTTCTAATAGAGAATAACAAAAACAAATAGAAAACCACTGCACAATAAGTTACACTTTCAGGTCTCATGGTAACTTATTTACAAACTTGATTGGTATTTCTTTTGTTAAAACAAATAAAAAAAAATATTAGGGCTAGCTTGGGTGCAACTGTATCTCATGAAACAAAACCAGGAAAGGTCAGTATATGCATTGTACATGCTTGTTCTGGCTACAGAGCTAGGGGTTCAGTCCTGATTTACTTGTCAAGTACAGACAAAATTTCTGTTGTAACTCATGGCTTTTGTGGATTGGAGCTCCTACCCCTGGATCTTTCCCTATATTTTTTCAGATGTAAACCTACAAGGAGTCTCTATTTAATTCCAATGGAATTATGACCACAATGCTGTAATCAGTGGATGTTGCAGAAATTACATAATTGATAAAAAGAAAAAGGCAAGTGCTGCATTTCAGGGGGATGAAAGAACCTACTTCAAATTAGGAAAAAACTTGTGGACGCTAATGTATCTGTGGAATAAAGTTAGATAAATTTAAATGTGCTAACTGTGTGGTGCCATTACAAATGCTATTTTTGGCTGAAAATGATCAGCAGTTCCTTGTAAAATAGGGAGACATCAGACTATTTCAGCTAGCTTTGGCTGGGCTGTTTGGAACACGGTCTGCATTTCTGGCACTTGTGCTAAAAGAGGAAGCTCAGGAAGACTAATTTTTTTTTTAAAAGAAATTTAGAGAAAATTATGCAGAGCTAAGTAGAAGAAAGGGGGAGATGCAGATATTAATCTGGAGTGGATGATAGCCTTAGAAATAATAAACATCTCTTGTTTAGAAAAAGGGGGTGATCAGCAAGAAGAAAAATATGGTTTTCATGTCAAAATTACAGTATTGCTTCTTCCAGTGAAAGACACATGACTGGAATGTAAGATCTAGATACCACTTCCAGTTCAGATATTGACTATTTCTATATTTAACTTCTACTGTATTTCTTCACTTCGCTATCTGTAAAGCAAGAAACATTATTGTGATGGTTTTAGGCTGCGCTGGACAGTGTAATGTTTTCATTTTGCTGTGGTCCAGAATCACCTATGGTTTTCATAAGTATTCATTGTGTTGTAGTTTGAAAGGTGAGATTGAGTATCTTTCTTTGCTTGGTGAACAGGAGTTAGAGGCTTGATGCAGAAACTTGGATTAGATGCTTTCACCCATTTTGCTCCAGATGTCAGGAAAAATAGAACAACGTCTGGAGTTAGCTAAAAACTCAGCGACTCCAAACTTAACAGCAACCACTTGGTGTTGCCTCTCCTGTTTCAAGCACAGTGTTGTGGACACTAGGAAACTGTGATTTATCTCTTATATGGAAAGTATGTTCCTTCTCCTCCTCCTTTGCTGCTTTGAAACTAGTGCTCCTATTATGTCAAGGTCCATTGCATTTGCTGTAACTTTGATATGCCTGACCTAAAAATATTGCTGTGAGTGAATTATTTACAGTGACACCAAGGAGCAATTTTCTAGAAGGTCTCTATAGCCTGCAGATACTGTATTGAGTATGGATGTATGATATTAACAAAAAAACCCAACAACCCTGAAAACGACCAAGTAACTTCCCACAGTATTTCACAGATACTGTTGCTGAATGGGGATCATTTCTGCTTCATTATGTAAAGGAAGCATGTGAAAAGCAGCATCTCTTGTCAGGTGTGGTATTGCTTTGCCCATGAGCATCCTGTAAATTAATGGAGTTACTAGATTATTGAGTTGTACGAAGTAATGTATACTTGTACACTATGGAGGTTCTTAATCTTGATATGTAAACACGATTAAAATCACTGACACAATTTATACAAGGCAACAATATTATTGTAGATATCTTTTAACAGGTAAAACATCTGTACATTTTGAGAGTGCCATCAACCACTCACTTCCCTGCCTATCCTGTAACTAACCTTCTTTCTCTTGCACCGGATCCTGTGTGCCTATAACAATTGTATCGTTCAACAATTATCAGTTGCAGTGTGGTTTATTTTTGTATTTTCTTCTTTTGTGCTTGAAGGTGATTATGTGCCAGGACGCTGGTTCTTTCCACTGCTGTGAAATTCCACAAACTTCAATAACATCTTCACTGTTTATAAATGCATAACACAACTATTAGTCACATTAGTAAAAGTAATAAATGCAGAAATAAGACAAGAATGAAGTAGCTGCAACTTAACTTGAAAGTTTGTCCTTCTAGATAGAATATATAACTTGCTTTTAATATTATACATATATATAATTTGATAGTTATTCAAGTTCTCATTGCTGTGTAGAAATGAGTGAACTTCCAGACAGAACCCAGGGTTCTCTACGCAGTGTTGCTGAGAAGTCATGTATCCATAGCCACCCCTCCTATTAGTACTTAACTGCTGCCCCTGACCTCAATAGACTCTGTGGGTTCTTTGCTCGTAAATATCAGAATGAAAAAAATATTTTTCCCAACCATTGATTTTTAAAAACTGTCTTAACAATTCCAGGAATTTTTAAAATTCATTCGTGTGCCTCACTTTGAATAACAGGGTTTTTAAATAAAAATATAATCTTGCGTGTGATTTGAGGACTGATCTTTTTCATTATTTAAATAGTTATTATTTAGCTAGGCTGTTAGTATACAGTTCACAAAGCAGGTCCAGGTGTTTCCTCCCATGATAGCCCTGATGGTTGTATTCTATTCCAGTGCTTCATGGTAAAAACTGCATATGACAAGCAAGGACAGTGAGCTAGAGAACTGCATAACTGTAGTGCTGAAGTTAATGTGTAAATAATCAAACTGAAGTATTGTTAATAGACCCCAGTTTTTTAAGGAGAAAATAGGAATGTCATGTGATTACCTAAATGTTAGAAGCAATTCTATCTATCGAAATGGCACTGTGTGAAGGCTTGCGCTTACCTTGGATGGCTTCTGAAAGGTAGAAATGTAGGCTGGGCTCTATTTTTCCAACTAGACTAAACAAAGGTTGTAAGGAAATGAGGACAGAGCAGTGAGCTTTAATTATACTTTTATTTTTTCATTAGCGATAGCAATACTGAGTGTGACACAAGTACTCAAAGTTTAGAGTAATTGTACAATTTAACTAGTGTTAATTACCAAGTATACATCTATTTCTGTAATCTGACCATTAGAAAAGGCAACTATAGTAGTGCTTACTGTCTGATACCATTTATTTAGGTAAGATCACTGTCATGAAAAACTACTGAATCCTTTGATATATTTTGTCCATGCCTCTGAATTCTGGCTGTTTTTGTCTTGAGAATTATAGAAGAGACTTCTGTAAAGTATTCCATAATACCTAGTTAAGATAAGATTTAGATACCCTTTCCTCTTACACTCCGTCCTGAGGAATACATATATACAATTCTCTATATTATTACTTGTTTCCACACACGTACTGAACAAGAATGAGTTTGGTTTCAGTGATGCTGAACTCTGTGGGGGTGATACTCCAGAAACATGCAGTGCTATTTTTTTTTTTGTCGACATAGTTAAATACAGTTAAAAACAAACAAGTGAAAATAGAATATCCTCAACTATTTTTTGACGGGAAAAATGTAACCTATAAGAAATGTCTGCTTCTCACTATTCCTTTCAGAGCTGACGTTCCTCCCAATTGCACCTGTAAAATGTGGGGCCACAGTTGCATTCATTGTTCAGTGAGCTTGTCCACATAGTTAAACCCACCGACAGCAATGAATGTTGATTGTGACCTTTTTGGTAAAGCATGGCAGAGTAGGGGAGAAACCTCATGTGCTGGTTAGGTTTCTATCTTCGGTGTGAAGGCCTGAAAGCATGAAGTAAGGAGGAGGATGGTTAGCTGGAGGGTACAATCAACGGTCGATGGTTTTCACTTAAATTCCAAACTCACCGACAGCGTTGAATGTTCACTGAAGCAACCACTACAAGAGAACTCCATTGACTTGACAGCATCCTTAAATGTCTGAAAGGAGGGGGGAAAATCAAAATTGACATGATTATCTTCATCAAAGAGATGATGTAATTTCTGTCATTGTTCTCTTACCAATACCAGCACTCTTCTCTGTCTTTCCCATTTCCTTCTTCGTGCACGGAGCTGGCAGCTTCCCAGATGTCTTTCTATGAAAAGAAAAGGTAGTTCATTTATTCAAGTTTTAAGCATATAGTTGGTCATCCAGACAGAAGCGGACTTGTTTATGTCCGTATTATTACAAAACTGAACTTCATAGCAAACTGAAACATAAGGTTTCACCCGCGTGTTAACAGATCCTGCCAAGAATATTGCGAATCAGTGTCACAGTTTATACTGTGCCCAATAGAGTAAAAATATAAAGTAAGCAGAGTAAAATCTGCCAATATCCACCTCTTGATGAGTTTACATCAAGGTTTGATGACCTAAATATCTTTTCATGTTTTTTTTAATGTGGCTACACACTGTTTACATCCAGAACTTGCTCATTACAAATTAAAGCGCATAACAATTTCCACAGTAGCAGAAGCTTTTTTTCCCAGCATCTGAGCTTTCCAACTAAATTTTCCTCATATTTTTAACTCTATATATACACATATATTTTTTTTTTACACACACACACTATGTATAGGATTACAGTTTTAATGTTTTACAGGAAGAATTTCTGAGGCTGTAGCAAAAAGCACAAAATGGTAACACAGGGATTTTACCTTACTCGTGCTTGTTAGTAGTTCTCCTGCAGAAGGTTGTTCTCTTGCAGCTTTGTTGGTCTGAGTTCCTTTAGTTAGGGCTGCTCTTAGATTACTGCACTGAAACTGTGAGTGATTCATTGGCTTCTAGGAGCTGCTACTTGTTAAATCTTTGACCAGAGGACAAGCTAGTCTTGTACTCTCTCACTGCTTTCTGCACTTAAATAAAAATCTTTACAAAATGTTCTTTATTAATTTTGTTTATAGTATCATAAAAAGAGGTAGCACCAAAAGACTTCAGGTCATAAATACGCTGTCTGCATATATTTTCTTTTTTAAACAAATGCTGTGACAAGCATCTGTTTCTTTCAACAAATTGCTCTTCTTGTACAGATAACTGTATTTCTATCAAATACATCTAAAGTATCTAAAGAACAGAGGCATTAATATATCCTGCTGGAGAACTACAGAAGAACGGAATGTGAAGAATTTCTCCTTTCTGTAGATTTTTTTAATTTAGGAATTCCCCTGTGATCATGAGTATCTGTGAGTTCTAGTTTCAACCAACTGTGGCAGAGATGCCCTTTCCTCCCTTTTTTTTTTTTGGTGCTGATTCAGCAAAAGATGTTTGCCGTTGATATTTTAGGTCTGAAGCTTGATTTTTTTTTTTTTTCCATCTATTTGTACTGTCCATATCACAATTCAACCCCATGGATGTAGAGAGGAAGGGAGTTCTTTATGACAGTTCTCTATAAACCTTTCAACTGAATAGTCTTTTGCACATCTGCATCTCTTCAGTGTTGTTCTAGCAAAATATATATAGGGTCACTTGTGTTTCACCTATTCCCTACTATAAGCTTTCTTTATGCCATTTATTTCAGTATTTATTTCTATGGTCTTGTTCCCTGCTTCCCTCGTCACATCATATTTTAGTATGAGGTCTGGCCAGACTGATACCTGGCAGTTAGGATGGGGTGTAAGGAAAAGAGAGGAGCTGTGTAGAGCTTGTGGCTGGATGGATTGCATCTTAAAAGGAATTGCTTTCACGGGTTATTATTATTCCCTCCCAACCCTGTAATGGGAAAACCTCAGTATTTCCTTGGTTACCTAGCTGCTGTTGAAGTGGGCTGAAACTTGTAAGTACAAAAACACAAAAAAGTATTCCTGAGCTCCAGCCATCATTCATGATGTGTGCAGGTTATGCAGGGTAAAAATGCTTTCATCTTCTCTCATCTGGTTTTAATTTTAATTTTTTTTCTAAATCCCTTACTGGGCTTAGCTAGCTATTACAAATGCCAGCTTTATTTTAAGTTTTATTTCAGATCTGCAGGCTTATGTGAACATTCAGATTGGATGTATGGTTTTTTTATTTAAGGTTAGTAGGTCATAAATAAACCAAAGCACTTTCCTTGCTGTGAGCAATAGGGTCATGGTGTACATGAAATATCGCTTTAAAAAAAATAGGAACCTAACATGAATTGACAGAGGTACATGAGGAAGTAGTTCGTTGTGTTGCTGTAAAGGCCATAGGGATTTGGACTGCGAGTGCTGCCTGTTTTAGGAATAGATTAGATATCCTGTCTGATGACCTGTACTTAATTTAAGTGACTGCCTTTGCCAGCCCTTCCAGAGGGCAACTGTGTGAAGTAGAGCATCTCATCTTCAGTCCCTTTTCCTCTTCTTGATGGCCTGACCTAAATTGGAGATATGGGTGTTGTTCTGCACAAACAAACAATTACTTCAGTTGGTACGTGAGCTGCATCTTCATTTTTAATTAGTTAGCTTTTCCATTTTGACTTTGCTATCTTGAATCAAAGGACAAATATTCATTGTACCAGTTAACAATGGTAACGAGATTTTTTTTATGCGATATCTTCATGTTTAACAGCTGCTCTATGTAAATCAATTTATTATTTAGCTCCCTCTCCCTACTAAGGTGGCTAGAGCTATGAAGTACTGCTCTGCTTTGCTTATTGCTCCACCTCTTCCTTTCTTGTTTCTCCCTCCCTCACATTAACTGCTTGCTGAATTAGAGCTTCCAATAGCTGTTTTAGTACTTTTAACAATTTCACTGCTTGTCCAGCAGTGCAGTCCCTTGGAACAAATGCTTAGTTGAACAAACAGATCTCAGTTTGGGAGTTTTCTTACAATTCTAGATGATGAGACCAGTCTTTTTTTTTTTTTTTTTTTAACTGACTTAGACACTCTACGTGGTCTTACAGCATGGTGGTTTGTTTTGTTTTTCCTTTGCAAGCATTGAATTGCTACTGGAAGGTGGATTGCTGAGACTTTTTCTGTAGGCAAAGAGTCACATTAAAAAAAAAGGCAACTGAAAATCAGGGTTAATATTCATCTTATGAAGTTATCTCATGGATATAGTTCTTGGCTACTTCTACTTGCCCTCTCCCACAGCCTGTCAACAGGCTTCCAGTCATACACTTGGGAACAGGATGTAATGTGATGTGTGGATGTATCTTTAATTGTCACTGAAGTGAGTTCCAATGCAAGTGCCTAAAAATAACTCTAATGCACATGGGATCAGACTCTCAGTTAATGTAAACTGGTGCAAGTCCATTGAAATCAGTGGCATCTGCCTTTCCACCAGCTGGCACCTGGATGCTCCTCTGGAAAAAAAAATGAAGTAGAATGATCACTCATCAGTTTTTATCATCTTTTCCTTTTTTATTTTTCCTGTTTATCGTAAGCTATTTTTTAGATAGTAGATCTTCATGTTGTATCTATATTTTACCTGCAGTAAATTAACAGCAATACTAAATCTCACTGTGTATTGACAGTGCTGTGCTTCCATCAAGCGGAGGAATTAAATCCAGCTGACTGTTGTTATTAGAGATTCAATTTATTCGTGGATGTCTGAGTTATACGCTGGAAATAAAGACTCTGTACAACCATCAAAAGGAAGGTCTTTACCTGACAAAATGAAAAGTGTTCATTTCTTCTTTGATCTTAAAAATTGCAAGAAGAGAACCCAATAACCTTCCCTGTAATATAAGACTCTAATTGTATTATGCAAACACTAACCGCAGTTGTTTCTGCATTGGTTGAAGTATGGCTCCTAATTATTTCTGCAGTAGTGCTAAAGGCCAGCGTTTTTCAGCTAGATGATTAAATGTTTTTGTATTGTGTCAACCTATGGAAAAGTGGTAACATCTTTGTATACCTCTGTTGGAAAAAGACGTTTTGGGGAGTATTTACTGGAGTATAGCTGCTTCTGGAGGAGAGTAGCAGCTGTATAATATTTCAAAGTACTCATGCTTGCCACCCCAGTCAGGAGAGAATACTGCAATTGTGCATAATGGTATGGAGAAATCTAAAGTTATGCAGAATTAGCTATGCTCTTGCCTAATGGAAAAGAAGGGGAAAATAGCATGGCACACGGGAACTGCTTTTTGGAGGTGAAAAAGTAATACTGTGGCTGTTCTTAAACCAAACCAAAACTTCTGTGATATGCATACATGTCACGGTGTAATGTGCAGTCTCTTAAGTTCTCTTGTAGTTCTGCTGGCCCAGAAACCAGTACATCTTCAAGCCTGCAAGCTCATGTGCTTGTAGCCTTTAACTAGGTTTCTTTACAAGTCTGTTTTCAAAAAACTGACTCTGCTTTTGAGGTAAAACCTGTCAAGTAATATTGTGTTTACAGGACAATTTGAGGTGGGATGCTCATTAGCCAGGCTAGTTTAGGAACAGGAGCAGTCATAATATTTGGTCAAATACTCAACTGTACTTCCAAAAAATAATGTATTTAGGGTTTGAAAGTGTGCTTTGCTCACCAAAATTTTACCTCATTACTGTTTTGTTAAATTTTGATATTAAAAACCCCTTTAAATAAAAATTTAATGTGAAAATACTCAGTGCAGTATGATTTTGGTTGGTTTTTGCTTGCTGCGTTAAAATTATAACTTAATGAAAATTAATTGCTATTTTTATTTATTAGATCACAGTTGCATTCTTACGTTCTAAATGTACTTTTACATCTGAGCAAATGAACCGGACTCTGCAATTTGAGTGAGTATTCCTTCATGCTAGTCTGCTTTGAAATGGTGTTTTTCCAACATGGGGATTGCTGTGCTGGAACTATTAGCTCTGCTTTATATTTAAAGCCAAGAAATTGGTGAATATATTCTAATACTGCATGCCGTTTTCCAGTCCTTTTGGACAACAGTTCTCCATTTTTTTGTTACTGGGACACGTTACTATTTATGGAAGATATACACATATTTCTATGTTCATAAATCATATGCAAACATCTGTTCTTTAGATCAGTAGATGGAGATTTGTAACTGCTTTTTACATTAATATCCATGAAGCAATGCTCACCTCCTGACATTGTGCTTAAATTTTAATATTTTAGAAAATATCTCAGCAATGTAACTTTGGATTTTTTGATATAGCAAACAGTCTGGCATAGAGTTCTGAGTGGCCTGTACCCAGGAATGTCTAATAGAAGTTGTAGGATAGATGGGGTAAATATTAAACAACATAATCAACTTGGCTAAAACACAAGAGGTTCTGGAAGTAAAACTCTGTACTGTGTACTGCTTTTGAAGGGAATTTCTTACTCTCCCCTATTTAAACAGGAGCCCTTCCCTTATTTGTTGAATCTGTGTTGTGTGTAGAGGCCTACATTTTTGTCTTAGTACTATATATTTTGCACGTGATCCTGCAGACAAATTTGAAGGGCAGTAACTGCAAGGCTGTGTTCTGAAAAAATACAGCATATATGGAAACGAAAGGCTGTGCGCAAGGTAAAATGTAAGATGTGGGAGAGAAAATTGTGTATGATAGGATGTGTGCTGGATGTGAATTTAAAAAAGTTTTCATTCTCTCATTTTGAAATCTCAACATTTATACTTTTTGCATGGGGTTCAAGTCCAACCGCAACCTAACCATACTGCCTGAACTCTAACAGCCCTTCGCTAAATCATGTCCCTGAGCACAACGTTCCTTAATTCAAGGAAGGATTTAGTTGTAGGTAGCAAAACTGATTGGCTGCTTTTCACTGTCTGCTCCATTGTGTTTCCTTCATGGGAAGGGAGACTTGATATTTTGACAGAGTTCATAAGTATCAGCATTGGCAACTGGATTTTCATAGGATGAAATTTTGTCTAAAAACAGGAAAATATTTTGTGTTACTAAAAGGTATTGGTTTAAGTCCTATTGCAAGTTGCCTTGGGCTTTGCCTGCTTCTCCTCCTGATTTCTAAAGGAAGAGGAAAAAATCAAAACCCAACGTTTATCAAAACAGCAACAGCAAAGAAGGAAAACCTTCAGTGCAGATGATGTGATTTACATCTTGAGTTTTCTGGTCTATTTCTGTACAGTATTACCTTTTAGGTTCTTCATGGTGATTATGACATACATATACTCAGAAAAACATGACTGAGGCTTTAAAAACAGTTTTTGTATTTGTGCTTTTAAAATAGAAAAATTTCGTCTGAGTTTTCACTTTCTTTGGAGGCGGGTGCTGCTTTTGTGAGAGTTAGCTTTGGGATTCTCCATATGCCTGTACTTAACACAGCCAGAACAGAGTGCAGTTGCAACTGGCTTTAAATATCCCATCCCCCTCTTTTTGAGTCACTGTAGGAATGAACTGTCAGAATTACCAAATTCAAATAATTATGGTCCTGCTGCACAAAGTTTCTTTTGATCAAGAGCAAGTCATTTGAACCTTAACATTTAGTGGGTAATACTTAGAGCCTCATAAAAGTGTAGTGATGGCTGATATCTCATAGTGCTTTGAACATGTGAAGTGCTATATAAACAGTATAGGGCTATTGCACACAGCTCGAGCTATTAGCATTTGAGGCACACTGCCCCAGGCCCTGAGAGCAGGAATTGTGTCCTCACTGGAAGAGAGGCACCTTTTTAGGTTCTGTGTCTCTGCTTTGTTTAAATATCAGGAACTTCTTACGTAGCTCGTAGATATGTATGGAAAATGTGTTCACATATGTTTTCAAATGCTGTGTCTATCACACAGTACAAGCAAAAGGCAGAGGGCATTCAGTTAGAACTGTTATTCTGCAAATGTAAGGATGGCAAATCGCTGCCTGATGACAGTATCTACTTCGCTATAATTATGTTTTGGGATTTTTGTGGGTTTTTTCCTTTGCAAAATTTCTGTATGCCAAGGTATTTATTGCTGACAAACTCAGTCTTTTCCACATATACTTGAAAATAAGGTTGTGCTTCACATTCATCCTTGAAAATACCAGCATGCTTCACAGAGGTTAAACCACTAATTCAAGACCATGTTGAAAACTTCATGGGTGTCTGTATAAATGCTGGTGAAATAAAATTCTTAAGGCATGAACTTAAGAAAATAGAGGGATGTTTGCTAAACAGGCAACGTAACGTCCGTCTATGAGTGGGACATACTGCTCAGTTTGGAACAAAGTTTTCTTAGGATAGCTGGAATTGCTGGTTTTGCTTTGTTTTGACTGTCCATTGCATGTTCTGTGTGCTTTGATAAATAAAGGCTGCTGCTCAGGATGCAAAAGATACGGCTGTCTTTCAGTCACTTCAGTGTGCATCCTGGGGCAGTAGAAAGACTCGTGGCTATCTTCAGGGAAAAGAGGAAATGCCTTGAAGTCTTTTTATGCAAGTCATTGCTGCGGTTTAAAAGAGCACAACAGTTTCTGGCCCATAGTTAGCGTAATATGCTTTTTGCCTTCTGGTAGTGCAACAGCAGAGACCCTTCTAAAGAAGTGCCTTTTCTACTTCTATTATTATTATTTTTTATGGTCTTGAGCTTAGGCTTTTAGGCATGTTAAATGATCTAAACAAGCTTTGGATTTTTGTTACACAAGTTATGGATTTGTGTTACTGTTATCTAGGAAAAACCATTCAAATCAAACATGCTATTGACTGAACCCTACAAAGCTTTGAATACAGCATAAGCTCAGACTTGGAAGGACTGGGCACACAGCTGAAATGCTTAGCGTAGCAAAACCCATTGCAGTACAGTTACTTGTACTAGATCCAATGATTTACAGCATGGGTGAAGCGTAATCCTATATGTTCATGAAGTTAATGCCTAATTCATTTACTGTTGTTTTCCTATATATAAAGACCAACACACAAAACGCTTGTTTTCTGCTCTGGCAATTGTGTTTTTAAGTATTGTCTAAACAAAGCCCACAGCAAAAGTTACAGGATTGCAGGAACTTTTATAAAAGCTTTATCTATTTTGTTGAAAATTGGTACACTCGTAGTGTTTTTGATTTGCCTGTACTTTTGTGGCTGTCCCAGCATCCTGCTACTTGTCCCTGTTCAGTTCAGCTGCCTTTTGAAAGTCACTTTGTGCTCCGGTGACTGCTTTAAACTTTCTATTGGCAAAATTAAACTGGACTCTTAATTTATTTTTCCAACAGAAAGTATGAGTTGAAAGTGGTCATTGGCCCAAAAACCTATGGTGAGAGCAAAGATGATTTTATTAGGAAAGGAGAGTGATGTTTAATGTCTTTTCTGTCCTTCAGGCCCTTTTTTCTGCTAATTTCTTATATCTTTTTTGCGTTTTCCCCTTTCCCAGACTCCCAGGAAATGCAGTTTCTACACACTTTCCTGAAATTTTCCTCTTCCAGCCCCGCAGCAGTGAGGTTTCCCTCTTTGTAGTTTTCTGCTGGAGGCAGAAAGAGTAAGTCAGGAGGAGGGGGAGGAAAAAAAGCCAAGTTTTGGGAACTTGACTGAAACTGATTCATGAATCCAAATTCTGTCTATTAAAACTGTGGGAGATGGACTGGAAGCCTGTCAATAAAGTAAATGACGGAATCGGGTCAGGGAATATATAACCAATGTATAGCCAAAAGATGTGAGGATTATTAAAACATTCCCTTTGCTTCACCTGTGCTTGTGTGTGTTTTAAAAACACATAACACAAGCAGTAGAATGTGATGGGAGAAAAGATGATTTCTCTTTCTTTTGGAGATCTATGGCTATCAGATTTATACACCTGTAACATCCAAATGGCCCAAACATGATAAAAATGTATTTCCACACAATTGAGTCTTGCTCTTTTCCAGTTCAGAGTATATTTAAATAGCTGGTCTGTACTGGTTAGTAGTATGTCAAAAAAGATTCCAATGCAGGCAGCACCTTTACTGAGCACCAGGTTTAGAGATCAGCCTCTGTAACCACTAACAATAATAAAACGATTATCTATACAACCATAGGTGATGCTGGCTGTTCTGAAAGACTGTGGGGGTTTCTGTTGTTAATGATCTTTTGGTTTTGTTTGTTGTGGTTTTTTTGTTTTTAACATCTTTACCTCATGATATTTCCAAAACCCTTCTAATGGCATCTGGGGAATTTGATTCAAATTACTATGCAGTGTAAAGGTGTTCTATTTGTATTTTTCTTTGAAAAACTCAGGATGAAATTCCATTCAGTGGGAGGGCTCCATTGCTTAAATCCTATATAAACTCTGTCTGAACACCTAATGCAGAGACATTATGCTGGCTTTTAGCAGATACGGTGAATTTCATTCTTAGTGAATGACCCAGGTGCTAAAAGCTATGGCTGAAAGTGCTAGGTTAAAAGCACAAGTCAGCTAGGTACATAAATATTACATGGCTACATCTTTAATGGGTTCCTGTCGTAGACATGCTTTGTTTTAAAGATTTCCATAACCCTGCTGATTTATTGCATCTTCTCTAGAAGTACACTGTTAGCAGGAAACTCGGTTGAAGCACTTTCAATCATGTTCGAGGATCATTATACTTTCACTTGAATAACTAATTAGTTGCAAGAAATTAACCGCTGCTGTTTAGCACAAAAACACTTCCAAAAAGGACTTTCATTTTTGTTAGGGAAAATGACCTTAGGCGCTTGAGGAGGGGGCAGAAAGGAGAAATAATGATCTGGCTGTCTTTTAATATAACTTTTGTTTTCAATTCAACCTGACAACAAGCAGGCAGCGTAACATGGTGCCTTATTCAGACAGCTTAGACTTGGGGCAAGCACATTTTAATCTTGCTGTCACACGAGTCTCAAGGCTGACCTCATCCCATTGATTGAAACTGGTTTAAGGTTCCACATACTATCCCTTAAGGCTATGTAAGAGAGGATACAAGAAATGAATTACTGAATGGGATGAAAGAAAGAATATAGTATGACCAAAGAAAGCACATAACCAGTCTGTTCATGTCACTGGATCTCATTTATCTTGTGAAATGTGGATCATGCTTAACTGTCATATGAAGGTCTAGGCTGTATCTTGCGTAAGAGTTCAGTATTATTGTCATGTGCTGTTTGCTGTTCATAGCATCACTAATGCAAGATACAGTGAAGGAAGGAATGAGAACTAACAGTAGTTAAAATACTTAGTGATTTGCCCCACTTTGGGGGTAAAAACTGCAAGGAAATTTAGGAAAAAATGGCTTCTGAGATCTATTTTCTTCCCAAATGTATGAAAACACTTCAACAAGAGAATGAATAAGCTAACTTGATCATGTTTTTTTTTTTCCTCTGGAGCTTGCATTTCATTCAAACTGTTTGAGAAAGTCACATATACACAAAAATTTGTAAACTATAAAATAGAAACTGAAATTATTGTGCTTGTACAAGTCAGTTCTGTTCTTTCAGTCTTTTCCTTTCTCTGTGCAGAGGCAGTGAATTTCTCAGATATTTGGAGAGGGGGAAGTATCCTTCAGTAATGTAAGGGCCAAGGCAAGTTGAAGCTTATTGGTCTTTCTTGCTCTCCTCTTCTATATACCTATGCTTGCAAGATCAGAAAACTGTCTTCAGTATGTGCACCCGAGATGTGATTATACAGAAATGCTGGAAATTACTGCAGTTATGACAAACTCCTGCTGAATTAAAGAAAAAGAAAAGGGGTAGCACTACCACATTCCTATAATAGCTTTGTTGCTTTTTCCCTCTCCTGTTCTTTGCCTTCCTTCCAGTGCTTACTCTCAAACACATATCTTAGATGATGTATCTGAAAGTTAGGAACAGAATCTTACTAAGGTGTTTACAATTATATTAGATTGCCTACATAGTACAAGAGTCTTCTGAAAATATTTATATAAACCCATTTCTTGTTGGGTGTGTTTTTCTTTTTTTTCCTCCTCTCTGGATGAGACTTGGCTTTTATTGGCATGTGGTAACAGAGTAGAAACAGGAAGGTCATGGCTGAGTATTTTTGGGTTGGGGAAGGTCTGCATATGTGCTTATCAGGGAGACTAGGCTCATGTGGAATAAAACAACAGAGCTCTAAAATGCCCTCTAAAAAGAGGACATAAGCAGTGCCATCACATCCTCAGTCAAACACATGACAGCAATTTCTTTTTGAGAAGTTACAGAGCAAACAATTTCAAGTTGGACAAGCTGCCCCTAAAACAGATCAGCAGAAACATAGGAGGCCAAAAGCTTGTGTGTGTTTGCACACGTACAAGCTGCTTTGCTTCAGGATACTTGTATGAGAGCTCACTAGGAAAAAAAGAGAGAAGGGCTTAGTGAAAGCACTGTCACTAACGGTTGCTGTCTTGAACAGTTTCAAACTCCGATTTTGACTTCTGCTTGCTGTTCAGATTGGGATCTTGAAACTCATTTCCCTTTGGGTTCTATCATTCATGTCACATACTCTGTGGCATCAGCTGTCCCTATGCAGAAAAAAATATATTGTCCTTCATAGCCTTGTATAAACAAGAGGTGGAGAATAAGTAGTCTGGAAAGAACTAAATATCTAGCAAATATGATGAAGGAAAACCTTAAAATAGAGAGTTAAAATAAATAGGCAGCTATGCTTCCCTAGCATTCAAACTTCAGTTACTGGATGAAATAACAAAATGTGAAAGCTGATCATGAATGAAGGAAGCAACAGCAGAAAATGAGTCAGTACAGACTGAGTATGCCATGCCAATATCTTGAGGGATAAGCAGAGAAATAATGCACCTCAAGTAACATGGGAACAACCATTACAGTTACGTTCTGTTTGTTCCATTAGGAAACTTGTTTGTATTAGTTTTGGGTAGCTAATTTTCTGTAGCTATGTGTACACATGATTGAAAAGATGAAGTAAATGAGAAAGTGGATTGGGTTGGTCACATGTCTGAGAAATCTCACCTAGGTCAGGCCTATGCTGCTGGATTAGTTCTAAAAGTGCATTTCAGCTGCTTGGTTACGACAGACAAATGGGAAGAATTTCACTGCATGGATTAAAAAAATCTCAGTTGCGGAAAGTGTGCTTCTGATGGGCTATTTGATATGGTCCAGTATGGTGTCTTTATTTTTTTACAAGCCTCTTCCCTTTAAGGACGTCAACCAATTTAGTTTGTCTTCTTTCATGGTTTCTCAAAGTGCAAGTCTGTAAACATGTCCTTGTGTGTGCGTAAATATAGTTCTGCCAAACTTTAGAGTGCAAGAGTAATCAGTGTGCATCTCACCACTTAGTTCCATTTTGACATTTGGCAGTAAAACAAGGCTGCTGTTCTCAAATGATCAGCAGATTTCCACACAGACTTGGTGGGTGATTAGTTGTGGTTTCTGTAGTTCAAAATTCCTAAGTATAGTGAAAGACTATAAATGTGCTATCTTGATGATTATAAAGACTTGCTAGAGCTTTATAATTCTGAGAGAAAGTAGGGATAATTCTACTGATTAAAAAAAATTCTGTACTTTGCAGATGATGCTGTCTTGTGAAAATTAAGAGCTAACGGTTTATGTTGCATTGTGGCTTTCTTGTGTCTAAAAAGTCTGATATATATTTTATGAAGGTTTTTTCACAGATGTGTAGTCAGAAGATGAACTATGCCCTTTGTCTGCATTCTTTTGGCTTTGGCATTCTGCCCAGTATTTAAGCCCACTCCCACAGTTTTCTGTGTGTGTGTATATATATATATGTATTTTATATAGAGATGAAAGTAAGTTGGGGGCTTTGGTCCTAGTCATTCTCATCCATTTTTTGTGCTCGTTTTGAGCCTATGTATAACACTGATATTAACTATTCAATCAGCATCTTTGAGAAGAGGCTGCCAGATTCCTGATGCAGAGAAGCTAAATGGTGCCAGGAATCATTCACTCTGTGCTAAATATTGCTGCTGGCTCCTCTCTCTGTCTCTCAGAATCTGTGGATGTCTAATCCTCTGCTCTTTGCTGTAAAAGATGGCAGGATTTAAAAAAGAAAAAAAAAAAGCCATCTAAATTTGCTGTTACGTAACAAACATCTTGCCATCCTGCGTGGTTAAAGAGTTGAACTGGACTCAAATGGTATCAAGGTCTCATTTAATTTCCTTTGATATTTTATACTGTATGTGATGTCTTTATGCTCATCTACCATGGTACTTGACATTCAGTTCTTCACTTGCCAAGACTTGTGTTTAGTGAATTTGGAAATTCTATTTTAAACAAGAAGCGTTTTGCTGCCAATCAAGTCTAAATAGCAACACCAAACTGCTTTGCACATGTAACACACCACCAACCAGCAGAATATCTATGAAGCCATTCAGCTGCACCCTGATTCTACCACAGAGATGCTATCTATGCAGAGTAGGCATACTAAAAACTAAAATGGTACGATACTAAAAACGAAGCTAAGAATAAGTAATGCTAATGTGCCAACGAATCTCTACAACCATGAATGCCTCTTTATTGTATTTCTGGTTTCTAGAGGATCTTTGGATCTTTAAAAGAAATACGGATAAATATGATTGTATAAGAAGAGAATAAGTTTTCCAGTCGCACTTACAAGTAAGCAAATGATTAATAGTAGTCATTTAAAACCACCGTTAAAAAATGAGCATAATGAAACCTTATCAAGCTGCATTATATTCTTAAAATATATGCCACAGCTAGCTTAAGTGCTAGCCCAGACTACCTAAATTAAAAGCTGTCCTCAAAAGCCTTATTCAGAGTTTATTTCACCAGGGAGTTGCCCAAAGGCCTTGGTTGCCAGAACATCTGTCAAATGAGTTTCCCAGTGCCTGGGTCAGATTGGTGCTGGCCTCACTTCAGTACTCCTTACACAGCTGGTTGCAGACACCTGCAGCTCCCTGCCCTGGCACTTCTCCTTCTGCTAACAGCCAGGAATTGGAGCAAATGCCCAAGACAAGGGAGGCTGGTGGCTCAGTTACTGTGCTGTAGCTGGACATACTCTTTGCTGCCAGCTGAATACTAAACTGCTCTCTGCAAAATGCTGAAACCTATGGAGAAAGCATTTGAGAGCATTCCTTGCACTCACATACCTGGTAGTGTCAGGGAGTAGGTTTGGTTTCAAAATCTCATCAGTACAGTTGGAATTTGAATTCAGGTCCTCCATGCCTTGGCTGTGAAAGCTATTTCTTCAGAGGATAGCAGCAAAAACTGCTTATTCCTTTGCCAGTTGAGAGAAAAGTTAGTGAATTTCTCCTAATGGTAGAAGGCAGCAACACTAAATCCAGACCTTTGTGGTTGCAGTTCTATACCCCTTGCCTCTCATTCCCCTGGTGAATTTAGGAGCTCTTTCAAATCTGCTGGTTTCTGGTAGTCCTCTTATGTGCACAGGTCTCTGTGCAATATACATTGCTGCCTAGGTATAAATCTCAATGGGTATGTTGAGTATAGATGCTTGGAAGCTAATTGCAATGTTTTGTAATTTTTGTAACTTCAGTCTTTGTTGCACTAATATGTCTTCAGGACTTTATTTTGTTTTCTCCTCTCTATAATGAAAAAGATGTAGTGATTGTGAGTTTGATTAAGCTGACTCGTCTTATTCTTTGCTGGCTGTTCTGCTTTCCTCTTAGGCATAATTTGACGTTCCTTAGT
The DNA here is from genome assembly GCA_028571105.1 of Tragopan temminckii. Taxonomy (NCBI): domain Eukaryota; kingdom Metazoa; phylum Chordata; class Aves; order Galliformes; family Phasianidae; genus Tragopan; species Tragopan temminckii. Next base: position 7,140,637 of record JAOWBP010004015.1, read on the forward strand.
AACAGCTCCTGGTGATGTGTGACAGTACAGCCAAGAAATCTGTACATAGGATGCGTCTTCTGCTGGATAGTTCTCCAGGAAGAAATTTAGCAGGTAAATCAGAATTGAAAAGTCGGTTTCCATTATTAAAGAATTTAGCTTCATCTGCAAATTCTAGGCACCTAATTTAGAAAAATAGATTAATGCAAGTGACTTCGCTAGCTGAAAATGTTAATATCTGAGTTTGAGGGTTTAAGAAGGGTTTTTAGTATGTAAATTAGCTTTTAGCTAAGCCACACCAAAAGCAAACTGGAGAAGTTAAAGTATTTTTTTTATATGGAATTTTTGGTTTTATTTCTGCTTATCATTCTGCCAGCAAGTAGTTGGCCTGGATGAAGGGAGCACACTATCTTGTAAGATCATCAGAGTAAAACTGATGGGAAACAGCTCTGGGATAAATCACTTGTTTTAAAATTATTAATATGGAGAATTACTAGTGTAGGACTGATTTTTCTCTTAAGCCTTGCTGATCTATGAAGTTGAACCTTAAGTATTGTGAAGTTTTCTTCTATTCTGAGTATATCAAATATAGTCTACCTTAAAAAGGATTTTTCCTTTTTACCAAAGAATTCTTAATAGACTTCAGAAGGAATTAACTCTGTTTTGAGCTTCCTTATCTTTGTTCACCTCCTTGAATACGTTGTAAATCTATTACTGATATTTTATGCTAATATTTCTTGGACTTGTTTGCTCCTTCATAAGGTCAGGTAATCAAAAACGGTCCACATCTCTCTTGATGCCCTTGGGGATTCTTGGAAAAACTGGTTAGAAAAAAGTGCAGTGGTGTGAATCTTGCTGACTCATTTGATTTCTAATTCATTATATTGAGACAGTGAGGGTGAACAAATTCTGGTTATGTAAAATAAGACAAGCATGGAAACATGGAAAACATGCCTATTCTTGTGAGAGGTGTGCTGTGCAATAGGTTGTGAAGTGCGGTTGAAGAGCTATTATGACTAAGATGGATGCTGCCTGGTGCAGGCCTGGTAGGGCTACTGATTGTTGTGTTTTTTCATCCCTCCACCTTCCCTGCATCTTATCCCGTCTCTGCAGCACTGTTCTATGTTATCTCCCATGGGAATAGTGGGTTTCCTCCACTATTCAGTGGGAACATAATGGTTGGAAACAAAAGCATGCCTCCAGTTGTACTTTAATGATAAAACTCAAATATGTTGCAAAAATGTAGTGCAAGAAGATAAAATGTGTCTCTATTTCTTTCGTATCAGATGTAGAAACTTGATCATGAAACTTGATAACGTTTTAACTGCTAACTGATTAAAAATGAGCGTCAAAATCTGCAGTTTAAAAAGTGGTCTCTGGACAAGCTCAGCAAATCAGTTCATGCATTATGCTAATTCATTTATACTCTAGATAGTATCTGTGGCAAATCATCTGATTATAAAAGTAATTATTAAATTTATACGGGAACTCTAATGTGTTATCTTAAATTTCATTCTCATTTGTTTAATTTTCATAACATAAAATCTACAACAGCATTTTAAAATCATGAGGGTGGTATCCTTGCTACAAGCTTCTCTACTGTCCTATGAATTTGATTATTAGAAGTGAAAAGCCCGGAGCTGACTCCTTGTTTGTATTTCATTGTCCCATTCGGTTCCATCACATGCAAGAATATAGCTGCTTGATACTTGAAAAGAAACAATTAAAATAGGTATGGTTGGATTTTTGAATATATGAGGGCTGCTCTGAAAGTAATACCTCCTATCTTATTATGTTGGCCCATGACAGCAGAGGTGGATGCTGGTGGTGATAAAGGAGCGGTTGAACCTTCCCACCAATTATTCAGTTACATCTTGTTGCTGTTTGACAGACAGCAGCAGAGGGGCAGTCTGACAAAGGCATCTGACATAGAAGTGCATATGAAACTAAGGTGTTATTGAATTCCTCCATGTGGGAAAAATTGCCTCCATTTACATTCATCAATGATTACTGAATGCTTATGGAGACAAAACAGTGGATGTGAGCACAGCGAGGCTGTGGGTGGTGTGTTTCAGCAGTGGCAACAGCGATGTGAAAGGCAAGCCATGTTCTGGATGATCATGCACAGCTGTCACACCATGAAATGAAGAACATCTTGATCAGTTCATCTGGGCAAATCGGTGGATTAGGAGTGGGGATCTGGGTATGAGCTTCAGTGTATTGGAAATGATGGTGGCAATGTTGAGATATTGCAACATTTGTGCCAGATGGGTGCCACAAATGCTCACATAACAGAAAGAACACTATGCAAATTTTTCAGGACTTATTGAACCAAAGTGAGGCTGAAGATGACAGTTTTTCTGGGTTGCATCATTATTGGTGATGAGACTTGGTGTTACCTCTATGAGCTGAGGTCAAAATGGCAGTCCATGGAGTGGACATTGAAATTCCCCACTGAAGAAAATGTGCAAGATATTATAAGCCCTCAGTGGGTAAAGTGATGTGTCTGTCTTTTGGGATAGGAAAGGGATGGACATTCTGCATTTTCTGTAACCCGGCTAAACCATCAGTGTTGACTGCTACATCATGATGCTTACTGAGGGCTTGAACTTCCTGAGTCAGGCTGGAGAAGAAGACAATCTTCCTCTTGCAATTCAATCCCACCAGGCCCTATACCAGTTTGAAGGCAATGGAGAGCATTGTCAATCTTGGCTGCACTGTCCTACCACACCCACAGTACAGCCTGGATTTGTCACCTTCTGAATTCTATCTGTTCAGGCCAGTGAAAGATGGACTGTGTGGGTGTTTTCCTAGCAATGATGTCATAGCAGCTGTGAAACAGTGGGACACTTCTGCTGGTGTCGATTTTTACAACTGAAGCATTCAGGCTCTTATTCATCACTGGCAAAAATGCATGGCTAGTGGTGGAGACTGTGTTAAAAAATGGTGTTTAGTAGCTGGGACTGTGCTGTATCAGACAGTTACTGTGTTCTTTGTATCTCCTGCAGTTTCCATGGAATTAAGTAGGAGGCATTACTTTCAGAGTGAACTGTGTACGTAGTCTAACTTAAGCATCTTGCTAGTTTGTAAGAAGGGATGCAGAGGGTGCATCCCTTCAAATCTCATTTGATTTTGTTTTTATATTTAAATGCAGTCTTCTCCCTGTTTTTGTGCCACAGTTATGAATGAGTTTCTGCTGACAATGAAAACAGAAGCACATCAGTAAGATAGAAAATGAAACAGATGTTAGATACAGGAGAAAATATTCTAGTATTCAGTAGCCTCTCTCTTCTTACACATGAAATGTAAATTATGGGCATGTGGTGGTCAAGTATGAATTAAATGTGTCATGTAATACCATGGCTTTTAAAGCAGGTCAGGTGTCTGGAGAGAAAACCTTGTATTTTTACCAGTAGTTGAATGGTAAATCCCTCTTGAACTAAAGGAGCTGAACACCAAGCGAAAGATCTCTCCATTCTTGGCATTTTTTAAGATTTGGTTAGATGAGATGCCAGCACAGGATGATGTCAGATTTTGCACTGGTTTAAGCAGGACACTGGACTAGTGGAGGGACTGGTGTCCTTTCCGATCTCACTTAATTCAGGAATGTCTAATCTCAGCCATGCTGAGTATGCTTCAGTAAGGCTACATGGAACTTAGTCAGAAGCACTTGTCAGTAAAAATATTTCAGACAGTCCAAGACTTTAAAAAGTAGATGTACTTCTGCGTTTTTCTGTCAGCTGTTTGAGAGCTTTTGTGTAAGGAAAAAAGAATGTGGTCTGACATCTTCACATGTCTGCATAACTTTTTGCAGCACCTGTAATGCGTTTCATTTTGAGAAGGGCTGGGGGAGTTTTATTTTGCTTTTATATTCTTTGTGCAATTGTAATCTTTGGATGAAGTTTAAAATGGAGTGCAAAGGAAGAGTAGAAGACATGAAATTGTAGGGGAAAAATAGTAAAATGAAACTAGCAAGGTCAGTTGTAAAGTATCAAATACTGCTTTCCTTTGTAATGGAACGATTTCAAAACTCTCGGGGGGAAGGGGGAGAAGTATGCTGCTCCCCCACTCCCAATGGAAAAAAATATAAAAGCTCCACTGGTCTGTGGAATATATTCAGTTGCTGTAGGTAATATTGGTAAGTTGGCTACATGCTCAAAAAACGGAATGGATTCCTGATACTTAGCTCCTCTGAGCTGAAACTATACATTCAAAAAATCTTTTGCAAAAGGCATTAGAAATATGTTAATAAAAATATTGTTCAGCTGCAGTTTAATAGCCTTTTTTTTATTTCTTAGTGTAAACACTTCAAAACACAACTTTGAGTTTTGAATGTTTGAGCTGATGAATAGCACATATGTGGAATGGCAGAAAGTAGGAAACATTATGAAATTTAGAAAATCCATAAATCTCTTTCATGTTGAATGGAGCTGGCTGTTTTGAAGGCTACCAGCAGGACATCCCGCCCCCCAGTATATATATATGTTTTGTGACATTGAAACTGCTTTCTTTTAGCTTTTGAGAAGAAAAAGCTTTAAACATAGGGCCGAAGTTGGATTCAGTATGTAGCTCTGTTAATGACTTCGTATGAGCTATTTTACCTTTTCAGGATCATTTAGGTAAAGCTCAAATTCTGTCACAGAACAGTTTAGAAATGAAACATGTTTGTGTTAAAGATGCTTTCAAAGTGTTCTTGCGTAACACTATTTGTTGCAGCAAATAACTACATGTGTACAGGCCAACACTTGCCTCTAGAAAATAGTGTTCCAGTAGATCTGGAATATATATTGAAACCACACACTAAAAATACTTGATCAGGCATTTAGTTTAGAAGTTAGTGTAATGTGCTTCAATTAAGCTGACTCCCTAAAAATACCCTAGATTTGCAGTTTAAATTCTCCACAAATGGTTTTTCATCTAGCCTAGTATTATTTGTACCTCTAAAAATTTCATGAGTGTAAATAGGAGTCTAGATTATGTGATGAACAAAGTATTGCAGTTGTCTGAGTACAAAATTTCAGTGGAGTCTAAAGATAAAATGTCTCTCGTATCCATTTTTTGGCAGAGAGTGATTGATGAGAAGTACAGTATATGAAAGAACAGTTAAAACAGACACGCTGACATTATAATAGTGTCTCATCAGATGATGTGCTGTTTTGACTACATGGCTGCAGTGGGTCTATAATTTAAATGCCATGAATGGCACAAAAAGCAATAGCATGGAGACAGGAATACTGTAAAATCTCTGGGTCTGTACTTAGAATGCTGATAAAATAACCCTTTGAACTTGTGGTGCCAAATGTTGTCCCAAGTTACCATTTTTCCATGGGGAAAGCAGTTTTTGTTGCTGTGGAGTTTTATTTCTTCCCTTCCTCTTAACACAGACAGACATTCCTGTTTAGATTGCTTGCCTTGCAATGCGACGAAAATCCCAGGCAAAAGGAGACTGCTTGCGTTTTGCCTAACCCATGTCCAGTTCACACATTCAGTACAGAATTCTCTATTGTGAATAGTCATGACTATGTTTTCTTTGTGCTGTTGGCTTTTGAATGTGCTTCTTTATACTTTCACTGAAGTAGCATACAGAACTAATTTCACCAGAAGCTATTGGTGTTGAGCTGTAACAGAGTTGCACAGAGTCCTGTGACTGCATCCCAGCTATAATATTCCATTTGTTTCCACTCTGCTGTTGTGAAGTCTGCAGCCTTTTAGACTTGTTGTCCTTCCCCTGTCTCTCCTTTTTTTATTTTCTTTTTCAACTTCCATTTTAGATTATAACCGACTTTGTTTTGGTTGTTGGACTCAATTGTGAGTAAGCATGTTTCTGTACCCTCACAGCAGCCAGACATTTAATGCACCTTAGTGTAATGTATGCTGTAATTGTTTGCCAGATTGTACAGAGTCTTTCCAGTTCTTGATCTTTGAGGACCTTGCAAAATGTATACAATATGTTAATTGTGAAGCATTTTTAAGTATGTATTTCAGAAGAGAAGAAATGCTCTGTAAGTGGAACTTGTTTTAAGTACTCCACAATTTCAAGCAGGACACATTATTTCATTATACTGCTAGAATGCAAACAAAAGAATGAAGCCTTTGTAAATTGCATTTTTTTCATTTAGACTGGTTCATTGTAGACAAGTCTGGTATTATACAAGGTATGTTAGCTGTTTCCAATTTAGACTAAGTGCATGGACGCTTAAAATATTCACACAGGGCTAACAAATTTAAAATCCACTTAGTTCTGTGAATAAATCAAAAGTAGTAATATTTGGTATATGCTAAAGACATAGGTAAGTAGTTTTGTGTTTTTTTTTCAAGTCTGTTTTCTGAAAAAAGCTTCAAATTCCAAGTGTGGTAAATACATGCACATATGTATGCCTTTTTTTCTCACTTAAAAAAATCATACCTAAAATTCAGTGCTTAATTCTCTGCTAGAAAAATAATGAAATTTATCTATTTTATACAAAAATAAATAAAAGCGAAGAAGATAAGGCTACTGCATTGATTTAGGAAGCTTGGGGTTTAGCAGAAGTTGTTTATTGAAATTTGTCTTCATCTGGTATTTGTCATCTGGGATCTCTTCTAACTATTAGAAATCTGCAATAATCAAAACGGTTTTCTCCTGATCCTGTACATTCACATAGCTACTCGGGATCTTTCAAAATCCATTAATAGGATGTGCAGAAAGAAATCTGACTGCTTTGGTTTTGGAAAGAAGTCTGATCACAACAGTCAAAAAAATACACAAAGGTACAGTAGCCAAGTGAAAGCAGCTGTCTTGTGATTTTTCCCTTCTGAATAGCAGTGAAGAAGGTTTTAACTTAAACCACTCTGAATGAGTGCAATCAGTACTTCTTAGTTTTGGCAGAAGGCAGAGGGAGCTCTTCAAAGAAATGTTTAGTGACTTTAAATAAAATGATTTTGTCAGGAAGTCCAAGAACTGTAACTAGAACTATGCCTGTAAGTAATAAATCATAGAATGGTCTGCGTTGGAAGGGACATTTAAGATGAATCTAGTTCCAAACCCCCTGCTATATGCAGGGACGTCTCCCTCTAGAACAGGTTGCTCAAAATCTATAAAGGTGAAGTTTTCTATAAACATCTAATAGGAAATGAAACTGGTATAATCTTGCAGCATGCTCTAAGGTTTCCATCTTCTTTCCTGTAAAGATCATTGTTTTATTTACTGTTATTATTCAGAAGCGTCTAGAGTAAAATAACTACGTTTTGGGTCTTGGGCCTACAGGTTTTGTGAAAATGTGGCTTTTCTTTATTTAATAAAATCATAGAATGTCTTGGGTTGAAAGGGAGGATTGTCAAGTTCCATACCCCTCAGCTTCTAGATCATGCGCTATATCAAGTTTCCAGGACTTCATCCAACCTGGTCTTAAACATCTCCAGGGATGGGGCATCTACAACCTATCTGGACAAGCCTTTTCAGCATCTCACCACTCTCTCAGTGAAAAACTCCCCCCTGACATTGAAACTAAATCTCCCCTCCTTTAACACCATTCCCCCTTGTCCTCTCACTATCTACCCTTGCAAAGCGTTGATTTCCCTCATGTTTATGAACTCCCTTTAAATATTAGAAGGCAGCAATGAGGTCTCTCTGTAGCCTTTTCTTTTCCAGACTGAACAAGCCTGGTTCCCTCAGCCTGTCTTCATAGGGGAGAGGTGCTTCAGCTCTCTGATCATCTCTGTAGCCCTCTCCAACAGCTCCACATCTTTCCTGTGTTGAGGACCCAGACATGGATGCAGTATTCCCAATGGGGCATCACAAAGGCAGCAAAGAGGGGGACAACCACATCCCTTACCCTGCTGGCCACCCCTCTTCTGATGGAACCCAGGATCCCATTGGTATTCTGGGCTGCAGGTGCCACGGCTGGTTCATGTTTAGTTTTTCATCAACCAGAACCCTTAAGGTCTTTCTCAGCAGGGATACTCTCAAGGAGTCCTTCTCCCACTTTGTATGCATATTTGGGATTACCTCAACTGAAGTGCAAATTCCTCTTCTTATGTTTATTGCTAGTTTCATCCTTCATTATCCTGCCAGTGTACTTAGGTCTCTTTTTTGTTCCATTTTTTTTGCTTGATAGCACAACAGAAATAACACAAACAGTAAAATAAGATTTCTTGTACTTCTAGTTCCTACCTTAAATTTTTTTTTTTCCTTGATATGTCAGAAGTATTACTTACAAAATCCTTTCTGATGAATGTGATTGCTTTTTGTCACTATGTCTATTAACAGTCATTAAAACAGCCTAGTGTGTACCACTGTTGACAAATCAAGCACTTCCAATATTGAGAGGTATGACTTCATCTGCTGGACTTCCCAAATTCTGTTTGCAGATTTGTGTCTCTGCACATAGGTCATAGTTTATCACGTTACTTATGCTGAGATGCAGTCCAGGCATTTAAATTTGGGAGTCAACCTTTTTTTTGTCTTTCTTTCTGTGTAAGATGGAATGAGCTCATGTAACTGTGCTGAAAGCATTGAATTTGTATTCGTGAAACGCTGAAAATATTGTTGGAAGTGACTGAGTAGTAGAGTTCAAAAATCACAAGCAGAAAAATGGTGGTTTCTTAGCACCCATATTGACAACAGTTTGGTTGATAGGCCAGGACTTTGCCTCATTTTTGAACACCACAGAAAACCAGGATTTACCTAGAAATTAAGCACCTCTGCTGAAATCTCCTTCAAACTACTGGAAGTGTCTGTAAGAATAAGAGCCTTGGAAAGCTTAGGAATATCCTTACATCTCACAAACCAAAGTGCTTGTACTTCTGAGCTGTTGCAGACATAGAGAGAAAAGTCTGGTGTTTTTATTTTGTGGATGTGATCTTCGCCTATTAAAGTTCCTACTTGTTCTGAGGGGAAAACTTAGAGTAAATGGTGAAGAAAAATTTGCAGCATATTTGCATCAACTTTCTCCGTATACTTGATCTCAGTGGTCTTCATAATGATCAGTTGGACTGAGCAGAATTATCAGATGATTTTAGGAAGAGAACAAATTTTGAAATGAAAATGTTAAAGTATTTCAGAAATGGTCATATCTTTGCCTGTGTTAACAGACGTGAAACTCAGCTTTTGAACAGCATAGGAACTAATTTGTCAACCTCATTTTATGTTATCAGGATCATAAAACAGGTACTGGACTCTTAACCATGGCATTATCTATTACTGATATTACTTCAGAGACTCCGAATGGAAAATTTACAGCCTTTAAGGCAATACTGAATGTACGCCTCAACTGTACTCTGAAAACTACTGTAACAGCATAATCAACAGGAAAAAAAAAAAAACAGTTTCTGTAAAGTGAATAGTAAATACAAGAAACTAAAAAGCTGAAGGATTAAGTAACAGTTTAGTTGAGAGCATTTAGAAGTGCTAGGAAGATGTACTCAGACTCTGGTCAGAAAAAAATGATAGTAATACTATCTGGTGCCTGTAGTCCTACAGGAATCAGCAGAGATGAATAATAATGAATTTTTTAGTAAGCCACAATCCTGTGACTTAACTGTATGGAAAAGAAAAATATGTGTCTAATGGTGTGCACGGGTTTTGGAAAAAGCTAGAAGAGGGCATGAGAACCATTATGGTAAGAACTTAATCTTGCCTGGCTGTATTTAGCTGGTGTAGATGAAGGTTGCAAGTAGTCACTTCCCTGCTATACAACACAATTCAGTCAAATGGAAGTGAATAGATTTTCTTACAATTATTGCTGCAAAACCCTTCTAAGGAATAACGTGAATGCAAAAGACAACTTTAAGAGAAGTAATGGCTAACATTTTTGCAAACTTTAAGATCAGAGTATGAATTGATGAAAAATTCCTACTTAAGTAAAAGGTTTGTCAGAAATAAAATAAATGGTTTAGGTATAGCACCAATTTTCTATTTAAGAGGTAACTCCTGAATGACTTGTGAAGTGAAATCATTCTCCATGCTCAACTGAGCTTTAGATTCAGAATGAACGTACACAATGTCTTTATGTCATGCAAGCATATGACACACTTAGACAACTTTTTTCTAATAAGTGTTTTGAACTCACGTTTCTTCAGGAAACCAACATAGCTGTTAACTTTCTGCTAAAAGCTCTGAGTATGTTCTTCAAACAATTAAAACTCTTAGGAGAGCACAGTTCCCTTCTTGATGTAGCAGTGCAGTCCCAGCTGCCATCATGAACTGAATTCCATAAATTCCTGTTCTGCTGTGTGGTGTGGTGCTGTAAGCAAGTACAGCAAGGAAATCATTTGGCACTTAGGCTTGAGGGTGTAATAATGACATCTTGAATTCCACGTAAAGGAAGAATTATCTAGTACCTAAAGCAACATAAAAGGTAACAAAACTAATGGTCAAAACCTTCTATTCACCAAATTTGTTTCTTTAACTATAGTCAAGATTTCAGTGTGTGTATATGGAGGAGTATTAAAAACCACCTATGGAAGCATTTTTAGGTGTTTAGCTCTGCTATTTCTCCTGCTGTTCTAGGGGGCTGTTCTTACAGGGCAGTAAAGGCTTAATAAAACTTGAATTCAGTATAAACAATGATCATAGGAAACCTAGCATAAATTCATCACCTGAGAAGTGAATTTATAGCTTGCATTGCAGTTCATGCTCCATTGGCACCTGAAGGGCCTAGTTTAAAGATTGGAGTTGCATGCTGGTGATACCAGCCTTAGATTTACTCTTTACTTTGTCTGTAAAGATGAATGATAGGACTTACACTCATCTGTGTTGTTTTTAAAAATGTACAGTAAAGAAAGCTTCAGAATAGCTGGGCTAGTGACGTTTCCATCTACCTCAATCAGAACTGTCCAGTGTAAACAAAACCCTAATGTTCTTAGCCCTGCTTAAGCTTAAATAAAAGCAGGAGGATGAAACAGCTGCATGCTTATTCTCTCCAAACTCAGCTTTTGAAATTCACAGTGTTATCAGTTCCTCCCTATGTCATCTCAGCTGTGCACGATCTTCCAGTGTACAGGAATCACCATGCATTACAGGAAATGTGCTTTAGGCTTCAATCCCTTTGGGAATCAAGGGACCATTTTTCTGTTTCCAAACTATCTGTGGCCATTTCTTCTAATCTTTGTAACCTACCTATTCTGAAATTCACATATATGTGTGTGTGTGCATAGTTACATAAATGAGATCTAGTGAAATAAGGCCTAGATTTCAAATGATGATGTATTATTGCAACATACATTTGTAGTCACTGAACAAGTATACAGCTCAGCCTGCAGGATAGAAAAAAAGGAGATGATTCTTAAATTCCTAGAAGCACTCTGTTGGAGAAGATGACGTGGGCTTAACAATACAGAGAAAAGGATTTTTTTTTTATGCCTTTTGAGGACATAGAGTTGAATATTAGCTTTGCTCTGTGATCTAGTTGTATTACTAAATGTTTGAGAAAGCCTGGAGGCATTTCCTAAATGAGGCTGCAACTGTATAGCTTTAAATTAGCCTTCTTCTAGTTTCTTCATACTGCACTAATTATAATGGAGTTTAGTTGGCTGTGTGAAGAGGGGAAGGTATAGGCAACCACTTAAGGGGACCCCTTTGTCCCATAGTGTGTGGAACAGCTGCATTTTACATGGCCCTTAGATAGCTGCAGCTGTCTCTCCAGAACTTTAAAATATAAAAATGCATTAAAATGAAGGGTGCTAGGAAAAGTCATTCAACAGCAAAGAAAGTGAGTTAGTTTACACTACCTGACATGAGACCCCTTCAGAACAGAAAGAATACCAAACGTTGCAGTGTTTTGTGTACTATTGCCATGATAGGTCTGCCCGGCATGTATTTCATTCACACAGCAATCTTCTGATGCTTGTGACCTTCTGTAAAATAGTTTGTTCTCAACTCTTACTGTCACAAGAAAGTGTGTGCTAAGAACTATTATGCACAGAAATAAGAAACGAGTGCATTTAACAAAGCAGTAGAACTGATATGCGACCACTTAAAAATAACAAAAAGGAAGACAAAACACCAACTGTCTCGGGGGGAAGCCTTTTGTTGGGGTTCAAGCATAAAATAATACTTGGCATGTCTTAAGCAGTATTTTTATAACACACTTCTGTTGGATCACAGTCTTCTCTCTCTTCTCTGTTTGATCTTAAAGTCCAACTGTGTTAATTGAACAAATTAATGTAATGCATTAAGCTTGTTATATGATTAAAGGTATTACTAGAACTTTGTAGAGAGAATGTTTGGGTTTTTTTCTCATAAAGCTAGAGGTTTTTTCCTCTTGTTTACAGACATAAACAAGAATGCAACTAACTGGTTGAAAATTTAATCTGTTTTTCCTTCTGTGGGAAAACATAAGATATCTTGAAGTAACATTTTTCGATGGACGTTTTTCTGGGAAGGCCTTTTGCATGAAGAAAAGAAAAAAGACCCCTTGCTGCCCCAGAATGGTTGATAGCCTGGTGTTTTTGGTGTGCCTCTGGAATGTCCGAGTTCTGTTAGTTTTGGAGAAAGGCCTGGAAACCTGGGTTTTCAATATTCTGTGAAAGTCTTAACCATCAGACTACTATCTATCTGCAAAAAAGAAAAACAACTGCTGCTGAAGACTTTTCCTCCTCTTTCATTTGCCATGAACTCCTTCCCCAAAGGCAAATAAAAATAATGTGGACGTACCTCTCTTTATAACACACAATAAAAACTTGCTGAAACTTCTCTCTCTCTCTTTCTCTCTTTGAAATACAGTAACACATAGATCCCTTGTTTATGCAGTCTAGTAAAGAAGTAGACTATAGCAAAGATGTAGCAATTATTCTTTGCAATTAAGTGTCACAACTGTACCTGTATGGACAGAAAGACGCTAGTTGTGGTTGGAGCAATGGAGAATTCTTGCATTTAATCCCCTGAGCTTTGCACAGAAGCATTTGGCTGTCTATGCAGCCGTACATGTACCTGATGTTTTGCTCTATTTCTGCATAGTGGAAAATTAGAATTAATCCTCTCATGTGAGCGCTGCTGAAAAACAAACAAAAAAACAACAAAAAACCCACTCAAACTAGAGGAGAGAATTCTGTTAATAAAGCTAAAGTGGCTCTTTATGGAAGAAAAATCAATCTGTCTGAATCCCTCCTTTCAGTTCATACAAAAACTTGTAAAACCTTGGTTTTATTGTAGGCTATTACCGCATCTGTTTTGATGTACAGATTCTAAATCAGTCAGTAAAATCTTCCAAAAGATTTAGTATGCATACTAAGATATTGATTTTTTTTTTAATGTACTTTAACAGACACTTTTTTTAAAGCTTACTTACATCACTGAGGAAACAGAGATGACGGTTGGATCATGTTCTCCATTAATGTTTTTTATTACTAAAATATTTTTGGTGCATTTTGGAATTACTACGTTGCAAAAAAGAAACAGATACAGCTGTCCATTCAGGTGGGTTTCCACAGTATTTAAAGTTTGGGGCTTTTCTTCTCTTTTCTTCAGTTGCTTTATTTTTAAAAATAGGTTCTGCCTATTTTCCAGAAAAGATGTTTTACGTGTTTAATTGGAGGGAACAAGGAGGTAGCACCGAAGGGTGTTTGATCTCTTTGAAACGTTTCAGTTTTTCCTTAAACACCTCACAGCGCTGAAACTTTCTCTTGAAAGGCTGCTGTGGCATTCAGATGTTTGTTGGCTGGAGTTGAAAGTGTGATTTGGATGCTGTTTAGAAAAATTTAGTGCCCCATAAGTGCAATATGCAATAAAAGTAATGTTCAAGTTCTCGTGTGTGGTTTGAGGCAAACTGCTTTTCTCTTAATGCTTTCAGCTTGCTGACTTGGAGAAAAGGTTGTTTTCCCATTCTTTTCTAGTTGCCTATATGAAATTCTTCATTTCAGGTCCTTGATTTTAGTTTGGCTTGTCTCTATAGTTTTTAGTTTTGTTTGTTTAACGTGTGCAGTGACCAGCTGTGCTACTGAGTTCTGCAGACGTTGAACCAGTATGAGCTTTATAACTGACTGCATGATCTTCAATCCTGAGAGCTTTGATGTAGGGATAGAAATCATACTTAGTCATGTATGTTTTCAAATGTCCTGACCTAGACCTAGAAAAAAAACTAGCATGTTATTTTCTGACACTCTCTGTACTGAGCTGTCTGGGATGGTTTTCTTCTGTGGCTCTGAAGCAGATCAGATAAAGTTCGGAGCCATCCAGTAATTGCATGTTCCAAGTTCCTTCTCGTATCTATAGCAGTCCTGTTAATATTACCTCTTTAAAGCTCTGTTAGTAAATATCACTAGATAAAAGGCTACATACTCTGGATTTCTGCTCTGTAAGAGACTATTAAATAAACACAGTATTGCTCGCTGGCTAACTTCTGAGGTTAATTTCCCACTGAAGGTTTTAGTAGGCTGTTAATGGCTACAGGTCACTTGTTTCAAATTCCTGATTTTGGGGGAATTTTCTTCATTAGATGACCTCTGCTTTCATGGTTCTTTTGTTTATGAACTTGCTTTTAAGAAGAGCCAACTCTGTGTTTTTAGTATGAATTCAAAATACCTATTTGCCTGAAAATAATTTTAGGATGTGTGCTCTGTTATTGAAATAGCAGTTGTGACACCGTTGTATTGTATCTTCACTTGGGTACGTGAACTTTGCGTATTTAAAATTCATAACTGTGGGTTTTTGTTGTTTTTTTTTTGCGATAAATTTCAGAAATGCAAAGCTTAGATCGGTATCTGTGTCTATTTTACAATTAAGTTGGACAGCCAAGTTGCAGTGCAGTTGCTTGCAGGATGTGATGCCTTTTCAGCATAGGTTTTAGCTGGGTTAATGTTTTCCTCGCTCTAGAAATGTAGTGTTTTCTGTGAGGTGTCTTAGAGCTCTTCCTCATTTCTGCCACCTTTGACATCAGTTGTTGAATCATGGATATATACGCAGGAGTTTTTGTTTTTTATGGCATTTGCTAAATACACTGCCAAGTTTGTCAAGTCAAAAATATAATCAGTGTTCTACACTACATCCTTCAGTGCCTGGGGCTGAGAAGGAAATAACATCAGTACTGCTGATCAGGAGTTGCAATGAAGTGTTGTCCAGTGGACAGAATAGCAACAGTAAAGCCAGAACTGCTCAGCCGTCTGCTTCAGTGCAGCACTTCATCTTTTTGTCCCTCCTTATGCAACAAAACCTTGGTGGCAGGCCCCTCCACTGCAGGAGCATTAGAAAAGTGAAGATTTAATCTTCGCTCTTCAAAGTAAACTTTCAGCTCTTTTCCTTGCTACGACAGAATGAAAAGCATCAACTAATGGTAAATGTCAACTAACCGCTAGACTTGAAAAAACCAACAGCTGGTTTCTGCTTATGAAGCAGGGAAACAGTGTGGGAGGAGAGGCAGAGCACCTCCTCCGATACCCACTCTCGCAATAGGGAGGGAACAAAAACAAAACTGTACCGAATATGATGTTTAACCTTCAGAATTATTTTGCTGTTCTCTCATTCTTTCACTTGAATGGAAATGCTAAATGACAATCTATTTGTTTTCATGTGAAGACATCAGGAAAAGGCCTCATGCCACCTTTAAAGGTTAAATTTGTCTCGTTTCTGATAAGAAACGGGGCATCTAATTTGCTTGCAAAAGTTGTCAGTGTGCCTCAAATCCAGTGCAATGCTCCAGTTCAGCAAAATGAAATACGTTGTTAGAGAAGTGTTGAAATGGCAGCACTTAAATGCATCAGCTGCAAATCAGAATCGATGAGTTTACTTTGAGTCCAAACAGACATAGAGGAAATAGATCACAGGATGTTCATTCATTATGTAAAATCTGAGCTCTAGAATAGTACACAGATTTATGCTAATATAAATTGAGAGTAAATTGCAGTTCACAACACCACTGACCTTAATGCTAAGCAAAGTGTTTATTCTAACAGAAGGTCTATAGCCCAACCAGCTATAAGGAAAGATTAAGTTCCCTGGGTATTATGGTGTTTGGTTTTTTTTTTTTTAAATGTGTCTATATATTTGCAAAAATTCACTGAGCCTCCATCACTTTTCAGAGCTGGAAAACAGTATAGATCCACATTAGTTCATAGCACAATCAGTTTCAACTGATTTTTAAAAAGAATGAGAGTAACCGGACTAGAAACTGGAAGTAATTTTTCTGATTTTTGGATTTGAGAACTTTCTATGTCTAGACACTGATTTTACTGAGCAGATGAATCTGCCCTCTAAGAATGATAAATACTGTTAAGTACTAGAAGAATTCTTTTCATTTTTGATGAACAACTCATGCAAAAATAAATGCACAGAACAACAGTATCTCTTGTTATTTCACCTGTTCTTCCTTTAGAAGTGTCCTTTCTTGTTTGCTGACAACTCCCACTATGATGGAGCACTTGTCCAAAGACCCGGGAATTATTAACTCCCCTAGACGGGGGTGGGAAATTAGAGCTGTTGAGCAAGGTTGGAAGGATACCAACTGGAGGATATTTGTGACTGACGAGGATAACAGGAAGGGAGGGAGTAAAAGAAATGGTCAGCACTTTTGGCTTTTTAAAAGTGGGGTGCATATGACTTGCTGTTATGTTTTTGCAACGTCTTGTTTCCAGACTGTTGGCTTTGTCAGCCACATCTTTAATTTGCTCAGCCTATAACAGCTGCTTCTGCTGCTACCACAGAAAGAAAAATTATAGTTTCCAAGCCTTCATTTCTTCCCTCTTACCTATAATACTCAAGTTCCAGTCTGTCTGACCACTTTACTAGGCTTTTTTAATTAGCAGGTCTTTTGGGGGCCCTTAAGTGTGTTTTGCATATATAGAAACACTAAACAGCCTTGGAAACTCCTGAGGAGATGAAAAACATCCTGCTGGGAACATAAAATAGCACATAAAACCTGGAAAAATGATTTCTATAATTGAGATTTTTCACGTGGCCTACTAGAAGGCATCATTTTAAGTTTAAACACTTGAAATCATTTGATTAATGCAGACTCTGCAATACTTTGTTGATTTCCTTTTGTAAAAGGCTTACGGGTGTGTCTTGAAATACATAAAATGCCCATGATGAAAACTAGTGTTCAGATACTTCTGTGAGTTTTGTAGCTCAGATGTTATTACTGGATTTACTCAAGTGAGATGGGTGGAGTTTCACAATAGTCTCTTCCTTGTACCTGAGACCGCTGTGCTGCCTGGTCAACTGATGAGTTGACAAACCATTATAAAGTGCTCGTACACGTCATTCTGAAAGGTATAGTCTACCATAAAGCGTAATAGCTCTCACTGCTGCCGAGTATCTTAATATAACTGAAGGAAACAGCTTGTTCTAATCATTTGCTAATTGTACAGCACGACTAAATAATCTCTGGGATGTACCTTGGAGACCCGATAGTATGCCTCATTGACTTCTGGGGAACTGACACAGAAGGCGGTAGTTAAATTGCCCTCAGCTCACACCGTTTGCTTGTCTGTAGATCACTGGTGATTTGCCTAGAAAACAAAGAAAGGAAAGATTTAGAGTGATAGCTAAGAACATGCTCCATAGATCAGCTGATAGTTGTTCTTTACATTACCCAAGGAAAAATACCTAGCTCTGCTTCAGAGGTCTGGCAGTGTTATTGTACTTACAATTTTGGTTTTTGAGATGAAGTGTGTTGTGTTACAAGTTTTTGCTCTGAATGAAAAGAGATTATTCAGAATATTAAACTGAAAAATAGTTCTGTGGATCTTACACTTTCAATAATTTTAATATTACAAGTAGCTCTGTGGTATTTTCCTTCATGCTGTTTTTGTGAGATTATTCAGAAAGACCAAAACAAACAGAAAATGATTTGTAGGCTGTTTTTCAGTGCTGTAGGTGTTTATAAGATCCTTCTCTGAAAACTCAGATAATAAACCCGCGTTCATAGCTCTTCTGCCATAATGGAGCTGATGTTTCATTTCCTATTTTAAATAAATAAATCCTACTTAAATACTCAGAAATGCAGGTCTAGGTAATAGTCTGACCTTTTTTGGTGCTAAGCAATCAAGCCTGATGAAACCTTCAAAAAATGTATTTTTCAATAGCTCTGAATTTTGCTGCATCCTTGGCCTGCAATGTAATCAGTTTTCTCCTGTCCTTCAAGTGCTGTGAATCGGATGATGGGATTCTCAGTGCCTTCCAATTCTTGGCATTTGGCATGTTTTGAAAATGCAAAGCTTAAGTAACAAATATTCAAGATTTTGCTACAGCCACTTGCTTATTAAATTGGACTCATGTAAATGAGTCTAGTATCAAGTATTATGTATTAAATTTAAAAGGAAATATTTTCAAATATATACTTCTCAGTGGTCTAAGGATCCCATATTTGAAGAGTTTTTAGTCTGAAAAATACTATAATTATACATCATATGCTGAAGAAGACTTGTTTGTAGTATTAAACCTTCGTGCAGTTTCACAGAAGATGTTCTGAGAATTTCAGATCCATGTTGAGTGTAGCTACATCATCTATGCTCAGATGAGTTCAGAAACATGCAAACTTGAAAACTATTTGGAGATTTCAAAAATCTCACATTTGTGGAACATGACGGGGGGAGGGAAGAAACAACAAAAAAAACCCACACCACCCCTCAGGGTGTGCTTTAATTACAGAATGCCCATTATGATAATACATTTTATGCTGGAGGTCTACACTGTACAAAAGCCACTAAACCACAGTCTCCTTTTACAAATCCTATGTCACCTATTGCCTGGACACACAGTCATTAAAATAAACTCGGCTGCAATGACAGGCATAAGACAAAGACGTAAGATTTCATTTCAACTTCCAGTAGCTTTTGTAGTTTGAAATTATTCTAGAATTTGATCTTAATTCAAGTAATCTTTAAAAGCATTCAAATAGAAATAGCTGAGGAAGAAGACCAGCATATTAAATCAAGTGATAATATTTTTCAACTGCTGCAGTGTTTCTAGAATTTGATACAAACTTTTTTTCTCTCAAGATTCCTATTTAATGTTATACCCAAGAACGTTTTCTAGCAGTATTAGAGGACGTATTTTTGTAACCTTCCAGTCATAAATCTTGTCTTGATTCTAGTTTCATTCTTTACTCTGTGTCTTTCCCCTAGACAGTAACTGCATCAATAAGAGGGAGATATAGGCTTTCACATCTCTGCACTGCATCAACGTTAGGATCCCTTTGTACTAGATACTATGCAAACACAAAACACAGTAACTGCCCCTACCCAAACGCTTGCAGTAGGTGGTATTCGACGTAGGCACACAGGAAAGGATCGAGGCAGCCTGCTGGGCACTGGTTTCAGTTTGCCAGCTCCCTGACTGATACCAGCCTGGATTTTGCTGGCTTTGCTGAAGGTTTGAGTGGTTCTAGTAGATGTTAGGGGTCATGATAGCTGTTTCTAAGCCTCTTCTCTTGAGATGAAGAGGAAGGTACCTGTTTGAGGAGACAACCACGGAAGTAAATGCTGCTAGACACAAGAGTGGATTTCTTGTTAGGGAAAATTGGGTAACGTGGATGGGAAGCAGAAAGGGGCTAGATCTGGTGGAGAATGGAGACCTAAGAGATGGAGGGCTGAGATGCTGCCCTTGCTGTGGCATTTTGTCTGAGCAGATGAGAGAATTCTGTAGGAACATGGGATGAAGAGGAGATCAGTGATGGCTGGATGGTAAACTGCAAAGAAAGAACAAAAAGCATGTAGATATTGTCTAGCCAGGAAGACTTAAAAATAAATGTCTGGACTTTGCCAATGGAAAAACATTGGGATCAGTCAAAGTGATGTGAAAGAGTTTAATAAAAAAAAAAAGTATGAATTTATAATTCAACACGTAATGTTCAAAGTTTTCCTGTGTTCACTATTCACCTCAGTTGGAATAAGGAGAATAGGGCTGTTTTTCAGAATGATCTCTGTGTTTTCTTATTGCTCCTGACTTGAAACCATG
Organism: Tragopan temminckii; assembly: GCA_028571105.1. Classification (NCBI taxonomy): domain Eukaryota; kingdom Metazoa; phylum Chordata; class Aves; order Galliformes; family Phasianidae; genus Tragopan; species Tragopan temminckii. Next base: position 7,160,486 of record JAOWBP010004015.1, read on the forward strand.
TATGATTATAATGATCAGCACTGACACCTTCATTTGATTTGATTAGTTAGTGTGAAGATTATCAGCCCTTTCCTTCACAAAGCCTATCAGCAGAGCAGTCTTCAGGAGTGGACAGAAGGGAATAGTAAGGTTTGTGGGGCAGCACTTGTAATAAGTGACAAATGTGGCACATCTCTATGGCCTGGGTATTAAGTGATCAGAGGAAACACCACTGCCTAAGACTGGGCTGAAGGAAGGTAAGTGAGGATAAGCAGAGGGCAGAGAGCTGGGCTTGCTGCCGGCAGTGCTTTCTGCAGTGCCTTGGATGCAGGAGCAGGACCGGCCTGTGGCCCAGGGGCAGCACAGCTGCATAGCGTATCTAGTAGAGGGGTTGCAGCAGCTGTATTCTGGCTCAATTGCAAACCTGTCAATGAAAGGCATTAATCACGTTCTTAGACTTTGTGTTATGTAATGGTTTGGTTTTTATTTATACTGCATAAATGTTTCTGATGGAAGACCTTAGTTCAATTTGGGCGCCTCTGATACCATCTATGTAGAAGAAGCCTCACATAAAAGAAGGGCTGCTTTAAGCAGAGATCTGTAGGAATGCTACATGTTGATGAACAGTAATTATCAGATCTGTGTGCATTCTATAAACCTTACTAGTGATGAAGCCTCCATTTTACACCTCTACTTTGTAAATTACCAGTCTGGTGGGAGTTCATATTATCTTTAATAGCAGCCGGTTTTGCCGCTGAATTCTAGCGGATTGGGACCACAGTTGAAATAATTGATAGATTTAATCTTACATGCCATTATTGTAAACATCCTTTTCGTTTTTAAATTAATGAGAAAGTTGAGTAGTTCTACTTGAAGTTTTCCCACCCTCAGTTGCACTCTTTCCCAACTTCCTGACTCGTTTCAGGGAGAAGTCACGTTCTTTCGTTTTCTCTCTGCTCAGCTTGTCTCTGTTCCCATTGCCGCTGATCTCTGCTCACAGAAGCAGTTCCAGCTCAGTGATGAGTGCCAGTCACGATAGCAGAACAAGCCAGAAGTTGTAAACTTATGATTAAAAGCTTGCAAACTTGGAAGTGCTTAGATGCCAGGGTTTAAAACTCATTGCAACTTTATTAATGACACCCTGGGGGAAGAATCTTTTAATAGTAAACACATCCAAACAGATTTGAGCTAAAAAAGCTGAGTTTACTTTATTTTGGTTGCATGTGTACTACAACTTTATCAAGAGATGATTTAGAGGAACAGCAGCGACGTCTTAGCTTGGATCTCGTTAAACTGAAAGTCCTCCACAACTGAAAATGATTTTTCAGCTTTATGGAAGCTTCCCCTCTCCCTCCCCTCGTGGCATTCTGCAGTTTAAAAAGAGCTGTGCCTTAAACAGCATTTGAGCTTACTCAATAATGAACTCTAATTTTTTTCTCTCTTTTTTTTTTTCTTGGAACACACATTCCTGTACTGTTTTTGGAATGATGCGTGTGCCAATGTGTGTCTATTCATATTCTTCTCTCTGGTAGTTCTACGTAAAAACTCCTTTACCCAAGAAAATGGAATCTTTGTGTCTTTGTCTCCTCGCTAGCTTTCAGGCATGTTTTGGCAGGAGCTTCAGCTGTCGAGGCACTGGAGAGGAGGGGCTTTGCAGTCATTTGTCAGCTTTTCTTGCATCTGTAATTTTTTGTCCACTCAGCAGTACTGGAGGGGCTTAGAAAAGGGGGACAGCTTGTAGTTGTTGAAAGTTAAACTCTTTAAATAATTGCCAGACCATAACGGTTTGAGGAAGGTGTGCACAGGAGGAGAAACTACAAAAGCTTCAGCTTAATACAGCTGTAGGTTTAAAGATCTAGAAAATTTTCTTTTTGCTGAATTGTGTGCCTTCTCCCTACATGTGCGTATGGGCAGTGTTACTGTGCTTATAGGCTTGTTCACTGTACTGATAAACTGGCTTTTTTTAGAGGTGAAGAAAATGATTTCAAGGCTGTTTAAGACCAGGTTCCTTCCAACCAGTAGCTTTTTAAAAATATTTTTTCCTCTGACTTTTGTCCTAATCCTCTACTGCAGTTTTCCTTCATAGCCCATGCGCTTTCATCATCATGTGTAACATAATCAAACAAGAAATTAGTTGATTTTTTCTTTTTATTATTGGAAGATAGGCTCCTTCATATCAAGTAAAGCATTTTTCATCCTTAGCTTTTTACGGAATATAAACGTTGATCTCTCCTCATTTCAGTAGGGTATTTAAGCTCAGGACTCATACTGTGAGCTGTTAATTAATCAGTGTGACAGATGAAGCAAGTATCCGACTATGAAAGAAAACCTTACTTCAGTGACTAACAATGAGAATGTGAGCCCAAGTGATTTAAAGAATTTTTTTGTGTGAATGTGTGATAAGGAGTCTTAAGCTGTTAGAGGCGACGTTGTTTTTTCGCTCAGCTTGTGTCTCTGCACAAACATTAAAGGACTCATCAATATTTTGTCTTGAAAAGTCTAGACAGCAGTTAAAAGAGGCTCTCCTACAGCTTGAAGAGATCCCATTTCCCATAATTAATAACAGGAAGCGAGTAAATAAGGCTTTGCTGACAAATGAAACAGCAATGGCAACGTGGATCCAGAAACATTAGCTCCTAGCTGAGAAATGCAGCTGAGGTCTGTTGGTATTAGAGGGAAGGATCATCGTGAAAGCCCAAGAGCTTTGCTCAAGCCTAATTCAGTTATACGATAGCAAATCAAAGGCGCAAAAAGCACAATAATGCATTTTCATTATGATGTGATTCCTGACCTTTGATTACATTTGTACACTAGTCCAGAAATGCTTCCCTCTGTCATTATTTGCACTCTTTGAAGGAGGTTTTCGTGTTTATTTAAAAGCTACCAGAAAGCATTGCAGACATTTCCGGGAACAAATTGTATATACGTATTTTAGGAAAATAAGAAAAGAAAGGAAACTTAAGGAAAAGTTGGTGGTGTTTTTGTGTTTGTTTGTTTGTTTTTTAATTTTTCCTCTTTTAGAGACTGTCCTTTCCCTTCTGATATAATTTTTCAGAAAGTGGTTGGAAACCCTTTCCTCTTCCCACTCCCCTTCCAGTTCCTCTCCATTACGTCACTGAGCTGTTACGGTCATTTTGGCAGCTGCACATTGCTCTGCCTGCCGTGCTTATGACTAGCTTTGGTTTTGGGTTTACTTAGTGGGGAAGAGAGGGGAATGTGTTTTCCTAGAGGAGCAGTGATAAGTCCATCTTAACACCATGTTTATGCCAGCCCTTAAGTCTGAGCTTGTTGAATTAAGGGTTAATTGTTCCTCATTTCCACAATGTGATACAATTGTGTAATACAGTCTGTATGGCATCTTAATGCTGACCTTGAAAAGGGAAGAAAAGGCAATTTATTTCACTGATTTTTTTTTTGATTTTTTTTTTTTAGACACTCCAGTCAGTGAATTCCTACTTTAGCTATTTAATTTACAGTTAACTACTGGAATTATTTTTTTCTCTCTGTAGTAAGCCCAGCAGCTCATATACTAAAAATGACAAGGTAGACCCAAATAAGCCTGTTTGTAGAGCTAATGTTTTCCTTTTCTGTACATTTTATAAGATTAACCAGCCATTGCTGTACAGGAGCATGGCAATGAATACTAAATAGTCCTTCCATAAGACATTTTGGAAGGAATTCAGTAAATTCAAAAAAGATATCCTAACACTGTATCCTATATCCGAGTGCATATTCCAAATTTTAAGCGTAGACTTTTTCCATTTGACTTTGAAAATACGTAATTCCATAGTTTGCAACTGGATTTCTGATATTTGCTAAATGCATTTCCGTCCTGTTAAATACAGAGTGCTGAATTCTGTCATCCTGAATCATGCATGCCTATATCTAGCTAGACTTACAGCTTTTCTTGAGACAGCTTAGGGGATGTGATATTACTTGACTCAAGTACTTGGCTTCTTAGTGCAAATGACTAATATAATAAGAAAAAAAAATCAAAAGGCAGTGGATGAATTCATTTTCAGGGTATACCTGCATAGTTATAAACTACTGTGTTAAGCTTTTGGGGTTTGTTTCGTTCTGGTGGTATTTTTTGTTTTTTGTTTTTTTTTGTTTGTTTGTTTGTTCGTTTGTTTTTCAGAGCTGTAATATTTAGTGCAGTTCCAGTTCCTATGGGAATTTTCTTTGTAGACAAGAGACTTCTTTACAACAAGAAAAGTCAGATTACAAAGAAAAACTGTGAAGAAAATAGTGCAAATTTATATAATTTTTTGACCTTCAAAAATAAGATGTTTACATGCTGCACATAACTGACTGAAGTTTAAAATTTCTATAATTTCATAGAAAATAATATGAAAACCTGTTTAGTAAATAACTTGAATGTCTTCAACTGTACGTCACAAAGAGCATTTTTACATTGAGCATAATCCTTGTATTCAGCTTTTGATGTGACTTTTGCATGCCTAAGGAGGGAACTTCAGTGTGTAGGATGAAGGAGGGAACTTTAATGTGTAAGATGATTCGTTTAGAATGAAAGGTGATGTAACACTATTCAAATATTTGAATCTTAAGATGATATTACAGATCAGCAACACAGCACTGCTGCTTAATGCACCACAGCTTAGTGCGGACTGATCAAGTGCCTATTTTGCAGAAATTAACAAATATACTAGACTGTAGAGTAGTGTAAAATATGGCTCCTGGTATAGGCCTGCTTTAAGAGATGATAATATGAAAAAGTATGGTCATAACAAGACCGGATATTGGTAGCAGAATTCTGTTATCTTAAACTCATAGATATGTGGTTTCCAAGTGAAACTCTCCTGAGAACTGGCAGTTTCCAGGCTGCTCTATAGATTTCCTGTTTATTTTATATGATGCTGGAAATACTATCTGATGCTGTAGTACTTGTTTCCTAAAAAGGTGAAGGCAGTACTTTTTCTTTTTTTAATAGGATATTATCCAAAGCCCACTCTGTTAAAGTAGAAAGATTAAAAATAGCTGTAAGTATTCTGATTAAACCACACCTTTTAACAGTATTTATTTTTTGTCTTCTAAGATTTTAAAGAACTTTGAGTATGTTCTTTGTGTGTGTGATCTGACCTGATGTGTTTCTTCTCCAGTTTTTTAAAGTATTTTCATTTGTCTTATTAACTGAAGGGCAAGAGAATTTTATTTGACCTGTTGGTAGGGTATTTGGTGGTCGGGTCTCTTTTTAAAAAGCAAACAAATGAAAAAAGCAACTAGAATAAAAGTAAAGGAAAATACATTCACACTCAACTTTGAATCTTAGTTTCTAATCACATCCCAGACAATTTTTAAGCACTTGTATGGTTTATTCTTAAGTACTTCCTACTAGGACGGGAACTGTTTCATAAAACGTTTTAATTCACAGAAACTGGATAGCCCCACTTGTTTTAATCAGTAACCTAATTCTGGCATGCGATTTAAAGATTATATTCTCATTAATCTTCCTTTTAAATAAAATAATGTTTATACAGGTGAGAATGCTGTAGAATTACTGTGAAAGTAGATGCATACAGATGGAACTGACTTAAAGAATTTTATTTTTATCATCCCTACTGTTGGTCAGTTCTTGGCTCTTCAGAAGCTCTCCATGCTTCTGAAACCTTTCTCTCTGCCTTACATCCTAGAAGGGAACAATTAGGAAGGGCAGGAGTTCTCACTGTGGTCTCTATCCTGGCAGATGTAGCACTGACTAAGAGGTTGAGAGAGGGTGGAAAAAAAGGTAAATGAAACACACAAAAACAGTACTTCTCATTCAAGCATACTCCAAATGCTGATTTGGAAGAAAAGACTTCTGCTTAATATACAAATTAGACACAAATTTTCGTCTGTCTTCAACCATTCGAGACTCAAAATGATCTGCATCGCTGTCAATCAGAGGAAGGAATGATAAAGTATAGTAAGAAGTTGCATTTTTCCTTAGGCATCAGGTGAGTAAGGGAATACATTCTCAATTTATTGTTTCTTGGTTTAACTATTTAAGTCCTGACACATCAAATCAATGTATATGATGATATCTTTAAAAACTACTTTTGGAAAAGCCAGGAGATGGGAATGCAACAATGAAACTGGGCTTATGTTAGATTAAATCTTCTCTTTTAAGAAGATAAAACTTTTAAGTTTTTATAACCACCTTTGCTCCTTTCCAGAAATGTTATTTCACACTGGTAAACCAAATACAATGTGACTAGCTAAGAAGTGATTTTTTTTTTTTAGGTTCAACATCAAGGCATCTAGGGAGACAAAATAAAGATCAGGAACATTTTTCTTTTCTACTGTTTGGGTTTTTTTGTTTTGTTTTGTTTTTTTTCTCACAGCAAGTTCTATTCTCTTCTGTAAATAGCCAGTTTTTGGGGTTTTTTTTTGCAACTTTCCATCCTTCCTTAGCTTCTATACTTGATGCAGGTGTAGTAGAAGTCTTCATTTATGATACAGGATGTGAGCTTTATTAAATAAGAAAACTTCAGACTTTACAGTTTTCTTTTTTCTAAGCTCTGTGTTTTCCTTGAGTATGGTTAGAACAGGGCTGGGAACTGATACAGCCAAACCTGTTTCATGAGTACCTAAATCATACTATTCAAGAAGAAGCTTTTTAATAAATCATTCCCTTCACAGTAGTTCAAACAGTATTTTGGTGAATGCCGTGGATTCTGCTTCTGAGCAGTACTGCATCTAATGCTTTCATTTTACTAATTAATTTAGCATATGTGGACATCACCATGTTAATGAAACACGTCTTCAAGTTAGAACTTGAAATACTTTTTTCAGTGATTTTTGTCCACCCTGTTTCACTTCCAGAATGGCAATCTGCATTTCACCAGCAACAGTGTCATAGTCAGCCCCCCAAAAAAACTAAAACAGAAACAAACAAACCCCAAACCAAAAAAACCCACAAAAACAAACCAAAAATGTACTGCAGGAATACACTGATTCTTAGTTGACTGAGTTTGGCCTCTGGCCCTGTTCCTCCTCCACAAATTGCTCTGATGATGGTGACGTAACAGCACGTGCCCTGGCAAACATTACCAGTGCTGTAGGTACTATAGCCTACTGTAATGACGTGGTGGTTCATTGAAGAGGTCTTAACAGTTAATTTTAATTTGATTATTTTAAAAAAACCTTTAAAATCTGTTTCTAGTGAAAGCACTGCACATCACATGACTTACTGAGATGTAGCATTGCAGAAGAGCACTCTGGCGCTCAGCATTTGCATCCTTCTGGTCAAAACTTCTCTCCGGAATCACAAATATTTCTTAGCTAACTGAAACTGGCCCTGTGTTTCTGTTGTTACTTTGATTTCAATGACACTTCATAGTATTTTCCTTAAATCTATATATCTTTTTAGAGATTTTCTCTGTGAAATCATTATACTGATCATTTTGCTTTAAATTATATAGAAACCTTTCAATAAAAATCCATGCCATGAAAGGAAATCTGTACCTATTGACAACCTAAATTTCCAGGATGATTTGACATATGTAAAGAGTAGGGAGTATATTTCAGTATATATTACTTTTTATATTTCACTCTAGAGATGTCTAATGTTGATGAGATATGCCACAAATTACATTTGTGCCCAGAAGTAACTTCAGTCAATCTTCACCTATTATGTCCAAGCACACTGCCATATTATTGACTTGCACTCTGCAGAAGAATATGTATTTGTTGAGTATTTGTATAGTTCTCTTTTCAAACATGGTAAATTTTCTAATTTTAAGTGTTTTTGTCTTAGTGAAGAAATAGCTATATATTTTGTTGGACAATATTTTTTTCACATTCTAATAACCAGTATTCTTTAATCTTCCGAGGCATTTGCTAGTGTCGAAGATCAATGTCCAGTATATGACTGACAGTTAGGAATTTCTTTTACGGAAACTATCTTAAATTTTAAGATAGATCAAAATGTCCATATGGGATCTGTACTTATTAGAAATAGTATCTTCATTACACACCTCAAATAGATCAATCTTTACAGAAAGTAAAGATTATTAAAGATTATTTCAAGTGTGTACTTAGCGTTCTTACAAAAGATCTAAACTGGAAGGTGAAGGTAGCAGTGATGACTAGGCTATTCTGCTTAATTCAGGAGAAACTTGGGGTTTTCCATGAAGACAAGTCCACTGAGATAGCTGACATCCAAACAGCACGGTTCCATGACTTGGGGAAGAGCAGCCTGCTATAATTTCTGTAATTCTTGAAGATGCTTTTCAACAACAGTAGTCTCTCTTGAGTCTTCTCATCTTTAATGATGAAGGCTTCAAAAACCTAGAAATATGTTATTGAGTACCTTTGTCAAATACTACTTTAGCTCTAATCATAATCAGAGGATGAGAAGATCTTTATCTTGTCTAGTTTGCTCCATATGTCACTTCTTTTGTGAAGGCAAAATCTTCTGGTAGCAGCAGAATTGTTTTAAACACAGAGCTGACTCTCATTTCTTTTCTTCTCTACCTAAATATCCCAAAACTCATCCTTCCTCTCTCCTGAATAAATTTGCATACTCCTTTAATAATTGCAATTCTCTTCACGTATAAAATATAAGGTGGGTGTGGATTGGGATGTGCTAGTTTTATTAATATAGAATGTATATGTAATCTCAAAGACTTGCTAGGCATTATTCTGTTTTTGTTCATTGGTTTTACTGGATCTTTAACTTGAAAAGTTGGCATAAGTAGTTACACGTGCTCATAATGGACTAACAGCTTTTTACTAAAAATTATGCATTAGGTACTATTCTACACAAAATGTCTTGCACGAGTTTTCCACAAATTGTCCATGGGTTGTTAATTATCCATTATGTTTGAAAATTTTGTTAAAAGCAACTTTGAGTTACTTCTGACCCATTAGATTAAACACTTAATAACTTAATGGGAGGTCACATTGTTGTGCCTGCATGAGAGTGAGAGAAAGTAACACGGCTCAATATGTTGAATAAATACGGCCTCTGAATGCTCGTTTCCCAACTTATATGAATTCTTCATATACAGAAATGAATCACTGTATACTATTCATTGCTATTTTTTAACTGGGAAACTGATAAATATTTTTATGACCACAGGTAAGCAGAAGGCTCATTTTTTCCACCCCACAAAACTTCTACAGTTCAAAACTTGTTCTGTTCCATGTTAAATTTCAGTGAAAGTTAAGAATGAAGAGATCTGTCTAAACTGTTGATTTACTACTGAATGGGAAAGAGCTATTCTGGAGTCAGTATATCTGTTTTTGAAGAAAAATCTCCTTTTAATCCTTAGAAACGTTTTTCAAGGGAGTTTTCATAAAAAATGGCGCAACTTCATTTCAAGTGCAACTTCATGAACCACTATTTTCCAGCTTGACAGAAAAGTTGATATTCAAAGGCAGCACTACTTGTGAATTAGAAGTCAAACATGAAGTGAAATCTTTTTACGTTTCTGGTGAGAAGTGGCACTTGATCCTTGAGGCAAACAACTTCTCTTCAACCTACATGACACATTACATCACATTACTAACAAGTGCACTGGCAAGGCTAGAAGATGAAATGCCACTTTCTGTTAAGTTAAAAGTAGGGCACATTTTTCCATTTCTGAAAGCTCTATCATTTCATATAGTTGCTCTTGCAAATGAAAAATGGCAATGCTCCTGTACAAAAGTGATCTATGTATTAGAGGAAAGCAGCTTATGTTGAGCAGTGTGGCACAAGAAGATGCCAAGCTTTTCACGAGGAGAGCATGTAGCACAGTCATGCAGAGATTTACAGAGCCTCAAAAATTTAGTTATGCTAAGTGTTTCATTTTGAACTAGACAGTAGAATGAATAAAATTTAATTATGGTTGTATTTTTATTTTAGCAAGCTCAAAAAATATAGTGATCTTGTAGATGATAAGGATACTTTTGGAACCTAGATGGAAAGGAGAGAGAGAGAACATACAAACATTTTTGGTTTTGTGTGTCAGTATACTGATCAGATTAATACAGCTAGATTCTGAGATTGTTATATGGCTGTATGTCTATGATAAACCATATAGAGTTGCCTAGATTGTGTTATTATTGTATTGCAGTGTCTGAAATAATCTCAATTTCCTTTGTTTTATACTGAAATGAATAAAAGGAAGCAAGCTTAATACATCTTCCCACAGTGTAGCAGTCAGGGAAAGAGCAGGAGGAGTTTCTCATCTTACACCACTCTGAATCTGTAACAGGAGCATGGGTTGCCCACTGGCTTCCCCAGTAACTTGCTCTTTCCTTTCTTAAGCAGGAAGAAGGAAAGTTTATAAGAATGTTTCAATCAATACAAATAGGTTTTCTTTTGTAGATATTTCAGTGCAACTCTGATGTCTACATTGGAGTTGTTCTACGTAGGACTAAAGGCTCTTCCATAGAGGTAACAGAAAGAATGAAGAGAATTCTTTTCTTTGTTCTATGGTTTGATAAATTGCCTTCTTTTTCTTTCCTTTTAATGTCTTTGACACAATTTTATTTTTAAGGTTTTGAATTGGGGAAGTAGAAAAACAAAGTAAAACTTAAATACAAGCAATAAGATGTAGTAAAGAATGAAACTCTAGCTCACAAAGGCTTCTGCTTATAATAATAATAAAGGCTGGAATTGTAATTAGCTTTTTTGGAATGTTTTTCACTCCAGCTGCACCAGACAATACTCTCACTTGTAGTTATACATACAGACATATCTACTTATTTTCCTTCACGTTGCAGCATGTGTACTTCCCTAATTGGCAGCTTGCCATGTATCTGGGGAAAACAAGATTGTATTAGCAAGGGGGAGAGACTAAGATTTCACGTCTGCTGTGCACAAATATCTTAGTCAGGTTAATGGAGAAGAGATTTAAATTAAATTTAGTAATTTGTATCCTAACGCACTTAGAGCCCCCACATGGAGAACCATGATTTGCAAATAATCAAAAGTCCAACTCAAAATTCAGGCTGCCCTTGCAAGACTTCATATTAAGACAAACTTCTAGTGGCAGTTAATGGTGGTTCTGTGTAGATAAGTAGCAAGAGTAGACACATTTAATAAAGTCACTTATTTTTGTCTTAATGTTGGAACTGAAATCAAACTGCACCGTAGATAGAAGCAAGATGAATGAATACAATGCACTCAAAAATAAACACTCCTTATTACATTCTAGAACAACAGCAACAAAAAGATTCACAGCCCACATATAGCACATATCAGAGAACAGCTGATGAAGTAATGAGTTCTATCAGGTATGTATCAATGGACGCATTGTTATTGATCACTTGGCACCAAGTTTATGTGGTTTAGCTAGGCTAGTCTGGTATAACTTATTTCACTGCAAGTACTGAATAAAATATACCTCCTTTGGAAACTCTTGGTACATGTTGTATTTCTCTTTCAGCATCGTGGCTTGTTGTCAGAACTAGGGAAGTGATTGTTGCCCTGTACTTAGCAATTGTGAGCTTGCATCTTGAGCACTGTGTTCAGTTTTGGGCCCCTCGCTGTAAGAAAGACATTAAGGCATTGGAGTGTGTCGAAAGAAGGGCAGTGAGACTGGAATGCAATGCTTATGAGGAGCATCAGAGGGAACTGGGATTGATTAGTCTGGAGAGAGGAGGCTCAGAGGAACCTTATCACTCTTTACAACGTCCCTGAATGGAGTGTCACCTGGGTGTCAGTCTCTTCTCCCAGGTGGTTAGAGACAGGATGAGAAGTAATGGCTATAAGTTGCACCAGGAGAGGCTTAGGTTGGATATTAGGAAAATTTATTCTCCAAAAGAGCGGTTCAGTATTTTAACAGGCTGCCCAAGGAGTTGATGGAGTCACTGTCTCTGGAGGTTTTCAAGAAATATGTAGATGTGGTGCTTAGAGATATGGTTTACTGGGCATGGTGCTAATGAGTTGATGGTTGGACTTCATCTTAGAGATCTTTTCCAATCTTAATTATTCTATGGTCTTAAGCAAAACCTATCATGAGTAGAACCAATTGTAACTCTAGATCTTGTGTGAGAAGTCAAAGATTTTGATGGCAAAAGGAGAAGTCAAGTTGTGCCAAATACATCTATGGAAGAAATAAGGTCTAACTAGCTCTCTAAGTTGTAGAAGTTGTTGTTTTGCTTTTTCTTTTTGTAGTTCTTTTTAAGCAAGCATTTTTCTATCTTAAAATACTACAGAAATCTAAGACTTTTTAAAAGTGATTTCAGACAGACTTGGTGTTGCACTTAAATTCTGCTGTCTCTTTTTCTGTTTGGTGCATGAAGACTGCTTGTGGTGATTCAGGTGCTACAGATGATTGACAGAATCATAGAACCATTTGAGTTGGAAGGGACCCTTCAAGACCATCTAGTCCAACTCCCCTGCAGTGAACAGGGGCACCTACAGCTGGATCAGGCAGGGATGGTGTATCCACCACCTCTGTGGGCAATGTGTTCCAGTGCGTCAATCATCCTTAGGGAGGTTCCTAACATTTACTGTGTTAATAATTACAGACAGCAAAGTACTGTGTATTTTGGAGACTTTATACTTGCCAGTGTAAGGAACTGAAGGAGTAACAGTAATTGAATTAGACTCCTAGGACTTTCTCACATGTACTATCTGTGATAGCTTGCCTAAGTCTGTACTGAGTGGGTACTGAAAAGAGTTGAAAGTATTACAAAATGAATCAAGCAGTTCTGTTTTAGTTCTGTAAAACCAAGATGATCATCAATTAACATCTTAATAAATTTATGATTCAATCATTAGTGATGATAGGAAGAAACTATATTAAGAACAGCAAAATTGTATCATGTTTATTCTTATCTTGCATTTTCTAGCTGATTTCTTGAATTAAGGACTTTAGTAACCTCCCTGCTGTATTCAGCTGTGGGGCGGGGGGAAGACACTTGAATACTTGTCATCTACTGATGTAACAGTTGATGTGATCACCAGGAGTTTGAAGAAAACTTGGAACTGATACAGCTGAACTTCAACCCAACTTTGCTGTGAACTTGTCCAGCGTCCTCCTAAAAGACATTTATGTCCATAAAGAAAATTGGATAATTTTTGTTTTCCTCCTTAACCCTTCAGTTTCCAAATACAGTAGTCTGGATGGGTTTAGCTAACAAAAAAAAGCATGGGGTAAAAAAATTTCCCAGGATCTCCTAAGCATCCTCACTATCCTCTTAAATACTTATTTAGGTGTTTTAGCTGTAAAAATCCAACTATTACATGATGCACGTTGTATTTCTCATCCATTTTTATCTAGCTCACTTCAGTCTGTGTGCTGGCTGGTAATTGTGGTGACACTAAAGAGAGGATACTTTTCAACATATAGGAGGTAGGAGGTATAACTTAATCTCCTTTATCATCCTCCACTGAATTCTCTTTGTCTTTTCCCATCAGCCAAATCTTTCTTCTTACACTGGCCTGATTCTGGTTTCACAGTTTTGAGGATGAGCCAGTTCCTCTTTCTGGTCCTTTTTCAGGGATTTCCAATGAGAAATCACGTATCTTAAAATCTTGCCTCCAAAAATAAAATAAAATATGAGTTGTGATTCAACAAAGTGGTTTAAAAATGACATGACCACGCACACTGTGTAAGTTTTCAGGCATGTATACCTTGCTTCATTCCGCTGAAAAGACATTTTTTTTCTCCAAAATGTCTGTATTTGCTTCTTCATCTTCTTGCTCTATCATGTAAAATCCATTCTCTTTCCCAAGTGTTCAAATGAAGCAATCTAGTTTTATTAGGCTGCCTACAGGACGGTATTAATACTTAAGTAGCTGCTTACATCTGAAGTTTCCATGAATCTCTCTCAGCCTGAAATTAGTTGTTTTAACTTTTCAAGGCAAGCCACTTACTGAATATTTGGTCTTTGTAAGGATCCTTTAATAAATACAGAAAATATCTGTTAGGATCAGGGTTGCATGACCATGGGTAAATCATTCTTATGAAGAAATAAATAAAGTGTTTGACTAAGAAATATTAATTGAAATTTAAGTTCTTAGTTCAAGAGAAGAGAGGGATGAGATGTTTGTTTCAATGTTACTGCAACAGACTAATACTGGTATGTTGAAGAAAACTTTTTAAAGATAGATGTTTTTGATCTCTTTAGAAGGTAGACTAACCAACTGTGGAAGGCAAGAATGCCCAACTTCCATTTAATTTGTTTCATAGCAAATTTTAAGATTTGATTTTAAGCAATATGGAAATAATTTGAGGAATAAGATAATTAGTATTGTCACAAAATTATGTGCAAGTCTGTCATAATATCAGTCATTAATGCTGTGTTTAGGAATTGTATTCTTGATTTATTTATATTCCCATTTTGAGAATGGGAATGCTGCTATACACGTGAGACATCTTTTCTTATTGATTTTAGAGTGGGATAATATTCATGACTTTTCTGAGGCTATGAGAAATATGTTTTCTGTACATTAGATGTTTTGATTTTCAACTAAAAGGTTGAGTTCCACAGTGCCACCATATTTTAAAGATTAAATCCACACGGTAGTATATGGAATACAATATCCATTGTTCATACTTCTTGAATGACTTGGAATCATGTGTTAACATGATGAAACCAGATGGGATGTTCAAATACCAAACTCCATTCAGTACTAGCCAGATGTCTTTCCTGGAGAATGGGGGAGGGATTCTCCAAATAGCAATTTCATAGATGAATTAACCTTCAAATTTTGATAAACTGATTCAAGAGAATAGTTAGTAGTTTTCTGTCTGCATTCAGGCAAACTTGATCAAATCTCATTTCAGCTTTTGGCTTCAGATGTGGACTTTATCATCTGACCCTAAATGTTTGTGGTTTTCTTTTCTAGCTTAAATTAAGGTAAAATTAACCTGACAACTAAACAGGTTGTAGTGCTCCAACTAGCGTTCATACAGGAAAAAATAAAAAAAAATTAAAAAATGGAAAGAGAGGGAGTAGAGAACAGGTAAAGTCAAAAGCAAGATGTAAAATGTAGCACTACGTTTAAAAAAGTTAAACATTGCCAAATGCAGTCAATTAGAAAGGTTGTATCCATAAACAAGAGATACAGCTGTGAGTGTTGCCATGTTTGCAAAAAAATGCATAGCTATCTTTTTTCTTTCAAAAAACAAACCCAAGACAAAAACTCTTCAGTTATGCTACCTTTGAGCCTTACACAAATTTCACTACAGTGGGCTTGCAGCAGAGCAGAGACTGTAAATATGTTTTGACAGCTGCTACAATCTGAGGGCTTCTTAAGGAAATGGGAAACAATATAGATTTTAATTCAGAAATACTCTCATATAATAAGGAATGCCCAATATCTTCCAATGTAGAATGCTTTTTTTAAAAGTGAATCTCATTGCTTGTCATAAAATAAAGTGTGAGTTTTCAAACAGAAAAATTGAAAAGTAGGTCTTCTCCCCCATGTTTCTCTTCCATGCTGTGTTACTCTCACTTATTTTACTTTTGTGCAGTAAGAGAAATGCCAGCCAAATGAAGTTTCTAAATATATAATACTGTATGATAAATCTTTGGCAAGAAGGGATATGCAGTTCTAGTCTTCTTTATACTCACCAGCTCTTTCTGTAGAAAGCTAAGAAAAGGAGCAAGAAGGCTCAATGAGATCTTGCAGCCAAAGGCCACAACCTCCTCCCCCATAAAAAGAAATCTCAAATTTTCTTAACTGTTTGATCACCCATCACAACACCCAGAGCACATGGTGAATCCAGAGGGTGTCCAGCAGGAAATGTGCTGTCTGTTCTGTGTAAATCCCAAAGAAGGGAAGAAAGGGGAGGACGTAGGCACCACATAGTGCTTTGCACAGCAGAGGAGAAAAGAGGAAGACTAGATCTTAACGCTATCAAGTTTAACTCAGTGAATTTCCTATGGTGAATTTGAAGGCCTTTAGTTTTTCATAATCTACTTATATGAGGTGGCAGTCTCTTTCCATCTTCACGTGTGCTGGAAACATGTGATGGAGTCCTAACCCACAGAAGCCTTAGGGGATTACTCTATTTGGTTTAACCTCCACTGAACTAGTTGCCACAAAACAGGCTTTGTGGGAACAGGTGCGCTGCCATCTTGGAGAACCAACTCAAACAGTTACATAACTAAGAAATATTTTCATGAATGGGATGCACAGTTTCCCTTGACCTATTTCTTTCTTAAAATTCAGAATTCTTTGTCTTGTACAGAGTTAATTTGTTCTTCAGCAGAAACTTCTTGATTCCCCCTAGCTTGGATCTGGAAACAAAATGCCAGATGAGTCTCACAGATCGAAGGTATCACTGTCCCGTATTTCGAGTCACTGAAATTTCAGGAGTAAATGTTCTCTTTAGCATGATATTTTGTGTTTTGAGCAAACCTGACTGTCATTTTGCAAGTGAGAAAACTATGAGAGATGGTTCAGATTACAAGTTGGTGATTTTCTTGCTATTTCCACTGATAATGAAAATGCAGATTTGAAATCCTAATCTATCTTGTCAGAACTTAATAAAAATATTTGTCTATCTTTGAAAATACTCCATATGAACACCATTTTAGTTGCATATGTACTTGGAAGTAAAACAACAATAAATCCAAACAAGTAAAACAAGCCTTCATGAAATCCTCACAAATCTCATCCTATCCTCAGTAGCATTTCCTATTTAGGTCAACTAGATCCAACTTACATACTGTGAGTCTACCCTTTGCAGGTGAATACTAAGAGGGGGGTTAGAGCTTGGTGATCCTTAAGGTCCCTTCCAACCCAAGCCATTCTATGATTTTAATGAAATGGCAGACCAGACTGATGAGGAGCAGCTCACAAGGATAATGTGGATTGTTTGTTTGTTTTTGTTTGATTGGTTTTCTGTTTTCTTTTTGCTCTGGAACACACCCAAGCTCTGACCCCAGCTCACTTATATTCTCTTTTCTTCACTTTCATGTCTATTGTATATTAGGAAGTAGTTTATTGGAAGAAAATCCCTACATTCCCCCCCCCCCCCAAGTTTATGTAAGACTAAAGTATTATATAAAAATTACAGAAGAAGACACCTCATTTTTCATTACATCTCAGTTCAACATGGAAAATAACTTTAAAGCAAATAATTATTTGGGACTGGTTGTTTTAATTTCATTTCTTCGTGTAAAATTAATACTGAAGGCATTAAGAAGCGATCATAAGTTGGAGGATGACTGAAATGTGTATTCATAGAAAAAGCAGGTTCAGTGGTTAATTTCTTATATTTCGAATGGACTTTTTAAAGTGTGTGTGAAGGCACTGACAGTTCAAAATGGCAAATGAATCTACAAGATTAGTGTCCTATTGCCATTATGGTATTTTTTTCTGCAGATTTACTATGGCAGGTAACAATTGCAACAAGTCAGTTTAGAATTTACAGACAATAAGCTTTATATGAGTCTTCTCTGAAAGACCCTATTTTAACATTCTAAATAGTAGGCAGCGTTAATTTCATAGAATAGTAGAATGCCCTAAGATCATCTAGTTCCAGCCCCCCTGTCGTGGACAGGGTTGCCAATTTTTTTTTTCCTGTAGTTAAAATAGAAATATGACTAATATAGAAGTTTTATTAGATTTTATACTTGCTAGTCCTTGTAAGATTAATCGTTTATAAACATACAAACTTCATCTCTAGTTGCAGTCTTGAAAAGGATTCACAGCAGCCACATAAAGCAAGACAGTTGAAACCACTTTTTCCAGACAGTGAACTTCACAATTCTTTAACTGTTAGTACCTGAATGTCTGTTTCCACTGATACAGAGCAACCTCAGATCTAAGTGATCTTGATGAGATAGTAGGAGAAAAAAGTGTGAAAAATCATTTCATTCTGTTTATTTCAAGACCAGCTCTTCAGTGCTGTTTCCTTCATAGAGACAATGTCTGTTTTCAGTCTACAGAAGTAGTTGAATTCTCAGCTGTAAAAAAATACAATTATGACAAGTACACTTGACCTTCAGTGAAATTAAGGAGAGTACCACCTGCACTAAATATGTGTCTTGTAAACAGTGTTAGAAGCAAAGAGATACAGTCTGGCTAGTAATCAAGTCCAGTTGCATAGTTTACTAGAATAATGACATTCCAGATTGCTTTAAAGTTTTGGCTTCTAATTGTAACCTACTCTTAAACAAGGAGTGCTGATGAGTTGTTAGCATCTGCACTGTGAACAGGAGCAGTTTTTTGTGCTGAGATAATGCTGTCCAGCTCTAGGAAGAGCCTGTCATGTAATAAACAATTTTCATTTCTTTTTCCTGGTTCTCTTGTAGTACAAATGTTAGAAATGAAATCAGGAAACATAACAAAACTGTTCTGGGACATTTCCCAGAATCCCAAGATTAGGACAGAATTAGGCTTGTGCCTAATCGTAGAATAAATTAGTATAGTAAAATCATGAAGTAGAGGCTATTTTTGCTTTCTGTTTGTTTTTTAAACAAAAAACATACACACACACACACACACACACACACACACACACACACACAAACCAAAAAAAAAAAACAACCAAGCAAACTCCAAAGCCAATCCTCTTAAGACTATATAGCAAATGAAGATTGCCTAAATTAACTCACATATAGAAGTCATAGGAAAATCAGGCTGCTCTTCATGTCTGGAATCCAAGTATAATATTCTAGTACAGACCCCACACACACCTCTCAAGGAAGTTCTGTAAGTGTAAACCCTCGTGCAATTATCACCTCAAGGTAACGCTGTACCTAGAATAGATGTCTAGCCCACATAAGCCATAACGACAGTTCTGATGAAGTAAGACTACTTGCTGCCATTCATCCCTTTCAAGTCAGTTGTTTCCTTCTTTACTTTTCCTCCATCTTGAACATTTTGCAGCATAGCTCAGAGAAGAAAGAATGCAGAGTAAGTTGGTTACTTAAAGCTTTAAATGTCTAAATCATAATATCACATTTTTTTCCTAGGCATAGTTAGCTGGTATAGATGACAAAATGCAGGAATTCTGTACTGGAGTTTTGTGTTTCCGGTAAACTTTGTGCTGTAGTTACATGGAGTACATTTTAGTTAGATACATTTTAGGTATCCTAAGGTGAAGAAGCTAGGGATCCTAAAGTCAAAGTCCACATTTCAAGAAGGCACCAGTTCTACAAACGTGGAAAAAATCTCTAATGGTCTTGAAGGTGGTGGAATCTGGCTTGTGCTTTCTGCAGCAAAGTCCAATTACAAGTCCTCAGAAATCTCAGCAACCATCTACTAAATATGCAACCTAGGTGAATGACACATGATTGTGATATCTTTTACGTTATATGTATCAATGACAACTGCAGAATATACAGCATCTTCTATTTAATATACATGTTTTTGTAAATCAAAGTGTAAAATTATACAGACTTCGTGTAATTTAGCTTTTTTATCATTAGACTCTAAGACTTGAGATTTTCTTTAAAATTTCTGTTCAGAATCATGGATATTTACAGATAGACATGAATGTTATGATTTCTGTACAAGAAATCAGTCTATTTTGGAGGAAAATCATCCGAAATACCTTGTCTGTTTAGTGGCAGTGGGTTCTGGTTGTCTCTCCTATTTCCATAGCAAAGAGAATTAATTTGAGAGATCAATAGAGTTGCTAGCATACATTGCTTACTCCTACTCTATAATTCACAGTTCTGGGGAACATGCAACAAAGCTTTATCTTAATCTTGTATCTTGTTAAATAGAATTATGCAAATGGTATACCCTTTCAAACAAGCTTTTGTTTTTATTAATTTAGCACAGTAGTAACTAATAGCAGAAAATGCATAAAATCATTGTGTGTACTTGGGATTAAAAAAAAAAAAAAGCTAAGCCTTGATATTGCATATGTGTAATGAATGGTGTAGAGTGAAACACTGCGCTTTGCAGCATGTGAAACCTGCACAAGCTTTCCAATAATGCTAAAGCACTTGCAAAAATGTTGCACCTGGAGCAGGGAGGAGTGAAGAGGGCAAAGGTCAGCATTAGGCATTAAGACACTGACTAAACAGACTTTACACTCGGTGAAAAGTCCAGACAACCCCTGCAGTGTCATCTTACAACTCTGGTTCTCTTCTTTTCAGGACATAGTAATCCATAAATACACTCAAGTCACCAGCAGCTTAGTTCTTCCCCCTGGCCCCCTCCCCCTTTTTAACTCTCATTTTTAATTCTTACATAAAGATCTGAAATTTTAACTCTTTCTGCGTCTTTTAATAAACCTTGGGAACTGCCCTTCTTCGCTATTGTGATTTGCTAGATTTCTCATCTTTTAAAATCATGTTTTGCAAATTCTTTTGCAAAAAATTCTTTTAAAAGTGGTTACAAATGAACTAAAAATTATCCTTGATGACAGAAGCACAAACTCAATACAGGCATAAGACATTCTCTGATTTTTTAAGGCAGTTCTCAAGCTGCAAACAACTTAAATGTGTCCTTCTTCTGTATCTTCTGAAGCAGAGTCTTTACGTAAAATATGTAGTATAATACTTGTTTTTGCAACTTCCTCTGACCGTAGTTATTTGGATAGACGAAACTAGTGTCAATTGAGATGTTGCAAGAAAATAATCATGTTGGTTGCTATTGTTGCTTTTTTAATCCAACAAAAAAGTCCTCACAAAATATTTCTTAAAACTGGAAGAAACATAGAATAAAACACAAAGAAGTGCTTGTACTTTTATCATACAATAACGTCTTTCAGTTTTGCATCTATTACGCTTACTAGCTGGAATCACGAGACCAAACTGATTTTAATCATTTTGTCCAATCCCATTATCCACATCCCAAGGCTTAAGGAACTGGATAGACTGCTAATATAGTCGGGAGCCTGGACAGTACAAACAGGATGGTGAAATAGCCCATCAATTGCACATAGCCGCGCACATTTTACTGACTTCCCCCCACTATGCACTGTGCCAGGCTGCGCTTCCACACAGGATATTTCCTTCTCGCCCAGTCCTCCCCGCCCTCTCTGCAAACCACCCTGCAGAGATGCCATGCTGCCATTTTGTTGAGTTCTTGCAGCTCTTGAACAGCAGTGACAAAAGGCAGTTGAAAGTCTATTTCTTTCACACTCTGTATGAAAATGAATACAAACATTCAGCAGAAAATGATGTTTTCTCTTTTGCATGGAGATCCATATTTGCCCGTGGAGAAAAGATTTTTTAATTCCATGTGTGTTACACTGTAACCTCAGTTAATCACAAAATGGTGGCTGGAGAAAATCTGTGAAAGCTCATGACCAACTTCAGGCTCACTGATTTCTGCCCCTGTGCGGTGACTTTAGAATTACTGCCCAAGGGTTTATAAAGCTGTCTGTTTAGCGCTGGCATTAGATTGTCAATACAAACAGAAAGCTGAAATTGGGAATATGATTTAACTACAACCAGCCAAGGGTGTTTACTTTTCACTGTAAATGCAAATGGTTCTGTAGAAGTTAAAGGCATGTTTTAACACCATGTGTAAAGCATAGATTGAACTTTGAACATTGAAGTGGTTCACTAGATGTCTTTCTTACTTCAACAATAAGAATATGCTCAATGCCATTACGTGATCAGGGCCTTGGTGTGTATGTACTGGCTGAAAATATTTGGGCCTCAGGTTTGGTACTGACCCACATGCGGTGCAGTGATTTGACCTGAATTTATTGCATCATTGTATCATGGAACTGTTTGTTAAACAAGCCATTATTCTGCAGGAGTCAGCATTTTAGATTTAGGCCTTGTATGGCAGTGTTTTACGGTGAGCACAGAGCATCACTGCAGATGGATTAGTAAAGTCTGTTTATCCTATATTCTGATCTTCTGTTGGCTATTGAAAAACTAAAATTCTATATTTAAGCATGTGAAAGCTAAGCTCGAACTTTGTGAATCTCTTGAGACACACCTTTATCTAAAGCTATAGAAATAAGACAGCAAAAATGACTTCATTTAACGCATATGTGTACATGCACGCACACAGAAAAAAAGAAAGAGAAAAAGGACTATTGTTCTGTCTGGAGTTTTATATGCTTTCCGAGCATCTGAGGTTGTCTTTGGGACCCTTTGCTGTGATAACTCAATACCAGCCTCACAACAATAATCACGTATTCAAAATTTGTGTTCTAGTAATATGACGTAGATGAGAAACAAGACAGTAGTTAAATGATTTGCCCAAGGCTACAAAGCGTATTGCTGGAGAGTTGAAACCAGACCTTTTACCACATCTGCCTGGCCAATCCCAAAGTCTGTGCTTAGTTTTATGTTCTCAGGCGTGTTTCTTCACGCACATGTTACTTGAACTGCATGCCTGACGTACACGAAAGGCCATGTTGCCCACCACTTTCTAATTTTTTTTCTATGTTTTAAATTTTATTATATATATATATTTTGCTACTTTACATTTGGAAACGGTTGGAACGTTAATAAAAAGCAGTTTAACTGAAGAACATGAGCATACTTTACCAAAATTATTTTCCAGAACTGTTTGGTAGTTTTTTGATTCAAGCTTACAGTGATAATTTAAAACCATCAACTGCTCAAGATTAATATTAAACTATACTGGGAATAGTTGAGTGACTTTATCTAAGTTATATAGTAATAATAAAACTGTTCCCAAATTTTATGCTTGTGAGGATAAAGAAAACTTTGTTCTGTACTGCTTTCAACTGATACTCTTTTTCTTTCTTTCCTTCTAAAATATTCTTTCTACCCACTTACATTATCTGTGGATTACGTAAACATATATGTAGGATCTTGTGTATCTTTAGCATACTCTTCTTATTAAAACTCAATGATCATGGTTATATTAGTCTCCAGACAATGTCTCGTTAAATCCAATAAAACAGCAGGTAAGACTGTTGTGAGGCAATCTGTGTGCATATTTCTATTGATAATGCTCATGCGCGATATGTACAGTATTTACAGTCTGTACTTTGCATATAGCTCTCAGACTCAAGTGAGACCATGATCTACAACCCACTTATTGTGGGTGAGGACAAAATCCGCATAGGCAAATTAATAGCAATTGAAGATTTCAGATGTTGTAAATGTGGCACTTTGGATAGCAAAAAATATATTTTCTATATTTTTAATGTGTTTTCTGTTTTATTTAATTACCATCTCCTTTACCTTTTCTGACCTTGTTAGAAAATGGAAAGCAGCTCATCATGCCTTAGTTCACCCACACCTTTCCTTTTTTATTTGCTCTTTGCTTGAGGGCTTTTTTTTCTCTTGAATATTTCACAATGAAATGATGCTGAGTACCTGTTTGTCTGGTGTGTGATAGGCATTCCTTGTTGCACACATCCTTAAGAGAAGAATTTGTAATGATTTTTGCCTGAATGAGACTAGATTTGCTGCTGTACAAATAATATAAATTAAATATTCTTAATTATTTTTGCTCATGCTAGAAAAGGTTCAAGACAAAGGGGAGATTGATGCAGTGTGCCTTACAATGGCTCTACTGATTTCTCTACTGGCCCTTCCTCTGCACATGGTCAATTAGAATTGAAAATCCTGTGCTGATTTCATTCGCTGGAATTTTTAAGCAGGTCAGGAAGAAAGATGTTATTGAAAGGAAAAGTCTCATCTAAATAAGAAAAGAACACGTGGCCATCTGGTCTAACTGTACCATGCTGAAAGTCATTTTGGCTCAGCCATAGTTTGATCTTTACAGCAGTTTGCCAAAATATCAAACAGAAATCTGTTTACATTAAACCACTGTGTTTTTTATCTATAAAAATGCAATGTGCTGTCCTCTTCCTATCTGTAATGCATGAGCTCGTTTGACCCCATTACCTTGCTCAGACTGACTGTGTTTCTGGTAGACTCTCAAGTTACTTCTGCTATGTAAAGGTATAAGTGAAACAGTCCATCTTTTGAAAGTTTTGGAAGTAATCCTGAGTACTTTATTGTTATGACTAAAACTTACACTTCTGCTAGAACAAGAAAAGGCTCTGACAAGCAGATGCAACAGGGGAAGCAGGAGGAGAAGAGAGGGGTTGGGAGGATTTGAATTAGAAATTAGAACTTGAAGTTTCTGTGAGTAGCACCATTGAGTTTGCACAACCACTTGAAGGCCATAGACTAAGGTATGAGCTGTAATAAACATCAAACTTTTAAGGAATGGAGTTATAAATATGCATGAGCTTCCTCAGTTGCTTTGTTTTCAGCATCAGCAGCAATTTAAGCGTTCAAAGAAATCAGCAAAAAATAGAGGTCAGAATTTTCATATTTAAAAAAAAAATAAACTCTTTGTCTAAAAAGCTAAATCACATCTCTCCAAATCTCTGTACTTGGGCAAGAGCAGCTGGAGGCTAATACCATATTTGACAAAAGTAGGTAGGAGTAACAAATCCTACTTAGTTAGCAAGAGTTCTTGAACACCAAGCATTGACAGAAAGAAAACAAAACAAACAAACAAACAAAAATAACCCCAATAACATGAGGAGGCCTTACTGGGAGAAGAATAATGCACTAAATATGGATTCGAGGGTCCTGCATTCATACGCTTAGGTTTAATGCTCAACTTTTATGTGATTAGCCATTAGTTTTGCATTGACATACAATACAAACATTGACAGTTGAAATATTCACTTGAATACAAAGTAGTATATAAATCTTCTGAAATTTCTAGGAATTGATTTGTGTTGGATTTCAGCCTTTTGGAAATGGATAAAAATATGATTGCTTATTGTCATTACCACTTAAGAAAATAAAAGTCAGCACTTCAAAATGTAGCTGCAGTCATTATTCTGAAATTCATTTGTAAAACATGACAAATTTTCTTTTTCAAGCATAACATGCCAGAAAAAAATAGAAAAAAAAAAGTAGAAAGTAGCATATTAATACTACCGAACTCATGTATATAGACATGCATTTTATAAGCATGTACTTACATAACCATTGTGTTGAATCAGCTACTGATATTACATACAAGGTATGTAAAATGTTCCATCAAATAAGTGTTTAATTCCTTGTTTTAAAAAATACAGCAATGCAAATGTGACTGTAGCTCTCAATTCATTTTCTTTCTTTCTTTGAAATCTCTTTTCTGGAATCTTTACCTTGCCTGTAGAGTGGTGCTGTCTCGAGATGCAACCTTTTGTTTGTACATCTCTGCTGCTAAGTAAGTTTTTGTAAAGATTAAATATCTGGGCTAACAATATTGGGTCCCTTTGTTATTTGTGTCTATTAGCAGCATTAAAGAAAATACCTAAAAAACCCCGAGTCTTATCCTTCTAGCGAGATACTTGTTAGGGTGGCTAAACTATAGTTTAAGACTTTCCAGGGAATAAATTAGAAGCACACATGTATAAAGACATATCTTCAGTTCTGTTCACACAAAGTCCATACTGAAATTTGTACCATACCATAATTTGTACCAGAAGGCGACACAAATCCAAAGAACTTGGAGAAAATAGGTCCACACAGCATATATTTAAAAATGAAATGGCAAAAACTGCTTTCAGTCTGCCTTGCCCCTGGGTGTCTGCTAACCCCACCCATAGCCACACCAGACAGAGGGCGACTATTTTGGGAGCACTGCGTGCCCAAGCCCAGCTCTTACGTGGTGGCCCTGGGCCAGCCGGCAGTAGAAGGGCTGTGGCGGGGCCGGGCTGGCTGCGGGAATGACCAGAGCAGCCCCAGCCATGCTTCCCTCCCCTCCATCTGCAGACGAGCCTGCCCGTAAAGCCTCTGACTGCTGCTGGATAGAAAACTGCCACAAAATGGTCTTGGAGATCCTGCTAATCTCTCTGAAAGCAAATGCTAAAGTGTTTCGGTATGACCGCCTTTCAGATATAGGGCTCTACACTGTTTACCTTTATGCAGGGTATTGTATACGTACAGAATATCTTAATGTGATAGACAAGAGCTGCACGGTAATTGTGCAACTAATGCATAAACTTAGCGTAAAACGCTGCAGTGACTGTAAAGCTGGAGTAGAAACCACCATAAAATCAGAAATAGTGGGGGCTCTAGCTATGCAGAGTGGAAAGTGTGTGCACATAAGCACGTGTTTTGTACAATAGCATGCGTATGTATTTATGGAGTTACTTCTTTTATTTGAGAATTACAGTGAAGTCAAAGCTGAATGAGGTTAACGTAGGGAGAAAAGGGCTGTGTTTGCCTCAAATCTCCCTGCGGCCCGTCTCAGACTCCTCCTGACGTGCACATAGCAGAGCAGCAGGCTCGCCGTGCGTTGCGTGCAGGCTCCTTGATTGTAGAGGGGAAAAAAACCTGGCTGGGCTCCAGCGAGGCAGCGCAGCTCTGTTGATCATTATGTCTAGCCTTCAGGTGTCTGCGCGGTGGGCGGCGGTGGGGGAGGGGAGATAGGAGGGCAGACAAAGAATAATATGGTGTATTTTTTTAAAAAATCGTATGTTAAAAATTCACCTCAAGATCCTCTTTTTTCTTTCTTTCTTTCTTTTTTTTTTTTTTTTGAAAAACGCTTCTTTTAACGTTCCTTTCCCCACAGTGGGAGCAAGCAAACATCTGTCCAGGAAGATTTATTTAAGCCATAATTAGTAGCGTCTGGAGTCTTTCAACAATTTCTCCTTATTGCACTTAAATTTTTTAAAAAAGAAGTCTGCTCCTCTTTCACTTAGGAACTGTTTTCACTACATGCTTTACTGGAGATCCAGCCCAGCCAGGACCGAATCAGATTTCTATTGTCTTTGCTTTTTCCCCTCTGAATGTAGTTCTCAGGATCTAACTTTTGCGGGGGGCTGGGGGAAGCAGGCAGGAGAAAGGTCTTATTAAAGATCTCATGAATGTTTGGAAAGAAATACAAATCGGTGCTTCTTGTTCTGCAGTTATCGTTTGGGTTTGATTTCTTTCCCAGAGAAGGAAAAAGCTCTGCTTTGTCTGTTGCTTCTGTTTGAGAACTCTCATAAATCTTGCCCAGAAAGCGACTTGGGCTTAGGGAGATCTGGGAAGCGATTGCAGTGCCTCTTACTAGGAATATTCTCTTCTTTCTGCCCCCTTCGGCCCCAGTGCCCCCTCCACCCGCCCTCCCAGTGCTGTGCTGTGCGGAGCCCCACTCCCTTCCCCGCCTGCTGGGAATCCGCACGACTGCCAGTTGCAATGGAGAGGCAGTTAAAGTTGCTTATCAAAAAGCCTCTCCTCAGGCTGAGCGAGTCCAGATATTGCACGGCGGTGTTTTCTCAGTACAGCCATAATCCGCCCTGCTCTCCCCCCAGCCGCCCGCTCTCCCCCTCCCCCCGTGGAAGGGGTGGGATGGGAACCTTGCTCGACTTCATTGTTCCAAATGTAAGAGCTATTTGCCCCAAAGTGTCTTTGCTGTCTTTCATAGCTAATTATAATAACTGTCAGATGAATGCAAAGTCTGGGTTGCCCTTGCTGGCGGAGTTAAAGTTTGCTTTTATTTTTTCCCCTTGGGGACAGATCAGGCATGATTAGACACAGAGTACAAATAAAAGTGAACAACGTATGTGTGTAGGGCTTTTTGTCTTTGTTTTTCTTTATGAACAAAGCAGCATGCTGACTATGTCAGGAAGCAGTGTGGCATGCAGCATGCATGCAGGCACTACCCTGGAGGAGAACTCTTTTTCTTTTTTTCTTTTATTGAAGCATGCAAGAAATATTTCTGAATTTGAATAACAGTTTTCATACTTGTTCATCTCATTCAAAAAAGTAACCCTCCATTTGGTGCACATAGCATTTTGACAGTTTTAAGGGATTTGCTTTTCAGGCTGAAAATAAAAAGAAATAGCCCCGTACTCACAGTTTTGTTGTGCTGTGCAGGTCGCTGTTTCCTTCCACAGACACCAGGAGAGTAGGAGGATGTCAAGGGTGCAGAATTCCAGTTTAATTCAGGAGAAATGTGCAAATGTGTTTCTTGAAGTCGCCTGGAAGTCAGCCACTTGTGTTCAGACATCCCATTGCTGCTCTGCACGCTATACTATCTGCAGTTCTGAATTGAACTAAATACTGCCCATGTGAAAGACAGGGGAAACACAGTCATGTGGGACACACAAATCCACTCTATTGGCTCTGAACGCACAACTTCAGCGTTCTTGCATTTCCACCATTGGTTAACAGTTCAAGCTGAAAGAGTCTAGGTCCTCCTAGTGAGTCCGTTTTCCCTTTATGTGTGGAAGAATGACTGTAGGATTTTACAGTGACAGGATTAGTTAAGAAAGGGACTGAAGTCATCCCTTTGACTGAAGCTGGTGGGTGGGGATTGGAAGCTGTGCTTTTCTCAAGTCGACATTTTCCCTTTTTCTGCCCGTCTTCGGTATATCAGGAAATGCTTATAGTTAACTTGGGCAGTGCAGGGAAACTGAAGTGACTTTCTCCAGGTTAGGTTCAGGGATAGAGACTTTAGAGTGAGACAGATTGTGCAGTAATTTTATGGGAATTACTCTGGCTGGCTAAAAGGTAGTTATTTTCTCTTTTCTAGGTTTTTAAGCATGGAAAGGACTGTTTTAGAATCATCTAACTTGAGCATTTGCATCCCACAAGCTAGACAAATAAATCCAGCAGTCCCAAGACCTATACTAGTAATTTGTGTGGCAATAGAAATTTTTTTTTAAGTTATTTAATCACTTGGAAATATTACGATACAATAATATTTTATTTATCACGATATAATCGAAGTATTCTGTAAGAAGCAACAGAATTCGATAAATATCTGTAATTGCTGATATTATGACATTTTGAGAATAACGAAACTATTAATATTAAATAAGGGGGTACAAAATTGGGTATTCCTTATTTTGGTGTACTGTCATGTGCCTGATTTAGTTATGCCAGCGTGAGCAGTAATTTGAAACGGTACTCAGTCATGTGTGACATACTTCCCCAATTAACCCTTATTAAAAAGACCTTTCTCAAATCCCACATGCATATTTCCCAGAGCCACAGAAAGCAGAGGTATGACAGATCTGTCAGGCTCAGTGTCCATTCTCTCTTAGCAGGTTTGTTTCTAGGGCTTTGACCAGTGCTGCTTAAATACCCTAAATGTGTGGCTCCTGTTGAGGGACTGCTGAACTTAGGGCGCTAATGTAGCAGCCCAAGGGTTTAACTAGGCTTGGAAATTTTCCAGAATAACTGTTCTATGGTAGTTAATTCATTATATGCCTCGGGAGTACATGGGGCCAAGCACCGACAAGCTACATCGTGGGTGCTCATGCTGTGTACGCGCTCTTATTCAGCAGCTTATGCCTAGCTCTTGGTGCCAGGAGCTCTTTTGTTTCTACCAGGCTGGCCTGTTCAGACCACCTTAAGACAACGTGTCTTTCTCTTTGGAGTTCACTCTCTTAAGCTATTTTTAGACTTTTATCATCACCTTGCTGACCAGCCTTGTCATCACTTTGTTGAACACCGTCTTCCAGGTGTAGCTGCAAAGGATATGGGAATGTTCTTCTGCAGTATGCCACCTGGTATTGCTGCAGAAAATCGATACGAGTTTGCTCGATATCTAAGCACAAAAAAATACATATTTAAAAAATCTACTCACACACCTGACAAGAAGGACTTCAGAAAAAATGCTACGCGTAGAACACTGCATGTTTTACTGCCAGCTAAGAAGGCCTATTGCAAAGCTTTCTATGCTTGTAAGTGCTAAGAAGATGCAGAACATTTATTCTTCTTTAGCAGGCTTACTTTAAAAAATGCTCAGTAATAACATATAAAAGATGGGATTAATATTTTCTTTAATTGTTGGGTTTGGGATTTGTTAATCTTCATGTAGAAAAGCAATTGTCTGGTTTGGATAAAACAAGGCTATAGCAGTAGCATCAAAACTTTCTCTCCTCCCTCCAAAAATGTTTTTTGACTCCACTGGGCTTTCACATCTGGACTCCAGAACAGTGATGGGAGAGAACTGAAAACCCTGGGAGACATTTTCTTTTTTTCACAGTGCTGGTGGTCTTCATAATTTGGTTACTTTTTTTGTTGTGATTTAATTCAATTAAAGTGGGAAGAAATAGTAACAAAATAAACCTTACTCCAGAGTGCAGTTAAATCTTTAAGACCAGTACACGGTCTTGTGTTAAATACATCTTTTTCATTAATGTTGGTTCCTGATTTTAAATGTTGGAAAGCTTTTTAGAGAGAATAA
Organism: Tragopan temminckii; assembly: GCA_028571105.1. Classification (NCBI taxonomy): domain Eukaryota; kingdom Metazoa; phylum Chordata; class Aves; order Galliformes; family Phasianidae; genus Tragopan; species Tragopan temminckii. Next base: position 7,190,454 of record JAOWBP010004015.1, read on the forward strand.
ATAAACATATGAATTCATTTAATACTGTTTAGCTGTTTTGTCAAACAAATCATGGGTGAATTTTGGAGAAATACAGGGAATCAAAAGCAATGATTGCTTACCTGCACTTCTGAAGTCGTGAGTCAAAGCCTTAGGTGATGCAGGTGGATGTGTTTGTGTATTAATACTTAGCATCAATATTGTCTTCAGAGAGAGAAATGCCTCTGTATATTCAATGGAGATTTTGTTCCCCGTATCATCTCCATTGAAAAGTAATGAAAACTAAGACTAAAGCTACATCAGTTTAATTTTCCTTAATTAACAAACTGCTGCTTCCTCCATTATTGGATACTGGAAAGGATTTCATAACTATAGGAGTCAAAGGATGAGAGCATGATAAAATTATCACAATATGGTCAAGAGCATTGATTTGTAAATACTCTTATTATTACAGTGATGCTTATGTGAGACATGATGATGCTCTATAACAGAGCTGTCAGTCTGGAGACCACGCTGTCACTGTCACTGTTACATGGTCCTCTGTGATTCCATCCATTGACAGAATGGACTTGATACTTAATTAAACTTGTGTTAAAATTCCATTGAATCAGTAAGATGTAAGCATAGGCTTAACTCCTGCCTAATAGAGGTCTTGTTCCTAAGAATTTTCACAGTTCCCTGCATGGGAACATTAGGAAAGAAAAGGCTGAAGTAAATAAGAAATGGTCTTCACTAAAAATCTCTTTTTGATTCACTGGAATTATTAAAAAGCATATGGTGTGAGGGGAGAAAATAGAATGGCCTTGATCCTCTCGTGTGGGGTGCATTCCCAAACTTCACAAAACAGCTCGTGATTTCTACTGTGTAAATCTGAGCACAGTGACCGCTGGTGGGAGGAAGCAATTTGCCCCTCAGCTGCTTTATCATGATGCGTGCCACATTTAGGCAAAATTCAAAACATCAGATAAATTTCTTTCAGAAATACTTTGAATAAAGGCACTTAGGCAGTGTGCTTGTTGATGTACTGTATTATATAAATAGATACTTCAGAAAACGTTAACTCTTTCCTCAGAAAATCAAATGCAATACCATCACATGAATAATGTAGACTTCATGTTGCCCAGTGCTTATAAGCCTCTTTATTTTTCTTCCTGTGGAAAATGACTACTCTTTATTGTATAGACTGTATACTTGCTTGCAACTTTGGCAGAGAACACTTGCTGTTCTGTACACCTTTGCTTTTTATAATTCAGCAGTAGGTGGTATCTGCTAAAGTTTAAATCTTGTATTAGTCACTGCTAGTAAAATCCTTCACTGTGATGACTGTTGGTAATGCATGAGAAAAGAATAAATCAGTTGGGGGAAAAAAAAGAGAGATACTGGGAAGCTGGAAGAAGGGAAGAAGATAGAGAAGAGGCAAAATTTCTGATAGTGGCAAGTGGATAAGATACCAAAAAGCCATTTCACAGGGAGAAATTTCCAGAGCCTGGAAACACGAACAGTAGTGTGTGTGTATATTCCAGAAATGGTTTTATACGCTAGTTAAGAGCAGCCTTAAGGTAGCATGAGGAGAGCTTCAAGTGCAGATGATATGGGAGAGCTCTGAAGGAACGTTTGCTCTCGTCTCCTGCACCAAGAGGGCTGAAACTTTCTTAAAATGCTGTCTGAGGTAGTCATCTGTGCTGTATGTGAACCAGCTGGTCAGGCTGCAGTGTCTCCCGCCTACAAAAAGGAAAAGCAACAATAAAGCTGTTGGTATCATAACTGTTGGGGGGAGGGGGGTTGTTGTCCTATTGTTTTGTTTCATTGATGAACCACTGATGGATGGAAGGAATGATTTCTTTCTCATTTCATTCTCTCCCCTTGGTATTTATGTAGATACTATGTAGATAAAAAACACAAGAGATACTGGGAAGATTTTCTGCAAACAGAGTGGGAGTCAGTATCCCACTGCTTCTGAAAGTCAGAGGAACTTATTCCTGTTTCCTTTGTAGGCTTATAAATGTCCTCAGATTGAGTATGTTCTTGACCCATATGAAATATGAAATACTTCAAGCTTTTAGATATTTTGTGTTTACAAATCTGATTTTGGTCAGGAATTCAGGTCTCATCAGCATCTGATTCAGATGACCTGAGGGCGTTAGGAAAAATCCTGAATTTTCAGCTAATCTATTCTAAAATTTTTAGAAGATTTATGCAGTGACAATTAAAACAATCTGATAACAACTGTATTTGTAGGGCTAAAATTTGTAGCTTTTTCTGTAAACAGTGAGTTGATAACTACAGTGTTGTTCTGATGAAATTGGGTGATAGAAATGTTTGAGAACTTGGCTAAATTCAAAGTGCCACAGAATTATGATGTCCAACAAGATTTGATCAACAGAGTTAGAACCAACAGTGCTTTTAAGCTGATATACATCAAATTTAAGATACATTAAATACATGGCAACCTTTAAGGTTCCACTGAAGTGAAAGATACTTGCACAGTATTTAGATCACATCTCCAGATTCCAGAAAGCCTGGTGATTTCTGTTAAATAATGTTTTTTTCCAGGGAGCTTTTCTGAATTTTTTGTAAATCCATTTTTATACCTCTTTTCAAGTTGTTTTTGCCCATAAAACTTTTCAGTACAACCAAATTCTCTTCTATGCAATAATGTGAGCATGAAACTCAGCTGGTCTGATTTTCACTAGGAACGAGGGGCTCAGATGGGGGCAGTCTGACTTGTTGACTGTAAGGGGTCTTTCTTTCCTCAGGCTGCTCTAACGAGATTATGTAGTTCTTTCTGAATTCAGGTAAGTTTTTTGCTCTCCCATATAACATATAAGCATATAAACTTCATAAATTATGTTTAGAACTGCCACTTTCTCATAGAGGTTTGCACTTGGCCCTTTATATTCTCATTTCCATCTCCTGTAAAATATTCTACTGGCTTAAAAATCTGAAGTGTATCGACATTTTGTGACAGAATTTAGTGAAGAATGATAGTACTTACCAGATCACATTTAAAATGCAGAAGTCTTTTAATGTAAAAGTTGTATGTGGTCTAATTTCGTAATTTTTTATTTAATATATCCTTCCCCTGGGATAAATCGTCTCTATTTTCACAAAGGAAATAGATGAATGTTTAAGTATTTCACACTATATGTAACAAAATAAAATAGAGCACCCACTCCCAGCACCTGCAGCACTGTCTGCAGCAGAGGTACAGGACTGTTGTGAAAATGAAGCATCGCAGGGAAACAAGTCATATACAACTGCAACTTTTTCAGTAAAATATATATTAGTTAAAATATATTAAAATTTGATCCAAAATATTGATTATTGTGGAAACAATATAATAAATCCTTGAGACTTTTTTTTAAAATAATTTTGATTTAAATGGATCTCCCATTTGGAAATTTGTTATTGTTGTCAGACAATTTGTCAGACAATTTGGATTTGTTTTCTGACAATTTGTCTATTTCAGTCTTATAGGGATAAAGATAGCAGGTAGTTTGCCCCATTTCTGTTCCACTTTTGGGTGGTCCTGAAGTGAGGTGGTTTCAAAAGAATTTCTTTTTAAACCATCTGTCTTCCACATTCTACTTTTTTTAACAGTTTCTTTTAGTCTTTTCTTAAGAGAAATTAATACTGTATAAAGGCAATGCTAATACTGTAGCTTTCCTTGCAAGAAGCCAGATCTGTTACTTTAAAGATATGCATTTTTTCCTCTGGTAGCTTATGAAAATTTAAATTAAAAGGATTTAATAATTTAAGCAACACAGTTTAGTGAGTGAATGTTGAAGAACAGAGGAGTTTGAAATTGCTAGTAAAACACGAGACGTTTCAGAGAATATAGCTTGATACTTTACTGCCTTAAGGCACTGATCCTCGCTAGGTGTGTGCAGGGTAGAGATGCTTTCAGAAATAGATTATAATATTATAGAGTCAAATAGGACTGGTACTTAGCAATGACATTCTATCCTTAATTATATATTGGATTACGTATTCTATATTGATTAATGAATTTCTAATACACTAAAGAGCAAAGAATTCTTTCAGCAAGAGGATTTTGATCTTGGGTAAAGAGCGAGATGGAGGCAGAGGGGAGGAAAGCAGAAGGGGGGGAAATCAATGCAAACCGCACTTGTTCAAATAATTGCAGTCATGAAAGTATGTTCACATATTTGTCTGATCCTTGTAGGGGAATAAAATCCTATCCTGTGCCCTCCTAAATGTTCTCATGCTTTAAGTAATATCTTTCAGTGTTTGTTTTTTTTATATATAGTCATCATGATAGTATCTAAACATCCTAATACCGCACCCCTTGCTCTGCTTCTCCTTTTTCTTTCTGCTGTTTTTATGGACCTTGTTTGTGGTATATCACAATCTAGAGTAAAGATTTCTTGCATGAGGGGCCTTGGCTGAGATCCTTAGTGAAATCAAGGAGGAGAGTGGGTTTCAGAGTCTCAAGTGGCATGAGGCTTTCACCCCGCCTTTATTCAGCACACCTCTAGACAAAGGAAACAAGTACGAATGAAGTGCTTGAGTAATAAGCCAATTATTTCTTTTAATTAGGACATGTATAGGGAACTCTTAAACTAAAGAAAGGGTGGAATCTGCTGAATAAATTATTTGCAGTAAATAGTTTGCCCAGCTCTAGTTCTGACAGAGATAAAGCTGCAGTGGCATCAAAGTGTCTGCTCATACAGGGTGTTGCTCTGACACAGATGTCAGACAACAGATCAACATGAGGTGAACAGATGAGTCCAATTCCCTGCCTTGCTCAGCTGGGAAGATCGCCAAGGGTGGTCAGATAGGCTCCAAGGATGCTTTTAGAGCATCCTTTAGCTGTAAAAGATAAATAAAACTGGCCAGGAGGTAACTTCTGTAATACTTTAAATCTGCTTTGCAGAAACTACAAAGGAGAGACTACAAACAGCCTGGGAGCTATCTGTCACAGTGTGGTGGGGAGGTTCAGTGGGACCTTGTGGCCACCTTAAGACTGAGAAGAGACCTAAACATTTTAAACAATTCTACTAGAAAAGTAGGTGTTGCTAAACAGGAGTTTAAAGTAGCTATGGTTAATTTTGTCAGTACTGAATTTACCTCTCTATACTTTGCTGATCTCCAGTGGGACATCTTTGAGATTAGGTGACAGTGATGAAAATCACTGAAGATGTCATGAATAGACAGTGATTTAAAACTCTTCTGTAGGAATGGTACTTTGACCACGTTTTTGGAAATCATAGTTTCCTTTGGGCTCCCATTAACCATTTTAATTTCTATACCACCTGCTGAGTACCTCTGTCTTCTTAGCACATTTTCATAAAATCATTTATTTTCCATAAAATAAACTTATAAGTGCTTACTTAGGAAAAACCAAACCCACCAGACTAAAGACCCTTTAAGTGCTTGCTTGTGACAGGCATCTAGGAAAAGACCTCATGCAGAATACCCATCCTGCAGGCAGGACGTTGGTAGAACCATTTAAACACGTGCTGTGACAGCAGCCATGTCTACATGCAGAGCCTGATGTGGCAGCTGGGGTTGGCCAGCTCCAGCTCCACAGCCATGCAGGAAATTTCAGAATTCAGACTGCCTGCACGTCTAGCCAGCGGGCTGTCGTTCATGGGTTTGAAACGACATAACGTTGATAAAGGCTAATTTTGGTTGAAATCATTTTCAGAGAACCAAATTTTACTTTGGGCAATAAAACAGATTTATAAAAATCAAACACAAACAAAAAAGATATTATTTCAGCCGTTTCTTAAAACAAATACAAAATGAACATCAGTAGATTTTTTTGCTCTCTGTTCCTGCTTCTGTCAGACTTCATTACCTTTATAGTACTTGTCCTCCATGTAATGTTTGAAGACATATTTTAAAATCATTGTAATTTTGTATCAGATTTTTTGCAAGCCTTTTTCATCTTTTTTAAGAAATTCTGTAAAATGAAGTTATAATGCAGTTTGCAGTCCTTTACCATATTGAAAATCCTCATTTTGCATTGACATATTTTCAGGATAATAGCAGTAGTTGAGATCTTGCTTAAATTTCTGTAGCTTTCTAATTCCAGCATTGTAAAATTTCTTTAAATTAGTATCTTTCACAAAAACAGAATTATACTGAAGATTAATTTTATCATACTGTTAAAAACTGTACATCAGAGACAAACAATTCATGTAGAAATATGTGCTTGTTCCTTTGAGAGAGGTGAATAGATAAACTGTCCAAGGTACAGGGAAATAGAGCATGGATAATGCGGGTTTGAGATATTCTGTTGCTTAAGTGATGCATTAAATCAATATTCTGCAAAGCTTTTTCTTGTTAAGTTATTTACTTGGCTGCTGTCACAATTCACCATTTAGGTCATCGTCTTTTCTAAAAAATGTATTTTCTTGTGGCCTAATTTAACTTTATCTCAATACTTCAAATCCTCAAGTAATGAAACTTCTTCAAATGCTAAATTGTAGCACTGTATTAATGCTAATATTTACACTGAAATTCCTGACTTGGTTAACAGGCTAGGAAAAAATAGACTTTCAAGTGAATGACTATTTTATCTGCATAAAAATCTATTGCTACAAATGAAAAGCAGAAGGAATAAAAGGCAATGTTAATAATCTAATAAAAGGGAAAATGCTTTAATAGAATCCTAAAGAGAGAATACTGAAAAGGCAAGCATTATTCAACTATTTTGATTTTAAAGTATATCTGCATAAATGAAATCAAAGAGCTTCAGTACCCTGGAGGTATTCTGTTTGTCCAGCAACATAGACACATCCTGAATCATGAATCACCTCTGTGATAAGATTTTACTGAGCTTAAGATAACAAAATCATTTTAAACCGAGCAATTTATACAATTAATTTTTCCTTTAATCAAGATTTAAAAGGATAAGATCCTCTACTTCCTGTTGTAAACTGTCTTAATGTTCTATCATCCATACAGTGCTGTCTGAGAAACACCGTTTACATAACATGTAATTAGTCACAGTGCCCACGTGTGTGCAGCTGATTCTGCACTTCGGTTTTAGGTGGTTTTGTGTTTTTTCAAAGAATTCGTGAAGGAATTACAATTACAAGTGACAGCCACAGGGCTATGTGTTTAGTCTCTGCTTTATTTTCTGTTTTGTTTTGCTTCTTTCTAAGCAGTTTCTTGTAATTTTCATCTGGACCAAGAGCCAATGTTTCGAAAGAGAATTTCCTCATCCTTGTTAGAGTATTTTAGAAATACGGATTCTCAAATAGTGAAGAAACGGTGAAGCTAATGCATGGCACTTGGGTTAAGGAGACTGCAAAGATTAGGATTAATTATTTACAAAGGCGAAAGAATTAAAATGGGTCATGAGGAAAAAAAATGCAAAGTACTGAAGCTTATAGAGAGAGATTGGGATTGCCTGTCTTCCTTGTGTCTCACACAAGGGATGAGAGAGATCTTCAAACTAATCTGAAGATAGAAAAATGGTTTTTTTTTTTCTTTCTTCTCCAAGAAAGGAAGTGCTTTTACACACCTTGTCTGATTAGACTGTGGAATTCAGTGGCAAGATAAAGCTAGACGAGTTTCTGAATGACTTTATCTGTATAGGCTGCTTTGCTGCCTTTCCATTATTTTCTTCGTTACATTGTCTCTTCATAATCACAATTTTGTTCATCTTTTTTGTTTGTTTCTTTTTGTTTTTTTTTTGTGATCCCTTTTCTTATGCATCTTTACCACTTTCTGGGAACTGAATGCAAAACAAAACATTTACTGCTCTCCTATCTATTTTTCTTCAAGTTGCAGAAGCTTTTAAAGAATACAGATAGGGCAGTGTGATTTTTTTCACCAGTAGTCTGATCTGATTGTCATGTGGTCACGTAGAAAAATAAGAACAATTTGCTGAGGTATTACGGAAAAAAATAATCTATCTTGTTAATTTTGCTTAGATAAGAATGTTCTCAGTGCAAATCATTTTCCTAAAGAAAACATCCTTTTTTCCCCTTAATATCAGGTGAAAAGAGAAACAAAATAGTTCTTGAAACTTGATTAATCGAATTTCAACTATGCAGTCATTGCACTCAGCAAATGTAAAGGTGAAATAAATTAAATTTGCCTGTAGTTAATTAAGTTAGTTTCAAGATTAATAAGGTAATAAGAAATATTTATACACCTTACTGAATAATTAAATGTGTACGGGAGGCATAAATTAAAAAAAAAATGATTCCAACAGAAAAGAAAAATACTGATTTTTTTCACTTTTCTATCCTGTCCAGCTACCAGTGAATGATTTTGTGAAAAGATTGTATTGTATTTATACTGAGTAATAGTGCACATGATGAAAAGTAGTATGACTATCAAAAGTATTGAAGTCCATTCCCTAACTAGAAAAACACTGAGCATGCATGAAGCAATAGACTTTGCAGTCAAAGTAATTGTAGGGTAGATAATCTGGTTACTCAAAAATTAGAGTAAACTCTGTCCCGTGTCAAACCAAAAGGAAGTTGCTTTTAGTATGTTCTTAGTGGGCTAAAAGCATAAGAGGATGCTCTCACAGAGGTGGAACAAGGTACATCAAGGAAAAGAATAATGGACTAGCCGATCTGATGAGAACATGAAGTTCCAATGAACCAAAAATTCACTAAATCCAAAAATGTAAAGTGCTGACCCCTTTTGACCTCAACAAGTTGTTAATTAGCAGAGGATTAACACCCTTTTCATGTGGTGGCAATCACTAGAAAATAATGTGCATGCATCAAAGAACTTGAGGGCCTAACAAAAGATTAAACACAAAGATTCTGTGGATTATAAAAGTGGAACCTGAAAGGGGCACTGCACTGTCCAGTTGTCAATTTTGAACAAATGAGCAATACACTGGAAAATAAAATATTTGGGGAAAAAGCTGAACCGAACCAGAAATATTTTTCAAAGCTTAATTCTTTGCATTCACTTCTGGACTCAGCATCGTTAATTTTAGTAACTTACAGGATGAGTTAGTAGAGAAAAATCTGGACACATTTTAAAACACTGCAAGTTTTTTGAGAACTGTTTTTCTTTTCCAAAAGTCCTTCAGCAAACTTTATTGCTGTTGTTAATGGACGCAAAGTAGTTCAGGACTCTACATAAAACCGTGATCTGAAATTAATACTGTTAAAAAGTAATCAGACAAGAGAATCTCCTTGTTCTTTCCATTGCAAATCTGTTTTGAACTTGCAAAGCTTGATTGAACCTTGTGTCAGTGAGCCCATGAGGAGTGGAAGCGATGCGCAGTGCTGAGGGTGGCAGCAGGCCTTGGAGCAGGCTGTGCAGTGGCAGCAGGCGAGTAGCGCTTGGGGACCCTCACATGAGGGAGAGCTGACTGGGGGGCTGAGTAGGGTAAGCCGGGCCACTGACTTGATCCTAGCAGTTGAAAGCTGAAGTCCAAAAGCATGTCTGTTTTGGCTTACTGGGATCAAAACCACACCACAGACACAAGCAGAAATAAGACAATTTTGAGACTTTTTCAGTGACTGCAGCTTTGTAAATGTGTTTCTAATAGCTTTGAAAAGAATGCAGTTTCAATCAGAGTTGTATTGCTTTCTCTAAAAGGGTTGCTTCTTAATTCTGGGACTAATATTCTGAATGTACCTGCTGGAAAAAAATAATCGATTTACTTTCAGGAGGCACACATTACCTTATAATTTACTTCTGGAATAGGGTCGTAACTTTTCTTGTGATTGGACCCCAGAAGCCCAGGGGTGTTGCAGAGCAGCCTGTTGCATGCTGCTGTGCAGGTGACCAGTGCTGTGTGTCCCCAGGGTTGCTCTGCACCGCATTCTGTGCTAGCAGTGAGGTGCATGACCCAGCCTAGTGGAGAAGGAGAGGGAACAGAGACTGTAAACGTTGCTAGGCAGTGTCAGCCTTTCCCTGCTTTAAAAATTACCAGTAAGCAGTAAGCTGGACACCAGGGAAATGTATGCACAGCCCTGTCCTCTCGGCAGCCATGAGTTGAGGAACATTTTTTTTCTTGTTGTAGAACCCTTCTTTCACCATCTAATTTTGCTATCCCAAGAAATAAGAAGATAAATGACTATTAGAGCATTTCTTATTTGTTTTACTTTACTCACATTTAATGTTATCTTACTAAGTTCTTTTTCTTTTGTTCTTTCTGCATTTTTAATTTGGCATATTTAAGTCTTCACGATGGACAGATTGTGGAGTAATTTGTATCATGAAAGGGGAGTAATGGTGATTCCAACTGTGATTTTCAGTGTTGTATTAGTAGCTGAAGGAGCACATCTTTTGACTCTCATGTTTAAGGCCAGTTTGCAAAGCTGACAACTGAGGAAAATATTTCTCAGATAAACTGAGTGAATCAGACCTGGAAGTTTCTGAAAGATAATAAAATAGGAAGTTTTGCAATTTTCAGACTCCTTTCTCAACACAGTCACAATTGAAGCATAAAGGCATTGTCTGTTGCGTATATGATCTCCTAATACTTATGATGAGTTCTGTATTTTCAAAGGGATTTCACATCATTTTGCTCTAGACACATGTGTGCTAGTAGTGTGTTTGTTTTGCCACTTGCCTGTTCAACTACTGAATGAGCATTTGAAGCATCATGTCGATGCATAGGTCAGCAGAAATATCCTATTGCCAGGTCAATCTGTTGACTTTTGAAACATAATCTGATGCAGCTTCAGACCTTGCATGTTACTAGATAGGCAAAATGAAAAGAATTTGTCTTCTTAAAAGCAGAAATTAACATAATACGCTGTAATCAATGTATCTGTATGTGAAGAAAACTATTGGTAACCCAAATAACTAATATATAAATGAATAGGCATTAATTTAACTCCAATTTTTTTAAGATAATAGAAAGATAATTCAAAATGTTTTGTATGTCGCATCTAAAATTCTGACTGTTTAATTCTCCTTTATAGTTGATTCAGTATTCTGATGAAATACTGACTGTCAGTTATCTTCCTTCTTAATTAGATAAATATTTTGACCAAAATTCTTGGAGTGTCAGATTTAAATTATGCTTCTACAAAGGTTCACATGCAACTTTAACATTTGCTTCTGCAAATGTTCATGCCAGCAGAGTTGATTGTTTGGACTGTTGGAAAACGTGTAAGATAAATGAGTATTGGTAAAAGGTGTTGCCGTTTCAGATCTAGGAAATGGACCTAGAAGGTAGCTACTCAATTATAACTGTTTCTAGCTAAATCTGTACTACTGCATACCAGATTGAGCATTCCACATTATCTAAGACTGTGGTCTCATAAATACCTTAAACTATTCTAAATCATGCCTCACTGAAAAGCAGAATTGTCCTGTCTAGTAGAAATATTTAGCTGGTAATAGGAGAGGTAGGGCTTTTCATTTTCCAAACATGGCTCCAAACTTGTGTGAACTAACCCTGAACTCCACCCTGATACATGATAAAGAGGGAAGGTAAGAACACAGCCAAATAGATTCATTTTCATACAGTTTCCTACCACTTAAACTCTTAAGATGATGTTTCATCAGTTCTCATTTTTTCTCAAAACTTGAAAAAAATAAGATTATTTTCACTCTTCATAAATACTTTTTGTTGACCAGAGGTAAAATTCAGAGGCACTTTCTGAAAATACTCCAGGCAAATGTATGAATTTAGAAAACATTTGCATTCCTTGAACTAATTACCCATTTCATAATTTACTGTTTGTTGTTCATTCCTCTCTGTTAGCTAGCTCATGTGAGGTTTGCAGCAGTAACTAAAATCCCCAATCACTGAGGCAACTACTACTTACAATTACTTAAAGATGGTGGCCATAAACATCTCCGTACATTCTCCTGGCTTTCCTTTTTTCTTGAGCATTAGATTAGATATGGAAATTATCTGACACAATGTGTGCAGACAGGATGTGAAATGTTTTCCATATTCAATAAGGATAGAGAGTAAAAGAATGAATATGTTTGCAGTAAATTTTTCTGTGATATCCCAAGCCTGTCTTGTAAAGCTGTTCCACAGAATTCAATCATGGAATCACTATGAAATTCAGATTCAGTTAAATTACAAGACTAAATAAATAAAGGGCTTTTGGGGGTCACTGGTTTTTATAATTCTGCATTATTTTTCCCTATAGAGTAGTATGGAGCAAGTGAAGGACCTGACATCCTTGCTTTCCAGCAGTTGAGTTTTGCATGGAAAGCTCAGTGGATTAGCAGGATCTTGAACAGAAATAAAAGTATGGTGGATGTTTTGGTCTTGTCCTTATATTGCTCCTGTGAATTCCAAGTTTAGCTTCTGCTTAACACATGGTGGGAGCTATTCTTGTTATAATTTTCCTTAATATTCAAAGTCAGGTTAGCACTGTACATCCCATTTATCAGAAACTCAGTATGGAAAAGCCATATGGTGATCAAGGCTGGAATTATGCCCCAAGTTTCACACTAAATGCACTTATATGGTCTTATGGCTACTTACGCTTGGTGCCCATCTGTTAGGATGGCAGGGGGCCCACTGCTAAGTTAGCCAGACAATTGCCCTTGAGGATAGTTACCAGACAATTTTTGAGCTTCAGTGGGCAACATAGCATTGGAAAAGCCATCATTTTTGCTAAAACTTGCTACTTAGACCAACTATCATCTTGCATGTGCTTATAAATTCTACTTCACATAGAAAATATACGAAATAAAAATGTGATGACGGTGATTTATGTCCGTGTACTGGTGCAGGTTATATTGCAGTGGAGATGTGGAAAAATCGATAAAACTGTTTCACACCAGACTGCAATAGGTTGAAATTATGGAAGTTCTCTATGCAGCACCTTTCATATCAAATAAGAAACTAGCAAGCAGTCTGATGTAATGCGTCTGTAATGCATCTTTGCAAAGATGCAAATTCTAAATGTACTTCAGGAATGTAACTCAGGAAGCGAGCTTCAGAAAGAAAAGACTGTAGGATTCAAGTGAGTATGCTCCATTCAGAAGATGAATAGCTTTCTTTGCTAATTTCAACAAGCAAAATATTTTGCTTCATTAAAAATCTGAGGTATTAAAGTATTACTTTGCAAACTAAGGATTTTTTTTTCCAATCTAAAACAAATTTGGACATGGAAGTCAGTGTATGAAAGTAAACCTAAGGAGAGAAAAAGAAGATAATAAGGATTAAAGGGGATGAGCTTATGTTACATAGCAAATGAATTTTGCGAGATATAAAAGTAAAGATTAAACTAAGAGAAGAGGAAAAATGAATGGGCAGCATAGAAGGAGGTATCAGAAGTAGAGAGAAGCAAAAAGTCAAGGTGGAGTGTTTATTTTCATTAGAGAAATCCATTGTGGTAAAAGTCTTAGACGTAGACTAGGAACACTGAAGTTAAAAGCAAACAGTCCTGAGTCCAGGAAGGAGAGGGAAAACATAACCAGGAAAGAACATTGTCTAAGAGATGAAGAAGCTTTCATGTGAAAGGGAGCTGGGAAAAGACAAGAAACTAAAAGAGGTGGTTGCAACTGGAATTCAGCTCTTCCAATGAGTTGTGTGGATTAGGCTGTAGTGGTTAATTTCTTAACACTGTGACAAAAGAAAACAAATTCTGCTGTTCTCAAGTCCTTTCTGGGTCTGGACCAGCAGCTCTCTTGTGTCTAAAATGTCTGTTTTGTCAGAATATCATATTTCCCAGTACAGATGATGGTTTATTTATTGCTTTAATGACATGCTCATATAACATAATGACATAATAATAACATAATAACATAATAATAACTATCTCTGCAAAAGACCTTAAACTTTGTTTTCTTGTTTCGAAATTCAAGTCAATCAGAAATATTTGTTACTGAAAAATATTCGAAGACTGATATTAAATTTTTTCAAAGGATTATCAGAGTTTTTGTGGAAACTGTATTGGAAATTATCTTTGAATCCAAACAGACTATATTAACAAAGAACACAGTTTGGTGATCAGAAAAAAAATTCTCATTATGTAGAAAGTTGAATGCCACCTTTTGTACCTCCTCCATTATAGAAAAACCTGGTTTCCCACATGCCAGGTGAGTGCCTGTCTGTCTTTTCTGGAGGAAATGAATTTCTATTCCACTGTCTTGTTTTCATCTTGAATCACTAGAGTAAAAATACTTAAGAGTGTGAAAAATTCCAGTGTCAGAAGATGAAGGGGCTGTTTTTTGTGAAACTGTAACAAGGAATGAGGAACTACTGACCCCAGGATGTGGTGTCCCGCTCCAAAGGATCCACCAGGTGAAAGTGGTGACAGTTGGGTAGGCAAACTATCAGGTAGCAAGGAAGAAACTCCAATCTCTTCTGTGAAGCTGTTAGTTGCCAGCTTGAGCCTGTCCAATCTAAAAGGGGACATTATCCCTTACTGAGCTAGTTCGCTAAATAAATGTTTGAATTAGAATTGTCATTAGAAAATCTGATTTGTTTTTCTACTATATTTCTTTCATTTCATAAATAGATGTTTTCTAAAAATAATGCAAAACTCTCACTCTTAAGTAATCCGGGAGATTAGGTCAGATATGCTGAATGATAACGAATCCTCTCATGTAAAATGTGATTTCACTTGGCATTATATTTTTGCAAAGACGCTTTATATATAAACTTGGTCATTTTGTGTGGGCATTATGGCACTCTGTAGCAATCATAACAGGATTAACAGGTTAAAAATGAGATTTTATGTTCTTTAGTGTGTCTTCTGGCTGTGTAACATTCCTAAAGAGAAATAATATAAATTCACATTGACTTTGAAGGAGGCTTTTCAGATGTGAGCAAAAAAAATTTGAATTTAATTTCAGCTTGGCCCAACGTCTAAGATTAAACATGCAAGAACACAGTTATGCAGTTCATTCTGGACCTGAACTCTAGCAAAAAAAAAAAGAGCCTTTTAGGTTTCCCTGAAATAACTGAAACACAGTACCTATTAGTAAACAGATGTAATTTAAGGAAAATAACTTCAGTTTTAACAGATGGGCCTTTCAAAACCAAGTATGTGAATCTAGTTTATTTTGAATGTTTTGTTCCTAGAGGGATGACATTTTATTTAATCATCATAGTTCTTATTTGCATATTGTGTTTCATTTGTTAAATGACCACGTTAATTAGAAGAAAAGACTGTCTTGCTGTACATGACATTTCAGTTTCTGAATGAGCCAGGACACGAGCTTCAGGCAAGTTGCATTAATTTGGTCTATACAGAAATTAATAACAAGTGCTCTTCAAACTTTCCCCTCAAAATTAATCATTTGAATATTTATGCATTAGTAAAGGCCACTCCTGACCCATGGCCAAGAGTTTATTTTGTTGGCTCATCCACAGGAAAATATTTTATGTTGACAATAAATTACATTAGTGATTTCTGAAACATAAATGTAGCGTTCTATTCTTACAAAGAATAGGTAAGAAAATTGTTTCTTTAATAATACCAAATAAACATTACCTGAGAGGCTAATCTTGATCTTGTAACAGAAATGTTAAATATGGATGTCTAGAGAGTTCTAGATTAAAAAAAAATAATAAATTTAATCCACTCTACTTCTACTGAAAATACTTCCAAAACTCTGTTTTAGAAAGATGGATAATCCTAAAGTGTAGATTTCATGAGGGAAAGGATCCACTTCACTTGTTGATTGTCTCAGTGATCAATTCATTCTGTCTTTTAGGAACAAGTGTTTCATCTGAGCTACCCATCCTGAAAGCCCAGCCCAATTCAAAAGAATGGGGGAAAAAAGTGAATGGGAGTGAAATTAATAATAAACTCCAGGCCATCGAGATGAGGTCACATGAAGTCCCAAGTCACTTTAGAAAAACACAAATCTCAGGGAAATGTGCTCACACTTCAGTGCTGTAGTTGAGAAATTTCAGACGGGTGGTAGACTGCAGCTGAAAAAAAAATCAGCTTGGAACTGGAAGGGAAATTTCATCACAAATACATCATTTCTAGGAGGTGGACTTCAAAACCTTAGAAGTTTTATTAGGCATTCTTGATAAGCAAAACATACTCAGAGAGCATAGCTTCAACAAGAAGCCTCAAGTAGTATGTAAACCATGTTGACATAAAATATTTTTCTTTGAAGATATTGCAGTTTCATGGCTTCGTTTGGAGAAGAAAATCCTTTTCCACTCTGCATTGCCTAGAGTGCTTTATGCTTGCAGACTGCATACCTTTTAAGATCAAGGAGAACTAATGTTGTCCTTTTACCAACAGTTTTTTGATTGTTTGAATGGAGCTAGGACTAAGGATCCTGCCCTAAATTTTACAATGTTAATTCCCAGGAAATATAGATTAAAAACCTCATCTTGAGAGTCAGTGAGGTTAGTGCATGCAAATAAATTAAAAAAAAAAATAATATATATATATATATTTTTTAGAAGCTAATTTTTAGTCATAGTTCTCATTTTTTCCATGGAGAAACTTCATGGCATCTGTCTTTCTATGATTTTATTTTATTTATATCTTCTTTCTGCTATTCACTTTTATGTGTTTAAGAGATTTTCCTACATTGATGATGTCATTCTCAGAAACACTTCAGAAAGCAATGACTTCATTTTCACTTTGACTTTCCATTTATTTTTTTATTGTATTTTTTTTTCCAACCTTATTTTCCTACCAGTTACCTACCATGATTCTGATCCTAATTCCAACTGAACCTGAATGTTTTGATTTCCAAGGGAGATAGTCTCATAGATACAGAGAGAATGAACTAAGATACAGTGGTAAAGAAAAAAATCACATTTTTACACTCTTCAGTGTACCTCCTTATCCTTAATCCGAAGACAAAATATCCAAAACCTTATAATAATAATAACAATAACAATAACAAACCTATACCTTCTTTCATGTTCAACAGTAATTTCTCAAAATAAACCAGACTAGGAGTGAACTCTGAAGCACTGGGGATTAGGTTTATTTGTCAATAAAAGTCCATCATGCGTGCCTGATTCTACCTACACAAACAGCAGGAAGGGCATGATAACTCAAATGAGGACAAAATGTGATCTGTGGCTTGAAATATTTCCTGGGCAGCCTGCAGAGAAGCCCCAGCCATTTACAGGCATCTGCTTCAGCCCTGAAGTCAATGATGTTGTATCTACTTCTGAAACTGTTGCATATATTCCATTAACTTTACCTTTATGCACTTTCAAAAATTGTTCTGAGATTCCCAATACTTTTCTTGCAGATAATTAAACAGCTTACAAATCATATCTAATAAAACACCTGTATCAGGTTTTGCACCTATTCTTTCTAAGTTCCTTTTAATCTTAGAAAATGAAACATATTTCAGTAGCCATTCTGTTGTTAATGCAAGTAGATAATGTTTAAGGGAGCTAGAGCACCCCAGCAAATCTCCTTTTGTTCTTTTCTTGCTTGCATTTTGTTAATTTTTGAGTGCTGCTTGTGAAGCCTGGAAAGCAGAAAAGTCTTTTAAAAGCATGAAATAAATTCTGTTCAGTGAGTGGGTAATTGTTCAAGGTCATCTGTTCGTTGTCTTTGTCTTGATTGTTTGAATTAGTAGCTAATAATTGGGCGGAACTGTGAATGAATTATTATCCATAGGGCATATTTTGGGGAGTGTCAGGAAATATTACAGGGTAATTAAGGTTATCCAATAGCAAGGCTGTGTTACCAGCAGATGTCTAGTAATTACTATGTTTTTAAAGTGTGGGGATTAAACTAAGATTATAGCTCTTATATTGTCTGTCTTTACAAGTCATATTTGGAATTTATTCAGTTTATTCTGCTGCCCTTTTCCTTTTGTTCTGATTCTGTCACTTAAATTCCAACTTAAACACAGGCCTTTCCTGGTGAATTAAAATAAACATCAGCAGATGGTATGCAGCGCATGTGTATACAAAATAGCATTGTGATTATTGAATACTATCGGATAACTACAATGATAAATACTTACTGCTACTATTTGTTAACAAGTTCTGATTCTGTTCTAGGACTGTTTAGGTCCTAAAATTGTCGTAAGATGAGATGTTGGAAGTATTTTTTCAACAGCAAGCTAGCGTTTAACTGAACAGGAGAGCTCGTTTGTTGGATTTAATCTGATATGTTGCGATGACCATCTTCAGGCTAAATCATAAGTGTCAAGTTCAAAGTTCTGCTGGTATTACTGACCCTAAGCTGGCTTAGTGCTACCAGAGGCCAGGGAAGGGGCAGCATTTGTTCAGTCCCTGGTCAAGCAAATTTGATTTTAGCAGATGGACAGAAGGGAGATAATGTAATGGACAAGTATCTGCGGCATCTGGAATGTCTGGATTTAGCACAGTGGGCTGGCAGTGGGTTGGGGGGACTGCACAGAAGCTGTCTGTGCAGAAAGTGAGCCTCAGAGGCTACGGAAAACCTCACAGTAGAAAAGATGATGACTTGGGAGAAAATGCCTGTATGTTGAGGCTTTACAGCAATAAAAGGGAAAAGGTTTCCACCTGAAAAATGGAGGAGAGGTACTGAACACTATTAACAGTAAATAGGAATCTGGACAGCAGTGAGTGAAGTGAAGGCTTTTGAGCAAGAGACCACATGCTTTCTGGTGCCTCTTGCTAACAGCTGTGTTTTTGTTGTTGTTGTTTTTTGTTGTTGTTTGGTGGTTTTTTTTCCATTAGCAATCATTTAAAAAAAAAAAGAGTTTGCTTTGCAAACTGTAGGTGTTGTTCTTAAGTCAAACTTTGTTGTAAAGAATTCTGATCCTGCTTTTTCATTCCTTTGCACCCTTTTTCATCTGACTGACATTAAGCATAGTAAATTATTTATTCTTTTATTTACGTTGCAAACTGCTGGCAGTTCAGGAGATGATTATGCAGAAGCACTGCAACTTTGAAAGTCTGGCTTCTGTGCTAGTGACTGTTATTGGCATGTGGCTGACTGGCTAGCAGCAGGTGAATTAACCTATGGGAAGTGCTGCTAGTTATCGTGATTCAAGCCCCAGCTCACTCTAGCTGGCTTCTATAACCATTTTATGCCAATCACTGTGACACCAATTAATGCATATTAGGTAATTTCAGAACTTTTTAGCCTAAGTAGGAGGAGTTCATTAACACTGCATCGGCAACTTCTTTGCCTTTAAAATAAGTGTGGTAAATGTTATGTATTTATGATTAAAGTCTGCTACTTTTAAAATAATAATTATGCATTTGCATGCTTGAACAAAGCAGAGTGACTAACCTTCAGTAACCTCACACATCAACATGGGTAATTGGCTTACTGTGGCCATATAGTACTAGGATGAAACTTTGTGATGTTACACCTCTATCAGACATAATGCGTATGAATTGCCTTAATTGCATGTGAGATTTTTTTCAAGTCAAAGTAATTCTGAATGATTTAAGATTACAGACCACTTCAAGTTTTTTATTTGACTAAAACCTCATGGAAATTTCATTTGAAGAATTCATATCAAACTTAAAATATGCTCAGAATCAAAGTTAAAACTTTTGATATTGAAAAGTTGACTGTAATAAAAAATATTTCTTCAATTAATTTTCATACCAACAGATTTATGACTGTCGATGTGTTAGCCCGTTTTGGAATTAACTCTTCACTTCTGATGTAGAAGAAAAACTGACAACATCAAAGGCAAGAAATGGGGAAGGGCAAAAACAGTAGGCAAAACGTTTGGATTTTGTGCAGTTAATGATAAAGGTCAAATATGAGACATCTGTGAATGGATCTGTTTGCAGTTACTCTGAATTTCAGTCTATATTCATGCATATATGTTGCAACAGGATTTTTCTGTTTAGGTTTCCTGAGTTTTAAAAATGCAGGCCCCTCATCACATCAATTAAGAACTTCAATAGCCATCAGGCCCTCCAGTGAAATTCTGTAATGCCTCTCGTTTGTATTCCAAGTCATTGATTTCCGTTCATTAACATGATAACTGGTAAAAGTTGATGTAAAATGCTCCTCGCTCTATAAAAGACATCAATCTTTCTTGGTTCTCCAGTTACTACCATACAAATGTCTAAGCTGGAGCCTGTTTAAACTTAATAAGAGTATTTTTACTGACCTCATTGTGCTTTGGATCAAAATGGAAAACTACTCAACTTCTCTTTTGGTGAGTTATGAGTTTTATTAAAAAAAAAGAAAGAAAGAAAAAAAGAAAGAAAGAAAAAACGTAAGGTTGGCATTTTCTTTGATGAATTTAGTTACGAGTACAGTAGTGAGGAAAGAAAAAGTTCAAACACCTCATCTCACCTTTTGAACTGTAAATTATCAGCAATTGAATTAGAAAAAAACATTGTCGTTTTTACAGCATCATTTTTTCATAGTTGGAAAAGATGTTAATGGAAAAGCTGGTATTTTACCCTAAAGCTTTTCTTTCACTTCACTTTGTAATGATGATCATGTTATCCTGTGCTGACTGAGTTTAACATTGCAGCAATAATGCTTCCAATGAAGTCTCAATACTACCAGATATAACCAAAGGCAGTAGCACACAGAGCACAGCACTGCTCCCTTTTGTACCAATAGCCACCTTAGTTACTCCAAAGAAAAGCGGCCTCAAGTTCAGGACCCTCTCTTATATATGACAGTGGATAAAATAAGAATACCGTGGTTACAGGATAAATAATGGAGCAGCTAACTTGTGTGACATAGTGTCAGTAAGGGTGGAAAACGCAACCTCAGTCGTGGTCTCCTTTTAGGACTTTTGCAGATTTTCACAACCTTAATCAACATGTGGCAAAGCCACAGCTTTTCATGCTTTTGGAAAATTGTGTGCTTGTCTAAAACAGGCAACCTCCCACGCTAAAGGTGATGTTCAGCAACCTTCAACAAATTTGAGAAATACAAAAGTCCTCTTTTGTGATGAGACATCTTGTTGACACTTCAGCAACTGACCAACAGATTGAAACAGGCTTAGTAGTAAAAGGCAGGTGAACTAGTGAGGTATGATAAGGACGGTGGAGAACGTAACTGTTTTAATATGTGTGCATATATTTTATTGGCACAAGGCATCTTGATGTTCATGTTAATGCTACCATGCTGAGGAACTTTGAGCTTTTACTGCCCTTTTATCCACAAAAAAAAAAAAAAAAAAAAAAAAAAAAAAAAAAAAAAAAAAAAAAGCACTGGAGGGAGATAGGGAGATATACAGAGTTCATTCTGTGCCTTACAATTTAGAGAATGGCCATTTGAGCCCCATCACAATGTTTGAGCCTCCAGTGCAGTGAATGGTCAATGTAAAACGAATGTAAAATATAAAGGTCAGAAATTAAGGGCTCTAGTAGACAAAAATTACTTGTGAATATTACTATTTTTGCAGCATTGATCAGAATTACGAAATGGGAGGACTTTGAACACTTTCTTTTAGTCTTAATCCTTGGAAAAAATGTATTTTAGAGCTATATTTTTGGGTGGACGGTGATTAATGACTTTGATTTAAACCTTAAGTATTTCAAGTATTGTCTTGATGGACTTAAATTTTCTATGCAGGGTAATTAGTGAAATAGAATCTGTGCTTAGCTTTGGAAATAAATAGGATTGCTCACATAGTTGAGGCTAAACACGTGTTGGTGTATTTGTGTGATCAGAGATAGGAACACTGTGCTGAAGCCCTTAGCTTGGCAGGCTGTTCAGGACTGCATATGAAGCCCTTCATGGTGAGCACATCTCCTACATGAACAGGCAGGCCTTCCCCTGGGAAGCCCAGCCCACTCCCCTGCAGGTGCCCATCTAGGTGGCTGCCGCCCTGCTGGCGTCCTAGGGGCCTGAGAACTGGTGAGAAGACTGAGCAGGGGTATCCAGAGTTCACTGTAAAGGAAAACGTGGTAGAACAGCTGATTTGCTGCAAGAAAATAGTGACCTATTTGGAAAAGTAGAAATGTTCTTTTTTCTGGCTTTAAAAAAGCATTCTTACTTTGACACTGGCCACAATCAACATACAGATATAGCTAATTTGCAAATGAAATTAAGTATTTTATTAAGGTTTGCCCTAAGTCTATCTTTATTTAAGTTTCTTATCGCTCAGATGAGAAATCTGCTTTTCACACAATTCCATTCTTGATTTCAGTGTGGAACCTGAAGCTGTAACGACTTCTTTGTGATCACAATTGTGAAAACTGCACAGCATGTGTGGCAGTCCCTCATCTGACTCCAAAACCATGTGAACTCCAAGGCAAAACATCATGGTGTGAAAGCCTGTAACTTTAACTGCTTTTACTTTCAACACCTCTCAGTTCAGTAAATCTTAAATCTGAGGTATATTAAGCATTCTTGTGGACATTTGTTTTTTATCAATCAAGAATGCATGCTCCAACATAAAATCTTAAAAGTAGGGGAAATAGTTGACTGCAGTTTCTTCAAATCCCTTTTCTACTTTTCCATATATCTTTAAAAGCCTCCAGCATAAAGACTGCTTTCTTCTGTAATTGTTAGAGCTGAAGAAAGAAATAATTTGACGTTTATTTTTGATCTTGCAATATCCTCATCTGACTCTGGCTTTAACAAGAAGGATGGCTGGTGTTTATTTTCAACATGTTAAATCAAAAAGGAAATACAAGTGGTCACTTCTTGAAACATGATTTGCTGAACTCTTAAAAGAAAAGGGTAATTTAAAAGGGTATCCTGTGACAGGAAATGACAAGGTACCTTCACTAGGGCAGAGGCTGGGCTGCGGTGCTTGGAGCAGTATACGGCTGTTGACTTAGGAAAGAGATGCTTGCACAGGAAAAACAATACTTTGTTTAAGTCACCAGACAGTCTGAGGATTTGGGGAGGAGTTTGGGAGGGTTTGAGGGCTTACACTAAAAAAGCCAGAGTCATCAGGCTTTAAAATAGCATTTGTGGCCTTGTTCAGTGAAAATAAGGAGTCATGTGTCTATAAAAAGCAAAGTAAACTACTGGTTGACTGTCTCTTTTATGCTGTACGCATCTTTGAAGGTTAAATTTGTTATTTTAGAAAAGCATATGGTAAGTTTGAAAAGAAAACTCATGTTGTTTTTGCACTAGTTTTTTATTATGTGAAATGAAAAGCCCTCTTGCACTGAAGAAATGAAAATCTTCACCTTTAATGTAGTTATATGAATGAACACAAGTGTGCTACCTTTCAAAGTGTCATTAATAATATTGAGAATTTAACATTTAATTGCATTTTGTAATGTGACAGTTACATTTGTGTGACTATAAAAAGGAACTTCAACGTGTCACAAAGGTGTAAAGATCTAATTTCTCCATTACAGATCTATCTAGTAAAAATCTTTCATCCACATGTTGTTGGAAGCACATTTGATACTGTTTTTGCTCGGCTCAAGTCTGCTAAGTTATTTAGAAGAGTATAGAATATATAAGAATATATAAGAGCTTTAGCTCTTTCAGACTTCCTTCTCTCACTGTCCTGTCTGGAAACTGGTTGTCCTTGGGAGTACATCTCTTTGGGTTCTTTGGACATTTCAGCTGTTCGTTTGGACCTCTGATGAATTCTCACAACTAGGAGTAGTGATCTTTTTTCTGTAAGTCGTGCATTATTTACTTCTGGCTTCTTTCAGAAAGAGCACCAAATTTTAGGGATAAAATTCTTTTGTGCATATAAAATTATTTTGTGTTTAAAATCACTAATGATTATTGCAGGTCCAGGAAACGTGACATTCTTATGGGGTTTCCCCCTTTTCATACTCTGTACCTTTCTCAAACATAGAAAAAATGATAATGATGTGGGTTCCTGGGTTTTATGGGTTTTTTTTCTTTCTCAGTACTGCTCAGTTACTATCCTTTCCTCCCTTTAAATGTTATCCTCAGTACTTTCTAATGGCTAGAAGATTATTTGCTAATCTAATATGGATTATTTTGGGAGCAACAGAGTTTTTTGGGAGCAGTATCTTGTCTGTCTGAATCTAATCATAGGAAGTTCTGTGCAAGTAGTTAGTGTGTGCTGTTGAAATGAGGATGGTCAGCTAACGTACATGACAGTGTTTCTGTTCTTCCAGTGAATAAGTACTCCTGTTGCAAATGTCAGTGCCTGAATACTTTCTCTGAATAGTTCCACGTGTGCCTTTGAACTTGCTTTCCATGATCACTTGCAGTCACAGAGCTTGTAGGCATTTTCATGGAATGAGTGCTGAGGGGACAGTCTAGGAAGATTAAAAAGAAGAAAACCCACACCCAAGCATATGATTATTGAGAACATTCAACTCAATTCTTTCCTTTTAAGCATTCACATCTAAAGTGAATATTTGAAAAGGGTGATGAAAATTAATTTCTAGAGTTAACGCTCTTATATGTACTATTTGTTTCTCTTTTCACCTACATAATAATTTTATAGCCACAACATAAAGCATTCAAGTGATCCTGCCTTTCCAGCTTCTTTGTGAAGTTTAGTACTTAGCAGTTCTTTCACAAATGGAAGTTTTACTCATTTATGTTGTCTTTTCTGCTAAAATATTTTAAATCATAGTATGGTCATAGTATATTCTTTGCATTTATACTTTAAAGAAAAGTGACATTTTTTGAAATCTTGTTGAAGTGAATGTAAAATAATTTTTAAAACATGCTCACCCGAAAAATGTAGTTGGAAAAGAAAGAGGATGGTATAGAAATGTAGGGATGAGAGACATTGATTCTTTTGGAGATTGAGGTGCTGGGAATTTCCACACTGCTCAGATTGCTTCATGCGACTGTGTTTGGTTGGTACAGTGTGTTAACCTGAGCAGTTCTCATCTCAAGGAAATGTATGTCTGGTGATCGTGGCCCTGACCCTGGGTGGACAGAAGTCCTAGAGCTGGGGAGGCAGAGCAGCAGCTGCCCCAAAGAAGAGAAAAATGTCCTAACCCATTCCATATGAGGGTAGGTTAGAAAACTGCTGAGAAATGCTGAATTGCAGTGGTTTGTGCTGTATATTTAGGTACCACGACATAAAATGACTGTGCACTGCTGAATGCATCAGGCTAATAGGAGAACATAATCCAGCATTTAATAGAAGCAGCAGATGATCTGGGCCATCTGTCTCTGTACAGTTTCTCAAGAATAAAATGGAATATTTTATTTTCTCTTCCAAATGATCTGTAATAGCCTTTTTCTGCCTTTTCCTCCTGGTATTAAAGAAGGAAAGAAGATTTTAGAGATCAATGAGCTAATAAGCCTTCAATTATTGGAAGGTAGAATCTTAATAGCCACTACTGGAGACAGGCCTGATACCACAATGCTTTGGCTTCCTCCAGTACAGTCATTTCACTTGCTTAAAAACAGACTGGCCCAGACAGAAGTGAGATGGTTAGCATGTCAGGGAAGCTGTTTCACCCAGTGTAAGGCTGGAAGGGATCTTCCAGTTTGTAACATTTAGCCAGACTCTGCTCCATATGTAAAAGGCTGCGAGAAGTCAAATTTTGTAGTAGCTGAATATCAGTACAAGTTATCTCTGGGGGGGTTCTCACAGCAGGACAGAAAACTGAAGATGAGAGGAAAA
Organism: Tragopan temminckii; assembly: GCA_028571105.1. Classification (NCBI taxonomy): domain Eukaryota; kingdom Metazoa; phylum Chordata; class Aves; order Galliformes; family Phasianidae; genus Tragopan; species Tragopan temminckii. Next base: position 7,215,768 of record JAOWBP010004015.1, read on the forward strand.
GATGATGATTTCACCAAGTTGTCAGTAGAGATTTCTACTGCAGGGCAGAGCACACAGAGCGAATAAGAGAAATAGCCAAAAACATGCCACCAAAACCCAGAAAACCCTCTAGATTTCAGTAAAAGACGTGAAAAGCTTTCTACCCTCCTAGAAGTCATTCCCCAGCACTGAAAATGCTGAAGCAGGGCAGTATGTATTACATTGACTCTTCTGGCCAGCGTCTCTTTTGTTTCAGAGGGCTGGGTGAGGCCTGCCAGTCCCTCTGCATGTATGGCTCCATGCATTTTATGGCTCCGTGCACTAAACCAGTCAGCCCGTACAGCTGGAGCACAAGAAGCGCTGCTTCTTTCCTGCCAAGATGGGGAAGTCCCACAAGGTGGGAGGTGACAGACTTTGCTCTGAGAGCACACCAGAGAGAAAAAAACCAGGCTGCTGCCCAGCTGTGCCAAGGCAAGGTCTGGAGGATGTGGCAGCCAGGAAGATTAAGGTGACAGGAAGGTACCCAGATGTGGCAGACAGTGTAGCGTCCAGTGGGGAGTTCTCTGTTAGGACTGGGTAATATGAAAAAACAGCCTGGTACGTGTTAGACAAGGTGGAATCCATGGTTCACCAAATGTGATTTAAAAATGGTGAATCATAGGCAGTGTGTGCATTTTGACATTTTAGCACTTACAAATATTATTCTTACCTTGCAAGACACAAACTTGGTTTTATTGTAACACCAGAGGGTTCTTTCTGGCTTTATGATCTGCCTTACAGACTCGATAAGCTCTCCCTCAAGACCATGTAAGATGATATTAGCCAACAGTGATAACATCAAAGGTGCTTTATTGAGTATGATCAAGGAACCTCTAATGTCAATACAAGGGGCGTTCGTTTTGCAGCTGGTTGGCAGACAGCCAGTTGCCATGCCGTTATGGAGCTCCTTAATGTTGAAGTGGCTTTAAAAGGGTGGTGAAAAAGATTGATGGAAGGCCTACAGCTCTTGACTGCAGGAAAGGAATTGCTTGTATAGTAAAAAGGTAATATTTTTGGTTTATGTTTAAAAGAAGAGGGGAAAAGGTAAGGAAAAGGAAGGGAAGAAAAGCGACTACGTATTTTGTCAGCTGTATGCACCAACATGGCGACCAGTGAGAATCAGTGAAATGTTACCAGAAGCCTCTTGTCTGCCAAAGATGAATAAATTGAAGTACCAAAGTGGATGTAAAATACACAGTAAAATAGCAGAAACTCTTGTGACCCTCCTTTATGCCATCTGAATCCTTCTTGCGAGACATTTCAGTCCTGACTTGATTCATGCAGTGTGTCCTGAAAGTAGCAGCTGTCAGCACAAATGATCAAAGGTTGAATTCCTCAACTGTAAATCACGCACTCAAAGGAAGTTTAATGATGAGGTTTTTTGTAATTTTACACATATATCCTAGCAGAGACTACATTTGTGACACCTATGAGCCACTGTACCACACTGTGCAGCCTGGTTCCATTTGGACAAATCACCTTAAAAGCACAGTGCTGGTGTCCGGCATCTTGTAGTGGTGTTGGAGGTATGGAGCTGTCAGCCCTGTTTTAGTGAGACAACTGCAAAACAAGCAGTAAAGTCTGCTCTCTGCCATGAGATTTTGGAAAAGTGCTACAGCCAGCAGGCTATCAGCCATCTTCAGGCAGATCAGATACAGATGGAGGCATAAAACATTTACAGTATGGACAGATTACTTCTACTTTTGTGTGAATTGGTTCTATTCAAGTTACTGTGTTTTCTCCTTGGATTATGCATGTTAATTTTTTACTTTCAAAAAATGTGTGCATCTCAGTCTCTGCTAATGCTTTCTCACCTATACAAAGGAAAGCATGCGAACTGCAAAATCCAGCCTTCCCTGTACCCCACTTTCTCAGTCCAAAACCAGAAAAAAAACAGTTAAGACTTTAAGCTAACCCTAAGTGAATAAAATTAGACTCCATTGGTTTGGCATATTTTCAGCTGATGCTATTGTTAGCCATGAAAGCAGGGATAAATTGTGCATAACAGTGCAAGGAAACAGTGAATGAGGCCTGAAAGGAGAATGGGTGAAAGCTCCTTGTTTGTTCACAGTTGCTGGCACAGAAGTGAGAAAAGTTTCATTTACATTCCTGTAATCTTAATGGTTCTGTACAAATATTAGTTACAAAGTCTACGCTCTATCATAGGGTTGCAGAATGAGTTTATACAAAGTCTGGAAATGCAGAATGGAAGTTTACAGAGCACCTTGTGACACATCACTAGTGAGCTGGAGAGAGGAAAGGGTGTTTGTTTCCGTGCACATTCATGGAAGGAAGGAGAAAACATAGTGGTTAATGCACTGGTTTTCACACGGACAAATTTATGTATATCTGTGCATGAGAAATTTCCAAGCTGCCCCTTAGCCCTGCATGAAAACAAGTGATCAAATACTTCAGGTCTGATACAGGCACGTATTTACTTGCAGTGCTGAATGGGCGTGCTGGAGCCTGATTCTTGTTTCATTACAACTGTACGGATTCTTCAATGAAAATACACCTTGTTTCTAATTTTAGTGCTCTACAGGTACACTGTTTTAAATATGAAACTAAAATGTATAAACTGGCTGTTACTTTGCAAGTCTAGTTTCATGCACAGTTTAATTAAAATGTGGTGATTTCTAGAGTTTTGCAAGAAACAGCATCTACTTTTTTTTTTTTTCAAATCAGAAAATGTCCTCATTAACTGAAAAAAAAGTTTTAAAATAAAATTTCTTATTAAAGCAAAACATTTAAATAAAGTCTCAGAGTCTAAATTTAAACTTAAAATTGAATTTTAATTTAGATTGTAGCCTTCACTTTTCTTTATGTAGAAGTGTGAAACTGACAAATATTGAAGAGGAAATTATTGTGTAAGGAGTTCTTGCTTGTCTTTGTTAAGTAGTAAATGCAGAAAATCAGATTTTTGCTTTAGAAGGATTCTGTATCAATTCTTCTAAACATCTCATTTAAAGCTCTTGCATAAAAACAATAAAATATTTTGTGAGTTAGAAAACTGAATATATAGTTGTCTGATGCTTTAACAATTTGCAGTAACACAAATATGAGACTAGATCCTTGTCATCCTATGAAGTGGTAATTCCATACTGGAAATAGTAGTAAAGCTATTTTTCTAAATCCTATAAAAAGCATTGCTGATTATCACCTTCAGATTTTTTGCATTAAAAATTTATAACGAAAAGTATTAGCCTGGCATTTCAGAATTTTACTTTGAAATACCCTCCTAAATAAATAAATAGGGGAAATAAATAGGGGAAATAAATACAGTCAGTGAGCTACTCCTGTACTGTCTGTTGCATCTTTTGTGAAGGAGATTCTGGGTACTATTCTTTGTCTCCTCCTGCTGTAAGTTCTTTAGTCCTTTCTTACTAACTCCTTCACATCAGTATCCAGCACACCTTCCTGAGCTGTGGTAGCTGCCACGCTCGAACAGTTCTCAGACCGAGACCATAAAATGCTTTCTAAGAATTAAATTGTAAAGTTCCACTGGATTTGAACTGGTCACCTAGCTTCCTATTTCTTTATAAATGTCATTCTTTACATTGTCTGTACTCTAATAGAAAGAAAGCTCCTACAGGAGAGGGGATTAATGGATTTGAATTCATGTCTCAGGGAGACAAACTGAATTTGCTGCTGATACATCACTTTGAAAGTTTTGCTGCTTTTGGCATACAAAAGAAATCTCAAAATAACAAAGTAATATTTGTAACGTGAAAACAGCATTATTGTTATCATTTTGTTATTAACATTATCATTAATGCATTTATATTTTCTTTGTTGGAGGGAGAGGAGATGCTGACTGCAGTGCTGAAGTGGTGGCACAAACATTCCATAATCAGGTGATGGCGATAAACCTGAGCTGCCATACTGATTAAAGAAGCATTTTTTTCCTCTTGAGCCTGTAAGAGCCTGGAGATCTACATTGGTAGTGCTTCTGGCTGATATGTTCTCTGTAGCTGAGATTTGGGATGCACACGTGATTTAGGTGGGGAGCACCAAGCTGTTTGGATGTAGATTTGAGGTTCAGATGATTCCGTGCAAACCCCTATCGTTCATTTTGCTGCTTTCCTCACTAGTGCCTCAGAACTGACCCTTCTGATAAGAATTTCTTTTTAATCTAAATTTAATTGACTTCTCTATGTGATTAATTTTTGACTGAGTAGAAAACTCCAGTTGTGAGCAGCCTTCTATTTTCCACTAGAAAAAGTGTTATATTAAAGTAAGTATTTTGATTTTTTTTTTTTTTTTTTTTTCCCCTTTGGTTGCAGACGGGATTCCTACTACCCAGTAAGGACTTCTTAAGAACTTCTTGATATAGGAATCGTTACAGCCTACCTAACATTCTCTTAGTGCTGGCAACAGCCTGTGTTTTATCAGACCAGAGAATGCTGGCAATGGTTTTGCATCATATTCATTTTTTTTTAATTAACTGTTGAGTGATTGTACAAATAAGGACATTGATGTGATGTTTTGTCACCGCACTCAGGCTGTATGTTTTGATTTAAATAGAACCATTTACTTCTCATTTGGGACAGGGGCAATATTTAGCATTCTTACAGAAATGTGTCGGTTTTGTTAGCAGCAGACCTAAACACAGGTGATAGTTTTGAATTATATAATCGTCCTTTTCTTTAAAAGAAACGTGGGCATTCTCTGTGAAACACTGGTGCATATGAGCAGTTACCTGACTGTCATATAGATTCTTCTGCTGCACCTGCCCTTGTTCTTTTCTTTATAACAAATAAGTAAACTAGCTGTGAACGACAGCAAGTGTAAAGTTTTTGTAGTAATTTAGATTATGTCACTATTAAAATACACTAGTTGCTGGTCTGTTAAAATATTTTGCTGCTCCCTAAGGAAACACCAGGTAGTTAAATATTTTACTGCGTTTTTGAACAAATGTGTGGGCATAGACATGTATCCCAATAAGGTTAAAACATACCAGTGTGAGTTAAATTGGAATCCTCTGGAAAATGAAGCAAAGTTCCCAGAAGTGTCATCATATGTTTATCAACATGCAGTGGCTCTTGGAAAATATAGTGTGCTTTTTTTCTTTTAAGAATGTTTTACATTTTCATTGAAAGAAAGATGGTATAATTCATAACAATGTACTCTGCATATTAACTATTAATGTTCTAACGGTTTGATTGACCAGAGGAAGGCCAGTTATTTTTTCCTGTCGTGAAGTTTTTGGTAATGACCATTGCAGAATTGAATGGGAAAGAGCTTATGCTGGTTGATTTGGTCACATTTAGGAGTATTTTGGTCTCCTTTCTGAAGACAAGAATTATGCACCTAATTTTAAGTTCTTTAAGATATTATCTCATTTAACAGCCTGGTGTGCAGATACTTGTAAACCTTCTCCCAAACGAATCTTTTTTTTTTTTTTCGGAAAGGTGGAAGTGGTGAGGAACCGTTAAACCAGTGGTTAAGAAGGTAGGTGTCTGTGGGTATTGATGAGAAATTGTCGTTAGAGGAAAGCTGCATCACCACACAGGAAGAAGCATAAAACTCTTGAAAGCTTTTTCTCCAGCTGTTGCGGAAGAACAATTTACACAGTAGAACTTGAAAGCCACAGATCTTCTACCTCATTTCTAGCTGAGAGAGTCCTTCCAGAAAAAGGACTGATTAGCTGCACTCATTTAACAGCTTTCAAAAAGGCTCTGAGTTTTCACAGAAGGGATGAGTTTAACTGTGGGGAAACTATAAATTGTGAATGCGTAATCAAATTTATACAGAATGGTTTTTAGACTTTGCAATGAAAATCACAAAATGTGAAAGAAATTTAAACAGTGGATCTGTGATTTTTGAATCAGAATACAGCTTCATAATTTATTATCAAACCTGTTTGCCAATGAATAACAGCCTGCAAAACTTCTGCAAAAGTGACATGTAAAGTCATTTATGACTGTAAGTAACTCCCCTTCACCCAGTCATATGATTTCTTTACTCTCGCGGCTATTACATTTTGACTTAAAGACTGTGCAAAATTTCCCTCTGACTTATCAAAGTCATTCAGTTATCTGCAAGGGCTGTGAGCTGATAGCTCCAAGTTCCTTTTTCCTTCCTTTGCTCCCCCAAGTCTATCTCAGAAACTAGAAAGAATACTTTTCCCATAAAACTGTCCAGTGTTCTGCCTTTAAGTTAACTTTAACAGTTATTTTACATGACGTATTCTTGATAGCTATTCCGCTACTAAAGATTGCCCACTAGCACCCTAGGAGTAAATATTGGCAACTTTTCTTTGAAGTATGTATTTGGAGACAAAACAGACAAGTATTTTCCAGTATTTTCCTTTCAAATAAGATTTGAGGGAAGCAATATGATAGTTTATAAGAGTAGTACACGGCTCTTTTAAATGATGCTCCATTTTATAGTCCTATTTCTATTCTTGACCTGTTACATCATCAGAAGCAAGATTTTTCATCTCTGCTTGTGCGCTTTCTGAGATGAGTGGTCACTTTTTTTTTTCTCTGTAGATTTTGAAGCAGCGTTTAGTAAATTGTGTGTTATGCAGTGAACATTCGTTTGTGTGCTTATGATGGTGCAGCCTAGCAGGCCTGTCCTTTTTCAGTATTTAAAACACTGGATTTTTTTTCCCGTTGGCAACTTAGAATGATGTTATTCTACAAAGATCAGGCTGATTGCCCCTCTCCCCCACATAGAAGCCTTGTCCATACTTCATGGAGGGACTTAGATGATGGTGTCTCTCAGGCATGGCGAGACCACCTCCTCTGTGGTGGCACCAGAACACTGCTGCTCTTGACAGGACATGTTTGTAGAGACATCCTGAAGCAACCATACAGTGTAGAAGCTAGTTAACTATACTTTAAGATTGATAGCAGACTCAATTATTTTTTTATATATTTTTTTTTCATGCTTATTTTACTGACAAACTTCAAATTTCTCTATGCATTGTGTATTTCCATAACTTAATACTTTTACTCACTGGTTTATAATATTTGGCTCTGAGATTATTGTAGCATCCTATATTTATGCAAGCTTCTAATTTCCTAGGTATAGAGTTACCTAGGAGTACTGTACAGAATTTCTGTATACTAGGTGTAACCTGCATAATTTGAAATGCTAAACGATGACTGGGTAGAGAGAGAGAACTGGTAATGCATACATGTCAAAAGGTGCCAAGTCACAGGCTGAGCTACAGTCAGATGTGGAGCCAAACTGAGAAATGGAAATCTAAGTATGCTAGACATGATCATTTTGACCATCTATGGTACTAGCCATATTCAGGATCTGAAGACAATTATCAGCAGGAGCCTTAAGAGAAGTTTGCTTTGCAAATAATCTGTAATTTAACTATTGATTGCTTTTCATGTTCCAAAACTATGGCTTGGAATGCACATGCAGTTTGTAGACAGTATTGCTGTTCCAGTAATATTACTCTTGGAGGAAGGAAAAAGACAATGATGCAACGATTCAGGAAAAAATCTCCTGTGGGCTGATAGTGATTAAAAAAAAAAAAAAATTCTATTTCTATTGTTCTGATCCTCTTGGGTATTTCAACTCTAAAAATTTGTAGCCTCATTGAAAATCATGAGGATTTGAATTTTGTTTTTTTTATTTTTTATTTTTATCATTAAGTTCCACTAATTAGTGCATCAGAACAATGCATTTAAAAAAATAAAAATAAAAATAATTTACACTTCTGGTAGAAGTCCAGAAGGTATATGGTCTGAAACATGGGAAACAAGACATAACTCTCTTCTTTGCCATGGAAACCTGTGTCGTTTTGAGCAAATTATTTAGTATTTCTGTTCCTCACATCTACGTTATTGAAAGGAAAATTGTAGAATTTTCCTAGTTGGAAGTAACACCTTACTGAAGTTGCCTTGTTTGCCAGACATCCTCTCTCCCCCTATTGTACCAGTATTATAACTTTGGAGTGGAGAGCCTTGTCAAGGGGGTGCGTCAAGTGCTACTTCTGTTCCAAAAGTGCCGTTTGGGCAATGCTTTGGTGGCAATGAGCTGCTGTGATGTGAGTATTTCAGCTCCTGTAATTCAAGCACTAAAAGAAAACAAGGACCAAGATTTTTCCCCCTTACTTTCACAATGCGGATAGGGCTAACGATGTTACCGTTCTGTGTCTGTGTACCTCATAAATGACTACAATTATACACTAAGAATGTATATTCTCATAAGAGCAGATGGTATCTGTCCATAGTTCAGCCAGCCTATGAAAACCAAAAAACTTCTGAAACTCTTCCAAGAATAATGACCTGTTCACCAAGAAAAACTTATTCAGGATGCAGGTACCAGACAGAATTCAACGTTCTCTGTTAAGAGAAGCTATTTGAGCAAAGACAGCTATTACATGCTATAATATTTTGAAAACAAATTGATGGATTCTTCTCACATCTGGAGCAGACACTAATGGAAACTCTTCTGAATGTGCTGAAACCATTTGAACAAGTCGCTAGAGAGCTAAGTGCTGAAACAGCTCTCTTAAGCCAAATTATACCACCAGTTCTTATTTTGTGATTATTGATGCATGTCTTCTTTCCTACCCACCACCCCCACAGGCATCCAACAAGAAATCTTATTTGCCAAAATATTTAGGGAAGAAAAAGGGTATAGCAAAAACTTTTTAAACCATTTTTCAGATTTAGAAAAAAGTCCCCCACTTTTATGGAATTTTGCTTCTAAATTCCTTTATTTGAAAAGGATTGTGGAAAGTTTTTGTCAGAAAGGTAACAAGACTGTTAAGTGACCAAAGACATCCGAGGACTTGTGGAACATTTGTATTCCTTTAGCTACCGCTATTTTTATAAGCTTTTTGAAACACTGCTTAGGGGAGATGTACAAAAAAAAAAAAAGTACTTGTTAAAGCAAGCAAGAAGAGTTAAGTCTGTTACTGTCCTTTGCCTTTGCTGACTTGTTGATCCCAACTTAAAGAAAAAATCTGATACTCTTGTCTGCTGAGATTTCAAATAACCATCTGGCTAACTAATGTGATAATTAAGTGTCTTGAATTCCATCCCACTGTCATTTAAAATAAGGACAACACATTAGAGTCAAAGGCATTTTTTGTTTTTTAATTTTATTTTTTTAATTCTACGTGACTCCTGTTTAAATCCCAAAGTCTGAGTATCTAGGCCTTCAGGAAGATTACTGAAATTGAAGTGTTAGTATTCATTTGTTAAAGACACTTCAGATAGCATTAAGAAACTGGTTAGTTAGTCACTAAACCAAAAAAGGAACATAATGCCTGCTTGAGAAAAGAGCACATTTTCTAGTTCACTGAATAGATGGGATGGATTTTTTTTATTCTTAGATTGTTGGAAACAGTTCTTAAACTGCTTGCATGGTACAATTTGTAATGAGATTGATCCCTGCTCACACTTGGGTCAGTTGGGAATGGGGAAGAATAATGGGTGTTGAGTACTGGAAAGTACATACCCCTCTCTAAACTTTGGAGCATTTCAGTATGAAGAGTGACATTTTGAAGGTCTGAATTAATTTTACTGAATAATGGTGAACATGTAATTACTGGGGAGCAAGAGTTCAGCTTTGTGTTCTCGTAAGCCTGCAACACCAGGCTGAGGCCTGTTTCACCAGTGTTGGTTCCCTTACACAAATCTCTTTGACCACATTACAAATTGTTCCTTATGGTACTCCAGTGAAGCATCTGCACACCTAGTGGGCGACTAAGAAGTGCTGGAGTTCACCAATAATTCTAATTTTGATGTAACTTGAAATGAAAATAAGAGAGAGAAAGAACAGAGGAACCCAGAAAAAGCAAGTATTTGTTTTAATTTCATGTATGGTGACATGGAGTTTCAAGCTCTGATTTGCAGCAAATGTGAACCACTTCTCTTAATCTTCTTGTATTTTCAATTGATTGTGAAAGGTCTATTTTATTTGTATGTCCAAGGAGAACAAGTTAAGGAGCATCAAAAAATGCTCTAAGCCTGGTAATTCCTGGTTTCTTGCCAGCGGTAATCAATTGGACCTAGGGAGGGAAAAAACATGCTGTATGTAGTTCTGTTGTTTCCTTTTCTTTCTTGACTAGAATAGATAATTGCTTAATGATATCTGTTTCAAATTGACATTTTAATTAGGAATGTCTATTATTTACTTCAGCCTGTGGTGGATTTTTGTTTGTTTTTGTTTTGGTGTTGTTTTTAAGAAACATGTATGAGCTGTTTTATTTTGGAAAGAATTCTTGTATTTTATTCAGAGCTGCACTGAGGGGGAAGTGGTCCAAAGATCTACCTGGTTTGCGGTCTGAAAGAAAAATATAGAAAGCTATCAGTACAGATTCATTAATAAGGGTAAATATTTTTTCATGTGGATGGAAATCCATATAGTAAGAAAAGGCATGAAAATCTCATGTAATACAACAGAAGAGTAGATAGGCTAAAATAAAGTTAAAAATTGTCAATGGAAGAGTCAAATATTTAACCTTCTACATAATAATTGAAGGCCCAAATGAAAGGTATCTAAAGAGCCAACTACTTATGCAGCCCAATAAATAGTTAAGGTCAAGAGAAGCGAGTATCTCACTGCTTGACTCTCAACAAATGAGAACAGTGGTCTCACTTGGCAGTGGATAAAAAGAGCAAGCAGCATGCCACCAGAAAATATAGCTGCACTTCTTACCAGTGCAGTATGCGTACATCTCCGAATAAATGTCAACTACACAGTGTCTCTCAGAAGACGGAACAAAATTAGGATGCATTATCTAGGAAAAACACTATATTACAATTTATGTTCTAGTCCTAAACTGGATAATTATCATGAGGTCTTAATGGCCATTTTACTCTCTTGTGCAGCAGGTCTGGAATTTAACATCTTGAGATCTACTCGATCTGAAATGTACGTGTTTTTCTTTTATTTCACTTGTGTGTACTCCATTTCCCTTTTTTGCAAGAGCTAGTGCCACCATGATAATGTACTGTGATTAGAGAAATGCAGAGTGATACAGCAACAGAAACAATATGGGACCTACAATAAAAAATGAATGTATTGTTTTTATTTTCTGGTCCAAAATAGTCTTACAACTACAGAGTGGAAATTTCCCTAATGGGCAAGTTGAGTTTTTCCTAAAATAAGCTTTAGTAATTTAACTGATTTTTTAGAAAAATTTGTAGCAAAATTTGAAATCATCTGACATGACAAACCTTCAATATGTGTCTGTCTTTTACCATGGGAATGCTGGTAAGAAGGATCTCTCACAAAGTTTGGGATCACTTAGTTATTTGTGGCTCTTTGTGTCTGGATATATTTAAATCTAGCATTTTAAAGAAAAGGACTGAAGGACTCTTTCAAATAAAAGTATAATTTATTACATTCATTTATCAAAGTGAAATCAAAATATATAATATATATAACTTGAAAAGCATTTCATGTAGAGATTTCATTTCCTTTTATTACTAGAGTATAAATATATCCCACAATATTTTCTTTTGTTACGTAGAGTTAAACTACAGAGTACAGAAGCAGAAACTACAGAGCAGAGTACAAAATAAATTAAAGTCCCTGTCATAACAATACAGTATAGACAAATGTAGCAGAATTGTTTGTCCAACACAATTTTCTTTCTAGTCAGAAACCCCCGACTGCTGTTATGAAACTGTCTTTTCTGGCAAAAGAAGTTCCCTTAATCAGGGCTACATCCCCACAAGGGATTTTCTTCCATCTTCTTTGGTCATAAGGTTGTCTTACTGTGTAAAACTAGTTCAGTATGTTAAATTAAGAAAAGTGATTGTGTAGCACAGTGCCTCCTCCTAATGTGTTGTTTCCTTTTGCTAGGGCCTCTGTTTTGAAATCAGTGAATACGGAAAGTATATTTGAATTACATATAACTTGAAAAGGAAAATAGAAAAAAAAAAAAAGAGACTGTCTTTTCTAACTAACATCAAATTTTGTTTATATGGTTTAAACATTGCATTTGCATGAAGAATTCTGTTTGCCTCAGTGAGAATTTAAGGGAATTTGTTGGACATATTTAAGCATGCTTACTGAAGGTGGGAATTACAGAAGTTATCTAAAACAAACCTTCTATTTAACCTAACCTACAGCATTCTTCAAGACTGTAAACACAAAATTCTCTTTCATGATAAGTCACTATCAGATCTGAGAAGGGTGTTAAATTCTACTGTGTAATTAATACCAAATATATAGTTTCCATGCTACTATTCTAAGTGGAACAGTAAGGAGGTGAAGATGGAGAGGGAAGAGGAAAAAAGGAGTATCCTGATATCATACTGCATAAACTGAGTGAATAGTAAAGTTCATTTTCTAGTTTGACCAGAGTAACAAATGGTGTGGGGGTATGCTGGATGCTCCCCTGCAGGACTGCTTGAGAGAATGCACCTTTGCTCGATGCCAATGAAACGTACAGGGAGGCAGAGAGGCAGCCTCATCTTTGGAAGAAGGTGAAATATATTTAAGAGGAGAAATCTGCAATACTGACACTTCTTCTCTCATCCTTTGCTTTTCAGGATTTACAAGTTATCGAGGCAGGGTGTTGATTTTAGCTTGTAGTGTTGATTTCAGCTTGGACAGATCAAACTAGGCAACTAGATCAAATTTTCATTTTCCCTGTGTGGAAAATGAAGGGATGACCTGATTGGGCTATAGCAGTTGTGAAAAGGTCCAAATGCAAGAGCTTTTGCTCAACCCTTTGCATAGATTCATCCAAAACCCATCCCTTTAGCTGTGCACCAAGGTAAAGATCATGTAGATGACCCTTACACATTTCTCAGGATCTCTCACCTACTAGATACTAAAATTTTATGAGGCTTCAAAGATTTTAAAGGATGGAATAACCTTTTCACTCTTTCCCTGAAAAATTGTGGTTTTTTCTGTAAATTAAATGACGATGGGCAGCATGAACATTATTTTCTGCAAATTTTCTGCCTCTAAATTGAAATTCCACAGCAGCCTACACTGTTGTATAATAGAGGTGGCCTCTGCTGAAAGAATGATACATAAACCGCATGTTGTCTATGCATATAGGGATTAATTTTGTCTACATTAGAATGGACTGCTAAGTGATATTTGCCAAATATAAAGAATAAATCATTTTTATGTAGAACAATAGTTGTTAACCTGAGAAATGGATGCTTTACAGCACAATTTCAAAGTCTCTGTAACCTCTCTGAAGCTTTCTTACATACAAAATTCCACAGACAAGTAGCAAAGCAGTGAACTGATCTTTTGTGTTGGTACTACAGAATTGAATTTGCTTGTCCCACAGTATTGCACAGGATGTGACCACATACTTTTCTTTTCTCTAAATAGATAACTGAATTTTAGAAAAAAAATAATATTTACGATACAGAAATAGACATTATGAAGATGAAGAAAAAGTTATGGATATATGTACACAGGTTGCAGGTAGCAATTTGTTTATTTATTTATTGCAATTATGATGTCACATGGCTTGAAAACCTTCACTAGTAGAATCATAAGATCATCTAATCCAGTTGTGAACCCATTGCAACCATGCCCACTAAACCATGTCCCTAATTGCCACATCGACATGGTTCGTGAAAACATCCAGGGTCCTTCCTGGGCATCCTGTTCCAATGCAGCAACACCTTTTGAGAGGAAATTTTTCTTGGTATTCAACCTGAATCTCATCTGATGCAACTTAAGGTCATTAGCTCTCCTCCAGAAGATGTCTAACATTACATAATTATACACACAAATGCTTATCAACCTCTTTGTTTTCTAAAAAGAAAGAAAAAGGAGGCTGTGTGTCTAGTCTGGCAATTATGTATGTCTTTTATCACAAATAGGAAAGTTTGCAATCTAGTTTGTATTTTTTCCATCTCCTGTAACAAGGTTGAATGTCCAAAATACCCTTCCTTTTAGAAGGCAGCCTAAATCTATCCCATACAATTATTTCATTTATACAGTTATGAGAAAAGCAACAAAAATTAACTTTAGTTATTCTGAGTAAAGACTGTGTTTTAGCAAAAGAAAACAGCCCAAGATAGAAACATAAACAAGGAGAATAGAGTAGTGCTTTATTATACTTATGGTTTATCTTGCTGAGAAGCTAGAGAAAACCGTATTTCTGTCATCCATTTACTAGTAGTTAAAACCTTTCTTCCTTCTAAACTTTTCTAACTTTTTGAACCTTTTTAACTTTTAAACTCTTTGAAACTTACAGAGAACTGCTTTGGCAGAGAGTGAATAATTTATGTGATGGGACTCCATCTCCAGTTTCTGTGTTCCTGTAAGATACGGGGGTAGAATTATGATCTAGCTGTTCCTTTTAAAAATATTGTCTTACATCTTTTAATAACCCATTTTAAGCCATTGTTTTTAAGCCATCTGTTTAAATTGAATGAATTATTTGAATTTATTTTTTTATTTTGCTTGTGACATGTCTCTAAGGTAAAATAGCCTTAAAACTACTATGCAGGAGATTAAAAATAAAATAATAATAATAGTAAAAAGTGGGTCTATAGAAGGTACTTCCAAGCCCAAACGAAACAAAATAAGGAAACAGTAAAAACCTGACAACACTTTCCTTCTTGTAACTAAGGTGGGTTCATGATTTGCAGGTTAGAAACCCAGGCATGAGAAGGACCAACTGGGCTTGTCAGACTGACAACTCTGTGAGAAGCAGCTAATCCCAGTGTGTCCATAGGACATCTGCTGTTCCTCCTCCCAAAGGCTGCACTGCACTTCTAATACCCTGTAACAAGCTTAAGCCCATGATAAAAGATCTATAGTCACAATTATAACATGCCACAGAAAGAAGGCAGAGACCTCATCAGCTTTATTAGTATCACAGGACACCCCAGGAGCAGGGAGCTTGCTGTGGGGAATTCCCAGGTGCGCCTCAGCTGCAAGGCAAGAGAGAGCTGCAGCCCAGACACTCGGCCAGGCAGCCCAGCGGGGAAATGCCTGCCTGGCTGCAATCTGGCAGAGGCTGGAAGTGCTTGAGCCAAGCGTCACAGAGATTTTTTATCAGCAAAGCATCCTGTTTCTATTTTTAGCTATAGCTACGTTGCCTCAGAAAAATGCCCCTGACGTTAGCTAATATGTCACCTTGGGGAAAGTGTGGGGGAGAGAATGTTGGTGGAAAGAATAGCTGCTGTATCCTGCTGTGATCAGTGGGATTGCTGAAGAAAGAGGGAACGCAAGTCTAATGCAAACATCCTTTTGAGCCATCTTGTCACTACCTTCACAGGCTGTACTAAAACACTGTGTGACTTAGATATCTCTCTCTAGTATCACACTCTACCCTTCCATTCAATCCCTCATCAGGAGATTATCAAGCTGTCCTAAAACAAGTCTGCTTCTTGGTATTGCTAGTTTCTTTTTAAGGCTAAACCTCTAATGTTCAAACCTTGATGCACAGCTGACTAATTTCTTTATCCATTTGACCTTCTGTCAAGATCTGGTATCCCCAGCAATGATATTTATAAACAAGCAAAAAAATTTCTACGTTACATGAAGAGTAATTGTATCACATCTCAGTTTACTTCCAGCAGCCTAAACAAGTCAGTTGCTTCCCACAAGGAAGATTTTATCTAATCATTCAGACACTTTTTGTCCACATGTATTGCATTTCAAATTGTTCTTTTCAATGTAAGGAATCAAAGAGCATATGTATTCTAAATGATACTTCCTGTAAGTCTTGTTTAAAGAAGAAAATACTTACTAATCATACTGAAAAAATACCTCCCATTTTGCACTGAAAATTTCTCACCGTGTTTTCAGGTCTCATTTCTTTAGAATTTTGCTCAGTTTTAGACTGTGATATAGGGATAAGATGAGTAAATACCCAAACTGGAACCACCTTCAGGCCAGGACTCCAAGGCCTCTGGGTTCCACAGCGGGTGCTCAGTGCACTCAAGCTGTGCAAGTGAGCCATAGTTTTGTGGTGGTGAGCAGAGGGCTGGCCTGCGTTCAGCCTTGTGCAGTGTTTCTGTGTGTTAAGACACAGGCGCAGGGATGTGCCGAGGGAGGAAAGTGAAGCTTTGGTTGCTGAGATGTGACACATTTTAGAGAAATGCTCCCTGCCTGCAGCAAGTTGCTTTTGGTGTGTTCTGTCCTTCCCACCCTGCGGGAAGGCGCTCTGGGTTGTGGCCATTATAACCATGAGATGTGAGACTACAGAGAAATGGAGGAAGAGTGCTTCTCCTGTATATTGATGAAGGTCAAAGCCAATCCACGTCTAACATCAGCAGCTATCTCCTTTTATGGTGAAATGAAAGAAAAAACAGAATGCAAGATCTTTTACATCCTTAGGACAGTCTCCTCGTTAAACATTTTTCCACAGTAGTCCTGGTATAAAAAGCTAAAACGAAATGTCTTCTGCAAATCTGAGATATTTAAGTATTTGCCTTTCTGAGTGTATTTGAGAGAAGCCTGTTACTAAATAATGCTTGACCTAAATAAGTTACTGAGGTGGTTATTAATCATGCATATGTTAATAATCTTCGCGTGTTTTAATTGATACTTTTCCTCATTGAGACTATTATTAGCCTAACTTCAGTCTTTCTAAGCTACTCTTACCTTCAGTAAAACATATGGTAAGGATGCATATTCGACCTTTATTTGACAGTACCTTTGTAGAGTTAACACTGAAGTTGAGCAAATTTTTCTAGCTGATGCTTTTCATTACTCTCTGCGATGCCTCAACATGCAGTGATGAGAATCCAGTGGGGCTTGGCAGCACAGGGCTCTGTGAAAAGCCTCTCTTCTTACTTGTACCTGCGCAGACTAGAACAAAACAAAAGCAGATTGTTTGAATACTTTTAATTCTGGTAATCTGAACACATACTTAAGAAGAAGTTTGTTTCACCTTCGGTCATCAAAACCTGTTTATTGAGTGATGTATGTCTCCTGTTGTGTAGTTCTCATTACTTCAGATATTTAACTTGAGTGATCTGTGAATTCCCATGAATGATTTAAAGAATTTGATATAAGCTGAAAGAAGTTAAATGCCTAATTTTAAGCATAGATAACTGAGTGACCCACTTCCTTTTTGCTTAAGATGCTCAAAGAGGCTTAATTTCAGTTTCTGATGGATGTGTTGCTTTTTTATTCAGCTGTCTTAATCCCAGCCTTATATAAACCTCAGCATTGGTGCATTTTTAAGCAAAAGACTGAGACAGGAATTTCTGTCTGTGTTCTCAGAGTGAACATGGTTGTGTAGCCTGAAAATAATGAACCAGACTTAGTAGTGATGTTCCTCAGGCCTGAAGGGATAGAGCATCCTGCAAAAGTGTGAAGGGGAAATGTTCCTACCACGCTGTGGCAGAAGGCGGTGGAAGTTGCCAGTTAATGGAGTTACTTTTTTACTCAAATCAGTTCAGACTTGCATTTTGGTGTTATAGTTCCCAGACTTTAATCCTATCAGCACTAATACAAATTGCTATATAACTCAATGGTTTTACATTCAGACAGGTATTTTCTTGATCACGATCTTAAACAATTAGCCTCTTCATGATAGTGAAAAGAACAGTAGTACCATTCTGTCATCCTTGGCTTAAATAATATTATGTCCGCTCCACTCCAGCTTGCAAACTTGGTAAACCCAAGAGCCTAAAAGGTCAGCCCTAAATTCAGACTTCTGCACTGTGAGATACACTCTCCATCTTGGATTTCTGCTCACCCACTTCAGAAACAAAGGCCAAATGCTAAGATTTGAATGGGATTTGACTCAGGCATAGTTCAACTCTATTTGTATGCTACACTGTGACTGCTTTCCAGTTCTAAGAACAGTGATTCTTGAGTTTTGACAGAAATAGATTTGAAGCACGGTTGTAGGTAGTATAGATTTACTGTGGTTGAGTGAATTTTATAGGATTTCTACACGTCGCCTCATTTGAAGTTATGCCATCCAGAATGTGTTTCACCCAAACAAGCTCTTCAGTGAGCAACAGAGTCAGTTTTATGGATCCTGTGAATCCTATGGATTAATATCCCATATCATTAAATTCCTTTTGCCCTTATCTCCTCCTCTTTTCCTCCAGTTTTCTTGCTGTTTTGTTGTTATCCTTGGCCACTTTGCTATACTGCCAGGTGTCCCCATGAGTCTTAATCTCGCTGAGCTGGAAGTAATTCTGCAGAATTATTAATGTGCTTGATAACTACAGGCATTATGTAAGTGATAGCAAAGGTTTGTATCTTAAGTGTTTTTCACATATATAAATACCAAACAAACCTGAAATACTCATTTACTTGTTTGTTTGTTTAGTTATTTATTTTAATTACTCTCCCCCACCCCACCCCCCAGTCTTTGGACATTAATTCAGTAGCTCTAGATAGGAAATTATTGTTGTTCTGAGCAAACAAATTAGAATACTGAAAACTGAAAACACTGGAAAACTACATAGCGTTTAGTTCAGTGCAGCACCTACAAGTAATGACTGCTTAAAGAAAATGTCTGTTTGCTGGGTATGGCATTGAGGTAGATAACATATTCCTTTACTGGAAGGAAGAAGAAAAGCTTTAAGAGAAAAACACTGATTCTTTTTCAGCCTCAGTAAACTTTTACAATGCTTTCTCCTGCATTAATGTAGCCACAAAACAATGGGATTTTATCCTGTATCTCAAGCTTATACTCAGGTTGGAGGGATGTCCTGCAAATCTTAAAGCTTTCTTCAGAAAGTTGACCTGGGATTCTTATGCATGAACACTTTTCCAGGCTGCCTTATAGTGCACTTTTTGATTGCAGAGCTATTTTTTCCACTGATTAAATTCAGATAGTTTTTTTTTTTTCTTCTTCCCTAAGTTGACTCAGTTCATATATGAATTGAGATATCTAATTCACCCCCCCAAGGTGATAAGTTTTAATAATGTCAGTTAAGAGTAGAAGAGTGGCAAAAACCACAGACCTTTGAGGAAAAACAAACAAAAACGTTGTCTTCAGTGGAAAGATTCTTCACTATCACCGCATTACAAAAACAATTGCATTATTCTAGTATGTATTCTCTCTTTTTCCCCTGGGGCTTTGTGATTATATATACATTTTTTTTCTCTGATACTTAAATTTAGCTCCAAATGAAGCACAGTAGCTCAGTGGAACACCACGCATTAAAATCCACACTGAATTTCACATGACAAGCTTTACATTTGCAGAGGGCTTGGGGGCTATAGTTTTAACAGTCATCTCACTCACATTTAGGTTGAATATAGTTTGATGCATGTCTAGGAAATTTGTGTTTTGCTCACACAGGGGATGATTCAAGTCTACAGCTGTCGCAAACAGTATGCAGGGCCTAGTTCATGAATGAGCTGTCAGTTACTACATTCCCACAATAAGAGCAAATTAGAATCACAAAAGGGAATTGGCATGAACCATAACATGAGAATTTAAAGTTCTGTTTTCTTTTTTTTTTTTTTTTTAATTTAATTAGTATTAAATTTGGATGAGCATTCTCCTTTAACATTAGGATACATACTGCAGTCTCAACTAGTTTTACTTCAACTGAATCTCTGTAAAGCACACCTCATCTACAAATATTGTATTCAACATATGAAGAGTATTATTTACCCTTAAAAATATAATAAGTCATCTACAGTGCTGTGAAAATAACTGTAATGAGAAAAACATGTTCTCGCCTAATCATGCTGTTCTCCCAGCATTTATGTCATCAATCTACCATGTAAGGGAAGTACCAAGAAATACCATGTAAGGAAATTACCCCTTTGTAGCTAAAATGAGAATTCCTCAAGAATGTAAGAAAAAAAATGAAAGCATCTGATGTTATCTCCTAAGGCAAGGATAATAATGCCAAACACAGAGTGAATTTGTTGCAGATTTGGTTACTTCATTCTTCTGTGTGCAGGACTTTTTGCACGCTTGGTCACAATACAGTATTATACATTTACTTACAGAATTTTCCTGTCATAGCACTTTGGATGGCCAAGCGACATTTCTAGTCTTTTTCCAAGCATGAAAATAAGCATAGAGTGCTCATTGCTATGGAAGTGCTGATGCACTGAATTTTTTTAAAAGCAAATATCTAATCCAACTGTATGTATTATTATCCAGACAGTAGAGATTATTATGTGTATTATTCAGATAAATACGAACCAGAGATAAATAGATATATATAACATAAAAGTAATTAAGTGAATATTTGCTGAAATGTCAGAATTGATAATTATTTGATACAAGAAAATATTGTACTGGATTAGATGCCTATTATTTATACAGAAGTGAATGGACTATAGAGAATACCAGGAGTGTATTTAGTATTAGTGTTCCTGACTGTGCCTTTTGAAGTCCTCTTATTGGAGAGCCATTGCCCCAAAAGTAAATTATTCTTAAGAGAGAGATCTGAATTATAGAAAAACTGCACATCGGAAGGTTAGGTCAGTTAAGCACCATCACAGGAAATGTGAATATATTTGTGCAAATAAGCTAAAGGTCACAGGTATGAGGAAGTCCTGAGTTGCATGTGATAGCAAGATCTCTGATAGTTTCAAATGAGCGTCTGATTTTATGAGTTTCATTGTAGTATTGCTAGCGCAGTCCCTGACCTATTTTCCATCTTAAGTATGATTTAAATTCTACAGTTACTTGCTGTTTCAGTTTCCACATACAAAGAAAAATGAAACATTCTTTAGATTTACAAACAAGAATAAGAGCTTTTATTTAGATACACTTCTTTCCAAGCACCCTTCTGTGCTTTTTCTGTTGGTTCCCCTACGCTAACCCTTTAAAGTGAACAGTACTTGCCACAACGGCCAAAATAAATGTTAATCAACGCTCGGTGTACTTTTCAGCTGCTACTTTTTATTTCCTGATGTTACCTCCTGTGGCTTGCAGAAACTCAGAGGAAATCTGTTATTTCAGTTGTCATTTAAGCAAATATGAATATTCCATCAGTTCTGTCATAAACATTAAACCTAGAGCCACAGTGTATCTCAGTTGATTATCTTTTACAGTAAGGATGAGACAAGGAAACCTTTTAATTTTAAAATGAGATTTTTCATTCCTACAGTTCATTTCTACATACTCTTTCAGTACTGCTGTGTGTGAAGTATGTTCATTACCACTTACGCTTATCTGAGATGGTACTGTTGGATGGTCGTGTCATTATGCTTTATTACTAAGTCTTAATTTCTAATCTAGATTCACAGCATCAGCATGAATCCAGCTCCCCCATTTCCTTCCTTTTTCTGTCACTTAAATAAAAATCTCCACCCTTAGCTTGAACTTCAAGCAGTGACCAGTTTCCCTGACAGCCTCTCTCTGCCAGGGCTTCAGAGGTACAGCGGCAGCTGTATGAACACACCTTTTTCTTTAATGCTCAAATGTTATTCGACGTCCCTATGAGACTACAGGCACGCATGCTGTACCACACGTGCTTGGGTTGTTGCTGGGTCAGATCTCAAGGGATGCATGTGCTCTAGTTTATACTGACTTGGGTAAGAACAGTTAAATACTGATCTGATAATTATCAGTGCAACATAAGAACTACAATGCAATTCTTAATAATCTGTTTTTTTGTGCAAGAAAGCGCCATCTGTAGCCATTCCTAAATATGGTATGTTGTATGGGGATTATTATATGGCATAGATATTTAAAATCATAAATTACCATATTGAAATAAATTAAACTGAACTGTAATGAGCTTGCGTATTTCAGAAATTAGTGTTTGCATACCATATGTGAAGGACGTGTCATCACACGTTGCCCAGCATAGCGTTTGGTAAAGACCACTAGCATACAAGCTGTATGCTCTGAAACATCCATCAAATAAAACTTTTAGTAAACGAGGTATCACTGCTACAAACAAGCCCAAGGAATTGTTTGAGACAATTAAAGCTGCACCACAATAGCTCGTTCGTGTATGTAACTTCACTTCCAGTTCAGTAGTCTCTGTGTGCAGATCACTCAAGTGCTCTTATCTAGTTTTCTCCAAGCTTGTTCTGACAAGTTGGAATAGTGGTGGTTTGTTCTGAGGCAGTCAGTCTTCCTAACAATGCGAAGAATTAGGCTTTTGTCAGTGCATACCGAGCGCAACAAAGGCGCTGTTCTGCACAGCGACCTTCGGTGGCTGTTTTTCTGCAGAACTGATGACTACATTTCCAAATTGTGAAAACTTAACACTGCTAGCATGGCTGCAGCTTGGTTTTTTTTCTCGTGCAATCAGTGCCAAGAATGCTCACAGTTTAAGTTGGTTCTGTTTTAGAAGAGATCATTTTATTGATATGTTTGTTGTTGGTTTCTAAATGCTACAGATCTTGCTTTCTGGGTTTACGCAGTCATACTTAGTTTTATTTGGCATTTAGAAAAATGACATATCATTTCATGAAACTTTGTAAGATATTTAACAAATGCTTCTCATCGTGGTTCATTCTTAACTTTAAAACCTCCATAATATATATTTTAGAATTCAGAGATAACTACGGTGAAATTATAGTTGATCATAGTAATAGTTACTGAGATTTGACTCATTTCATTCGTCTTTAATGTAATATTTAATTTTTGAAATTACATAGATACATTTTTGCTATCAAAATAAAATATACAGATATATTTAAATTTTCTAGATTTCTATTATTGCACTAATATATGTGCTTATATCAGAAAGTGACACTAGTCCATTTATCATGTAAAATCTGAGTGATTTTACTTAAAGATGTAGGAAATTCTCTGTCCCAGGAAGTTTTTTACCCTTCTAATAGACCTACTATGGCTCAAGGAGGACTGCTAGGTGTAACATTCATATTGGGTGGATTAACTGTTTATGGAGTAATGTGTGCTTGAAAAAAATTTTTGAATAGTTGCAACATAGTCTTCAAGTCAATAGTTCCTTTTCATATGGGAAGATGTATAATGTGTAAACACTGTGCAGGAAGATGGAAAGACAGTGTAGTTGTATGGAAAAGAAAGATAAATCTGTTTTGATGGTACAAATTTCAGTTAGAAAATGCATTTTAACATTGAGTCAGTATTTTTATTTCATCTTCGTTAGCATTTCCTTTCTACTTGCATTGTATTCATGTTAGAAATTCTTATTTCTTAAACTTTGTCTTCAGTGTGAATTACCTTTGAGGTTTTTAGCTGATGCCTACTCCTTGCTGGAAAACACCATTCACAATGTCCACGCATACAATATGTAGCTCTTAAAAGGTACTGTAGATACCCTAGTACCAGCAAACAATTAAACAGTTAAAACATCATCTTTACTGTGTTACTCTGTGTATTGTCCCAAAATGGTTTATTTGAGCCCATTCCTCCGTGCTGAACATATATTGTTTATATCTTATATCTAAACTGGACAAAAAGAGGCTTCTTCAAATTCTCTTTGGTAAATCAGGAGATAATAACAACAAAAATATATACAGATCGGCAACATTTCTTTGTTGCTTTTAGTTTAGTATCAATATTTGAATTGATCAAATGGATTTGAAGTTTTGAGTTCTTCCATCTGGAGAACACATATAATCCCTATCAGTGCTAATGTTCCTGCTATCTGTTGACTAGAGCACTAACTTGAATGTAACCTTCACTAATAAGACTCAGAAACTTTTTAACTGAATTTGGATTTTGGCTCAGCAAAACCTTTGCTATGAGCCAGCTCAATTTGATATTTAATTTGGCAAGATTAAGAAGTTAAATCTAGATTTAGAGTAGATTCTACTGTGCCAGAGGGAGCACTCAAATTCTCCAGGAGTTATTATAGTCTCCCTTCTTCCATCTCTTCTGTGGAGGCTTAACCTTAGTGCTGAGTTAGACAGAGAAATGCTCCCCTCTGAAGAAGAGTAATCTTTTTCTAAGAACTGAATGGAGAACTTCATTAGAAAATGAAGAACAACATTGCATCATTCTGTTCCTCTCCTGTAACACTTCTTCCTAGGGCTGGTTTCTCCCACGGTTTTCATGCTCTATCTCCCATGGAGTTGGATGCACAGTTAAGAAGGACTTGTGGGCTTAGTGACTTCTGTGCGAGTCCAGATGTAATGCAAAGGTGATCAGGCAGCTTTTCAAAGGTATCTTTCTCACAGTGGCATCTCATTTTTTAATGTAAAGACGTTGCTGTAACCTAGAGCCAGTGTCTGGGTTGATGTTTGGGAGCACAAAGCACAGCGACTGATGTAAGGGCTTCTAGAGATTGCAGCGCAGAGCAATTTGAGATGAACAAGGGGAGCATGGGTTGCCCATAGATTTGCTGGAGCTTGATTTTATGCGTATACAAGCTTTCCTCCTAATGAAAAGGTGTTGAAGGAGGGGGTTTTAGTAGTGCTTTAGTATCTTTTGCCCAGGCATATGGTGAGTAACCTCCAAATGGATGTAAATGATCTGTTCTTTCCTTTGATGTGACTCCACTGAACACATAGCACAGATTAAAAGCTCTCTACAGTTTATAATAAAATTACTAGGCAAAATTAGAAACCCTCTGGACATACTCAGATCCTTCAAAACTTGCCAAGTGTGTTTAACTGTTCCTGTCTTCATTTACTACAGTGTAAGCTGCAAGCAAACCCAGGGCCTCCCTTCTGTTGTATGACAAACTGTCTCTCTGAGTATCATATGACTGCAAGACAAGAGGATTATATCTTCTGTTTTGTTGCCTGTATGTACGCGCAAAACATGCTCCTTCTTGTTACTTCCCATTTTCTATCTCTAGTGCCTTCTCTGCTTTAGAGAGCTATTTCAAGTCAATATAGAGTTTACTGGCTGGTAAGTCATCAGTGGAAATGGCATTTGAAATGTGGTTTCGGAGGTAAATCTCAGTAGGAAAGGTTAATCTGTAGTTACAGAAAATGGCATTTAATGGAAATGAAACAGAGAAATTCTTAGGATTTCCAGACAATCAAATAATCTCCTGGAAAAAGATTGGGGAAAAAAAAAAAAAAAGAAGAAGAAGAAGGAAATAGACCACTGATTTTTATAGTAAACTTATTATTATCAAACACCAGCTCCTTTGTATCCCAAGTAAAAATGTGATCACTGACATGTGCTGATTTAATTTAATCTGTGCTCACATGGTGAATATAATAGCTCTTTCTGAAAGATGGTGTATCATTAACCTACCACATTTTGCAAACAGGTTGTATTGTGTGGAATATCTAAGACAGAGACACGTTTTCTATCATTCATATTGGTCCATTTCATGATGGCACAGGCTCGGGTTGCACTACTGTATATGTGTCGGCAGGGTGCTAGTCCTGAGGTGGCTGTATACCAACACAAGGCTCCCTATTTCTGATCTGTGATTGATGAAAACATACTGTAATAGGTGGAGAGAGTTCTGAGATAAAACCAAAAGTGTAGTCTTTTCATTCTTCAGACATGGTAATTACTGGAAAATAGGCCGAGAATGTCTAGCACTACTAATGGGGAAGTGAAATTTGAGGGAGTGGTGGAATTACTGAGCCGATTTAAAAGCTGTTTGTCATAATGGTTACAAGGTTTTATGATGTATTTTATTAGACTTAGAGTTTGTATGCAGTCTGACAAAGTATAAAAACTGTGAATGCAAACATTTATCTAAATATCTGTTTTGCAGTCCTCTTGTGCAATGTGAACACATCATATGTCCATGCTTTTAATTGAAGTGACCATAGTAATTCCTCCATACTATATATATCCTTCCTCACTTAGAAATAGGACTGTCCATATGTGGTGATCAGTTAAGGAACAACATGTGGCAGGATGCATGATGTTTCAATTAGATAGTGCAAGCATATTAATTATCTGCAAGAAAAGCTAAAATCTGAAAGGGCAGAAAAGCTAAAATCTGAAAGGACAGTATGTTTGCTAACATTTCATCTTGTTACTTTTATTTTCTTTTTTTTGTTAACAATTAATTATTACATTTTTCTTTAATAATTAAAAAAAAAAACAATGAGATTTGGTTGCTGAAAATAAATTAGTTTTAATATGGAAGATACACTTTTTAAATGGAATAGGAATTTTCTTAAGAAAATCCAGACTTGATGGTTGTGGTTTAGACATTTTATTTTAATGAGCCTAACTTTATAGTTATTTTTTAAATGCAGAATTATAATCCTGTTCCTGGTCTTTTTTATTTATTTTTTTTTTTTTCACTGTTTCTAGTAGATAATTTATGTTAACTGATTTGTTTTGTTCCTTCATTTGGAATTACAATATAACCACAGATTCCTGATAGAATTCTCTGGTCAAGCGTAA
Organism: Tragopan temminckii; assembly: GCA_028571105.1. Classification (NCBI taxonomy): domain Eukaryota; kingdom Metazoa; phylum Chordata; class Aves; order Galliformes; family Phasianidae; genus Tragopan; species Tragopan temminckii. Next base: position 7,241,908 of record JAOWBP010004015.1, read on the forward strand.
GATGAGATCATTGCCATTTAGCTCTTTGATTAAATGCTGAAGTTTTTAACCAAGTGTTCCTGAAATGGCTAACACCTAAAGAAATAGCTCTCTGAACATGTTCTTCGTGATATTTGGGGCCTCACTGAGATACAACGAAACCTCTCATTGTCATGCCTCTATGCAGTGTTGTAGAGAGTCGTCCTGTTTTTCTGCAACATCCATGACCATTTGGCCGGCTCAGTTGCCCAAGGGGAAAGACAGCGGCTGTTTTGTTCCCAGCAGGATAGCTGTTGGATGAGGATCAGATTAACAACCCAAGCTAGTTTTATTGGAACAAAATTAGTAGGGAAACACCCTGAGAGATAGATGTGAGGATTATATGGAGCAAAAGCAAAATAAAAAAAAACTATTCATTCGTAAAGCCAGGTGCTCCTAAAGTCCTAAGAGCTTAACTAGCCATCTGCTGAGAAATGTACTGTCAGTACTTCCAGGCTAGCAGTTGGATCGTGCCAACAACCACATGTGCTGTGCAGGGAGTTGTATTGTGCAGGTGTGGGACATTTTAACTTCTCTGGAAATGCATGACAAAAGATTTGTTATATGTGCACCTAGAAAAATTTTGATTTACTGCATAATTGGTGTGAAATTTGCCTGAGAAATAGTACTAAGTCACATCTATGTAGGCACAGACACAGGGCCTATCTCCAAGTTCTTAACAGGGCACTGCATACTGCAGTGCTTGTAAAAACCCTTGAGAGTTTTATCTCTTCCAGTGGCTGCAAAAAGCACTCACTGTCACCACACTGTCTTCCAGAAGTGAAGCCTCAGTGTGTTCACACTACAGTTTGTATCCTCCTGTTTCTTTGCCCTTTTTTTTACTTCTGTGTAGCCACTGTACCAACCTGACATCTGGGTTTCCAGCTGAGAGCAGCTCTGGGGATGACATGCTCCCCCAGGTGCCACCGCTGACAGCAAGCGGCAGCTCTGGCACAGGGCGAGGGCTCCAGCTGGCTGCGGCCATGCGCCTTCCCTCTGCCTTATGGCGAGACAAAAGCAGATGAACCTCTCCGTGCACCAGCCCGTGTTTTGTCTGATTTTGTTCCTACACCTTCTGATACATTTTTTTTTTATCAGCCCAATGAATTCTTTCTGTACTAACTTACTGAAAGCTTCAGTCCTCATGCTGTTTTGATGGTAAAAAACAGACTGTTGACTCTGATCCTTCAGGGAAAAGAGAGGTGCTTTAGCAGTGACTGAATGGTCCCTGCTTGCACTGGAGCTATAGGTGACCTTTTTGTTCAGCTTCTGACTCAAAAAGATACCGGCTCTTAATAACCTGGCTTCAATTTTGACTTAAAAAAAGAAAGAGGAAAAAATGTGCCAAAGCTCACCTTTTTTCTTCTGAATGTGAGGTCAGAAAGTGCCTTTGCTGCCATGACTGCTTTTGGAAAATCTCTGTATTTTTGTTTCAGTCAATGGCTGACTACTCAAGGCCAAGGGACAGAAAGGATAGCTTTCAGTAGTATATCTGCTGTGATTTTGATGCATGTTTGCATATACTGTAATAAAACTTGTCTTACCTCAAGCTAGTTTAAGTTAGAGGTGGTAACGATAAAGATTTTTTAACAGATAATTACATTTCTGAAACCTGTAGAAAATTGTATTGGAATTTTTACTTGGGTAGATTACTTATATGTATTTGGTTCAAAAACTATCTATCATGGGAGGTGAGAGTGTTGGTATTTGTGGGAATAGGATTGACAATAACACAAATAAAATGATATCTAGAGGTTTTGTCCATGTTTTGGAAATATCGATTCCTTGAATAGACTTCTGCTTTGTTCTATCTGTTTTCCTATTACCTACTGTCAACACAAAATACTGTACTGCTGCATATAGATCAGACTTCAGAGCAACAGCAGCTTTGCAGCTTGGCCTTTGTTTTTGGTACGTTTTCATTCTAATCTGTAGCTTTAAGAACAGAATTTTACAGGAAACGTGACTGCCGGTGTGATTTTGTAGCCCATCTCTGAATGCAACTAATTATACCTGAAGGTGCTGAGAACGAATGCAACGTACTAAATCCAAACATGTTGTAGGCCTTCTTAGCTAATGCTGATTGTACATAGTTCACACTGTTATTCAAAGTATAGGAGTTACTCTGAAGTGTAATATGGGACTGCACACTGTGTCTGGTTGATGGTTGATGGCATTTACTTGCAGGAGGATAAATAAAAGCCAAACTTCAGATACATTCTTAATTTCTGTATATTCTATATACACATGGCGTTAGTTACATATTGGATCTATCTGGATGACTCATGAGATGACTAAAAATAAGTCACGTAAAATATCTGCGATTACAGTATTTAACAGGAGTTTGAAATACTGTTACCACTAGAAAGGAGGTGTTTTTAGAAGATGCAGTGATCTAATGCTTGTCTTCAAAAAGCACCTTACTGAGCATCAGCTGCGATCTGCTTCCTCCTATGAAATTATTTTCTTATTAATCATAATTGTTTTCTTTGTCAGATGAGTTTATTTGGTATGCACTGAACTGTATTTGGAATATGACTGTTCAGTCATATTTGGGCAATAGGCAATAGTTAGACAGCAGCTTTATATGAAAAAAAAAATGTTAATTTGAATCTGTTAATTATGAGGTATCTCATACATTAGACATGGTAACAACATTTTCCAGATTCATCTTTTTGGTTTTTTTTCACCTTTTATCTCTCCCTTTTATGCTAAATCTACTTAATAGTATTTCTTATTACTCTTACAGCCCCTCAAGCATATCAAGCTAGGATTCTGTCTGATGTGCATTTGTTTGTATTTAAGACATTAACCTGTCTGAGAAGTGAATATGGTGGAGGATCGTATTTCAAAAATATGAATGTATTCCAGCTTTGTGAATCAAAGACCTTCTGACAGAGCCTTTACTTGTCAAAATAAAATATGTATTTTAACATTTCTATCTGCATACCCTGACGTATATCCTCTTCCAACCCATATTTAAAATGTCAGTTGCCTAACTCAAATTGAGAACATCCGTATAAAAAAAGACTTTATCTGTGTTTGGAATGATTATGTGGTTTTTACTTTTAAAATGCATACATTAAAAAGACTGCTTAACAGTTACTTTAATGATGGTATTAATAATCACAAATATTTCTTAAACATTGAAAACTTCACTAGTTCTTTTATTTTAACTGCAGCAAACTCTACTACTGTGTTAACAAGTTCACGTTTAATCAGCTGTACACTTCTCTATTGTTTAGGGGTCTGTGTGATTCTGTTGTACAAAAGATAAGTACAATAGCTTGCTCACAGGTCATAGATAGCCACACAGCTATGTCACAATGCATTATATTCCAAAGACTTTATGAAACGGTATGATGTTTGCAAATGTTCTCAGTTGCGTAGGACTGTTTTGTCTGTCTGCTGCTGTATTGAGTTAACGTATCTCAGGCTCTCATGAGTCTCTTGTCTTCAACTCCTGGCTTTTGAGGAGATTGATTCCTTCTAAAGAAAGATTCTGATGTCTCTTTCTTCAAAAGCCCATGGACATGTGCAGAACAAATGAGCAGAAAGGAATGGGAGAAAGCTAAGAGCATTTTGAATTATATACCAATAGCGTATCAGTATTCATTTTGGCCTACCTGCATGTCTCATTGATTTGGTAGAAAGAACGATGTAGATGAATTTAGCAGCAACAGCACTGGAAAGGATCCTTTCAGATAAAGAAAGAAGTGCTTGAAATCCTAAAACACATAGCAGTGCTTGAAGAGAGGGAAAGCAGATCATTAACTCTGCCTAAAACTTACCTTTTAACCAGTCTGGGAACGTATTTCTTGTTTGTCACAATGACAGCAGTCAGGTCAGCTCTCTGTAACATTAAAAACAACATAAAGGGAAATAAAGGCTTCACTTAGAACAGGCAGCCCTGGACAAGAACTCAAGTGTTCCCTGGCATAGGGGAGACATGAGCTGAGAGGTCCCCTTCTCCCCCATCCTGCAGGCGACAGGCCTGCTACAGCGCACCGCCTGGAAAGCCATGCTGCCAGTGCTCCAGAGAAGATGTGTTGTCAGGATAACATGTTGTGTTTATTTGCCAAAGAATATACTTGATCAAAGATCTCTGGGCTTATCTGTCTCCGTATTTTTGTCATCAACTATGTGATGTCTGTATTTTCTAGGTCAGTTAGATATTACGCTTATATATGAGCATGTCAAAGGAATGCTTTCACTAATGCATGTTTAATGTGAATGCATCTGAGCTGTTATTCAAATAATGAATATTTCTTACTCTTTAATACATTCTACTTGAATCAGTTTGAAAATTAACATCTCTTATTTTGAAATTATCCATAATCCTGAACACTATCCACAGATATAATAGATTTAAAAACATAACATTTACGGTTGAGCCTTATACGCTGATGCATGTTTTTCACTAATTAACCCATTTTAGTTTCTTTGTATCCCAAGATGCTTTGTATTCATCATTTATATGCTCTATTTAACTCTTTTCAGGCAGGAGACAATATGAATATATACAAGCATGCTCCTGCATATGTTACCCTAGTGAATTGCTCATTGTTTGACGAATGCGGTAGCTGGCAAGCAATTATTGTAACTGAATAGAAAATTCTTGTTCTCTTGTTAAAAAATATTTTAAAAAATTGCATATTTTCCAGAGCGCGCTGCTCCTAAAATTGACAGACTGGCTGTATATGAAATAAATAATATATACCAAAACTACCACTTCTGAAATAAAAAGCTTTCAAAATCATTATTGGGGTAGCATTTATGATACACTGTGGAAGAGTATAACAGCCTTAAACAACAGACTGCAAAATCATTGACATTGATCCTCTATTGTCTCCACAGAACATCGAAAAGCATGTGTGTTCTTGGAAACCTGTTTCATTAACATTTGAGCCTGAAATGCCAGATTCATATCCCAACAAACTGATTTGGTAAGTAGTTGTTGGTTCTTTCCCATAATTCAGTAAGATTAATTGAATATTTTTTATTGGGATTCTCTGAGTGCTTCAAACAAAATCAAGTGTTCCTATAGGAATTTTCACTCACCCATCTGGAAAAAACAAGATGTTCCTGACATCCAGAACTGCAAAAATTTCAGTAATGCTAACTAGTATCTCTGGCAACCAAAGTTTGCTCTAATTATTCGTAAAGTGAGTAACAGTTTTAATGCTCAAGAGGTTTGAATGCACTGTTCTCAAGCAACCGGTGTACATGTCCTTAGTATAGATATGGTAATCTCAGCCTACCTAGAGAATAACATAACTTTTCCCTGGATGAAACACATAATTGAGTATAATGTAATCTCCCAGAGAGTGGAGATTATTGAGGTGGTTATCTGTGATTGTTTCTTCTATCATGGACTGAGTGAATAAACTTGTAATTCTCTGAGTTCTTAAATTTAATTCTTAACCACTAGAAGAGTCAGAAAAGGGTCAGGAAGATGCTAAAGGAAACCATGAGATTGTCTGTTACAATGATTTGAGAAATATAGGTAAAAAATAGAAAGTCATGCAGGAATAAATTCTCTTCAGTAATGCATCAGAAATATCTGTACCATCTACTGTGAGTATAGAACATATACTGGCTTTTCTTTTGTTCGGTAGCACAAAATGTTCCATAGTGCTTAAGGTACCATGGTGACTTTTAGCATGACAGATGTTTACTGAAGTCTTTGGTGTTAAATGATAGTACAGCAAATAGTGTGGTTCAAGTTATATACTCAAGTGCAGAAATCCTTGGAAGTTTCAAAAATATATTGTTCTGTGATTCCAAAGTTTTGTTTGAAAGTTTCTGTGTGCTCCACAAATTTGGAGGCAATACACCTGCAGAATATTTGGTTTCAGTATTGAAAATCGTAAGCTGAGAATAAATAAGTAGAATATTCGTGTGTGGTTTGTGATTTTCTTTTAGAACTACAGACTGGTTTAGGCTGTGCAAAACTATGCTCACTCTTATTTCCTTATATTGTATGAGGTAAAAACACTATTATTATATAGTTCATTGTACTAAAAAGGAGAGCTTTAATTAGATTTCTGCTTCTAGCAAAGTCTGTTCTAAAGATTCTGGTAGAAACAAATAGGTATTTATTTGCTTAGAAACAGCATTGCAAGTACAAAACGCATAAAATGTGAATCAGTGTCTATGAACAAGTGGGTGAGACTCATAAAAACCCCAAACCTTTATTTCAAAATATTTATTGAGAATGGATATTTAGAAGGCTTAACTCTGCGGCTGGAACAGAAATTAAAATAATTCCCAAAGCAAGCACAGACTTGACACTTCAAAAAAAAAAATTTGCGAAAATGGAGAAAGACACTTTCTGTTTGGAACAAGTAATTGTCATTTAGGATTTCACCACAAATTTTATTAATGCCCTGTTGTACCAAATTTAGCTTCGGGCATGAGTTCATCATTTATTACTAAACTTTCTATTTCTGTACATGAATTAAATACTCTGAGAAAACATCATGCAGTGGCAGTTTTGAATATATTGTGTTTTGCTACTTCAAATCCATTTTCTAAATTAGGTAATCATCAGTGAAACTATATCTATGCCTGATTTCTCTATTTTAGAAGGAATTATCTCTGTAACATAGTCAATAATATTTGTGTAATCTAGAGCCTGAAGTTTGTGATGCAGATCTGGAAGGATGGTATTTCTTGGGGGGAATTCAGCTTCAACCTAGAAATAGGTCATTTGCTAAATAAGTCACAGAAGTAACAGATATCCTTCCCTTTTCTGGCATTTCTACCTATTTCCTCCATTTTATTTTACCAAAATGCACTTATTTCTAGCACCTGAAGTATACCAGTATGTTAAAATGCATTTGTCTGGACGAGGTTTATTACATACTCAAGTTTTATTGTAATTGACAGTTCTGGGTAACACTGTCCTTTGTGTTTTGCACTGTATTTTCTGTTGAAATGTTTACTACCTTATGCTGGTAATCTCTAACTGTGCAAACAGAACAAAAAAAAAGGAGTGCTATTGTGCTTGATTCAGAAACAGTGCAAAGAGACCAAAAATCAGAAGAACAGGCTTTGGAGTAAGAACTGTTCAGAACAGACATGTGGGCAAATGCAAGAGCAGCTTGTCTTCCTGGATAACGCTGGCTATTAAATGTAGGAAAGTTATATTGTCCATTTGCCTAAGAGAACACAAAAGGATTCTTAAAGAGAACCACAATTCACAGATAAGATTTGCAGAGATCAATAGCTTGCATAAATTTTGACTGTTAAAATCATAGCACAGCATTTCAGACTTGATGACCACAAGAGTTCAGCATTTATAAGCAGTCAAGTTTAAAACTTTGGGATTTGTAGGAGGCTAATTATATACTGCTTTGTTTTATGCAACTTGCATGACTTTTGTGATGTTTTAAATGATGCAAAAAGGGAAATAGGTGTTCCTTCTGTACAGGGAAAGATAAGTCATTTTCTGTGGAATTGCACAGTGATGTGGGTTTTTTTTGAGAGTTGCGGTAAGTTAGGAATAGTGAGTGGAAGTGGGAGGGAGCTGGGGGGACCTGGCTGTTCCCAGGTGCACCCACTGAGGCTTCCTTTCCTGTCCTCTTCCTCGATACTTGAAGGATTTGAGAACTGTGTAAGATTTAGCTTCATGAAAGGGCTTTAATTCTTTAGTGTCGATGGAAAGTCACTGCAGAAGGCCACAGGTATTCCTGTACTTTTAAAAATTCTTATTCAAAATATTTAGAGCCTAATAACTGAATTTTAGAGAAGTAGCAACTAATTAAAGCATCCTTATTTTGTAGGGTGCATTCAGTATCTTTAAGAACTAATGCTTTAGTGGATGGATTTGGCATTGTCAGCTTGCTTTGGCTGTTATTTTCTGACTGCTTCATGTACATTTTTCCTCTAGTTGTCATTGGTGTCAAAAGAGAAATAAGACAACTGATTCAAAGGTCAGAGACATCATTTCAGATTTGATGAGTCAGTGACAATATTGCTCAGAGAAGTAGCCCTTGGCAAGTTTAAAAGTACTGACAATTTTGTTGGAGAAATGGTTGCAGGCAGCTATGAAGGAGGCTTCTTTCTAAGTATAGATAAGTAATGAACTAAAACTTGTAGTGATCCATGCAAAAGATGTAATCTTGGATGAGATTTGTCCTTAGTTTTCATATGCTGAGTAGTGATGAAGGACAGAATATTACAGCTGTTGCTGTTAAGGGATCATGCTCACCAGCAGGCCATAGGGAGTGGGCCTAGGCCTGGGTCCGAATCCCACTCCTCACAAAATTAGCCCTTCTGCTGCCCTGCTCAAACATAGCCCCAGTGCAAGAGGGGCCAGCAAGGCAGAAACCAGAGAATGACACTGAAACGTAAACCTACGTTAATAAAGACACAACACCTAAATGATTCCGCTATTAATTATCTTCCTCCTCAAAATGGAGGTACATCTTAAAATGAATGTAATGAGCAGCATAATGTTTTGGATGCTGTGGATCCCCCGCTGGCAAAAGTTATGTGCACTGCTCCACACCTTGGCCCCTCCATTCATCCTTTAAACTCTGGAAACTCTAGATGAGAAATTGCCATAAAAATGCATTTCTTACAGGGGAAATCACTGACTGTGTTACCCACTTTGATTTGCGAGAATTTCACCAAAAATGTCCACATCAAATTTTCCTGTTGATTCTAGAGTCTAAAACAGAAAAGGGAATCTTTGGTAATATTAATAAAAACTTCCCTGATATGCTTTGATTCTTGCCTAGAGTAAGAAGCTGCTCATGTAAAAAGTAGGTCACTGAAATAATTGCTGTACTGAAAATAATATAGCCTGACAGTTGTGGGGTTGAGGTACTGTATGTCCATTGGACTGTAGCAGGTTGGGAGCCTGAATTAACATAAAGATGGAAGTCTTTAGGATTTAACATTAGTTGTGTGCTTCTGCCTTACCTCCTATAAAAGGTGCTTCCTTGTCAGCTAGGTGAGATTTATTTTCTCAAGCCATCTATATTAAAGATAATAATAATAATTTACAGTGCTTTTTGCAAGTATTGCTTTTTTTGTTTTACCAGACTCTGTGCATATATATTTTTCCTGATTGCTTCTATTGTCCAATTAACTAGCACTTAATTGCTCTAATTTGTGCACAAACTTTTAAGAATACAGTTGTGTTTTTTTTTCTTTTATTAACATTTCAATTCACTTATATAATGTGTTTATGTTGAATAAAAAAAGACAAAAGGGGTATGGGAAGTGGAAAAGGGGGGGTGCAAAGGACAACTGAAGGTCAGATTGGAAAGTCTTTGTTGCATTAATTCTCAACCATTGCTTTGTATGATAAAGAAGGTGATATACCAGTGAAACAAAGATTTGACTATGAAATATTTTTTTACCTAAATTTGTTATCTCGTGTCAGTTGTTTCACATTTAAAAATCAATCAGTCAGTCAAAGGACTGTTTTAAACCTACTAGTAAATATGCTACTTTCTAACTCATTTACATGGAGTTAAGGATACGTAAATCAACAAGAGAAGAAATCTCTACAAAATACAGGGCTGAGCTCCAAACTGTCGGTTTTACTGAGGATGATATTAGACAAACAAAACATGATTGTGGCTTTAGAGACAAATACTACTGCTTCTTATGTTTCACTATTTTTTTTAGAGAGACAAAATCTCCAGTGTGTTAAAGAACCATTCCCCATGAATTATACATTTGTTCTTTTTTATTTGGCTACGGTGATTTTGTCATATTGAGTCCTCAAGATACTGGAGATGTATGTATAATATGCTGAGATTCTTTGTTGACGGCATGCACAGTTGTCAGTTCAAGCTTTTTGACTTGTTTTATACATTTATATGTTGACTAGATTATATGCTTTTTTTATGACAGTGGTTTTTTTTTAATTATTCTAGTATTTGCTGATGAGCTCTGGTGCATTGCTGCTGCCTAGACTTTTTTAAATTACGAATTTGGTGAATTAAAAAAAATTACTGGTTTAAATCTTTAAGGAGTGGTAGCACAAATGTGTTCTTCAGTTAGCCTCCTGGCTTCTCCTGCAGAGAAATACATGAATGTGCTTGGTTTGACGTCACTGTTGGATTAAACATTCTAGACTCCTCTTCACTGGGCCATGCCTTCGTGACATAAAGATGCATACCTGTAACCCTCAGCTGTCCATCAGTAAGTCTGTACTCTCCTCTTACAGTTGCAACTCCCACCAAACTCTCTGCATGCTAATGAGGTGTTTGGTAGCTTTAAAAAAATAAGGGAAAAGACAAAGCCAGATAACCTCCAAAGCTGCGTGTGCAATCTAGTTCTCATTATGGTGTTATTTAATTAGTGACATAATTCAGCTTGAAAGGATGGCTCTGCAGCGGTTAGCAGCAAAGTCTGGGCGTGGGCTCCATGTTGTGTTTTGCCGGGAACATCTTGTCTTACATGCTCTTTATCTGAGCTTCTCTGTCTTCTCCATCTATAAGATGAGTACAAATGCTCTATTTCACTGAAATGTTGTGAAGCTAAGTAGTCTTCTGTGCAGCATTCAGACACCCTTCTCATGGCAATCAGATAAGAATCAAAGATCATCAAATGGCAGAAAAAGGACTTTCTCTGCCATTGAGAGGACAACTGAACATAAAAATATTTTCTTATCATTCTCACAAGAATATTTGCTTTAGCCTGTAAGGAAAGGCACCATCTTACTCAAAAAGCGCTTTCTCTGACCTCTACTTCCTTTTCTCCTAAGCAATTTCCATCATCTCAGATATCGAAGATTCTTTTGCATAGCTCTTCAAAATCACTCATCATCTGTTACCCTGAGTATTTTGCCTGTGCTTTTCTGTGCCCTGGAAAAACTACAGATTACAAAAGAAATATTCTTTTTCTGCTTTCCAAAAGCTTAACTCATGCTCAGTGGTTCTATCCTAGCAAGTCAAAAGAGGCGAAACTCTTTTACTTTATTAGCTGCAACACTGAACTTTGTGGTTCACCACCATGTGAGTTGTTTCCAGGTCCAGCTCTGCAGTACTTTTCAAATTGCATACCTACTGAAAATAATAATTACCTTGATTAGAACCGTTCTTTCTACTTTTGTGTATTTAATGCGTTTTGTGTTGTTTTTTACTATCATCTTCTGCAGTATGACGTAAGTTTAAATCATGGGAGTTTGCTATTGGTATGAGTAATATAGAACTAAGTGAGTTAATGTAAGTTAGGTATCATAGCTCGTGGCAGGATTTTACCTTGTTACACTACTTCAGGTTTTCTTCTGTCAAAATACATGGCTGTGATTCAGAGCAATTATGAACACGCAGGAGCTGTAAATTACTATTATTTTGACACGTTTGTCATTGCTCCCTTCTTTTTAATTCTGTGGTTATTTTAACTTTCTAGTCTTCTTTTCTGAACCACACTTTTTGCTTGTATTCATACTCCCTGTTTTGCTAAAATCTGGAGTAGAAAAGCTTTGAATCTTGCCTGAGCTTCAGAAGGGGAGCTAACTGCTGGGGAGGGCAGCTGTGGGGCAGGCAGCAGAGCCAGGCTTAGGATCATGCACAGGACATGCTGCCTTCCTTGACCTGGGCCTGTATACCATGGGGGCTGCTTCACAACCTGACCTAGAACTGCATTGAAGCTCTGTATTGCAAGGTACAGCTGCTACCTGCATGGGAAGGCCAGTGCGTCATGGTGTGGAACATGAGAGAAGGATCCTCCCCAGCCTCAGGGATCCCTAAGGATCACTAAAATGATATCAATGCAGCTATTAACAGAACATGTACGCACACTGGGAGAATAAGTGTAAACATGCAAAGAAATCGAGATCAGTTGAACTTCTTGCTACCACTTATATTACTGAAGAGTTTACATATAACGTTAGGAACATGTAACCCTGAACTATCTATATTTTCTTTGTAGTAAACCAAGGATAATTTTAAAATGTGTTCAGTTGCTCAGAGCAGTTTTCTTTTTAAAATTACACAAATTCTGTCATTACAAAGGTGATAACTGGGCACAGTGTAATGGTATTTTAGAATGTACTCATGGCAAATACTGGTAGGAAACAGCAGATCTAAACATCCAAACCAATACAGGAAGCTTCTGTGCTCTATTCTGTTGACATTAGTAAGTTGCAAAGAGTTCTTGAAAATACATCACATTTTTACCACTTTAAATCATCAGTAGAACTCATTTGTGTTCATACCACAGAGTTCCAAGTTTTAACCTCTTGTTCTGTGTTCTAAAGCATGCTTTCTTGATTGATTTCTATAGATATGCTCACATAGTAGAACTTCCCGTAAAATGAAATTTAGTGATAACTATTGTGAGCATGTACCAAGTCTCAGTTTTTGCTTGATATTCTAGTCTCCTGTGTATGACCTGTCTAAAATGGGGGGAGTGGAGAGGAGGAGAATAAGAAATACAAAACTAGATTGAATTGGTATTTTTCTTTGGGAAACTGACTTGCAAAACTTCCCAATCTGTCGCAGGGTTGTGTTACTGTAAAACTATTTTCTTTCTGATAAACATGGAGGGTCTGTGTATTCGTGAGCATATTCCAAAATGCTGCAGTCATCTGCACCATGCAGGACTGTGATAGTGAAGGCACACGCGGAGGCACACTGCGGGAATGCTAGCTATTCCCAGGATGGCACAAAAGATGTGCAATGAACTGTAGCGGCTGAGGCCGACTGACAGTATTACAAGGTGCTGCTGCTCTGGCAAATTGTACTCAGTATTACAAAAGCTGCAAAGATTGCAACTGATCTTCGCTGATTAGCTGTAGACAGCTTGCAGTTGGTTATAGTTCAGCTTAGCAGCTTGTACAGATTCTAGCAGTAGTTGCTTGCAGGAGTGAACCAAATCCTGTATTAATTCTCCGTAGTCCTAGACAGCCCTTCTTCTCTCCCATGTGTATATGGGACAATGAGATAGTGAAATTCCTCAAGTTTGCTTTATTTGCAAAAAGATTTTGCAGAGAAATTCCAAAATACTGAATGTGGTTAATACACTGTCAGCTTTATAAGGCAGACTACCGAAGGCAATACACTAGCAATGTGCTGAAGATAGCAATTAAAGCAAAATCAAAAAAAGAGATGCAAAAAATAAACAGGTTTGGCTTGACCTTGAAAACAAATGTCCTGTTTTCATTCATCTTTGCCTGTGCCTTGCAAGGAGGAGAAGGAGCTGGGCTGTACCTGCCTGCTCTGGCAAGTTTGTGCTGCTCAGGCCAGCACTGTGATGACAGAGCAAATCCACCTTGCTGAGCTGTGTCCGGGTGAAGCCAACCGTGCCCCTGTGCGTTCATGCCAGAATTGCTTGTGTAGTGCAAAGTGAGCATGTCTTAACCCTGCAAAGGGGTGGGACTGTGCAAAAGTTGTTAGTCTCTCATGATAATTAGATTAACTGAAAAGAACAGCTTGCAATTAGACTTTCAGAATAAGCCAGGAGGTTCTAGGCAGTACCTCTCAACTTCTCTGAAAGTTTTTCTAACTTGAGTTTTTTGGGAAAAAAAAAAGTCAACATCATTTAAAAGCAAAGCCATTAAGAAAGAACTGGGTCAGCTGTTTAGGAAGCATTGCTTATGTGATGTCCCAAGTGCATTGAAGAAGTATTTTCTCTCACGGAGTTTTCTGAAAAAAAGAAATGTAGAAGTAATTGGAGAAGATAAAGCTTTCTTTGCTAAAAAAGAAAGAGAAATTAGGAGGGTGAATCACAAAACAGTTTGAATATGGATTTCAAGACCATGATCAACAAAAATCTGCATGACCTGTTGATGAAGTTACAAGCACACAGCTCCTTCTCATTTTATAAATGTGTTATCTGTAGTAACATCATAATTCCTAGCTGACATTCATTGTTCTTTCCTTGACCAAAAAGTTGTTTACTTGTTGTCTTGGAATGATCAGTGCATTGCGTTCTCGCCTACACCAAGCACCAAAATTAGCTAGTATTTAAATCAAGTTGAGTTGTAGAAATGCAATGCATACTGCAGGCTGTCATCTTTCCTTGCAGTTTCATTTGCGACGTGGCTAGGTGGATGTTTGCTACAGCATTTGCTTGACAATAATCAGCTACATTAAATTTCCAGCAGACATCTCCACTCTCACTCTTTGCTGGGTAGCTAGAAATGTGGGACTAAATTATACAAGTACGGGTAGAAGCTTTTGTACTGAAATTATTTATCCATCTACTTGGACTTGGGGAAAATCACTAAAATGGAGGACGCAAATAAACTAAATTAAGAGAATTGAACACTGAACATGATTTCCGTGGTGAACCTGCAGCTATCTAACATTTATATTGCAGAAAAGTCTTAGGTTAGACCCAGTGTCTTAAGCAATGAAGGAAAGTATGACAACATCTGAAATAAGGGCTCTAAGTCAATTTTTATTTGCTGTGCTCTCACTCTGATGCTCCTAAATGCCAAACCCAGCACTAGCCTAATGCAAAAGGCTGCTCAGAAGCTATGAGTCTCTGCAGTTGTGTGCTGATTAGCCATGTACTGATGATTTTCTCTTGTCCTGTGCTGCATTAACAGATAATAAATGGGTCGTTTTCTCAGTGATATTGAGGTTTGGTTATCGGGACGCTGGAGGCGGATGGTTCCAGGTAGAAGCCTGTCAGCCCCAGCGCTCGTTTCCCTGTTGGTTTGTCAGAGCTCTTCTTTTGACCTTCAAGGTGCAGAACAGGGCTCGTCTATTCACTCGAGCTTTCGCCTGAGGAGAGGAGACTGAGGGAAATCAAGCCTGCTCTTGGATCACAGTCTATTTGGCTTGACGTTGTCAGGAAGCGTTATATATCACCGCAAATGTTTACTTAGCCTGTTGGTGAAGCACACTTTATAAGATGAAGGATATATAAAAGCAGCATGTGTATGTGTAAAGAAGGAGACAGTTAAATAGCACTAGGGCAGAACCAAGAAATGAAAGAGATTAAATGTTCTACCGTAATCCACCCCAGTGTGTCTGCACTGACAATTATTTTCCATGGGTTTTGAGACTAAATTATGTCTGCTAAAGTGGAGGGGTTTAGGTATTGGAAATAATGTATTTTACCTCTATAAGAAAACATGCATTTAGATTTGAAAAAATACACTGCGAGTTGCCTGGAAGAAGTAGAATTTGCAGAAGATTCATCTGCTTCTACCCAGCGCACAGGCTATGCCAGGAGAGCTGATCGCGAGTCTAAGGAAGGTGTTGGGCAGAGGGGCAGGTCCATGTCACCAGGCTGCTGCAGCAGGGCTCCTGAGGGACAAGGGAACTCCAAAAAATGGGAGTTGACATAAAAAACAGAAGTTTTGTCTAGTGAAAGTAGTAATTCCCAATTCTCTCTCTCTCTTTTTTCTAGATAGGATTTCTTTTAATAGCAACATCAGTTCTTTTTCTTGCTGGAAATAAAATTGCAAACTGCTAAATCAAAATGCCCAATGAATTTCCTGGGGAAAGCAATTAAAGAAATACTCAATTTTTTGAGCAGGAGAAGGAGTTGCAGTTTCTGATAAACTTTTCCTATACATATTCAATAAATCTGGAAGGAGGCATCGTGGAATTAAAGAAAAAAATGTTTTTTCTCTGCTTTTACAAAATATGTTCATGGAATATCTTCTTACTCCCTAATCTTTTCATTCATGTATGCAGGAAGAGCAATACTGACCTACCACTACTCTTCACCCACAGCAGCAAGCCTGCGAGCTCAGTGTGATGGGCATGAAATCCTACTGAATCTGAGTGGCAAGATCTTACACCATCCTTGTGCACTGTGTGCCACAGTGTTGTCTTGTACTAGAAAAGCCCCTTTCACTGTCACTGTGGCACATGAGACCTCCCCTGTCTCATCCCATCTGAATCAAAGCAACTACAGCTGTATGACTGCAGCTAGCACAAAGCGATGCAAATACTCCTTCCCTTTTTCCATCACCCAGAATAAAAATAGAGCACGACTGGATCAGACTACTGGCTAGACCATCTGAGTGTGGATTTAGGGAATGAGAGAGATTTTGAGGGTTTTTTTTTTAATAATTCCTAGAGACTATAAAAATCGGCTTAAATGTCAAATTTCTGAGAAATTATTTCTGTTAGTAAATCTGATCGATATAAACTTTACATCCATCCCCCTTCGAACACACTTGGGGAGAAAACTCATCTCTGAACGTGCCTTCAAATGTTCTGAAAGTGCAGATCTGAAGAGCCAGGTTATTGCTAACATATAATGTTGTTTAAAAAATAATAATTTACCATGAAATTTTGTAGGCAATGTGTTAGGAGAGGAATTAGGAAATACAGTGAGTAAGAAATAGATTAGCTTAGGCTATTATAACCAACCTAAATTTTTTAAATGGCTCTCCAGTTTATCTCTCCTGCAGCTGTATCAGACCTTGTAATGGGATTAGACTCTGCCTTAAAAAAGCAATTCTTATTTTTTCTAAGTCCTATGCTTCCAGCAGGGAATAGCATCCCAGTTATTCCCCAGAGAGACTGCAGTTTATTAATGGCAAAGGGGAGACACCTATGGAGGCTGAATCAGTGTGAACTGGTTTCAGCATGATAGGAGCTGGTATATAGGGTATGCTTTGCAAACATCCTGGTCCTCGTTTTGATCAGATACAAATAGCCAATACAGGACTATATGGCTCAGGATCAGTCTGGCTGAGAGCTATAAAAATCCTTCCTACTCACAAAAAATGAAGGAATACGCTGTTAAGATAAAAAGAAGATAAAATCCTATGCTTTGCTACATCTGACCTAAGAACAGAAATGCATCACAAGTGCCCCAGTAAAGTGCAGGTGCTAAGATGCCCCAAAATGATGAAAGTCTCCAAGTTCAGGTTTTCAGAGATCTCAGCTGTTAAGTTACTGCCACACTCTTTCTGTAAATGTGCCTTGTAAACTGAGCATCCTGATTATAGAGGATTCTGGCACAGCTGGCACTCAGAACTGGGGAATCAGATGTCTACCGATATTAATGAACAAGCAGGGGGCAGGAGAGGCTCTAAAAGTAAGTAACAGTTGCCGAAGCTGTTGAGGATACCTTCAGAGAGACAAAGAGACATGCCCTATCTAGCAGTACATCTGGGTTTCAGTAAACTTGGTCTAGTAAGCCACCTTTTTTTTTTTTTTTAGCAAGGCACTTCATTGTGTACACAATTGCTAAACATACCAATGTTTTCATCTTGGAAGCTTGGACAGCATGCAGCACTCGATGCATGCACAGTATGCTCCTGTAGTGCATGCAGCACTCTTTCCTGCACGCCAACGAGATCTGTCGGGGTCACATGCAGAGCACCGAGAACAGTGCTGTCATTGCTCTTAGTGATTTATTTTGCTCTTGATTTAAGCAGGATTATGAATTGAGGTTAAATTGTACATCTCTTTAATCCCTATTGTGGGTAGTTTCAGGACAGATCTGCATGTGTCAGGAATTCTTAGTAGAATCCCTGTTTGTCGTGGATGAGGGCAGGGGCTGCACTACACTGCCTGTTCTAAAAACAAACTGAGACGTGTTGTGTGGGCTCGATATCTGGGATGACCTGGGTAACTCTCAGTAGGAGTGGCAGGTTTTCTTGCTAGGCCAGAGTGTCTTTGGAAGGCTGTCCTAAAGCACAATTAGGAAAAGCCGTGGAATTGTGCCATTTTTCAGTGTTTCCATCCCAAATTTAAACAGGATCTGAAGAAAATGCCTATTAGTAAGAAGAAGAATTGTAATCTCTGTATTACAACTATTTATATTTTCATGAAGAGTATGTAAATGTCAATGAGTCTGTGTGTGTTTTTATGTGTGTATACATATGCACACACAAATGTATGTATGTGTCACTCTGACTCCAGAGATAATACCTACTGAAGGTCCTGGTCTGGCTGTAAGGAGCTGGCAGGACCCTGACTGCAGAAGCAGGAGCACGACTGGGACAGATGATTTCATGGGACCGGACAGTATCAGCTGACACTGGACTGTAGCAACAAAGACTGCAACATCATCATCTGTTAGTGCTCCTCTGCACAGTGCTCAGTGTTAAAACTTGACATCGAATATGCTTTGAAAGTTCTTTTGTGTTTGTTGAACACAGCAGTATGCAGGGACTTATGCATTAAGCATGACAATCTGGTTTTCAAATAGATTCTGCCCTGGATTTATAAGTCCCAGTCATCCTTTTTACTCACACATACACACAGCAAACACTGCTTTGGGGTAAGGTAGACCCTCCTGATTTATGTTTTATCTTTTTTTTCTTTTCTCTTGTTGTGTCACTGATTCCTCTGTAAAATAAGTGTATTGAGTGAATGCGCTGCTGAATATGCCTCAGGTCATCCAGAGGAAGCATGTATTTGCAAAGATGTGAAACTATAATTTTCATAAGCGATGTATGCATTGGAGGGTGTTACTTCTAGTAGAAAAGGGGCTGACAAGATAGGCTTACACATCTCCACGGAGTTCATATTATGACGTCTTTCTAAAAAGCTAGAAAGTGTTTGTCTTGCATCCATGTATGATTTTTAATGAAAAAAACATAGTCAGTGCTCTACTCCAGCCATACAAACAGAAACACGGGCATGACTATTGAGCTACAGTGTGCTGTTGAGCACAGAATTGAACTCCAGCCAACTCCACCCCCTGCACTGTCTTAAAAACAGCTCGGCTTCAGTTTTACATTTCCGTATTAGACTTGTGTTTAGATGTGTTACACACATCTAAAAAGAAATGACAGGAATTAAAATCGCCTTGAAATTAGGACTTTCAGTAACAGGGGCAGTGGCTCTGGCCAGGGCAAGGACATCACAATAGTGTGCTGGTGGAAAAAGATATAAGAGTGAGAGTAAGAGAATTTGAATGCTCAGACTGAATAGGAAGTAAATAAATGTACTGTCATTGGCAGGACAAGGAAAAATTCCAAAGAGAGAAAATGAGAATTATTTAAGGGTTGTCTCTAAAGAGACAGCGCTGCTGCATAAGAAATACACAGGCTGTGAAGTAAATGTCTGCTCATAATGCAAGTAACCACACACTTAGCTTGTCATATGCCCATTTGCTGCAGAACTTTCTTGTCCTCCTCATTTCCCTGGCAGCTGGGCAACTGCTCCAGGAGGAGAGAGATTTTCTGTGTGACAGGTTCTGTCCATCAACAGCTTCACAGACAAGAGTTGTGGTAGACCATCAGGCTTCCCCCAACTGTTTGTTAAATTTTAAAGAGTTCTGGGACTTTCTAGTAACCTGAACCACTGAGCATGCTAGCTATTGGGTTGGGTTTAAAAAAAAAAAGAAAAAGAAAGAAACAACAAAACTGGGTGGATTAAAACAGGTTTGAATTGAAACTGGGACCCAAAATGTGATCAGGAATGGTTTTACTAGTTGGAAGCCAGACAGGAAGAAGGATGGTAACAATGTTTTAAGTATTTTTTTTCTTTAAATTTCTTTTTTCCAGCTGTCAGTGAATGCAGGAGATAAAACTTATAGTCAAAGAGAGGGCCCTTCTTGCCATTTT
The DNA here is from genome assembly GCA_028571105.1 of Tragopan temminckii. Lineage (NCBI taxonomy): Eukaryota > Metazoa > Chordata > Aves > Galliformes > Phasianidae > Tragopan > Tragopan temminckii. The sequence goes on from JAOWBP010004015.1 coordinate 7,261,385, forward strand.
TCAGGCCAGAAGGAAAGAGAAGGCACTAATGGAAATGTTGTGAGAAAGCCAGTTATCAAGATAAATGGGACAAATTTTAGGCTTAAATTCAAGATTTCAAAAACAGTCATCTAAATGTGATCATTTTCACCACCATCCCCACTTCCAAAATTCCTGAGCACTCCTGCTGTGTGATCAGTAGCTTTGAAAATTGAACCATCCAAATAACAGTTTAAGTGTAGCAGTAGAGTTTCCTAATAAAACTGAGAAAACCTGCTCAAGAGATTCAGTTAAATGTCTAACTTTTTGAGGGTAATTACCCTAAACAATTTTCCAAGCCATGCAAAACTACAGTGCCATTATTTATGGGTATTCCAACATGTTTCAGAAACTCTTGGGCATCAGCAAAGAGGAATATGTTATTTGTGGAGGGGCTCTCTAAGCGAAGCTGTTAGAGCCAAGAACCTTCAAAAGTACTTTAAAGGAAGGAAGGGTTACCAGAACTTCAAAACCTGCTTGGATTAGGGATTGTACAAAATCAAAGATGATTATTTTCCTGCACTCATTTTTCTGTTTATATTTAGCATGGCATTCTTGGCATCAGTAACTCTTCATTTTACTGCTATTTAAAATAGACCCCATTGCATATGTGAATATTTGATTTGATTTTAATATTGTCATGGTACTCCTTGTTAGTCACAGGACTACAGTACTGCTTTATTCCTTTAAATATGGTTAAAGAGGACTTGTTGAGTCTAATGCTTTATTAAATGCTTAAATCCTCCTAATTTCATAAACAAATGCTCTGGCATACTTTTTCATTTTAGTGTAAAGCTCCTCGCATGCAATTGTTGACTGAAATCACTTTCCCCAGTGACCCCCAGGCAGCCTTGATGTATCACATCCCTAATTGCTGACTGTGAGTCCAGAAGTCAAAAGCAACAAGAGATAATTGTTTTATTTTCAGTCTTTGTTTTAATTTGCAATTTTGAAGTTAAATGCTTCCAAAGTTGCCAAACAGTGCTATTGCCTTTTTAATTGCCTAATGTGAGAAATGTTTGCCAAGTGCCTTACTAAGTGAAGAAATACCGCAATTTACTGATTAATAAAAGCCTTCTGTAATTTGATCTGAAGTACCATACTGACCCAAGGAAAATGTCCTTTGACATGGCCTCTTTTACAGTCTTTGATTACTTGAATACAGCTATTTATCTGTTTTAGATCTATTTATTTTCAAATAAGTGCTTTAACAAAAAAATAAAAATAAACATAAAATTCAGCCTTGCATGTGGAATACGTACAGATCCCAATGATCTTCTGCATGACTTGAGCTGCTTAATTGTACTCTTAGTTCTAAAAGTGGATGAGTTACACAAGGGAACACTAGCCTGTGGCCATGGTTGAAAGTGCATATTTCTGTGAAATATTCAAATGTGAACCCTAGTTTCCAGAGTGAAAATGGAGATTTACATATCTGATAAGACCAGGAAATGTGTGTCATGTAGTGGACCTGTGATCATGTAGGTCACAGGAAAGCCATGGACACCAGCAATAAAATAGATGTAGTACACAGGCAAGTATTGCTGAAAGAGTAACACAATGTTGGCTGTCAGTGGAAACTGTCCATTCTAGTTTTAGTTACGGGTGACAACTGTTCAAAATGTTATGAGTTTCTGTTTGACAAGCATTTGGAAGGAAAATCAAATTTTTCTCGCACAGAAGGGGAGGTTAGTTGTCTCAGAAGAAAAACATTTCTGTTATTCCTAGATTCTGATCTGGATGGAAAAGAATGATCAACTTCATCTGAAGTCAGCAATAATTTGATTCTTATCCTAGTTGAAACAGGAAATTAATGATAAATTCTTATCTATTTATTGCTTTTTGTTCATGGATACTAACAGATTTCACAAAAATAGGAAAGTGAATTCATAGTGATGGGTTAACTGAAACATAGCAAAGATAATGGCTGTTTTTTCAAGGTTTTAAACAGATGTAACTGTCAGTGAAATAAATTTATCTTCATTCCAGTATATTTCCTAATAAACTTTCAGTAACCTATCTGCTGGGGAGGGGAGGATGACAAAAGGAGGTGAGTTCCGTACAACAGAAAACATTTTGGAGGGAGTTTGCCTAGGATATGTGAGGGGATCTGTTGATCCGTCACTGTTCAATATCTTTGGCCAGCAATGGGACAGAGGTTGGGATCTGCAGTCTAGATACCATGGTTTCTTTCCTGCTTTTATGTAAGACTAGCAACATCACATTTAAGCTCTGAGTTGGATGCTGTCCTCTCCCAGGCTCAGCCCTGCAGCTGTGAGCTACTTCTGGGCAGGCAGCAGCAGCCCTGACTCCTCTGCACCCCTCTACACAACAATCATAGAATCATTGAATGGCCTGGGTTGAAAAGGGCCACAATGATCATCTAATTTCAACCCCCCTGCTATGTGCAGGGTCACCAACCAGCAGACCA
>JAOWBP010004015.1:7263933-7337259 GCA_028571105.1 Tragopan temminckii
GGGGCCCTGGGCAGCCTAGTCTAGTATTAAATAGGGAGGTCGGTGTCCCTGCATGTGGCAGGGGGGTTGGAGATTCATGATCCTTGAGGTCCCTTCCAACCCTGGCCATTCTGTGATCATTTTTAAGGCCATGTGTGAAGATAAGTTTCACAAAGTTTGTAGTATTAATTTGATACACCAAGGTTGTATAGCAGGAAGCTTTCCTTCTCATCTTATACTTAACAACAGGCTTTGAATGGTGCACTAAATAAAGCCTGCAGACGTGTTGAACCTGCTCATGAACTGAGTGTCATGAATGAACGAGAAAATGGTCTTCTGAAATAATAATTAAAAACCAAACAGCACAAAAACTGGTAACTGCAAATGCTCTTGAGGAAGAGAAAGTATGTTGGCTTTAATTCTGGGGGCTTTGTGTACGTGTGTTTACTTCCAAATGCCTGACACCATGAATTGGACATAGTATTTCTGTAAGTTGTTCTTTTTTGCATGTTTCTGTACTTCCTTTTCACTGTACTGATTTATTAAGATTGGCAAACAGCAGTTTTAAGAAGTGACTGCAGGTTGTAGTATTTCTGTGTAGCACATGCTTTTGTTTTGTGATAGAGAACAGATTAGCATTCTCCTGGAATTATGTCATTGAGAAAAGCCTCAAATATCCACGTATTATTTTCTTCATGTTCTTTAACATTGTCTCCTTTTTTTTTTTTTTTTTTTTTTTTTGGTACTTCTGTGCATTCAGTTTTAAAAATACTATTAAAATATAGGGGGGAAAAAAAAAAAGGCAGATCCCTGCTGAGGTAGGAAGGCTGTTTTTGGTAAACTCCTGCTCCCTGTACGTGTGTTATGGGGTGGTCTGGCAGGTGCTCAGTTAGCAGGAAGGGGAGCAGCAGCGTGCCGCCTGCATGTAGCCTGCAGTGTGTGCTGCACAGGGAGAGCTGCTGACAGTGTCTGCACTGGGACAGTAATTGGGCAGATTAAACTGGTGAGACTACCAGCACTGTTCTGTCTTAGCGACAGTCCCCTTCACAGCGCACATCTGAAGCTGCTGTGTATGCTGGTGGTCTTCTCAAGGAGTGTGATGGTGTCAGTCATCAATAAAAAGTTAACTTGGTGTCAAATGCCATGAAGCTATTCAAGTAGGTCTGACTGGAGCAGAAGTGCGAGGGGTGTTTCATCTCTGCCTTTGCCCACTGCTTTCAGAATTGCCTGTCTCCCTGACTTTTCTTAAGAGAGAAGGGAGAACTGAAAGGTGATAACTGATAGTTTTTAGTGTTCTTCCTGTTTGAGATGCCCTGCGAGCAATACTTTAAGACTCGCTTATTTCATATATATATATATTTTTTTTAGGTTTTCACTGAGTTCATTTGCAAAATTTGCAGTGTCAGTGTTTGTGCTGAGCAGGTAACTTGCTGAGCATGGAAAGATTTCAGACTTGTCTGCTGTAGTGAAGAAAAAAAGCTAAAATGGAAACCTTTGTATTTACTGTGTCACGCCACTGCTTTTTATTAGGAGGTAGAGTTAATGATTCAGACACAAATTTCACTTCTTTGTGCAGAAACAGTTTTCCCAAGGGTTTTTATTGGAGAGAAATGTATGTAAACAAATACTGCTGGATTTAAACATGTAGCTATGTGTTTCAAGAAGCCCTGCTCAGCAGTAACTGCGGAGACAATGAAAGTGATTCAGTACTGGAAATTTATTTTAGTGGCTCTGCAAGTAGACCTGCTTACTGCAGGTGATCTTTATCTCTGAATGCTGCAGCTTCTTGGGTGTTTTTTTTTTTGTTTGCATGAGCAATAATGTTAGGTGGTGCACAGTGATTATAGGTAGACTGTAAGGAAACATGAAATGAATCCTTGGAAAGGCTTGGATGAGTATAAATATGGGTTTGTAGTGATTTCTGTCCAAACTGCACAAGGGAATTCAATCAAGAATCGTATTAGCAGTCCAATTAATAGATGATTAGCATAAAAATATACAGTAGAAGTGGAAATACCTGAATTTTGACACGTGTTTTTTTGTTCTAGATTTATTTCTTTAAGTTCTTGTCTTCATTTTAAGTGTGTTTGAAAGGAGAATGTGTTTGAGAAGTTGTTTCTATCTCAGTTGTGTGGGTTTTTTTTATTTGATGTTGTTATTTCTTTGAGAGGAAGAACCTGTCTAGTCTGGCATTCTGGTGAACAGAGCTGAAAGTCGCTTTTGGAACACTGCTTTTCTGCTGGAACTGTATGACCTTCTAAATAGAAAATAACTGAGGTAGAAACTCCATTTCTCAAAACATGAGTCTTTCAGAAGCATGTAGATGTTTGAATCAATCTTCACCCTTCTATTGTGACCCAGCTAGCCCTAGCCAGTTCTGATTTGTCTATTGTATTTACACAGTGAGACTCCTGCCCATACTTCTGGAATTACCTATCTCAGCTGCCCAGCCTGCCACTTCCACTGTTCTAAGGGAGCTGGTAATGTGCCCAGGTGGCCAAAAAGGCCGATGACATCCCGGCCTGCATCAGAGCTAATGGGGCCAGCAAGCCAGGGAGTGATTGTCCCCTTGTGTGTGGCACAGGTGAGACTGCACCTTGAATGTGATGTTCATGTTTAGATCCGTCGTTTCAAGAAGGATATTGAGACATAAAATCATTAAGATTGGAAAAGATCATTAAGATTTAGTTAAACCATCGGCCTATCACCACCATGCCCACTGAACCATGTTACTCAGTGCTTCGGAGTGCTAGTGCACAAACTAGTCTAGAAACTGGCAAAGGGACTAGAAAACAAAGATTAGGAGCAGCGGAGAGAACTGGGGCTAAGGGAGGCCTAATCATTGCCTACAGCTACCTGGCGGCAGGTTGCAGCAAGAAGGGTGTTAGTCCCTTTTCTCAAATGGCAAGTGACAGGATACGAGACAATAGTCACAAGTTGCAACAGGAGAGGCTTAGATTGATTGTGAGGAAGAAATTCTTCATGGAGAGGATGTTCAAGCATTGGCACCAGTAAAGTGGTGGAGGTGCCATTCCTGGAGGTATTTAAGAGATCTGTGGGTGTGATACTAAAGGACATGGTTTAGCGATGGCACTTGCTGAGTTAGGTTGGTGGTTGGACGGTGACGATCTTGAAGGTCTTTTCCAACCTAGATGATTCTGCATTTTAAGAGAATCTTTAGCAATCACGAGCAGAAGTTGCTAAGAACTCTAGCCTAGGGCATGCACAGCAGAAGAGCAGCGAATGGTCTTGGAGGCTAGTTTCACAGTAGTTCAGGGGCAAAACGCTTTTTTAACACTGCCTTGACAAAAACTGTTCACACTATCAGTTTATTGTCTTTTTACAATACATGTTCACAAGCCTCTTGATTTCTAGTTCAGTCTAATTGGGTTCTTGAACCCTCCTGTTTAGTGAGGTCTGAAGCAACCTAAATCACACCTTTAAAATTCTCTGACACGCTAACATCAGAACTGAATACTTTTTCCAAAGTATGGCTACTGATATGTAAGCATACCTGAAATCTACACTTATGTTGAAATCATCTGTTCTCACTTGTCTTTGTTCATCTGCAGGAAATTCTTAATTTCCTTACAAAAACCAAGCACAGTCGAGCACGCTTCCCTAAGGATCATTCTCTGAACTGCCCTCTTGAGCCTAGATAAGACCGTTTGCTAGTTGCTCTTAATTTAGCTTTTGGAATATGACCTTTATAGGATCATCATTAGAAACTGAGTGTAATATACTTTCGTGCTTTTGTACTGACTTTAAACTTTTATTCCCCTTCTATGCTTTGCTTAATTTTTTTTGTCTCCAAGAAACTGAATGGCATACGCTGTTTATGTGCAAGGTAGCTATATTTAGCTGGAAACATTTGGGAGTATTCTTTTCTTTTAGCAGTTTGTTAGGGAAAACCTGGAGAGTTCCATTTTTCCCATGATGAAACTGCTCAGTAAGACTGTTTTTAAAAAAAATTAAAGAAAATAAAAACGGGGAGGGTGGGGTGGAGTGGCATGGGAATGTGACTAAGAGAAACTGCTGATGTAAATGCCTACATTAAAGCTCTTTTAAGGTATTTGAGTAACAAATCTATGGCCAGAAAAAAAAAAATCCTGTTTTATGAAATGACTGAATTGTGGGTTTCTCTCTACAAACATTCTGAGAAACCTTGTAAGTAGTTCAGTGTGATTCTGTTCTCAAACATATTTATGTGGGCTATAGCTTTTGAAATGAGCAATTCTTACTGGGAGGCAGTCTGCTGCCTGTGTGTGCCTGTGTCCCCTATTGACCAGGTAAAACATGTTTGCAGCAGAGCCCAGCATTTTGGTGCACGTGCACCAGCAGTTCTCTTTTTGCCCTGTCTCTGCTATATTGAGAATGGTCTTTCACCTCAAAGGTTTTAGGTTGTGTTTTTTTTATTTGTGTCACACCCTATAGGGTCAGTGGTTGGAGAGGTAGCAGGGCTGCCCTCTGAACCTTAGGTATGACAAAAAATAGCATAGTAAACTGTTGATGGTAAGAGTGCTTCTTGAAGGCTTCATGTCAGGCAGGGTATGTTCCACTGAGGTGAAATTTGGGCAGGTAACAGCAGCGTGTGTGCTGTGAAGGGAGAAGTTCAGGTTTATTTGTGTATTTGGACCTTCGACTTAGGAAATGACAGCACTGGGCAGTAAGCTAGTTTTAGTACTGAACTGCTTACAGAGCTGCTGTGCTCTGCTGCAGTGAAGGATGTCAATCTTTTGCTGATGTGTCTTCTGCATCTTTGACTTCCCTATACAGTGTGGCCGAGCACACAACTATTAGAACTGTTTATCGTTTCATACTGTTTCATAAGAAAAGGAGAGCAAAGGATCTTACTTCGATTACAGATAGCACGTGCAGTAAATTTCATTATGCTGTGTAAGTTTGACCACTTATTCCATTGATTTACATTCCTTGTTAGAAGGTGAAGTTCCAAGCAATAGTGAGATTCCTTTGCCCAGCTCTATTTCCTGGAAATATACAATATGTTTTCGTTGCTAGTTCTGCAAAACGTGTGTTCTTCATAGTGGAGTCTTTTCACCATTGTTCAGTCGGCTTATCTTAAAGGCACAGGGTTATTTTTCAATACATGCAGGTGAAGATGCCTTTTTCTTCTTGTTGTTCAACAGTGCTGGTATCTTATATTGATAAAGGCTCGATCTACAGGGCTAATAAATTATTATTGTCGGTGCTTTCGGAAAGAGAAGTTATTACAATTGTACAGGATTTTAAGTTCTTCTGTAGGATGAGACTGCGTCTTAACAACTTACTGCACATCAGCACTGTGGGAATGGAAGCAGGTGATGTGGTGTACAGTCAGCTACAGCGTTACAGTTGGTGGCTGAGCGCAGCTGCTTGTCCTGAAAGCCATCACTGTATTTCTTTTTTTAAAGTACATAGATACCGAAGTCCATAATAGAAGATCTTTCCGTTTCAGTCGTGTTGTGAATGGTGTTTCATCGCTGCTTTTACTTAAGTTTCAGTTAAAATAAATAAATAAAATGGGAATGTTTAAATGAAATACCTAGTTATAATTATGGTAATTTCAGAATGCATTTTAAATCAAGGAACTGCGCTTTCATGTGCATACACTTACATGTATTGTGTACGTGCTTTTAAATGAAAAGAAACCTGGTCTCCATCTTCCTGTTGACATCAAACAATCTTCTGATATGCAAATCCTGCAATGGGGAGAACAGATACACAGGGTTTGTTTGGATTCAGTCCAAGACTGCGAAAATTATATTTAAACAAGTGATTTATATTCTTTGCCTCATTTAAATGAAAATGCATTTTGAAATAATCCCTGTAACTAGCACCACTTTGGTGAAATGTTGTGATCCTTTGTACGACTGATGCATTTTACAACAGCTACTTTAGAAACGTTTTTCTTGTACTCGTGCCCGTCTCCATAATGTGCAGATGCGGCTGTCAACTTCTCAGTGGCACGTTTTAACGTCGTATATGAAAATATTTTTGTTTTCCCAGGGTAATAAATGTTTGTCGTATCAACTTAGGGTGTGTGTGATTGTGACGTGTGTGTATACACGCTGTTAAAGTACGTGTGAGTATTTCTATTTCTGTGTAAGTTAACTAGTGCCGTTCGTATATTTTCTTTGTCTGCTTGCAGTCTGTTAGAATAAGGATTCTGTTGAAAAAATGACAAGGTGAGCAACAGTTTATCAATCTTCTCACCTTTAGCTGCAGAAATTACAATGACCAAACTTGCATGAGGTAGTGCTGGCTGAATTCCAGGTTTTCAATAGGCATTTTTGGAGGTCTGTATTATTTCGGTTGCTGAGCACTCTATTTGAAGATGTGTGTGGCAGAGCATAATTGCACTTCCCATAAGTTCTAGCGGGCTGTTGAAGTGTTACCAATTACTGGTGATGGTGGTCCATATGGGATGGGAAATATTTCAACGAGAGTTGGGTTGCAGTGAAATGTTCAGAAATGATTGGTGCTCCTTTAAACTTCTGCAGTAGATAATCTCATTCGCTCTAATGCGATCTTTCAGTGATTGTGTGTCACCATTGTTTTTCTGCTGTTTGGAAGACACAGAAATGGAAGTTGGTGTGAGGAAGTATTTCATTTAGGAGGTTCTGTGCACCTACCTCTGTATCAGACCTTTGTTCTGTGGTCACTTACTCAGCGCTGGGCTGTTCTGATCACATGTCATTCTGCACTGAGAATTGTTGCATGCCACACAAATACTGTTATTAATGGGTCCTGAGTGTGGAGGGCTGGGGGAGTAGCAGTTTCATTCTGCTGTTATGGTTATATGTGTCTGCTGATTCTGAATGTGTAGATTGATGAAAGATACTTTAATACTTTAATACCAAATCTTTCAGTAAACCTTTTAAATTGCTCTTGTAGCCTCTTGTACTTGATTTTTAGATAAAGGATTTTATGCTTTTATTTGCTCAGCTGCTTTATGCAAGTCTTAAATTCTGATATTCGCTATCTTTTTTTCTTTAAGCATTTTAAGAAACAGAAGAGGTTGATTCCTGAAAGAACTGTTTGGAAGTACTTTGTTCAGCTTTGCAGTGCATTGGAACATATGCATTCTCGTCGTGTTATGCATAGAGGTAATACAGGATCAAAGATTTGTCTTAACTAAGCCTTTTACAGTGTGGGGAATTAAGCTGGTTCTGCGCAAGTTACACCAAATAAAATGGAATCATCTTCAGCAGCTGACACAATGTATGTTTTTGTAATGTTTTGTAAGGAACAGCCGAGTGTGACAGAAGTCATGCATTTCCTTGGCTGTGGTGGGCATTTGTTTGCAGCAGCAGCTTGTGATACTCAGCGTTCAAAATCGGTGCTAGTTCTGTAACTAATGGAAACCCTGCGGCTGCTGCTGCTTCCCTTGCTCAGTTCATTTTCCTGGCTCATGTTGTCTGTCCTCCTCTGTTTGCCAGTTCTCTCCTAAGTATACTTACCTGCATTCTCAAATGGCTATTCATCCTTTCTTTTCACCTCTTCCACCTTTTTTTCTTGGAAAGGTATTTACCTCCTGCTGTGCATCCTTCCAGTGATGTATCGACCTTTCTTCCTTACCTGCTGGATTACGTGCAGGCATGAGTGCTTTTTCCCCTCTTCTCTACTCCTCTCTGCTCTTTCTGGTCTCTGTGTCAAGTAGTGTGTCCCAGCAGCCCCTGTACTTGTCAGCTATCCCTGTCAGGTTCTTAATCACTTTTACCCATTGTAAGCCTCTGGATGCCTGTCTGTCTCCTCCGTATGTTGTCTTCATTTTGCTTTCTAACTCCAAGTCAAAGAAAACAAATTGTAGGATAGCGGCTTCTCAGATGTACGTTGTTTTTTTCTTTGCCTTGGAAGTCCTTCTGTCTGTGACATATAAATTGTGTATGGACTTGAGGTGAAATTACATGTTCTTACTTGGTGGCTTCCTTTTCCTGGGATGGAGATAGCTGCCTAAAAGCCCCGTCCCTCTATCACTGCTGAGCTGCGTCACTTGCAGCCAAAGTTGCTGTACCTTTTAGCAAGATGAACTTAGATGCACAGGACCTCCCTCCCCAGATGGTTTTCCCTTGTGGTTCTTTTGTTCTTCCCTGTGCATTTGTATCAGTATCAGCAAGTGCAGATTTTACAGAGGGGGATGTAAAGCTGTAGATTCTTTCTGTAAGTTACAGCTATCTTTCTCTTATGCTTTTATGACTAAAATTGTTCACTTCAGTTTATTTCAGCTTAAAATGAAAGAGTAAGTTCCTTAAACTGAAATACTACCTCTAGATTTTTTCTTGCGAATCTACAGATAATTATACATCAAAACCAAGGACAGTCAAAAATGTTTTTAACTCGAGCTAATTCTGTATTGACCTGTTTTGCCTAGCATGGTTTCAAGTCCTAAAAACTAGGTCAGGGAGTATAACAAAATTTCTTGTGTCTTCCTTTCTAAATCTTAGAACTTCACCACTTTAGAAACTTGGAGTGCTGGCATTTGAAGGGTTATTAACAGTCACTTCAACCATACCTATATCTTATGCAAATTGCTATGTCCTCACACTTCCATGATTTTCTTTTAAGTTGTGAGCTGCAGTGTGTTGTGCCTCTGAGCTCGGTAAGAGCTAGGGACACTTGCCAGACAAGCATGGGGTTGGCTTATTTAGAAGACTGACAGGTTGTTGTTTAGTTAAAAATCATAGAATAAAAATCTTTGCTCTCTAGAGGATTAGATGAAAACTTAAAGAGAATATTGCTTATAAAAAATAACTGTCTGGGGAATACATCATTATTTTTCTTTGTTTCTACTTGATTAGCCCAATTCCACTGAAGAGTTCAAATAAACATTCTCCAGAGTATATCTTCTTATTTTTTGTATATTGTTAATGCTAGCTGTTAAAGAGTATCAGTGAGTTCCCTCTTTCAGTTAAATAACATCTTGCTGCTGCAGATAGTCTGATTGGCGAAAGTGACAAAAAATGTGATTTACTGTTCACGGAAACATTTTCTTCTGTGATTTTGAGCAAAATGAGAGTTTTTGTGGTTCTGATGGAGCTCATTATGTGAGGATTACACAGAGTAGTAATGAACTTACCTAAGTATGTTTCTGTGGTTATCAGGTGGGTTGTACTATTGTTTGTTTGTTCTGGATTTTAATATTTTTCATTTTCTTAAATGTTTTGCTTGTGTGCTGTTTGGACAACTACAGTGATTATTGTGAAATCTGGAGTAAGAGATTGAATTTTTCTGAGCAGCACTGTCAAACAGTGTTGTCTATACTGAAAAATGTCATTCAGCTTATTACTGACAGAGCAATAGCTTTTTCTGCTACTTCATAGTGTTAAAGTTCTATTTGTATTTATTTATTTCAGATATAAAGCCAGCTAATGTGTTCATTACAGCTACGGGAGTAGTAAAGCTTGGAGATCTCGGTCTTGGCCGATTTTTCAGTTCCAAAACCACAGCTGCTCATTCTTTAGGTAAGCTTTTCTGAGGGGCGGGTGGAGAGAAGGTGGATTTTGACATGGTGAAAATACTGTGGCCATTCATTCATTTGAAAGGAGAAAAAAAGGTGTTAGATGCAGCTAATGCTATCTAAAAACTAGAATGGTTGGAGATGTTAAATACAGAAAAGCTGTAACACTGAGGTGCTGTCATTTTCAGGAGAACGGTTATTCGTATTTGTTTTTCCTTTGAATCATGTAATGTACATTTCTGCCTCGAAACAAGTCTTCATTTCAGTAGCTTTTTTTTAGAAATGATAGCAAAAAATAAAATCAATAGTACTGACGTTTTTTTGATTTGAGTGAACTTTAATCTGACAAAAAGAATGTGGTAATTGCTTATGCTTGTATATTGTATGGATAGCACTGAAGGCATGTTGATGATGTGATAGGAAAGATCAGAAAGAGGAGCACTTGCTAACTTAAAAGAAATAAAAATATATAATAGATCAATTTACAAATGACTGTAGAAATTGACTGAATATTTACTGATCAGCTTGGAAAAAAGTCCAGTGCATAATGCCTTCTTATTTTCTTCCTTATCCTTACAAACTTAAGAATGACACGTGGAAAGATTATTCTAATTTTTACAGGTACTGTATGTTGTTATTTTTAAGGCAATTCTTAAAAAATATTTTAAGATGGAGTTCCCCAGTTTATACTAAAAAAGTTGAGAAGAGTGCTGAATTGAGCTTTATGAACTGTAATGATTTTTGAAGGGGAAAAATTAAATTTTTATAAATATCCAAAAGGTTTCTGAAATGCCAAATTTATTCTTTGTGTTGTACACGCACACACACACACGCACGCACCTCAAACAAAGACTCCAGTATATTTTCCAAGCAAAAATTTAATTGAAGTTGTTGTATCTTTTGAGTAATGTATGAGAGCATTTGGGGTCTGGAATGACTTCAGACAAAATAATCTTTGACAGATACTTTAATTACAGTGAATGAACAAGTGACGGAATCTAAGAGGTTTCCTTAATTTACGATCCTGTTCTCTCCTGGAGTAGCAGCATCTTCTTAGGTTTAATGTTTACAGTCTGTTTATGTAGTTTTGTAGCATCTTTAGCTTTTTGTCCCTGCACTGCCTGCTTAGTGATTGCGGAATTCAACCTTGGACACTGACTGCAGAGAGTGTGAAATGAACTTCCGGATGCAGGAAGAGCAGCGCTGTGGGTGGTAATGTCCAAAATTGTGTCCTGATCATTTTTAAGGACATGGAGGCAGACAGAGGACCTTAGCAGCAGTGGAATACAGATAGGTAAAATTAAATCAGATGCAGCTCAATGAGATTTTTTTAACAAATGGAGGTGATTATTCAGTGATTAGGCTTTTGGGTATTTTTGTTTCATAGAAGTGCACAATAAGGCAGATATCTGTTCTTGGCTTTCTTAAACTTTAGTTAATAATCGCAGTCTCTGTTTTAAGTCCATCAGAGGCCCCACAAAAAATTGTTTGTTCAGATGCTGATCAGTCTAATTAGACTATGAAATATTATATTTCTTTAGTTAAAATGTACCATATTTATTTTCATCTCTTAATTGAATAATATTCAACTAGTCCAAGTTACCAATACGATATGAAAAAAAGAGGATTGATGTTCACCATGTTTGTACCACATCTGAGATGGGGGTGATGCTTATGTTAACAACCGTAACTATTTTAGAAAGGAATTTTTAAAAAAAGGTATTTCCTACTTGCCCATCTCCCAGAAGGTTTTTGGGATGTCTTATGCCTTCCAGTTTTTCTCTGCGTGGTGTGTTCTGATATTGGTGTAGTCCAAACAAGGTCTGTAGTGAAGCTTTAACAAATGTGCTATCTGGCATTAATTGGAGGAGGTAAAGAGGCAGAGAAGAAGCTTTGAGCCTAGACAGGAAATGTGTTTGGGTTTCACATAAAAGTTCAGATCCAACACTAAGGATTTTAGATGAATCTGTGGCACAGTGCATGACGGAGAAAGTGCTACTCTGACAGGTTGGTGGCTGTCTCTGGCTGCAGTTCTTATTTGTCATAGTTTGACTCCTTCTACTGCCTGTTAATGAAACAAGGGCATTAAGAGCAGCTTGAAGAGGGAACTGCTCCTGTACTGCATTTGCAGGCACCTGAAAATCCTAACTGAGGTAAAATTCAGTGTGAGGATAGGAGTGCTAGACTTGTTCTGAGGCAGAAGTCAGGCAGTTAAGGAGGAACCATCTGCTTCAATGCATGGCTTATTTTGGCCTGTTGCAGGGGAGCGGTTGCAAAGAAGAGAGGTTTCTTAAAAAAAACAATCTGAAACCACCCAAATAAGTTAAAACTCATCTCTTATGAATCCATTGATACAGGGAGGGAGCTGGGAGAAACAAGCAAACAACAACAAAAGCCATTGTTTCCTAATGTGTTCTGCCTCTTGGTAGAGGAACTGTTATGTTTACCTCTTTTCCCCATCTCTTTTCCCATTTTCTCCCTAATTATGAGCCAGTATAAGAATTCAACCTAGAAGAAAGGTTTTGTTGAGCTGCTAACTTAGATTACATTGGATACAGTCGCACACTGATTTATAATGTCACTTAGAGAGACTGTTCTTTCAAATTATTTTCTCATGCAGTTTCTGATGCTGGTTTTCCTGAAATGTCTTCTGAAGCTGCATCTTTTTATGGTTCCATAAACCTTTGGTGCACAGAAAACAGTGAATTACAAACATGTGTAGCACTTCATACTTGTTTACAGGCTTTATAAAAATTTCAGTAGCAAACTAGACTCGGGCTTTCAGAAATAAAGAAATGTACTAAAATTTTCATTAGCTACAGCTTCTAACTGCTAATTATGAATAATACTGGTTAATTAAAATACTTGCTGATAATCTATTTGATTCAAATGAGGAAAAAATAAAACCTGAACTGGACAGTGTTTGTCAGTGTTCTTAACTCTTTCTGTACAGCCTACCAAAACAGTCTGTTATGGCTCGTGCGTACCTTATTAATAATAAAAATAATAAAAATCTTTCCTATGAAAGTGCCAAGGAAATGAAGATGTTTAGTGTTGTTGATTTGTTATGAGCTTGACAAGTTCCTTAGCTTCAGAAATCATTACATTGGAAAGTAGTGTCAGGAAGAGAATCCAAGTAAGAAAGAAACATACAGTAAGTCATGTCCTTACGCCTTTCTCCATGATTGTGGGTTTTTGTTGTGTTTTTTTTTTGTGACTGAATGCCAGGCCTTATGCTCTCTGAAAAGGCAGTCCTCAAGCCAGTTCATGGAATTACTTGAAAAATGTGGCTTTTAATTTTGTTAAGCATTCAGTGGATCTAAAAATAGCCCATATTTCAGTGGTTCACCTTAGGGGGAAAAAAAAAAAAAATCAGTTCTCTGGTGTAATTGTGTTAGATGACTGCACGGTATGCTGTCACTACTGCCATGATGTGAATACCTTCTTGCAGGGCACAGAGACAGATGTGTAATCCTCTTAACACTGTTGAAAACAAATCATCATTTGTATTGCATTCTGATGATTCATCAGTGGCTTGGCAACTTGTCATTCCTCTAGTACCTGTGTCAATAGCACAGAACTATGTAGGTTGCTCTGAAAGTAGTTCATATTTATGGCTGTCCCACTGCTGAAACTCACCACCCCTTGCCTCACTGCTCTCACATCCTGTTTGGTCTCCAGACGTGTTCAGCAATTGTCAGTGAATGTTCCCTGTGTGGAATTCAGTGGCACACCTTTGCTTCATAAGCACTTCCACATTGGGCACCATTTTGTCAGACTGCCTGTCTGCTGCCATCTGTCACACTGCAACGATATGTAATGGAATATTGGTGAGAAGATCTGACCTCTGTTGCCTTGCCACCAATGTAGGCTAATGTAATAAAAGAGGAGGCATTACTTTTGGAGCATCCCTTGTGTGATATGAGAAATTTAATTGTAAACTCATGCAAGATATTGGGAATGAAAAACAACAACAAACCTACCGCCTTGTAAAAATATTAGGAACTATTCTTATACATGGATCTCTAATTCAGCAGAGGGGTTAAAGCCTACTGAGGTGGCAGCACCATTTAGCTACGAAGCTCACTTTCATATTCTCAGCCACACTGTTCTGACGACTTGCACCATCATTGTGCAGGAGCACTAGCAGCGGACATGTCCAGCTGAAGCATCACATTAAGAAGCTGAATTAGAACAGCCCTTATTTTATGTACAAAAACCTGAGGTCTACTACTGTAATCTGAAAGCTGAAGTTGAGTTGTGATGATGTAGTTCTGCGTTACAAAATAATCTAGTAATTGTAGATTGATTTCTATAGTTGGATTATTTGCATAATATAGGCTAGGTTGCAAAACTACTTTGGATTAGTGCACTATTTTAGACCTCATATCTGTGGTTGAAAAAGAGCTTATCACTTAAAAGCCTACTTAATCTGCGTTTACAGAAGAAAAAAAAAGAATGTAAAATGCCTGTGATTTCCAGGACATGAAGTTTTTCATAAATGTTATGTTTTGATTACTTAAATTAGGTTTTTTTCTGTCCATTCAACTGAAGTCTTGTTTTGCAGTTCTATCAAATCACTGCAGTAACTCTTACAGCCCCCTTCCTGAACTCAGATACGTTCTCCAATGAGCAGAATTTCATTATTAAGGACAATAGAGCTCATCTAATGAACATCTTCTGAATCAGCCATTCCACTGCATTGTATAAATAATATTAGCATGTGCTGGACAGATTTTTCTCCCAGTTAAAAAATTTCGTTAGCATTTGGACTCAGTTGCTGTATTTGCTTCACTTCCTCAATGCATTTATTTATTTATTTTTTTTAAGTGAAGACAGTCTCCTTTAGCTGAGGTGTTAGAATGAAGCATTTATGCAGGTAACAAGATGGACTGTTTGTCGTAACTCCCTTTTTCATAAATGTTTATTTGGGTCTGATCACTCATATGCAACTTCCTTGTCCCTCATAACCACTGTTTCCATTATGTCTGTTCCCCATCTCAATAAGAGTAGGCTTACATCAGGAAACGTTTCTTCAGATCTGCAGCGTCTTTAAAGGCAGGGAGCAGCAGGGTCTGAGGAAGCAGTTCAGCTGGTCATTTTCAAGATGACATTTAAAGCCTGTAGTTTACTCGAGATGCAGAAATGCAGTAAACAGAGTATTAAAGTTCCAGGTTTCTTTTTTAGAAGCATCGGCACCTTAATGTGTTACCTCTTCTTTTTCTGTGATCCCACTTGTTTCTTCAGATCACTAAAGAAAATTACATCTTTACTGTATTGTGATATTGTATTTTACTTAACAGAAAAAAAAAAAAACCAACCCCCAGCAATGATTGAGGAAGGAAAAATAGCACGTAATGAATTGAAGCAGTCGCTTGCACTTTGTACTCAGATTGCTCGCTGTTCTGAGGCGTTGTAATGCCTTCAGTAATTCCTGACTGTCAGAGTAACGAATCTTTTGTGCCGTGTGCTCTTGAAAACAGTTCACGAGTAGTAATGATGTCTAGATCTTCAGGTTGTTTTTGTGGTTTCAGTGGCTACATAACTGTGATTTCTATTCCTTTCACTTGTTGGTCATCGGGGGCTTCAGGTTGTGTTGCAGTTAAGGTGTTACACTAGGCTAAACGCTGTAAAATGATAGCATTTGTTCAGCCTTTTCACTATCATCAATCTTTCACAGTCAGATCAGACCCCTAATGTATCAGCAGGCTTCCCAGAGCTACTGGTTAAAATTACCTTTGCTTTTGGTAAGCTCTGAACCTTCAAACCTCCGTGTTTTCAGCTGCCCCCTGTGGATTGTGTGAAGCCTCTTTCTGGCACATTACTCACTGCCAGTTCCTGGCTGATGGCTCAGCGCAAGGAAGGCACTACTTCTGTAACCAGTTAGGAACCAGATTACTGTTACGTTTGTTTTTTATTAGAGGAATTCTGCCAGGAAAGCGTCTGAATACACTCAATTGTGCATTAATTAATAGGTGCAGAATGCAGCTAAAAATTTTCAAAGGTGCCCAAGCTTACAAGTCCCTGGAGGAGGAAAAGCAAGGTTTCCAGGGAGGAGTACAGTATGGACTGCAAAGCTGTGAAAGCTGTATCAAACCAAATGTGATTTAATTAGTTTCCAGTTTAAAGGTAGCTGTCATTAAACATCTCTTAAACTCCCATTGCTGATACATTGGAATAGCTGAGTGCTTTGTTTTGCTTTTAGATGCTCTGGAGCTATATTAGTGTTGCAAACCATCCATCCCGATGGCTGTTCTTTCAGGGGAAGAATGCCATCTCTCTAGGCCGTTTGCCTGTGGATAAATGCCAAAATCCCCCGAGAGTGGATGGTTTTGCAGCACTCTATCAGTTTGAGTTGCCATTCCCCACTCTTCCTTGTTTTCAGCTCTTGATGTCCCTTGGTCTCAGCCAGCAGCTGTGCAGCTCGTCCTCGCCAACACGGAACTGGGGGCTGCGATACCCCTGCTCTGCTGGGATTTGCATCCTCTCCTTATAAGGTTTATGGAGCCAAGTCGGCACTAGGGTGCAGTGCGTGAGCTCTGTCCCTGCCTTTGTGCTGCAGAATCAGTTCTCGGTGGCTCTTTCACCAGTGTGCTATGAGGGGTGTCAGTTGAAGTTGCTGGTTTCCAGCAGCAGTGGCTGGGGCTGTGGGAAGATGGCTTTGCATTTCCCAGGCTGAGCTGGGGAAAGTTGTTTGTTTGCTTCTTAGTTTTCCTACTCTGCTTCCCCTGAGAAAGTGTAGTATGCTTTGAGATGCCAGCCTTTATAAACAGTAGGACATGTTGTCAAAACCTTATTCTTTTGGAAATGATTAGAATAAAATTATTAATCTGATTAAAGCTCTAGTCAGATCATTCAGATTTCGAGCTATTACAGATTCATTACCTCTCATTCACGTAGAGTTAAATTCTGACTTGATGAGGCTAATTCAGAAACTTGGAAAGATTGGAATCCTCATAATGTGTGTTAAATAGAACAGTGTGAGGTTACAGCATTTGTTTCTGTAGGTTGCAGTAAGAGTGTTGATGTTAATTGCTGGCTGCGTTGCCAGGTGGTAAATTGGGAAATAAGGTCAATTTGTACTGAGTTCGCTTGGATTTCATCATAAGATTTGGTGCTTATGGAAATATTCCACAGAAAATTAAAACCTGTATTCTTTTTGCTTTTAGAGAGTAGTTTGTTTTTTTGGAGAGGGATATAGGGAGAATGTTTAGGGACGGTGTGTGAAAGCTGCCACCCAAATAATTTGTTACAATTTCTTAAAAATTATTTTTGTGTTCACCTGTCATGTAGGAACCCAAAACTCATATTTTGTGTATTTTTTTGAGAATTGAAACATTTGTCAGCGTTTCTGTTTTTCAGGTAGCTTGTGGCACAGCTGGGTAGGGGCTGATGAAAATCAGGAGGAAAGCTGTCCTGCAGCATCTAACGGAGATGTGCTCTGAGACAGTGCGAGGAAATGCTGCCTTTCAAGAGCAGCCCATGTGCCCGTGCAGCTCTGAGGCAGGATTATGCCATGGCAGCCACGGGCTGGGGAGATGGAAATGCCTTGCAGAGCGTGCATCTGTGGCAGGTGGCCAAGTTGCTCCTCAGCCCCTCAGCTTCTGGCCCCCATCTCTTTGGGATGCTGGAAGTCTGAATTTCAGGGCTCGGTTTCAGATATTCAAGTTAAGCTGTGCTTATTGGTTTCAAAAGCAGCCTTTTCTGATTTATATATTCTCAAAAGGGAAAAAAAAAAAAAAAAAAATCAAAGCCCATGGAAGAAAATTTCTGGTTGCTCTCATTTCTAGCCAGCGCCAATGGGTTCGAGGGGAGCAAGGCAGGGAGGTGTGTGTACTAAGCATCTTCCTGGGAGAAAATCCTCACTCTGGAAACTTTTTGTGCTTCTTTAAAAGTATGACTTGTAAGTATTCTGCAACTGAACAATTCAGAGAATTAGAAATCTGTAGTGAAAGTAAAGCTCCATTGGGTGAAATTCTAGTCTAATTTGTGGGTATTTCCACCAAACTGAAGAGTTGTAAGCATGAGCTGAAATTGCACTTGTACTGAAATGAAAACTATGGTAGATAATTTAAAAAAAAAAAAAACAACTACTTTCTCAATTGGGAAAACTATTTACTGTTACATAACAATTTTTTATTCAAAAATACTTGTGGTTTTTATTGCAGTTGGTACACCTTATTATATGTCCCCGGAGAGAATACATGAAAATGGTTACAACTTCAAATCTGACATCTGGTCTCTGGGCTGCCTGCTGTATGAGGTAATATTGATAATAGAGTGAACGTAATAACACTTTCCCCCTTGCACTCTTCCCCAGTATACTGAATACTGTTATAAGATCTGTTTTCTTGCTGCTGAGAAAAGTATATAGTATTCTAGAAAAGGTGTTTGTCAGCTCTTAAATATTTGCCTTAATAATGAGAATTCTTATGGTAATTTCTACATGTGAAATACTAGGTTTGTGTATTATTAGAGACTGTCCTTTTACTGGGCTTGCTATGAAGATTTTTTTAGCCATTTCTTTGGGCATAACTGAAGGGTTAAGAAGTGAGTAACAACAAGCAGATGTAAAAATTCTTGTAGATGCTTTCGGTGGCCTGTGTGGATTTTATGGTCTGGGTAGTAATGCTTTGAATAATAGGAGCATTGACTTAACTATTCGACTAATGCTTTTGAAAACTAACATGTAATTTTTTTTTAATGATTTGAAATCTAAATAAAGAAATGAAAAATCATGTAGGTTACTATAGTTATCTCTGCTAACTTGAATTAACTTTAAAGTTACTTTCACTGTGCAACAATCAGTGTTTTTTCTACTACTTCTTCCCATATAGTTAAACCAGAAGTATGGGGTAATTCCTCCACTAATACAGTTGAGGTTGGTGGGTGACACTTCCGTGATTATAAATGGTGTTATATTCATTACCTTCTGGGGAAATGAATATGGGGCAAATGCAAATAGAGGCAAAGAAAAGTGTGAAGAACAGGTAGGCTTCTAAGGCAACTACATCTTCAGAGTTCTTGCATGTTATTTGTTGATCAGAAGGGCGAATAGCCATACTGCAGTCCTGAAGAGTTTACAGATCCATGCGTAGCTGTTGCCTGTAAATCTCTGGGACAATCTGCAAGAGTTAAGTGTCACAGTTGCTCAAGTATTGGTGAGTTAAAATCAGATACATAACTCCATGTTCAGGTTCCCCAGTGCTGACCGTGGCAACTGCCATTTTCATGTTCCACTTGGTACACTTGAACAAGTAAGAAGACAAAAGGTAGCACAGAAGGTGAATGAGGATTTTTTTAGTATTGCTACCAGTTTTTCCCCTCAATTGTTTTAATGTTTTTTTTTTATTCTGGAAACAAGTGAAAACCTCAGGGAATAAATTACATACAATAAGCATGTTTTAAAGTTATTACTTTCTTCTACATTATATGAAATTTTGTGGAACTGCTGGACAGAAATCAGTACTCATTTTCTGATGTTTCTTTTTATTTTTCCTATATTGCTTATTCGATGCTGGATAGACCATGTTAATAAACCTGTGTAAAAATGAATTTGTTCTTTGATCTAGAGAATAATTTCAAAATAGCCAAATAGCTTAATTTTATTTGCTAGGTCAACATTTCAAATACCTTTCTGTTTTTATTTTTTGATGTTTTATCAGAATGACATTTATGTTAGCATGGTACGTTTTTCTTTAAGAATGGAAGAATTAGGATTCTTACAGTTGATATGTATGGTATAATTATAATATATGGCAATGTCAAATACTACAGATTTTTATGTTTTTTTAATTTTTTGGGATATATTTATCCTGTTTAGTTCTACAGTACCCCAGATTTTATTTATTTTGTTTTGATGTTTATCATTGAGGTGTAATTTTGAAATTCAGGTATACTAATCTCAATATATGCTTCATTTTTTATTATTTGAAAGAAGTTGCTTAAGGTTCTTCAGTCACACATGGTGTAATACATAGGATGTATATTATCAGTTTCTTTTTGCAGTGCATGTTATATCTACTGCTTGCATTTTAACGTGTTCTATTGATTTTGCTATGCGCTCTGGATTTTCTCTAGCTTAATTGGAGAAAAGCTGTGGCACGTTTATCACCTGAATAAATGCTTAATTGCTGATAAACTCTCTTCATTTAAGTTTTCATTTGAGATTAGGCTAATTTGCTAGAATGTATAATTTTTTTTAAAAAAAGCATTATTTTTAACCCATGTAACAGTATGTTATTCAATGCTAGCTGTGGGAGCGCTAAAAAGTATATTTTAGACTGAATTTTAGAGCCCCTGGTAGTTCTGAAACCTCAAAAACACTACCGCTGGAGTTTTAATTGATATGCAACAAAGTAGACTTTACTAATTAAAATCAAGATGCTGTGCTTTTGCTACATGGACCTTTACATGGAAAAGTAGGTTTTACACATTTCCTTTTATTGTTCAGCGTAGCAATTGCATCCTTACAGGGTTGTAGGTTGGTGGCTTACAGTTCAAAAAAAAAAAAAAAAAAAGAAGAGGGAGGAAAAAAAAAAGAGAGGAGAGAGAGCTGCCACCAGCCCTGAAGACAGACAGTGGGCTTTCGTCCCTCAGACACCCCCAGAATACTAATCAGGAAAGTCAGACCCTGGAGGTCAGGGAGCAAGTCAATCATTCTAGCGATCGTCTCAGTGTGGAGGATCAAATTAGCCTGAAAAATTCAGCTGCTGGGAGGAGAGGGCGAGCAGCTGTCAGGGGCAGCAGCGAGATGCACTAATGAACCAGATGAATAGTGCAAAAGCTTGAAAATAAAAACAGGACAGTTGACATTTTTCATCTGTCAAAGCAGGAGATGCATGAAAATATAGTATTCCTGTTTTAACTCCTTAGGGGACATTCAGAATTTTTTTTAACACTCTGCAGCATTCAAACAAAAGTACTTTTTAATGAACACCTAGAGTACAAAAATGAGTATCTGTGCATTTATTTAGAATTTCTGCATGCATACAGACCCTGCAGTTGATTTTTCTTTTCTTTTTTCTTTTCTTTCTTTTCTTTTTTTGGTCTTTAGCTTGCATTTTTAACATTCTTTTTAAGGTAAGAGACAATAGCATGTAAATCCCAAAATTAACAGTGTTTTGGTAATACGGTTATAGAATGTTTGGGAGGAGTGTAGAATTGAACTGTAGCATTGTGTTCGCTTGGGGAGCTTTAGTATGATTTATTCTTACTTGAAGTTTGTATGAAGAAGTACTAAACTACTTGTGAGATGTTTTATTAGGTACCAGGCAAAGGTTAGAGAATTCAGGCATTTTTTTCATGTGTGTTTCCCAGCCATATTGGTGCTTAGACACGAAAGAGTTAAGCTGATATACGGAAGACCAGAAGACAGATGAGAGCCATTTTCAGCTTGTCCTGTCCCTGCTGAAGCTCACTGAGTAGCACAGCATGGACTAGCGTGTTTCACACACACTCTGCCTGTCTGGGGAATGTACACATTGTCCTTCCAAAATCAAACTTATTAGCACATGTAGAAAAGGGTGACTGACTTTGGGGCAGCGCTGTGCTCAAAGCAACATTCGTGCTGCCGCGGTTCAAAGGCTTGGAAGGCTTTGAACAGAATGGAGAGTTTTTAAATGAATTTTAAGATTTGTAATCCTGCTAGCCATAGCATTGGTTTCCACCTTAAATGTCAAGTTTTAACGTTGTCTGGAAGTCAAGCATAGGCTTACTAATACTGCCTAGAAGATGGTTGTTTGTGTAAGTGTTCTCCAGTAGCTATTCCTCCATTCTTCTATTACAATTGTAAAATACAGTTACAGATGTCAGTGTTCCGTACTTCTGATGATGTTTTGGGAGGCAGTATTAATTTTGGAAATGATGTGGAAGAACAGGTTGAATTATGCGGGTATTTTTGTAACCTTTGTTAGCTTTTTTAATTAACAAAAACCACCCCACAAAACAATACCAAAGCCCTGCAGCTCTTTATCCAAGTCTAGCTGTGGGATGCTACAAAACCTACTGTTAGCCAGTGTTTTTAGCAGGCAGTATTGTTTTAGATCAGATAATGTTTTCTAATAAGTGATAAGCTTTCTTCCAAAAGAAGAAAATTCCCCTTCTGTGGTGCAAAGCCTTTCCTAACTCACAGCGGTGGGTGGAACTACCTAAATTTTCCACATACGGTACACAATCACATCAGTATACAATTAAAGCACTGTAATATTAGGATTGTGATAGGCACAGCACAGACTAAGTACACGGACCGGTTATGTTGCTAGCTAAGGAACTTCTGATTTTAGCTCTGTGACAGGAAATCATTAAAATTTGCTTTTGATTTGCTGGTGTTGCAGGTTTTATAGCAAAAAAAAAAAAAAAGTGTACTTAAAAACACAAAAGAAAACTGTACATTTTCCTTAAACAGATGGCTGCACTGCAGAGTCCCTTTTATGGTGATAAAATGAACTTGTACTCGCTGTGCAAGAAGATAGAGCAGTGTGACTATCCACCTCTCCCTTCAGATCACTATTCAGAAGAAGTAAGTAATTTTCCTTTTCATAGGCTAGATCCTCATTTTAGTGCTGGCACGCTTCCAGTGAAGTAATGAACTTGTGTAGTTTTATGTTATTTGCAGATGATGCCCGTAAGTGTTTGCTCGTTGAACTTGCTCAAGTGTTTCTGTCAAAACATTTCCCTGAAACGGTGTAAAATTTTGGGGGGTTTAAAGGTGGAAACTTCATCCTTTTAGCTTCTTAATTTCGTTGAGCTTCTTTGCTCGAAAGGCTGTCCTAGAATACTCAATGATACGTACTACACGTCATAGTGGGATTGACTCTTACATATGTATTATGCTTTTCTAAAAGCACAACTATACAAGTTTACACTTGGCAATCAATTAGTGCACTAACTTTGTTTCTCTAGAGGCTCACATTAAAATCGATACAATGTAGCTTACTAGTAAAAATGAATTTAGTTCCCATGTATCTGCATTATACAACTACGAAGTACTGTTTGATACAATTGAATGGCAGTTCTTTTACAAGAAAGGGTGGGTGCTAACAGTAAATTTCAGAGAAATGTAGCAAGACATAATATAACTGCATATCACAGCGGGGTATGTTTTAAATTGATACGTAGCTACTGTCATTAATGCATTTAAGAGGCATACTTTTTTTTCTTTTAAAGCAATAAAATGAAAAGAAACTGAATACTTTTCTTAAAGTAACAAGATTAAAAAACATAAATGTTTGCTTGTTAATGATCTAACGTGCTAGTTTTGAAATAACTTTGCCACTTTGAAAAGGAACAGGGTGAACCGATAGAAGCTGTAAAGCAAAGGATGCATGTTAGTAACCAATTCTAGTTGAATTCAGCCTTTGTGAATTAAAGGTTACTTGGAAAACACAAATAAAAGCCAGCACTGAAATACCTTCCAAAAAACAGAAGGTTTTGTGCATTTTCATTTATAAAATAGGGATTAGAATTCTGAACCTTGAATTTTTTGTTTTCAAAGACAGTGATGGGACTATTAATAAAAGATAACTGCCCACTGTTTTGTTTTGTTGTATTTACAGTGACAATTTTTCCTCTTTACGGAAACAAAAACTGGACTTAAAAGGATAACTCTGTGACTTTGCGAAGGACGGAATTTTGATCTATTGTGTAATATATGCAATAAACCTCTTTGTGGGTTTACCAATTAGTCATTTTACCTTGGCCGTTCTTAATTACTATTTATTGTAGACTATAGATATGGCAGTTCATATAACCAACTCGAGAACTGGAGGCCTAGAAATACAGTAGGGTGTGAACAATAATGCAAAATGATAGCAAGAATGTCAGGGGCCGTTCTTTGTTGTGTCATTCATGCTGTCTTCCTTTTTCCATGAAGCGCATGAATATTTCACATATCTGCATCCTCATCCTCTATTCTTCTTGACTAATTTTCAGACTGTCTGCATTTGCATTTCACATGGTAGCTGATTAGGAGATGCCGAGTGCAGCAGTGAAACCTCAGCAGGCGGTTTCCATGGTGACCTTCAGCAGGATTTTAATGATGATACCACTAGTGGTTCGTTGAAGTTGGCCTGCCTGCGGGGCTACTTCGCTGCAGCTAAGTGTGAAGTTGGATATGTGGATTTCCAGCCAAGGGGCAGATATCAAAGCCTGGCCCAGATAGAAGGTCTTGGAGTTGGGACAGGGAAAGAGGTTCCACCTTTTGCTTACCTCTGTGTAGCTTCCACTGTCGGAAGCAAATGCAAAGCACGGGTTACGTTTTCTTCATTTGAAAGCAGGCATTTACTTCTATGCTTTGAGTAAACCGGGTAGTTATAGAATACACCAGCAAGTTTAAAATATAATGAGAGATTCAGAGCTGTAATAGATGTGGAAACAGTAACTTAAAAAAAAGTAATCAACTGAACTGTAGAGATGGCACTGAGAGCATTTCTTTTGTTCCAGCGTGAAAACTTGCATTATCTACAGCGTATGCAAAAAAGCCCATGTATGTTTGCTAGTTACTTCACCAGAGTATAATAAAAAAAGAAAACAACGAAGTTTTTTCTGAAAAATGCTTTATTAGCACAAACAGTTTAAAAAAAAAAAAAAAAGGGAACGAGCAAGCATTGTCTATTGTATTATTTTAGTCTCCTAAATGATCTGTACTGGGAAGCTAGGGATCTACTCTTTAACCAGATTAGGAGCACATTCTGAGCAGTAATGTTCAGGGGTTTCTGAACACTCAAATCCACATATTCTATAATGAAGAATTTTCTCGAAGAACACTTTTATTGAGCACTCATGGCTGTACCCTGTGATGTAGGAGTGTAAACACATTACAAAGTATTAGGCAATTGCTTTTTTGGAGAAAAGTAAATTTTAATGAGATAAATTTTTGATTAGAAATCTTGGTAGTCTAAGATGTGTTTTCACAAACTTTGTTGAGCAGTAAGAGTTATTATCCACGATTTTTGAATGTTTAACAACTTCATGTATCACCGTTCTTGAATATTCCTTAAGAAACCCTGATGTTCAGGGTAAGTACTCAGTATTTACAGAAATATGTTTTACTTTAGGGAGTTGAAAGCTGGGGCTCTCTTGCCACCCCCAGTCAATACTCATAAAATCCTGTCAGCCAATATTAGCATCCCATTGCTTTTTGTGGTAGGTGAAGTCTTTCAGTCTTCCCTCTGAGGTGCTTTTCCTCACAAGTCCATAGCCAGGCCCCTGGTCTAGAATTGCTGTGTGGGTTGCCAGCATTCCTTCCAACGCTGAGTTTCAGGAAGGTCTCCTATTCAGAGTAAGGTTTGTGAGTTTCTTATTATTTCAATCATCCAAGATTTCTTATACGAAAAGTTTTCTTTCTCAGTTGCGTGACAGTGCCAAGTACTTGCCTGTCACAGTACTTAGTATTCCCCCCTCCCCTTCTCCTGACTTGAGCGATAATTGTTTATTTCATAGCTGAAAAACCTGCTAAAGTTAAAGAAAGTGTATCCCACTGCTCCAGTGTCAGGCTAAGCTCCAGGCTAAACGCAGTCATTGTGCTAAGTGCACAGAGGAGGTTAAGAACAGTAAGAAGCCAAAGAAGTTTGCAGCTTGGGGATGTGGGGATGCAACAGGAGCTCCTTCCAGCTCAGTCATCTGTTCTGCCTGTTGGCCAGTCTGTGCCAGTTAATACTAAATAAAATTACCCTGTCTCTAGTGGTAGTCTGACTTGAGAACCCCAGTGCCTCTTCCTGTGGTACTGTCAGGCTTTTCTGCTGAATTCATTAGTACTAGAGGGGCTGACAAGTGATCTCAGGTTCATTCAGATAGTTACTCATGTAGGTAGTTAAGAATGATGCTATGGCCAAGTATTAGCAGCCAGCAGGAAGCCCATTTTCAGTTGTGAAAGGCTATCTCTGTGTGTAGCTGTTTTCTTTCTGCTATGCTCTCTTTCAACTGAAATTCTGGGGAGGGGAGGGAGAAAGAGATATAGCAGCGTTAGCAATAACCAGCATTTAAGCAGTAAGACTTATAGCCACATTGATGACTGCCATTTATTTTACTGTGATATAATTGCAAAGGGTTGTTACCACTGATAGAGTTCATCTCTTGTACTGCCTTGAGAAAAGAATTTCTAAATAAACAGATTCACGGCTGTCCCTTGTTATTAACATTCTCATAAACATTTTCTTGCATCTGGACAGCAGTAGCTATATGATCATCTTGGTTAGGGTTAGTAAATAACTGTACAAGTTGCAAACAGCGTCATGTAGATAGCTGGTTTCTCTAGGTGTACTTACAAAGATGAATAGACTATGAAAGCCTTACCTAATGCAATGATGGCATTTTGCTCGTGTCTTTGTAACCATTGAATCTCTGTGGCTGTCTTTGAAGCTCTGAACTATAATACACTATAACAGAAGTAACAAAGCAACTCTGAAGGAAGGCATCCTGTTTAATGACTTAATTTCAGACTGAAATTATTTACTGGTTTTAATATTTTTTTTTTAAATGGAAAAGATCAGTTTAGAAAACAAAATCAGTTACCATGGGCCAGCAATTCAAAAACGTGAGGTGGGCTAGTGAAGCTAAACACAACTTCTCAAGCTTTTTGCACGTTAATTTATTGGAAGATCTACTTGTATTGTTCTACCTTCAGCCAAGAGAGAATCCTGTTATTCGTCTTATGATAGCTTTATAGGTGTCTGTCCTTCACAATCTTTTACTAAGACTTTATTTACTCTATGCAGTTCTACTGAACAGATGGAACTCTTCACAGATAAAGATATATGTATATGTACAAGACTCGATGTTGTATTCCCCAGATAAATTACATTTGTATTCTCTTTATAAAATGTTTACATATTTGGTTCTAATTTCTGGATTGGGGTTTTTGGATGTTCTTAAGTATTTCCTGTTTGTCGTGTAGGCTGTATGAGCTGTTGCACAGCAAGCTGTTGCTCTCTGCTAATATATTGTTTCTGCTGGTATCTCTGTGTCCCAGCTGCTGCTTCTACAGGAGCTTATTTTACTTTTTCTATTACATTTTGGCAATTATTTCTTACAGTAGTTCATAATTTCCAGTGTTTTATTCCCCAAATAATTGGACTTTACTATGGACTAATAATTTTTCCTGTCAGTGATATATTTCTATTTATTGCCTGCCAGAAGGAATGTGATAGCTTTTAAAATCCGTTAGTCAGATAAACTTAACATATTTGAGATTCAAATAGCAGGTCTGTTGCTGGATCTGGCCATCAGTCAAAAAGAGAAACATTAAAGTAAAATGATGAGCAATCTGATCACTATCTTCAGAATTCATCATCTCATATATAAGTATTAATTTCACTAAAGAAGCGGAATGTTGTAGTGACGGTTTTTGTAGTATTAATTGTGGAGGAACCTGTACAGTGTGTGCTGCTTGCAATTTCTGCAAACGGAGTTGTAAATAGTTGTATGTAATGTTTCTTCCTTCAACTTCAGGACTTCCTACTCCAGTGCATTGAAATTCATCTTCAGAAAAACTAAGAGTATAATTAGAATTTAAAATCCTTCTTGATCTTTTTATACAAAGCAGGATGGGAACTCTCTGATGGCACATTTGAATATGCTGTCTGTGTTGCCTTTGAATAATCATGGTGATGAGGTCACTCCGTTACTTGCAGGAACTAGGCTTTCTCAGTAATCACACCTAAGAATGCTTCTGTGAACATATTAGTTATTTGTTTCTTTCTATAAAGGAAAATTAATGACCTAGCCCTACAAATAAAAACCAGGGCTTAGTCCAAAGGTTATTCACTTCAGTATCATGTTTCTGAGGCCAACGTAATGTGATGCTTCCTCAAAATACTTTCCTGACTTTCATTTTTAAGTTCAGAATTTTACTGAGTCAAAGGTGGAGGTTTTAAAATAAGAAGTCGTCACCTGATTTAGTAGGGCTTGCCATTTAAATGATGTATAATGAAGTTACATGCACTTTTGAAGTTATATGTTGGAAGAATTAGAACTTAGGTCTCCTCATTACTCTTTATGCTCCTATTTTTTTTCTGGCAACGGTATAAGATGTTTAAAAAAAAAAAAGTAATTGAATTTTGCGTACGTGCTTGCATAAAACTGTGTGCAGTATGTGTTGAGAGAGAGTGCTGAGTGTGTGTTTATGCAGAGTTGCTGTGCTGGGCTAATTGTTGCCAGTCTTTTCAATTTGAATTTGAGAATGCGTAAATACTACTTGGCAGGATTGTTGGCTTTCTTACATGTTATTTTCCTCTCCTAGCTGCGACAATTAGTTAATATGTGCATCAACCCGGATCCGGAGAAGCGACCAGACATAACCTATGTCTACGATGTAGCGAAACGTATGCATGCACACACTGCGAGCAGCTAAAACAGACACCAGATCCTGAAGATCAGAAACGTTCAAGTATTTTAAATAAATCATCCCACCTCTTTGCATTACAGAAATGTAATTATTTGAAGCTTACTGTTGTGCTTTGTAAACCCATTTATATACAAACTTCAATATTTTGTGTTTTTTTTTACTTTTTACCAACTTCCAGTTTTAACAGATTTAAATATGTAAAGCATAACTTCAAAAGATACTGAGAGCAACTGTTTTCCACGTTAAGTGAGTTCAATTATGTTTTCTTTACTGTCAGAATGTGTTCAGTTGGGCCTCAGTTCTAAAACACAGTTGCACTTTTGCACAGGATACAGATATTAGGCTTATGTATAAGCAAAATGTCTGAATCTCTCACCTTTTTAGTAATTTATAGGAAGTATGAATCTGCACAGTTATGTTTGTTTTAATCTTAGTTCTAAACGGAGTATAATTATTATAGAAGGTTGTTGTATTTTATACCAAATTATAGTTTGCAGTTCTCGGCACGTGAGTAGACAGATGACATGATTAGTTCTGTGTTTGCCAAACGTGATGCAAAAATAGTTAGTGGAAAAAAAACATACACTGAAATTATTTTAATGTCCCTTTTCATTTTGCTATTCTGTCATAATGCACATAAAACATTTGTTGGAGGTTTTATGGGAAAATTTAAGGTATTGATTCTACAGTTTGATCATTTTCAATAGCCTTGTACAGCACAGCCCTGGGGCAATGTGAGCGTGCATAGCTGAGTGTTAAAACCATGCAGATGCTGCTTGTAGTGAATAGTGTTCTGAGGCTAGCACGTATGAGAAGATCTGATTAAAAGATGCAATCTTTAAGTTACCAATTTCTATTTCTGTAAATGTCACAGTTTGTAGATTTTTTATATTTAAAATAATTTGACCTTACAATACTGTATTTAAAGATGCTTTTAAAATACCAAAATCTTTTTGGAAAATATATAGCTGTGTACTAAAGCACAATATATTCTTCACAAATATCAGATTTTGTATATTGTATCCTAAGAAATAGCTTTATATTTAGCAAAAGTAAATTTTAGAATTTGTTTCAGAGGAGGTTGCCACTTCCATTTCGGAAATAAGTATTGATGCAAAATGTCTTACAGATACTGTATTATTGAAAAGGAGATTCATAGTATTTTGGTTAAAACCTCTCTGGTATGCTTAGTAATGTTTTCATTGTTAAGGGAAAAAGAAAGGGTGTTGGAAAAATAGAGATAGGACTCAAATTTCTTGAATATCAAGACTAAACTCTTTTTGAGAATACACAGGACTGTCAAAACAGAATTCTTACCAATAAGGTTGCTAAGAAGTTGTTACTGACAATTAAACCTTTTTGTTATGTGGGTAAAAAGAAGTTAGTTGAGAGAAAATAGCAGTACATACATCCACGCAACACAGGTTCTATATGTAGTCAGTTCCCTGCACTTTCTGTTTTGTTGTTTGTTTTTTTTCCTCCGTGTAGCTTTCTATTAGATGTAATGCTCAAAAAATATCCAAATGTGGGAAATCTGAAGTTAGGTCAGTTGTGCTTTGGGTAGGTGTTTTTTTTTGTTTTTTTGTTTTTTTTTAATTAGAAATACTGTGGAAATTCTGTTTGGTAAAATGCAAGAGTTTTAAACAGTATGTGCCACATCTTCATCTTTGTACATTGTTTTTCTGTTGTTGTTTTGTTTTAATTTCCAGACTTGGTAGGACAAGTCTTTAATTTTCCTTCTTGCTGCCATATTTACTTCATCTAGTCTTCTAGGACTCCAGTGGAACAATGTATAGGAAGAAAGTGTTTGAAAAACCTTGGTTTGTGCTTAACAACCTCTGTATTTGCATTTACATATTACCTGATAACTGTTTTAAACAAATGATGGTTATATTCCAGTTCAGATGTCAGAGTGAAATGGTTTGTATCGGCAAAGGCAGCGCAGTACTTGCTTGACTGCTGCGATTAGTTTTTAATATGCACAAGTACTCCAATCGTTCTTGGAAATGGGCTAGAGTATTCCAAAGTCACTGACAAAAAAAACCAATGCAATCAGGCTGTATGCATCTAATATTATGCATCAAGTATTATTACTTTGCCTGAAAGTAACCAATGATAGATTTTTTTTTTTTTTTTTTTTCCCTTTTCTGGAAGGATATGCGGAGTAAAGAAATGATGAGTTAAAAGTTAGCAAATGTTTAATTCATTGGTGTGGGTGTGGTTTTTTTGTATTGCTAATTAAATTTTGTGCTGAGTAAAAGAAGTAGTTGTTTCTGTTTTAAAAACTGTAGAATAAATAGTACAAATGACTCGGGTACCGAAGTTTGTATTTGTGAAGTCTGTATGGGTTAACAGAATTGCTTGTATAACCGAGGTTCTAGAATCTATCCCATAAGTAAAGCACCTAGTAACGTATGAAAACAGTGTCTGTTGTAATAATTCCATGTGTACTATACATTTTATAAAATGTTTCCTGTTACAGAAACATCATTCTATTTTTCATCTTTTGTTGTTGGTGAGGTTTGGCACTATTTATTTAAAACTATGCCATTACATGTTTGTTTTCTTTAAAATGAACCTGTTATATTTCTAAGCAAAATGGTCTGACCTGCACCCCCTTTTATTTCAGTAGTGCTACAGTATTAACGTGTTTCATGACTGAACTTTGTGCTTTGAATGACATTGCATTAAAATCTCATCTAGTATCTTGAAAGCTCCCCTGCTGTGCAGTAGCCTAATAAAAATAAAGCATACAGATATCAATTATAGTGTAAAAAATAACAGTGCTTCTATGATATTTTTTCCAACTTTTCTTATTACAGATATCCTACATAGTTGCTGCCGGTCTTGCAGTCAGTTTACTGTTTCCAGTATTAAATAATAGGTGAGTGTTCTAGAATTGTAATGGTGGAAAGTACATCCAAAAACTTTGTCATACCGTTTGTCAGAAATTGTATCTAAAAACACTACAGTAGATATGTTCATAATGAATTATAAACTGTGCTTTTATCTAAAATTACTCTGAAACAATATGGAAATATCTAGAAGGGTTAAGAATAAGGAAGAGCTCCTATTTGTGACCCCAGCTTTTTTGAGCTCCTGTCAGCTTTTCTTTACAGAGAGAGCATTAATTTTTTTTATGGAATTGCAGTAATTTTTAGTGAATTTGTTTGCTCACAATGACTAAATGAGAATTAGTAAGCTATCTATAAATCATGTGCTCTGCTCATTTTTCATTTTGTATTTTTGTGTGTCTTTGTTTTGGTAGGACAGACTTAACGTATTTTTCCCACTTCTCTTCAACTTCAGTGATCCAGTTACTCATTGTACGAGCAGGCAATAGAAATATGTGGTGTTCTTGTAATGAGCTGAAACTTTAAAAACATGCCAATACACAGGAAGATGAAATACAGCATTAGATGTGTCTGAGCAGGCTAGTGTTTTATTCATGCACACGATTAAGACAGCCATAAAGAGTGAAATTGTTGACAGAGTCTTGCAAATGGAAAGGGTCTTCTATTGCCAGTGATTCTCAGCTATCTCTGAATGGGACCCAGAAGTGCAGTGATGTTTGCTTTCAACAAACCATTCACTCGGTCTCTGTCTTGCCAGTTAGCCAGAGAGAAGAGAATCTTAATGGCTGGATTTGAATGCTGGTGGCAATTGCTGTGTCAGGTATCTGTGCTTTTAGGAACCAGAGTTTTATGTGAGAAGACGACAACAAGGGCCTTGAGTTCATGTTTTGTGGAGGGATAGTTCAGTTTGGAAGTAAAGGTGCTGAACAGCAGAATTGAAATAGCTTTCCCCCTTCCTCCCCTTCCCCTCCCATCATTTTAATACCATTTTAGCAGTCTGATGTTTTTCCAATCCTGCCACGTCCCCATATCAGCTAATAGCCAGTGACAGTGCTGATCTTCTGGGTTCTGATCTTTGGTTTGGTCTGGATGAATAACTAAATCTTCCTGCTGAGATCACTGAAGGGGGGAAATGCAGGCGCTGGGCATACCCAGTGATGTGTTACTTAATTGCCAAATGTGATTCAAATAGGGATTTTAAAGGATTTTTTCCAGACTTCACTCCTATCCGTAAGTCTCGCTCCTCAGATTTTTGTTCTTGATTTTTGTGTTCTGTCATTGCCTCGCCTTCATCTCTCCTGTTGTCTCTTCTCCTCTCTTTCAAACTTGGAAGTTCTTATTTTCCAAATGGCCAATAGTTCCATTCTTTCTTTGTGACTTTGCTAAAATCCACCTGCTCCTGCCTTCTCAAATTTTATCCCTAACCATAGGCAAGCTCAATGTTTTTTTGTTTTTTTTTTTTTTGTTCTAATCACTACTTAGCTCCATTGTTCTTCATTCAGTTTTTCTAGCTGCCACTTTGATTTCTTGTTTTAGACAGATGTTTTCACAGCCTCAATCATCCTCCTGACCTCGTCTTTACTAAATACTATGTGCTTTATTATCTCTCATTTTTAAATTCCTGTTCTCTGATCACTACCTGCTCTCTTTCAGCATATCTGTCTTTATCTCTCCTTTACCCTGTCACTCACTCCTTTTGGGATCTCCAGTCTATTAACCTTTCTGACTCTTTTACTCTTCTCAGCTGCTTCCTTCCTTCACTGGCCTTACCTCCTTTGACTCACTGGTCTTTATTTTCATCTCTGTCTGCTTCTCTGTATGTGGTTTCTTTGGTTGCTTCTTGCAGTGCCCTGTCTCTAATACCTTCCCTAGACATCTTTTCATGTTATTTCTTAATTTCCATTCTTCCTTTTCTGAATATTGCTGAAGAATGTCAGCACAACAAAGCTTTGGACTGAGCTCTGCCTTACCCGTTCTAGTTCTCCTTCCAAATGAACTTTTTAACCACTTGGGTCACGTCTTTTTTTTTTTTTTTTTCTTGGTGAGTTTGCTTCCAGGTTTGCTTTTCATTCTAGGTTTTTTGTGTGTTCGTTTTTCTTCTTCCCCAAATTGTTTTGCTTTCTTAGAATCTGTTTCTGAACCAGGCCTCTGCCTCTCACCTGTGAGATTTTGTCCCTTTAATTTCTGCAGCTCTTGTTCATTTCTTACTCTTTTCTTGATCGACTTTCGTAAATGACTCCTTCATTAGCAACCAAATTTCTCTTTTACTCCCATCTTGAAGTGTGTGGCTCCCCTCATCTTAACCACTTCTGTTTAATACTTTTTCCTTTATTCCCTATTTAGCATCCCCTTATTTTATGTACCTGAATGTCCTCTCTCTGTTTTTGTTTTCGTGTCTTTTGTTTGTAATTCCAAGTGTCCCAAAGATTCAGTGCCCCCTTCCCCAATTTCGTTCTCTCACAGTTTAATCTCTGAATGATTTCTTGACTCTTTGGCCAGTTTTTAACCTGTTGATTCAAAGATCTAATTTTTATTCCAGACTCCCTCTAGACATTTTCCAACATCCCTGATGATTTCACTTACCTTTCTGTCTTCCCGGACCACAATCTTTCTGATATGTCTGCTGATCATATGTCTCTCAACTCAGCACTACCAGATTCCACCCCTCTTCACTGTCTGTGTTTTTGTCTTTGTAACTTCTGTGTCATTTTGAACTTCTGTTCCTCCCTTCAAAGTATCAAAATCAACAAGAGTAAACAATAGTCCTTGGCCTTCAGCTGTTTCATGTGCTGAAGAAGGAATCCATGGCATTACTGACTGTTTTGTGTTTTTGAGGCAGTTCAGTTTCGCAAATTTGATCCTGTTTTACAACTTCAGAGCTGGATTAGATCCCATTTTTCCAGGCACCTCAAAGGTTCTTGAATTTGGGCCATGATTTTATTTTCTACCACTTCAATTGCAGGTTTTGTCTTTCATTTCTGAACCTTATGTAACTTTGTCTTGTTCTATTTCTGCACGTACAGCTAACAGGCTGTTACAGCAGCCTGATTGCAGTGCATTTATCTTTGTTTTTAAAGTAAAAATGTACTTCACAGCTTCACTGGCTGGGTCCAGTGTATGAGTGTATGGCACGGTGCTCCTCTTCGACCCTGTCTCTCCCTTACAGTCGTTTCTCCTAGTTGCTGTTCTGTGTTGCGAATGTTGTTGGTATGGCTGAAACTTCCCAACAATTTTCTGTGATATTTTGTTGCTGTGTGACAGATGGCAGCAGTGGGGCAAAATGGTGTCTGACATAGAAGTGCGTATGAATCAAAGATATGTCACTGAATTCCTCCATCTGGAAAATATGGCCCCTCTATCAAATAGTGTTATCGTGCTCTTCGTGTGTCTTATTTCCATGGAAGTAAATAGGAGGCATTACTTTTGAAGCAACCTATGTAGTAACTACTTATTTGCACCACAGTAATTCTTTACTTAGAGAGGATCAGTTCCTGGTTGGCAAAAAGCAGATTCTTTTATAACGTGTGTTGAGTTTTGGTTTCTTTTTTATTGCCGGTTTGTGTAATGTCGTACCAGTGTTGAATTTGTTCTTTTACAACTGCTTTGGTGATGTGTGGAGGCCTTACAATTTTTGTGTGATAGAAATCTTCTGTTTGTGTGAAAATAAAAAGAACATAAAAAATTAGGTACATGGAGTCCTTCCTTATAGTTTCACTGTTGGTACTTGGGAGAGGTCCCTGGTCCAGCCTTCTGCTAAGAGCAGGATCAGTGCTGAGTTTGGAACAGGGCTCTGGGCTTCAGCCATTAGGATCTTGAAAACCTCCCAGCCAGTTGGGTCTTGTAAATGTTCGGAGATGGAGATTGTGTAGCTTCTCTGAGCCATGTGCTAGAAGCTTATCTAGCCTCACCATAAGCATTGTTTTCCTGAGTTTGTCACACTTCTCAGTTTCAGATTTTGGCTGTTTGTTCTCATACTATTCTTCAAATGTTATTTGTACTATAAAACAGGTAAGTCAAATACTGAAACAAATTGTGGTATTTCATTTTCTCAGATGGTTCTTGCTAACAAATGTGTGTGTAGTAAATATGTATCCGTATGACATGTACACTATATTCATTTTACTGGAGTGTAAAAAAAAATTTTACGCAGTAAAAATTTGAATGTTCTGTGACATTTACTACTTAGATGCCATCAGTACTTAATTTCTAAACCTACTAGATGTTTCCCAACAGAGTATGGTTCTGCCCACCTTGGTGAAGCAGGGGATTCAGGATCCTGGATGTAACTTTGTGTTTCTGTCTTCTGGAGCATCCCTCAGGAAAGGTAACTGACCACTGGTAGAAGGAAAGAAGCCAGTGTGCATCTGAATAATTGGTGATTATGGGGACTCTACTTCTCTGTCCTTAGGTGCTGGTGGAAACTTGCCTGCAGAGATGGATCAAATCTGAGATTTGGGGCTGGAATGACTTTTTGGGTGGGTGGAGGGTGGTTTTCAGGGGAGTTTTGGCAGATTTTTCCAGGTGTTCAATGGAATAGCAAAACTTAAAACTTCTGACAACAAATTTCTTGGAAGCAAGTGAAAAGTATGACACACACTTCTAAATTTGACAAGAAAAATCACTCTTAATGAGATAATTTCCTTAAAACAATAATTCCTTCTTGACCTTAGGAGATAATCTTTAAAAAAAGGTAGATTTATGGAGTAGAGGTAGTGTCTGTGTGTCACGTTTGTACTGGAGCTTTTACAGGATATGGGCTTGTTGACTTGATAGTGGAGTGTCACAGCTGTCTGGCAGCTGGGGTCCTTTTCTTACCTCATTCCATAGCCGTGCAGCACAGGTGGATGGACAGGAGGTGGTATCCCAGCGTGCCCTGTGCAGCATTTGCTTCCAGGCAGGTACTGGTCTGAGGTGAAGCTGTATGTGCCCCTCTGCTTGCCAGCATGAGCCGTGCAGGTCAGAACCTCTGGTTGTGAGATAGAAGAGAGTTAGAGGGACCTTGTCAGCATGCATTTTTGTGTATGTCAAGTCCACTGTGGTGGACTTGAACTGATTTTCAATTATTTGTGGTGACTTGATGTGGTTCAAAAGCTTAAAAAAGAAAGGAATTGCAAGTTGTTTCAGAGCTTTTACTCTTACGGAAGAGTATCTTTTAAGGGTATATAATTATGCAGTATTCATTATGTATTCATAGCAATAATACTTTTTTGTTTGCTTATTCTAACACAAATTAGAGCATAATTTTTCTATACTGTGATCTATCAGAAGGATTAAAATAGTTCCTTTTGTGCTTTCTCTCATTGGAGAGGAGGAAACTGAATGCCAAGTCTGTTGTAGAAGTCAGGAAGACCCTGCTGTTGCAGCTGTAAAGGTTCCACTTGTAGCTGGTAGGAGTTTCTTCCAGGGCAGAAGCTCTGCTGGGCAGGTACAAGACAGCTTTCTCATGATCAGTTTTAATGGGCTTTCAGGGAGAAAGAGCTCTTAAAGCGTTCACTTTGCAGCGTGCTTTTTAGTGTTATGTCCTGTGCCATAGCAGTAGACTTTGGAAATACGAGGGTCTGCAGCTACAGTCCACTCTTAACACAGTTAAGAATTCAAGGAATGGCTGCTTGTCTTTTATTTGGAGCAGGTTTTTGAGAGAGAGGCTAAAATGTTGAATGACTGAGAAACCCTTCCTCAGGTGGGGGTTTTTGTAGGTAGTTTGCATGGGAAGTTGATTAAATAGCAATTCGGTAATTTGATTAACTATGTACAGTTGTTTGTTTTCTGTAGTCCAGGTGTTCCAATTCAGAGCTTGTTTGATTTTAGGATGACTTCAACAGCTCAATCATGATATAATTGTAGACATAGGACAGTGGGTTCCCTGTCCTGTTCTTGTACTTTCCTGTGTTATTTTTGTTGTTGCTATTTGTTTTTGAGAATTTTTTGCTTGCTTACAGAAGTAGAAAAGTTGGAGAAAGATCACTCTCACATGCGTTAACCAATTACTTTATCATCTTCACTGGAACTGTACTTACAACTCTGCTGTGTCCCACTCTTGAATACTATCTCTTGTCTGATGAGTGCGGAAGGGGTCTTTAAATATAGAAGAAAGCAAAATCAGTTTTTGGAAACAAACACTGGAGATTTTAAAAAATTGTTGACTCTACATCTAGTAAAGCGATGACTGGTTGCTTTTGTTGCTTGTCTTTTTAGTTCCACATAGATAAATGAATTAAATAGGAGTTTGAATATGTGATGTTTCCCTGTTGGTTTACCAAATACTTCTTCACTTAAAAATATACTTAAAACCCCCTAATGTAAAATGATAATTTTATATACATTTGTGTATGTGTAGTAGCAAGGCTTGCAAAGTGCTGCGTGCTCCTTTATAGGAGGGCTTTGTAAGTTACCAGTAGTGACCCAGTGCTGTTCCTGACTGCTGCATTGTTCTGTTGTGAATGTGTTCATGTTCTCATGGTTAAAATCTAAGGACTGATCTTTACGTACATAAAATGTAAAGCTTACACCTTTAAAAATAAATAAATAAATACAATCTTTGTACTGCAGAATAAGGCAATTATTTGGTCTTTCCAGACTGCTATTTCCTGTGTGTGGGTATCAGTGGTAAGCATGGCTGTTAGCACCGCTGGTGCTAGTTTGAGCATCATTAAATGGAAGCCTGCTGACACTGCCCATTGATCAACCAGCCTGCACAGGGCCTCTGGGCCACAGCATTTCCTCCCCCATTGCTTACTTCTCTCTGAGGATAACCACTTAGAAGAAATGACCCATTTGCCTGGAGTTTTCAGAAGCAGTGGGCAGTTCAATGCAAGTTGTCAGTTCGTGCTATGAGGGCAAAGGATCATGCAGGTGACCCGTCTCTGTCATTGGCTTTCTATTGCTGCAGCGTTTGGATGTCCCTCACAGCAAGACATCCTAAACAAGCCTTGTGAAACTCCACTAGTGCATTATTCGGAAAGCAGTCATGTCACAGAGGGTTGGTTTGAGCCATAATGTTTTTTTAGATGTTGTTCGTTTTTTATAATGAAATGCTTAGGATGCTAAGCAATGTATTTATGGAGTTATATTTTTAATGAAAACTCTTTTTATCTCCCTGGGAGTGTGCTGGTTGGTGATGATAGTTCTAGATGGACAGGAACAGACGACATTCAGTTCACATCCACAAGATGAAACAAGTTACTTCTGAAATTCTTCCCATTTTATTATTGTCGTCAGTCTTGGCTTGTATGTTCTCCTTAATAGCATTGATGGATCTAAAAACTTACGTAAGTTTTTATAAAAACGGTTTAGGTATTCCAGTACTGTGTGAAATGGGAACTTTGTGTCTATTTTGCAATTAAAGATTTATATTTCTTTTCTGTGAGAATTTTGAACTAGATGTGATCAGAATTGATTAATAGAATGGGGATC
This sequence comes from Tragopan temminckii, assembly GCA_028571105.1. Classification (NCBI taxonomy): domain Eukaryota; kingdom Metazoa; phylum Chordata; class Aves; order Galliformes; family Phasianidae; genus Tragopan; species Tragopan temminckii. The sequence goes on from JAOWBP010004015.1 coordinate 7,301,981, forward strand.
AAATGCCATAATCCTGATCAGAATCTCAATGTACCAAAATGGCACATGTGTATGACAGTGTTGTCTGTATTGTGTATAGTCCATCGTCTGATTAGAGGAGCCTTTGTGGCTTTGTGCTGAGCTCTGGCAGTGGTTTGCCTGCAGCAGAGCACCTTCCTGGTGCATAGCTTCTGCCTGCTTTATGGGCTCTTCTTGGAATTCTGCCCATCTTGGTTCTTCCTGACTAGTCAGTTCTGACTTTGTATAGAACTCTGAAAAGAATATGTTATAACTGAATTTTATTATACAGTACTGGAGCTTAAATTTCTGTTTTTAAGATGCCATCTTAAAACACATCTTTTTAAACCAAAAGTTCTGTCATTCTCATAGACTCAAAATATGGTCAATGTTATTTCTTAACATAACTTCTTAGTTTTATCTAATAAGAAACTAGAGTACAAATTCTTTGTGTTTGACTGCACTAAGTGCCTCAGAGTTGAAATTAGAATGAAATCAATTGTTTTCTTCAGACCTCTCAATATTTGTCTTTATGTTCATTCTTTAAGGTCCTAACAAAATTGAAATGCAATATTTCATTCCTGACATTTAATCCATGAAAATGTCCTTGGAGAGGCATGATTCCCTTCATATAATGTTTGTGTACACTACAATGAGTGTACACTGCTGTAGAGTAGTATCGGAATTGTTTTTGCTCTGCTGAAGAATGTAAGTTGGAAGCATGTACGTGCCTCTTTGCAAACCATTTTATATAATTGCCATGTAATAAACATGGTGTAGTCTTGGGGCTATTTTCTGTTGAAATATTTATTAAAAAAAACAGCAAACAAAAGTACAGAATCCAACTGTAACACAAACTAACGTTGTGCTAATTGGATCCACTGTGGTTAGTTTGCAGATGAATACAGGCAGTATTTCTGAGCTCACTCCTTGCAGATACATTAAGGTAGAATGGGTGTGTAGGTCTGTCCTTCTGTACTGTTGGTCTTACTGTTTGGCTACTAGGATATTGACTCCTGAATGAGCAGTTTTGGGGAACCATGGCCATCAGCTGGGGAGTGTGTGTGTCAAGGAAAATTTTTGCCTGCCACACAAGTCAGTAGTCAGAGCATATTTAATGTGGAAGTGCCATCATGGGAGTTCTGTCAGCTGTGCTCCAGCTCACGGGTCACTGTGCTGTTATTTGGATTGTAAAGCAGTTATATATGTATAGTAAAGGATAGTAAAGGTGTTATATATGTATTTTTTTCTTATGTTGGGAGTTTTTCATAAGGTCAATCTTAATTGAAATATTCTTTTCTTAAAGCTGCAATTTAGTAACATAGGCCGTAGCAGTGCACAGGTTTAGTGTTGGTGCTGAGGCCAGTAGTGACAGCAGAAGCATGGGGTCTTCTTTGTAGGAGTTAATTAGTGGCTGTATTACCCACTTGTGCAAGAACTTTATTCAGAACTCTGTTAAGAACTGTAAGAAGTCACTACTTTGGACTCATATATACTTTCGTACACTTTTGGCCATATTTCTGTTGAACAAATGTTATCCTGATAGTTCAGAAAGGGGAGAGGAGAAAGAATTACTTGTATAATTGCAATGACACTGTTTCTAAGATAGCTAAAAGTCCTAAAGGTAGGTGAGGTAGGGTTATCTGTTCTATGACCCTATGGATCTGATGATTCACATGTGTTCAGCATTTAATGTTTGGGTGTGGATATTATAGATGCTCTTAAACCAGAGATCTGAAAAAATGCTTGAAAGCTGTTTTTAAGCCTGGTCCTTATGGAGGAACATGAGAATTTTCTATCTTAACAGCGCTCGGTGTGCAGACTTGCTGTAATTTTATTTGTTTCCATTTTATTTTTCCGTGCAACTGATGTGATAAGCGTTTCCGTTGTGCACCAGGCAGGTGTTCCCAGATGTAATGCTTCACAATAAATCGTGTAAGTGAGCAGGAGTCATAGAGGAGTCCAACAACTTTGGAGCAGCATGCAAGCCCTGCAGATTCTGCCCTCCTCTTAAGTATTTGTAGCTCTGGTTTCTGCTGTTTCTGGAGCATAGCCAGTTCCTGCAGTGCTTCTGTGCTTCTGTTTTTTTTTTTTTGTTTTTTTTTAGCATCCCCAATTTCTGTGGGATCCTGCATTTCAAACCATGCTTAACTTTCAGTTCTGCCTTTTGCCTTGTAGCTCTGCTCCATTCTGTGATTTTTTTCCGTGCTTTTTCTGTGCTTTGACAAGCTTTCCTTTCAGTGTTATGCCCTTTTCACAGCATCTGGCTTGGTAACCTTGTACTTGGTCTCCCAGTAATTTTGTGCTTTCCTTCTCATGTGCTCATGTGCTTCTGCTGTGATTTGAGGATGAGATGGCTTTTGTGATTTCTCTCCACCTCCCAGTGAGACGTGACAATCCCTTTCCATTCTGAGCATCTGGCAACATCGAGAACTGCTGAGCTACAGTCCCAGTTCCACAGAAGTTGGACTGGGAGCCTCTGGTCACAAGCAGGTTTTTTGCTACTGATCTGGGCCACAAAGAGTGCATTACAAAACATAGCATGCACCTGAAAGCTGCCAAGAAAATTGAGAGCCATGGTTTGCAAGACATTGTGTGGAAAAATTTGTCTGGGTGAAGGTATCTAGTAGGGCTCAGCATCAGCAGGAAGAATACTTGTATGGCATTACAAGTTACAGAAGAGCCAGTGGATGGCACCTTTTGCAGCAACTGTTGTCATTTGGCTAGTACTGGTGCACTTGCTGTTTTCTGTCAGTATTTTGTACCTTAATATTCACTGCAGAACAAAGCAAACATTTTTCTTTTTTCTGAAAGGAAATTTTGTTGATAGATGTGGACTGTAGAAAAACAGTTTTTCTGCGGTTATATAAGGTACATTTCTCTTTGATTCAGAACTAAACTTTAAGAACAAATGAGGATCCAGGCACCTTTTTTTTTATTTTGAGACACTTCTTTTTATTGTTGCCAGCAAAGATAACAACATGCTTCTGTAATGTCTACTTATTAAAACTTGTTTCTTCTGCTTTTCTTCCAAAACAACATAAGACAACAGAGTGAAGAACAGCAGTCTTTTGCAGAATCATATTTATTCTTACGTAGGTGTGATCTTCCGCACAGACATTTAATACACATTCTGAAATGCCTTTAAATTCTTGAATCTGCATATATGAGATTGATACTTAAATTGCTCAATCTTGCTTACTTTTACGGGTCAATATTTCTCCGTCTATTCACTTATACAATTGTGACTGTTTCTATTTTTCTATTTCCTTTTCTCCTCCTCCCCAGTTTCTAGAAATGGCTTCTTTTGATTTCTCAGGCTTGATGGGCCGCTGGCATTGGCAGGTGGTGGAATGACACAAAGCAATATGATATGCCAAAGTAGTTGGGCATCACTTGTCATCTTGTAGACAAGTGAAGCAGAGGAAACAAGAGAATACACGAGTCTCTCAAATATACAGGCGACAAAATGGCGTTTTCCATAGGATAGAAATCGCTTCCTGTAACTGCTTCCTTCTGTCTCCTCCCCAGAGCTGTTTGGTTTCTCTTGCTATTTAATCTATGCTGTATTTGAAGTATTGTGAGTATTGTGGCTGAAATATTTTACCTGTGATAAATAATTCCATGTGTTACTTAAGATTGATTGCTTTCTTGAATGAAATACGAGGCACTGCACATGCAAATGGTGATTAGTGCTGTGGCCTCCAGTAAAGGCAAAGTATATAAATGTATGTATTTCTACAAAGATCAGCTCAGTTCAGTATGATTTCATAGACGGCTTGTTTTTTTGATTACGTAATATGATTCCAGTACTTAGTTTCAAGCACAGGCATACCTTAGATCAGATTGTTCAAAAGCACAAATGCTTGTGCATGGATTTAAAGAGAGCTATTAATGAACAAGTTTCTCAATTTTTGATCCCTCTAGAACTGCATGATAACAAATCTTTAGTAGTTTATTCCCCCGGACTACTGTATATTTTTTTTTCCTGAAGTTATGTGGAGGAATAGCCTAGCTAATTTAGCTGGCTCAGGAGCTCCTATGCAGCTCATTCTCATCCTGTGAGCTGCTCAGCTGACGAGCTGCTCTTCTGCTTCACACTTGGATGAAGCATACTAAGCTGGGTTCTTGAGACAGAGCAGGATCCATGTCTTCCAGATGGCCTCTGCAGTGTTAACTCTGCAGTCTGACTCTTGTATTTTGAAATTTGCTTCATCTGATGTAGAAGCTTAATGTTGAAAGTCTGTCTGCTGGTATGCCTTTCTGCAATTAACTCATAATAATAAATTTGGGAACAAAGTTAAGTTGGAGAAGAAAGCAGTATTTTCCGTGATTTTGGCTGATGTGGGTGCCAAGCTGCTTTCAGTGAGATTTGAAAAGTCATGGCAGTCAGGTGATGAGCTTGGTGACTGGAAAAAGGGCAGTATCGTGTCCATTTTTAAGAAGCAGGTCGCAGCAGGTTCGGGTTGCATTTTTCCATGTGGTCATGTGGTTGATTCAGGCTTTGGAACAGTGTTAGCAAGGCCAGCAGTCACAGAGGTATCCTCACCTGATTCCTAACACTACTTTTTAAAAAAAGTCTTTTGCAGAAGGAGCAGGTGTTAATTGCCTAGATTGCGGACAGCCTTCATGTAATGTATGGATGTATAAAAGAAAATATGGGTATTTTTCCATTTGTGTTTTTAAGTGAAGCTTGGTTACAAACAGTTTTCACAACACAATCAGTGTGTTGGTATTTTTGGCTCAGCTCCTTGTATATTGCCTGTGTTGGAATTTTTTATTGCTTGCTTACTACTGCAAACCTTTGCTGGTTTCACTTAACACGCATTTTTCAGTGCAGCTTGAGCTGTCCTGCCAGGGAAGGAGAAGGAAGCATGCAGTGCTCCAGCTTAGTTGTCCTGGCTCCTTGGAAGGCACCAGGGCACAGCGTCCCACCCCATAGGCTGTCAGCCCCCCTGCTGCCTTCTCAGAGTGGGAGTGCTGCAGCCCCTTATACCACCAGTTGGGGTTCTGCGGGTGGGAACAGCAAGCACTGCATCTTCTTCTGTGAGATGTTTTTCCTAGATGTGTTTCGGTAGCAGGCTTGGGCGCACCACAGGGAGGTTTTTTTCTGCTTCTCATGCTGGTCTCATTAGGCAGTCAAGGAAAACATTTCTCATCAGTGTCTTCCCAACAGCTGCCCAAATTTATCCCTTAATTGTGAGGATTTGTAAGATACGGCCTTTTTATATATGCGTACTAGGCCTGCTAAAATCTGATGTTTAAAATATTCTCAAAATATTGTAAGCAAATAAATGGAGAACCACTAAGGTAATATTGAAATAAACTATAAGTTAAGCATTAGAAAACCCCATGTGCCAGTGAGGAATGGATTTTGTGGTATCTTTGTACTGTTAAAATTTCTTTTGGAAATGAACTCCCACTGTCTAAAATACCGTAATGTTTTACAAGTTTGCAAAGGATGAAAATGTTCCCAGATGTTAAGTTCAGGGAGCTGTTGTCAGATGCAAGCGCTCTTGCTGCTTGCTAACCTCTCTTTACCTCCTCTCTACTCCCCCAGCCCAAGTTTTGCTCAGCTGCCCTGCAACCAAACCGCTCATCTGTTCTGCAAATAAAGCAGCATTTCACTTACACGGAAGGGAGAAGTCTGCGCATTGCACTGCGGATGGTTAAGCTAGTGGTAAGGCGGCTCACCAAACTTAGCGAAATGAATGATCAAACTAACTCCTCTAGTTAAGTACGGTTTACTATTAAATGCACCTAGTATAAGCAGAAGAGAAGTTAGTAATAACTGACTTGAGCATACTGAAAATCTGTTAAGGGCAGATGAAAAGGATTGCTAATATCAGGCAGTCTCACCTTAGTGCTACTGCAACACTGCTATTTTTGCCGCAACACCTTTTTTTTTTTTTTTTTTCCCTTCGTAATATGATTCAACTATATAAAAGGTTTATGGATTTGAAGCACATCAGAGGTCATTTCCTCTTGTGAGTTGCTAATCAGTGCTGTTACTTTCATATATGCAGCGGGAACTTTCAGACAAAGGCAAGATTAGTGGCTAAGCAGACAAAGGGAAAATGGAGGAAAATAATAGCAGTGGCGAGTACATGCATCAAGTAAGTGTGGCCCAATATTTTTATGGCCTTTTTGATAGATTGCTTTGGATGCTTCTGGGCAACATTGAATGCAGCATTTTTTATCTCTATCCCAGAAGGATTATTCCAGTGGTTCACCTTAGATTCTGCACAGAATATTACTTTGATACTGTAATAGCTTTGGAAAAGCTGTCCTTTGATGTCAAGAGCTGTATGGAACTGTTCTTTTGATTAAGAAACACTTGCACACTTGAAAAACCTAATAATAGATTAAAAAAAAAAAAAGGAAAAGAAAAAATGATCATCAATTGTGCTTTATTAAATTAGATCTATAGGAGAGACGCAGAATGCGTGTGCATCTGTATCCCCTGTCTTGTTCTGTTATCTTTCTGTTGGAAACCCTCACAGTATGTCTGTCTCTGGCTTGAATAGCCCCAGAGCCTGCTTCTTTTCTCCCTCCTAGTTCTAGGACTCTCCCCTTTCTTCTGCTGTTGAATGCAACCTGGCTGCCAGACAAGTTATTACATTACCCTTTTCCTCATACTAGTTTGATTGTCAGGGATTTTTTCCATGTGACTTTAATGTAAAATCTAGCCCTGTCCATATTGGGAAGATTTTTTTACAAGCAGTGGGCATAAATGAACTAGTGGAAAGACTTAAATTCATCCCTCGTTTGCAGTCAGCCCCATTCCAGGGGGAGCAAAGCACATGCCGTGGTGTGAAGCTGCTCGGCTCCTGCTGGATCACACTCATTTACACAAGAGCATGTAGGAGTTACTAAGTTAATTTGCCAGTTGACTGGGTGTTGGGATTTGCTCTGAGAACATAGATTAAAGCTCTTTTAATATTATCTAATGGGATTTTTCATATGCTTTTTTTCCCAAACATATTCTGGGAATATGCTGTTCTGTTTTTGCAAGTTTATCTTTTAATTACTTCAAGATAAACTTTTAAGAAAACTTACTGGTCCTGCTTTAGTAGGAGAAGGGGGAGGTTGCTCTACTCTTAAGCAAGGAGAATGCTTAAGGAGAATTCAGCATTCTGCAAGCTGGCTGTTGGTTGTGGAGCTGTGGTATGTGAAATCCAGAGTGCTGCCCGAAAAGAGTTGCGAAGTACTGGGTTGTCACTTCAGTTGTAGGTATAGTACATCAAAAATGGCAAACTTGGTCATTTTAACTGAGGAAAACCAAAGATTTATGCAAGTGTCAGCAAAGAAAAATTAGGATGGAAACAATCCTGGTGGACAGAGCAGAAAAAACAACTGTAAAGACAAGTGAAATCTTGTGTTGTGGTGGTTGTGTTTCTAACTTTACATGTGTGTCAGAGAAGCATTGAATGAGTGCTAGGGGTATCTGAGGGTGGATTTGAGTGCTAGGTTCTCAAACACCAAAACCTGCTTTGCAGTGTCTGGGGCTTTGCTGAGCACTGGGCAGCAGTATTCGTGATGGTTTGATGGTGCATAGCTTGATTTTAAATTTTGCAAAACCCTGACTTCTCTGGAGAGAACAACGTCACATTAGACATATGTGGTTTTCTTAATATTGCACAATTAATGAAGGACTTTCTAGCTGGATTTTGACTGAATGAGGAATGCTTTTGAGAATTGTATAATACAGTGTTAATGCTTAACAGTTGAGAACATCATTAAATGTTCACGTAACTAAAGGCACCCCCTAAATCTTATGTTGGAAATTGTTGTTGTTCATGGTTGAGCAGAGAAAACAAAGATGTAAATGTTGTAGGAAAGAAATGTTGAGAAGCTTTAGATATTACTCTTGGCCTAATAGAGGTGCAGTGTAGAGTGGAAGAATAAAATGAATGAAGGAGACCAAGAAAGGTACAAGGCTTTGAAGGACATAATTAGTTCGAGAACAATCTCAGGTCACAAAGAATAATTCTTGCAGCCATATTGACACATATGACAGACGATCCCAAAGCACTTGCCAAAAAAAGAACCAGGCACAAGGCTACATGGTAGAGCAGGAAAATATGTTTGTTGAAAAGACGTTTAGCCAGGAGCTCAAATACTATGAGGAAATCAGAAATCCTAACTGGTTGGCTACTTCATCAGTGAGGATTTTAGCTGTACAAAAACACAGGGACATAAGAGCTGTAGGTCTAGGAGACCACCTGTAGCCTCATGGTACTGGTGTTTTTGTTTAGCTGTAAGTACAGATATAACTGCAGAAGTTACCATCCTGTGAAGAGCAGAGGCATAGCTCGTCTCTATTTACACATGCTGTCAAATGGAGATGGGTGTAAGTTGAACTCTGTTGACTGTGTGTTGGCTGCTCAGGATTGGGGAAGAATCACTGGGAAATGTTTCTGTCTCCAGGTTTATGGCAGCTTGATGTGTAGCACTGCAAGTGACATTTTACTATTTGTGATGTCTCCCTGCTGCCCCTGCTCCTAAACCTGGATGTGAACTCCCAGCATTTAAGAAATGTCTGATATTAAGAATGTGATGGAAGGGTTGTCAGTGACTTTTATTTCAGATCTAAGCGTATTGCTCATCCTTTCTAATTTGGCCAGTCGCAAAACTTGTCTGTCAAAACCTACTTTCGTAGCAATGCTAATCAATATGCCAATTTGAAGGTGTGCTTAAGTGATATTTTTCATTGCTAAGTGTTTTCTTCCTACCAAAAGCGTCCGTATTGATGAGCATCAGCCCTAAGCTTCCAGCAAGCCAGAGGTGAATGAAGCAGAGTTAGGTCTGCGTCTGGTGGGAAGAGAATTAACCCTGACTTGGACCCCTGCCCTGTTCCAGGGGAGGAACAAAGGAGTCATCCCAATTCATGTGCCAAAATTAGCAAACACAAGTGGGTATTTTATGATGACTTGGCTGCGTAGTCTTCCTGGAAAAAAATCTATGATACCCCTTCAAAGCAATACTAGTACCTTCAGCCCCCCGCTACACCTTGCCCCACAGCACAAGGTGGGTGTCTTATCGAACTTTATTTTCTGTGTTCTCTGTGCATTCGGGATATCTCTTTTGTTCCATTTTCAGCCCACACGCTGACACAGCTCTCCCTCTCTCACTGTCTTTCCCTTATGCTGTTGTTTAAGCATGCTGTAAACTTATTCATTCCCTAAAGGCAAGAGCAGCTATCTGAGCAACACTTTGTCAGCATAATACATTTACAGGATGCATATTTATGAACCTTTGAGCCTTTATTGTTCCAGAGGGCAAATAAAAAACATGAAAAGTAGCAATATAGTGTTTCAAAGGTCCCACAAGGAAAACAAAAGTAGTTGGAAATAAATTTAGGAAAAAAAAAAATTCTTTTCCAGAACAGAACCTTGAATTAGCACATACAAAATATAGGCTGGTTAAGACTATTCCTTTCTTCCATCTATCCCGGACTGTCCTAATCCAAGTTTGGAGAAATTTTAAGCTTGAAAAATGTTTTCAAGCTTTAGAAAATAGCATAAATGAAATAAATGAGACAAAAAATAGTAATAAACCAGAGAGATAGTTAAAGCAGCGTGTTTTGCTCAATCATAGTAAAATAAATTCAGCTTTTAAATGGAAATGATCGCTCTCCTTAGAAGCTGTGAGATCACTGTGGTATGTGCAACAAAATTACTGCAGAGAAAAAGTAGCTGGAGGAAGCTGAAAATTGGTAAGATGCTCTAATTGTTATTTTAATTAACTCTGGGTTCTTATTAACTTCACTGTGTATTCCTCAGGTTTTAAAATGAACGGGTTGCTGCTCATTATTGCTGATAATAAAATAGAGCTGGTTAGCTAGTGTTAGTTTTTTTTACATGTATCTGTTAGCTCAATTACAATTAAAGGGCTGTTACGCCAGTGCTCTTGCATCACACAGCCTCAAAGTTAAAAAATGTGGTGCTTTCTCCCTTCCAGAACAGCCCTCCGTTTTAAAATGGGAGATGTGAGCATGGCTGCCTACAGCTTCATTCCAAGCACAAACCGAAGTGTGCCCAACAGCAGAGTGCACAAGAATTTGGCTTCACAAAAACTGGATGTACTAAGACTAAGGAAATAGCTCCAGCAAGCAGGAGAAAGTAGAGTCAAGTTCCTAATGGTCAAAAAATGTAGCAAGTGCTGACTTTGACCTCTTCTACTACAGTGGAGCTGCAGTAGTACATTTTTCTTCTGGGATGAGAGTTTATAATCGTGCTTTCTGCTTTGAGGCCCTGAAAGCGCTGTGTGCAGTGGGAAGGACTGAGCTAAACTTGATCTCTGTTACTCTCTTGGTCCAGGGAGAGCCATAGAGCTCCTGCATGTGGAGCAGTGCTGAACCCTCCTGCCAGAAACAGCTGCAAAGCCTCTGCTGTAAGACACCGGGCACGGCAGGAAGCTTTGTGTGCTGGATCTGCCTTGTCACTGGTGGAAGTGCTCTCCCAGAGGGATGGTGGGTCCTGGCAGGATCAGTTGTCCTAGCTGCCTGCAGGCACTCTTATTCCGAAGGAGAGATGTCCCAGCATGCTGTGTGTGTGAGCTATGAGCTGGGGGCTGGCTGTTTTCTCAGAGGAATTGGATCCATTCTAGTGGTGGCACACCAGGACAAAGGGAGATTGCTTCTAGGTAGGAACTCTGCACAGGGCACAGCGCTCATGTGGGCAGGGAGCGCCTGAGTGCTTTGAGTAATTCAATTTCCATGTATTTAGTGAACTTATTCTAAGTAAGTTTATGGATGATAGTAAATTGGGAGGAGCTGCTGACTCCCTCCAGGAAAGGGAAGCCTTGCAGAGAGATTTCAACAGATAAGAGTGGCCACTACCAACCACATGAAGTCTAACAAGAGCAGATGCCAGCTGTGTCCCAGAGAGCACCGGGCTCAGCACTGCCAGCGGGTGAAGGAAGGGTTTTCCCGCTCTGCTCTGCACTGCGCAGCCTCGCCTCAAGCGCTCCGTGCAGTGCGAGTACAACAGTGTAAGAAGAACATAGAACTATTACAGAATGTCCAGAGGGGGCTATAAAGATCGAGAATGCTCTGGAAGACAAGGTGTGTGAGGAGCAGCTGAGGCTCTTAGGTTTGCTCAGCCCAGAGCAGGGGAGCTGAGGGGAGGCCTGATGGCGGCTGCAGCTCCTCACAGGGAGGGGAGGGGCAGCGCTGAGCTCTGCTCTGTGACAGCGACAGGGCCCGAGGGAACGGCATGGAGCCGTGTCAGGAGGGTCAGGTGGGGGTCAGGGAAAGGTCCTGTACCAGCGGGCATAGCCCCAAGTGCCAGAGTTCAAGGATCGTCTGGTCACTGCTCTCAGATGTTGGGTTTGGATTTTGGGTGGTGCCGTGTGGAGCCAGGGGTTGGAGTTTCTGATCTTTGTGGTTCCCTTCCAACTTAAGATATTCCAGGATTTATAAATGAGCTCCAAGCAAATGCTTGATATCCTAAGTGCCACTTCTTTAGAAAGCTAGGAAATGGAGGGTGTTGCAGGTGCCTATCCCCTCTGTGGGGCCTCTGATGCCCACCCATGCTGTGCAGTCAGCAATGGTGCCCAGGACATTTGCAGGCCTGCCCTGTAAGCACAGTTTCAGAGGAAACTGTGAAGTAGAATCCATGAGTGGAATTTACTGTAGAAGACAGATGAAGCTGTGGGGAAGCAGGGTGGCTTGGGAGGTGAGGGGGGCAAAAGGAGGTGCGAGGCTGGAGAGCTGTAGGATGTGCTTTAACTCTCAGGTTGCTGAGTATCTCAAACCAAACCCTGTGGTACCCATCAGCACCTCACTGTGTGTCTGAAATGGGCCAAGCAGTGCTTACTCTCCCCGGGCTTCAGGTGGGGAAGCTGGGCCAGATGAGGCAGTAATAGGGAACGAGGGGAAGCCCTCAGCACACTTTTATGGAAATGAGGTGTTATCAACCATCAGTGCGACAAACAGCCCAGCTCCAGAAGGGCAGTGTGACACAGGAAACTGAAGCAAGGTGAGTGCCTGGTTCCTGTTGTTGTGCTGATTCCTATAGGCCCTGTAAAAAAAAAAAAAAAAAAAAAGTGTACATATATAGAAAGCCCCAAACCCTGGCGTTGGTGCTTCAGTTTGCAATGGGAGCGGAAGCTCTGCTTTTTACTCCCACTCTCATTGCTGCTCTTCTAACCCAGGACTGTGCCTGTTCTTAACAAAAGTGGAAGCTTTCTAAGAAATGCTGTGAACAGAAAAATTTTCCTGCTGCTGTGAAAATCATCTGAAGTCAGAGGTAATTGAATGAAAAAGGAGCGAAAACTCAGTTTTTCTGACTCCCAGCTTTCTAAGTAGCTTTTCAATGTTTGTTTTACCAATGTGAAATCAAATATAAATTATTTACATTCTTTGACTCATTGTGAGAAGGGCTGATTGGCGAAGAGGCCTTCAATTCTGAAAAAAATAGTCATGGATATGCTGCTGCCTGTAAATTCCCTACACCTAACAAAAGTGATGGGGTGCAAGTATCAGGCATTCTAGATTGAAGCAGGACAAATGTAAAGATATTTGAATCCTTCAAATATATGGTGAGTTATGTTAACGGTCAGTATTTTAAATCTAGCGAAAGGAAAAATCTATAGGAGTCTTTCAATAGGAGTTGCACAGTGCAGTTTGAGAGTTTGAGATGACATGAGGTTTTGTTATAAAAAGACATCGCTAGCCATAAGAAATGAAAAGGAAATATATTACATTTTTTAGATATATGTACCAAAGAAATTAGAGTTGTCATCTTTATATTTTTGTTTTTGGAAAAAAAACTGGCAAAAATATGGGGAAAAGGCTGTACTATTTGCAAGGATCTGGGTAGCCTTATTATATGGGGTGGGTCTGTTTCATTAAATTGTGGTCAAATTTCATTTAAGTAAACAAATTAACATATTGAATACTGTGCTGGTAAGCAAGTTTTCTGAGGGTCAGATCCAAAAAACTAGGGCCAGGAAGCAGGAGGAGCAACATTTTTCAAAGCATTAAGCTAGGACAAGCCAAGACTGTTGAATTTACCCAATATTTGTTTGGAGGGCTGCTGTACTATGACCATATTTAAAAGTTTATCGTTACATCCAAGATGGTGGCGTTCACTGATCTGTTGGAGCAGGAGCTTCCCAATGCTACCTAATGTGGCTGTATGTCAGGTGCAGGTCCTGCTGTGAGCACGTGCCCAGGTTGGTTGTGACACCGGCTGTGTCTGGGAGCTGCCTGGCCCTCAGCCTGCTGGGAGCCGTGACTCGTGTTGCCCTTACGCTCTCCACTTCTGCTTGTGCCATTGAGCTGAAAAGTGACCTTTATCAGCAGTGCTTCCTGCATCCAGCCCCTGCCAAAAGCCTTTTTCTTCTAAAAAGAGTAAGTTTCTCTCTGCTCATAATTTGGCAGTGGTAGCTTGATTGTGCAAAAACATGTAATTGAGAGGTTGGTATCAGAGTTAGGCCAAGCCCTAGAGCTGCCTGAGTAATTAGCCAGGCACTCCTTGTATTACTTGCTCCTCTCTGAGGCTGCTCAGAAGAACTGGGACCTGCCCAGCATTAGCAAGGATTTCCTGGAGGCTGCATGCCAGATCAAAGGCAAAAAAAGCTAAAAGAAAATTAGTTATGAGACAACATCTTTGTTTGAAACAGACCATGCCATTTTTGCTGAGGACATGGTAATACGAGATAGTCGTAATGTTTTAATGATACTATGCGCCTAAGATAATAAAGAGTCTGTAAAAGTATGTCTTGCCCTATAAAACCATTTTCCTTGCAATGCTGGTACCAAGATAAATGACAGCCTTGAGTGCTTGTCAGCTCGGTGGTCTCGGTCCTCTGGAGTGCAGCTGGAACTGCTGCACTGGGAGGGTGATTATTGCCAATCGTCTCTGCTGTGCATCTGCCTTTTTTTGCCTTCTTTTTCCCCTCGTTAGGTCGGTGGCTGCCTTTTTGTCTCCTTCCTTCTCATTTTTTTGTGCTGTAGGGATAAGTATTGGATGGACTGAGGAAGCATAAGGATGAACATCAGTAATCCTGACTAACGTCCCCAGAGTACCACCAACAGGATAGACTACTTCTGTGCTAGGAGATTTTAGGGAATTATTGTTAAATTACTTCTTTTTGTTCAAGTTGGGTTAAATATAATTATGAAGATCAGCATTTGTGTTTGGGGGGCTGTTGCTAATTCAGTTCCTTAAAAGCAGAATGAGTTTGGTTAGAGGGTTGAAAAGCCTTTAGTTGAAGGCTCTCCACGAGCAGGTCAGTAATACCACCCATAGGCTACACCAGGAGCATCGTGCTGCTTGCTTAATAATTAAATGAGCTCCTCGTTTCAGTTGCAGTATGCACCATAATCTAAATCCAGTGAGCCCACCAGCTGTGTACTTGCTCACAGAAAGTTACCGCTATGATGCTGTACTGAATTTCTCCCAGTCATCCCAGTCTTATTAACGCCTCAGTGTGGCATAAAGCTTCATTCATTATTCATAATAATCCAGTCAGAGGGCACTCTGAGACCTGATAAATTCTCACCTAAATGACAACAGCTGACAGGGCCTAGGGTTTTATAGCCCTTCTCTTGCCATAGCAAGGTGCTGTGGGCAAAGGTCCAGAATGATCCTCTACTAATGACCAGTGTGATATATGAGCAGCTGCTGATTTTCTGACATGAAGTCTACTCTGCTGAGCATCCAACCCGCCAGCCGCCAGTAGAGGAAGAATATCTGACAGGCGATATACTTCAAGAACAGGTCACAAAAAAAAAATCTGACTCAAGTGGGAGGGAATAAAAGGGTTAATCCTGTGCTGGAGCACTGCAGCATCAACAATAACGAAAAGTATCCTGGGGGCAAAAAAAAATCAGAAGTCTGTAAATTCTGGCCGTGCCGATGTGGAAATGAGCATGCGATCCTTATTTCTGAAAACTCTTCCTTTCTGGCACCCAGAGGGTTGAATAATCATGACTTTAGAAGCCTGTAAATTGCTTTATAAAAATCAATAATCATCTGCTGAAGGATATTAATTGCACTTTCTCACAAAGGGAAAAAGCTTCATAATATTTTACTGGTTTTTAATGGGCTCTTTGATACCATAGGAGGTAAGCGAAAAGCCTATTTCTTTTGTTCAGGCACGAACCTAGCCTTTCAAAGGAGCATATATACCTATGAGTTTTAACTTCTCCCTTGTGGTGTGGGCTCAAATTAAAAGCAGGTGGAGGCCTTTTATTTTGCCTTTCTGTTTTACTTTCAACAGTGATCGATTCTTCATTATATCATCTTGCTTTCCCTAAGTTATGTTGATAAATGTCTATGTTCTCTGGTATTTGCCATGCAAATTGAGGGCTTAATTCTGGAAGTTTGAGTCAGAGCCTCATTTTCCTGTTGTACCTCCAAGCGCTTGTGAAAGATTCGGGACTGACAGTGCAAAGTCTGGTATATTCTGCTTGTTAAAATAAGTTTAGCTAGTGCTTATTTTTCAGCATGCTTTATCCTTGCTTTGGTAGAATGAGCCTTTGATGCTCTTTAAGGGTGCTGCTGTTGCATTTCCCACAGCCAGGGTGTGTTCAGTCTAGGCCAAGAAGTTGAAGTTATTCTGCACATGGGCTTTGCTCATTATGAATTTCTGTTCACTCCGTGTAGCGCCAGTCAAGTGGCAACAGACAGCTCTGGCTTGAAATCATGGAGAGACGGAGGAGAAAAAGTGGCCATTGCATGTCTTGAATTGAAGGTCAGAAATTAGATTCTGATGCTGTGTTCTGACCCTAATCTTTCTGTGTGTAGCACCACAGTAATGAAGAGAGCCACAAGATCACTGAGTACCTTTTCCCTCCTGCTGATGCTGTCTCATTAATTAGCAGAAATGAACTCTGCCTGGTTCCTGGAATGGTATCAGGCACCAGATTAAAAGTCAGGCTGGTGGCGGTGGGTCAAGTCCTACACTGGTTTTTATGCTCGCCTTGTGTACAGTATTTCAGGGTTGTCTGAGTACTTCAGAGCTTACCAGTGACTGGAGGAAAACAGAGTGTACTGCAGGCAAGGCAACCTTGGGAGAAGAAAAAACAAAGACAGTTGCTTAGGTCCCTGGTTCTAAAACCTCCTGCTTTCAGTGAGCCCCACCAACTCTAGAGATAAAATTTAGTGCTGCTTTTGTGTGGGGGCCACTTTTGAATGCACTATTTCACTCTGTGTGTTGTGTAGAAACCTTGACCAGATGGAGACAGGGTCATGTAAAACTAGCTGTGAAGAAGCTCTTGAGGCACTTAAAACCTTTGGGGCCCCAAACCCCTTCCCACCTACATCCATGTTCTAGGACTGCAACGTTTGGACATAGTTTTGGGGACTGGACTATGAGGTCTGACAGCCACAGAAATTCTCTGTTTACTGGAATGATGGGAAGGCTTTATTTTCGTGTTTGAAGTCATGCTAACAGCCTTATTTGGACTTGCTTTGAGAACAAGTATTTCTATTAAAAGTGACACAGCCTATTTACAAAGAGGTGTGCCTTAACTATATGAAACCTAAACATATTACAGACAAGTTTAAGCTTTGTTAATGTGCAAGAGCTGTGGGTGAAGGCATTCCTGGAATCGGCCGTGGTTACCAGAGCGACATGTGGCAGTAACCAAAACATTAGTCATCCTCGCTGGCTTCCTGTTGGCCTCCTCAGACACTTGTTCCTTCTTTACATTATTTTCCTGTAGAAATAAAAAAAAGATTAAACATTTGCTTTGGGTGACGCAGACTGGTCAGAATATCAGCCTACTGAACACAGCATGACATTCAGTTTGTCAGCCGAGCTGTTGGATTTTGCGGTCCTCCTCTGTTGTCTTCACCAATGCCCTTTTGTTTTGGTTCCTTCTCATTGCTGCTGCTCTGGAGGTATGCAGCTGGCCCATGAGTTCTTGCTTTGAGCATGGAAGTGATGTGGAAGTGTTCTAATGGTGTGGTGTTTTGCTTGTTGAGCTAGAGTAGAAAGGTATGTCATGGGCAAAGTGAATACCCTAGTTGCCTACTGTTGAGCTTGTCAGGTTGCCTCAAATCTGGCAAACCCTTACGGAGTTGTCCATCATTCAGTCATCTCTTAAGTGTTTGACAGCTGTCCTTTTGGATGCTGGATTAACTATAACATTTTTTTTTTCAAATACTTTTCTATTCAAATGTGATTGTGATTTTTATTTTTATGTTCCCTTCTATCTGCTTTAAGGACCTTAGAAACCTTGCTTTGTCTTATTCTGAATTTTTGTGTCTCATAAAAACATAGGGAGACAAAAAATGAAATAGGTTCTACAAATGACCTAAAAAATCTTGCGAAAAACAACTTTAGCAGAAGTTGAATTGGACTTTTAAGCACATTAAAGGTACCCTGTAAGTTTGAAAATCAAGTTGTGTATTCAAATTCAGTTTAATATCTTGAAAAACGTTGCCCAAAGAACTTCAGTTTTCACGTGAAGTAATTTAATAAAAATCAGTGAAGTAGAGATGAAGAGGAACCTACACCCACCAGAGGTGTTCTCAGAGTGAGAGAGAAGGCACTTCCATCTTTAATGCTGTCTTCAGGGCAGAGATTTCTGTCCCACCCTGGAGGCATTGCATGTACTGTGATGCAGGAAATATCTGACTGTAATTCTCTAATTCTTTAGTTCCAGCTAGGATTGGACTTATGGTAGGAATCCCTGCAGAGATTTAATGGTAAATATTTAACAAGGAGAACTCTGCTTTCCTTCTATAATCTCATATTTTGTAAACTGATTAATTTAATAAGGAAAACAACATTTCCATTTGGCTTAAGTCCTCAGTTCCTCACAACTGGGACTTCTGTTCCTCAGCTGTTTCCATTCCAGGGCTCTCCTGGTACGCAGTTGGGTTTGCCTCCGAGTGGAAAAGAATTTATTTGACAGGAAGCAAGCCTCACAGCTAGTCCTCTCCCAATTAAAGGGACAAAAAGAGCTATTTTAACAAGTTGTAGGTAGTATTTTTAATTTTGTTCAGCTGTAGAACTTCTGCAAGACTAGTTAGTCATCTAATGCAGTTCATGATTTGCCCACAAAACTAATTGCAACACATTGGTTCCCACCTTGGCATGTTGGTAGTAACCTTGAACAAGTGCCATGCGGGATCTCATAGCATTGCATGACTGCTCATCTTTGTTTAAACTGAAGCATTTGAGTGAGACTGGCATGCCATCAGAAAGGTGGATTGTTTCTGGATGTCCCCAGCTCTCCCTTTCCATATACTCTGTGTGGATTTTTGAGGATGTTTCCATTGCTCCAGTCTCCTCGGTAGTTAAGAGCTGTAACGAGTTAGGAGACTAGAGAAATTCTTGGCACTTGTAGATTGTTTTATGCTGTTTAAATGAACAGTTTTGTTGGTTTCTGAGAAGTCGTTGCACAATTTGCATGCACAAGCTCTGCCAAAGATGAGCATTGTAAGCAGGACAAGCATCATATCGCTTCCAGATCGCGGCGTGCTGTGCAAGCCCCAGTCCCTGCCCTCAGCTGGCATGGATGCGTGGGTACCGGTGGGTAGGGAGCTTACATGGACACCAGTGGATGCCTCAGCACAGGTAAGCAAATCGGTCACGTACAGATCACAGTATACTTGGCAAATGCCATGTTCTTCTCTACTGTATGGAAGAAAATGCAGAATAAAAATAGAATTCAGTAGAATTGCTGTAGGTTGACAGCTGGTCAATCCAAATGGGTACTTCTGTGACTCTTGGTCATTACCAGAGATGGGATTGCTTGCAATAGGCTCTACGGTGTCAAGAAGTGTGACTATATATCTGTACAATTGGATACAGAGATGACTCACGTTGGTGCTTATGGGGGGAGTTGTGTTATTTTCTGTAGCACAGTACTGCACAGCACTGTGATTGCAGAGCTGTGTTTTTCGTGTGGTGGGCGAATGGGGACTTTTCATTTCACATTCTGGGAGATAAAAGAAAAAAGTGTTTTTTGACAGTTCAGTGGTTTGTCTCCAGGCACATTGGGTGCTGATTTTCATTGCAGTACATCAAGGCAACTGTCTGATCTACAATCCAAACAGAAATCCCTTCAACAACAAACCACTAATATCACATGTAGTTCCAGTTGTTCACACTTTCTTGTGCTCTGTCTTTCCATTAAATCTCACTTCCCAAATCCACTGCCTTGGGCTAACAGTTTGTAACAAAGCTCAATCTCTAAAACGTCATATATAAACGGGGAGAGAAGGACTGTAAAAGAGAAAGATGAAAACATACGCTACTCCATCTCCTGCACTCTGAGTCCCTCATGAGGTTCCCAATCCATCAGGTGGCGAGGAGGGCCTTCATACCTGCCAGCCAGAGGACATGGCGTCATGGCTGGCAGTTGATCCACGGAAACCTACCCCTGCTGTTGTGCCACACTGAGGGCCCTCTTCCTTGTCTTCTTTGCCCTGTAACTGACAAATGAAGCAGTGAGTATTTTTGGTGAGATTGGAGGAGTAAAATGTGTGCGTAGTGGGGTAGTTCTGTGCTCATCCCAACCCTATGCCCTTAATCTTTATTTAAGGTTATAATTTAGGGCAAAGAGGCTATTTGCTCTCATCTAGCCCATCTGATTTAAAAGGAATGGGATCTGTGGGGATTATGGGCTTGTGACAGCGTACGTTTGTATGATGAAACGGAATTACTCAGAAGACAAAAGAAGCGCTTGCTTGAGATACAGCGTGCACGTTTTGCATCGCCGTGTGCATTCATGTGTTGCACCCTGGGGCGCATCCCAGGCAAGTGCTGCTCTGAGCGCGGGAATCTTGTGTGTTCAAGAGCAGCAGTCCTTGCTGTGATGGTTGTTTCCAGTAATGTGGCATGCAGTAAGCCTACCCACTCGCATCTGTAAGGGTGCTCATGAAATGCAGTATGTCTAAGTGGGGCTTGTGCTTTGTTTGACTGACTAGAGGTGCAGTTGGGAATCTGAGAATGGGAAAGGAAGGGGTGGTAGTTTGGACTTGCTTGGAAGGGGGTGAAAAATATAGAAGCAGACAGTCTTTAGGGCACCAGTTTAAGTTTGTCCCAAGTCAGCCATATCGATGCATGCTCTGGTGTCCATTGGCCAAAGTATTTCCAAGTAATTTGCTGAATCAGAACTGCAGGCAGTGTCCAGCCATTGATCCCATAACAAACAATACAAGAGCAGGAAGTTAGGCATTTTTGAGGGGTTTTCTTTGTAGGAAACTTTGCATTTTTATGGGGCTTTCATTTAAAAATCTCAGCAGGCTAAGTTACATTGATTAATTAAATTTTACAGCTACCTTGTGCACTGAGTAAACATGGCTTTTTTTTTTCTTTTGCTTTAATACAGAGCAAATGTGGGGTACAGAGAGGAAAGGATTTTGAAATGTGGCCAATCAGCTGGGGGATTTTTAATCCCCCGCTCTGACGCCTGGATCAGCATTGCTCTTTTGATAATCAGCCTCACATGGATGGTTTCATCTTCACTGTACTGTAAATCAGAGGTGAATTCCTAGAAGACAACCAGGACAAATGTAAATCCAACCCAGAGGAGAGTTAAGTCATATTATAAATACACCAGAGTATTTAGTTTGACTTCTTTAGTCCTGGTCTCCCTAAAATGACCACATTTTGCACGACTATTTAGCCCCTGGGATACAGGCAGGAGTAGCAGATGTTGGGGAAACCTTTGTGCTTTGTTGGACGTGGACTGTACCTAAAGGTAATCTGTCCTTGCTGGCTGCTAAGGAGAACAGGTCCAGCCTTTTTTGCTCCTTGGAGCTGGGGCAAGGGGTGGGGGGAAGGGTAGTGTCTGTTTCTATGCATGAGAGCTCCCATGTAATTCGTGTCGGAGGGAGGAGGGACAGAGGCATCTTTCAGCTCAGCAAATCCTGGGTGTAGAAGTCCTTAAATAGTGTGTGCTCTTCCCATCTCAGAGAAAAGGCAGCAGAACTAAAATTAATAATGACAGTAATAAAATAATTTGCAGAAAGAGGATAGTGAACATTTCCAAAATACAACTGTTTTTTTTTTTTTCCATATCCTTCTTTTATTTTCAGATGAGCATTGTGTTCAGGTGAGAACACTTTTCTAGCTATGGGAGCAGTTCTGGTGCTTTGTGCTGATTAATTAAAGAAACAACAGATACTTTAAGCAAGCATTTTGATTCTGAAATAGAACTTTTCCTACATATCATAGAATTGTTTGAGTTGGAAGGGATCCTTAAAGGTCATCTAGTTCAACTCCCTTACAGTGAACAGAGATACTTGTGACTCTAGCAGGTGCTCAGAGCCCCATCCAACCTGACCTTGGGTGTCTCCCACCTCTCTGAGCAACCACTTCTGGTGCCTCACTGCTCTTAATGTAAAAAAACTTATTCCTGATACCCAGTGTAAATCTCCCCTCTTGTAGTTTGAAACCGCTTCCCCGTGTCCTATCACAACGTACTCTGCTAAAGAGTCTGTTTCCTTCCTTCTTACAGCCCCTTCAGATACTGAAATGATATCAGAAGTTTCATGGATCCAAGTCTGGGTGCAATGATGGAAGAAAACTTTTACTGAGGGCTGCTAAATAAAAGGGCACAAGGGCAGTTAGAACCTTGTATTTAACTTTGCAATGGACTCTGTAAAGTCCTTGCCTCCATGAGTTTAGAGTCTTAATTTTAGCCTCATCATTGCTAGGGACAGCTTGAACTGAACTTGCATGATGGAGTTGTTGGTCTGGAGTAGCTTTATTTTTTTGTTACCTGCTATCTGCTCTTGCAGGCTCTGTGCGTGGAAGATGTTGAAAGCAGAAGACAAGCAAGGTTCTGCTCCAACGTGTTCTCTTAGTTAGGCTGCAGGGATCTTTCATTGCCTGTAGACACCTCACTGGCTGTGGTCAGCTGATGGCCAGCAACTTCGTGCAGCAAATTGTCACGCCTGATGGTGCCCCAGGATGTTCCTATTCTGCAGGTGATCTTTTTCTATGCCAGCTGAAAGGAAGCCTGGCACAGCCTGCTGTGCTGCAGGAACATGTTCTGGCTGAAAGCTCTTCTGGGCATTATTTGCATTAAGCTCAGTGGAACAACATACCTGTCATCGATGGTGGTTTCTGTGTAACTCTGCCGTGTCTGTACCCAGGCCAGCCTGGCCTCAGCAGTGTGCCTGAAGGCTTGTTTTCCCCATGTTGTTTGACTTTGAAGTACTTCCAGGAAGATCCATCTGCTGTGCCAGAGGAAAAGCATTTGGAATGATGGAAAAAGGATTTTGAAGTGCATTAAGAAAAGTGAGACCTTTATTATTGCTGAGTGTGGCTTTGTCAGTATGCAGAATGCTCTTTATGTTCTACGTTTGGGTGATTCTCGTGGTTGACTGTGGGAGATGGTTCTCATAGTGCCGATAGTGGCTGCCTCATGTGCTGGATGGATACACTATTTCATCTGTCTTCCCTACGAGTGTGCTTAGGGGCTGAGCCTGGAGAAGTGCGATTGCCATCATATGGCCAGGGGAGATTTATGGAATCCAGGTTTCCCAGGCAGCTCCAGGAATGCCATGCCAAACCTTTTCACTTGCCTTGATTGGGCTTTGGCCGCTCTGAACCTGGCGCATGGTGCCATCTGCCCGGCTTGTTGCACGTGAAAGGGTATAGAACTGCTCTGGGAAAAAGGGACATATGGAAGAGGATAACTGGTGAATCCCAGGAAAGAGAAGTCACGGGAAACCACCTAATTACCAGCACTTAATAGCTGGTGAATCAACAGTGAGGAGCATGGTCCTGAGGTCCCGTGGTATAAATGCGTGATTACGTTAATGCCCCCTGCTACTGGGATACTTTTGTGTGCTCAGGGCTTTCTCTGTTATTGCTAGAGGCCTTCAAACCCGGATAGTCAAAATCTCTATTCAGTGCTGCCTGCTGGGCGTTTAACAAGGGTCCTTGTAAGGGGATGCGGTACAAGCACAAACATGAATGCAGAGTGCAGGGGCCAGCGCAGCACGGCGGGCTGCGGGGCAGCCGAATGCAGGCAGCCCCAGAAAGGCAGGGAAGAGCATACAATGACCTTGCGCCTCCGGGCATTGCTTCAAAAGGTGTCAGCACCAATTAAATTGCAAAGGCTCCTCCAGTTTTTGAAAAGTTACGGAGGCAGCGACAGCAAGCATGTAATCCAAGGGCCCGTGCACAGCTCCTGCCTGCGTGGGACCCGATGGCAGAGCTGCACCGGCATGGGCAGCACTGTGAGTGCCCGTGTGGGGCTGGTTTGGGGAGAAGTACCCTGCAGCCGAGCATCCCCCAGCCTGGGGGTGATGAGGCTGAGAGCTGCATGCAATGTCTTCCCCGGTAAATGTGCTCTCTGTGGGATCTGAGCATTTCTATTACAATAAATTAATGTAATGCTAATTAAAACAAGGAATTTAGATTGTTGCTTTAGTCATACAGTGGACTCCTGAAGCATTGTTATGTCCATTCAAGTGAGTGATGTTGATATTAAGTCATCTTCATAGATACATGTAGCAAATCAGAGTGATTTGTCTTTTTTGTCCTGTCAGTGCTAAAGGTGGTACTTCGCCTAATCCCCCTTGGTACTGTGATACATTGTTTAATGCAAAATCAGCTTTGGGGGAAGAATTGGAGCTGGAAGGTTTGGGAGAGTTCTTGCAGGGAGCGATGACAAAAATAATGGTGTGCCACTGCCTTTTGGGGAGCCTTGTCCAGAGATGCAGGTGATTCAGTTGACCATTATGCAGAAGTAACAATGGAAATTCCTGGCGTATGTTCATCTTTCTAGTGATAATTTTTTCTCAGACTGAGTTTCTGGTTGGTGTTGTTTGTTATCATTTGTCTTCAACTTTCCTCATTCCTGAATGTTCTGATGCCTTTCGAAAACCAAAGAGCACTTTTTGGCAAGGAAATGTCAGAAATATTCTGAGTCTTTTTGTCTGAGTATCAGCTCAGTTCAGCAAATATCATCTCAAATGCTGAAGTACTTGAATGGAAGAAAAGACCTCTGTCTGTCTGTGGTAGTGCTGAGCCATGTGCTTCCTGCCCTTGGCGACTAGCTCCCAGTGGGACTGGGGCTTTCCTCTTTGTAGGGAGACCTCTAGGATTTGCGGAGGAGCCAGAGGGAGTTCTTGGGACTGGCACATGAGGTTCTGTCTGCTCTTAGAAGAAGATGATGATCTCCCTGATGCTGCTCAGGGGAAAGGCAGCAAACGAGGGTGGGAGACCTACGTGTGCCTGCCTCCTGGAAATAGAAACGTGTTTGATATTGGTGAGTATTTCTCCGTGGATAATGAGGAAAGATGAGGCTGTGCTGGGAATGAAAGGGAGTGGCTGTGCTGGAGCTGCCGTGTCTGCACTCAGCAGAGGTGCTGCTGCGAGATGCTCCCCACGGCTGCAACTCAATCAGAAGTGAGAGGGATGGGAGAGTCGCACCAACTGCAGCTCTGCACCAATTTCATTCTGGGCATTTGTCAGCTGGGCTGGGGAGCTGCCTGGTGGGAGTGAAGAAGCACATTTTCTTCCCCCTACCCTTAAAAAGGCTTATTGCAAATTGTTGTCCTTTGGTGCAAATGGGCAGAACGCATCCCTGGTATTCTGCAGTGGCTGAAAGCCAATGAGGCCACAAGCAGGGCTGGGTGCTGATGGGATGCTGGGATGGTGCCAGAACAGCAGCTCATGCTTTAGCTGTCCGTATGCAGCTCATAGCAACCTCCTCCAGTGTGTAGAAGGCCACCTGATCGTGGCAGGGAAAATGAGCAAGGTTTTGCTTCAGTCTGGAGGGTGCTTCCTCAGTGTAATGCTGCTCTGCTTCTTAAAAATTTGTTTTTCATGTGAAACGAAAGAGCTTAAAAACAGGATATCTTTGTGCTGTGTTTTGCTCTATAAAACATACACATAGCAGAATTGTGAGAGTACCCTTGGCTGTAGGTCATTAACACAATCAGCAGTGCAGCTGTTGCCTGTTTGCATGCACCAAAATGAATTGTGCAAATAGGAGAAAAGAGTGATTTTAAGCAGAGAAAAAATTTGCTTCTTAAAAGAAATGTCATGGTGCAGACATTTCTTTAGATGTAGCCCAGTCCCTGCGTGTCCCTCAGCCCATGGGGGGAGGAACGCACTGCATGCTGTGCTGTGTAGGGCAAGCGGGCCCTCGGCTCCTGTGGGTGGCGTGGACACTGCCTGTGTGCAGCACGGGGAGGTGGGATGTGGCCGAGTGCGGCAAGGGCTGTCACTTTGGGGGATAGCCCACTTAAACAACAGCTTTGTCGTTTGTCTTAGGAAATGATCTGAGACAAAATATTGAATTATTTAGAGTACCGCTGGGAGACGGCATTGATTCCTTGCTGTATCAGAGAGAAATAGCTGCTCTTTTGAGGCTTGATCCAAAGCCTGGAGAAGTCAGTGAGAATCTTTCCATTTAGATGATGCTTATTCGCTCATTAACTATTTCCTTTTAGCTGGAACAAAGCAATGCATCCTTTCTTTGCAGGATGCTCCATTTATATGTGAGAGAGAAAAACATTCCGTTCCATTTTCCTAAATATCAAATCACTTATGGCCCATTGAAATAAGTAGCAAACACCTTTTTAACATCACTGGAAGTCAGATTTAGCCTCTACGCACTTGAAATTCTTGTGGTATGTACGCAGCTACTTGTGTGAGTATTCCATATGTGAACTTGTGAAGCTCTCATTTATTTGTGAATAATTGTTTTTTTTTTTGGTGGGAAAAAAAGAAAGATGTCCTACCTGTTACAGGCTTTCACATGTGTTTTGTACTCTTTGCTGCTGAAGGAAACTGCTCAATATGCTTTCTGTCATTATGAACACCTGTTCCATTCTTATGAGTGTTGAGGTGCAGCACAGACACTGGACAGCGTGGTAGTTTCCTGTTGCAATGCTGAGTCTGAAGGAAGTAGCTGAGCTAGGTAGGACCGCTGCATATGAGAGCAGTTTTTCCAAGAACTTCTTTCAAAAAGAGAGATGAAAGTTATTTCGTGAGCGTCCAACTTGTACTGCTTCCTTTCATCCTGCTGTGTGTGTTTAAATATAAGTTAGCCACTAAAACACAGCACAACTGATGTGCATGTGTTCACAAAGGAGCCTGAGAGTAGATCATCAATCCATTCTGTTGGTCATCTTTGTGACTCAAAGATTGGCCTAACCTGAATTTTAGCAGCAAGGTGAATAACGGAGAGTGCCACGCTTCGCTTGTGACCTCTCATGTTGCGTCTGTATTGAGATCAAGGTGAATCCATTGCTTTGCACTCACAGCAGATCTGCTTCTGAGCTCACATGAGATGCTCCTGAGGCTAAGGGAAGTAATGCTCAGTGTAACGTAGGTTAAGAGGTGGCCATTCTGATGCATGGCTCAGTGCTAAGTCTGAGGGGCCAAGGTATATGTGCCAGTTATGCTCTTTGGATCCTGGCAGCCAAATTCCTTTCAGCAAGTGGCAGAGTTGCCGTGGTGTGTGGCAGCCAGCCAGCACTGTGGGATGGGGACTGACTGGTGCAGCTCTGTGTGCTGGGCTCGTGGCCCCACGTGTGGGAAGAAAGATGCTGCTCGGAATCGCATGCTGTGTAAACAGTGGTAAACCACAAACCTGCGTGTAGCTCCCTATTAGGTTTTTTTGTCATGCACTGTTTTTCACTAAAGCAATTTTTTTTCACTTAAATAATTGAATGTTTCAGTAAGTTTTGCTTTTTATCTTGAAGGAAATGTTTTCAGCTATATAATTATCCACTCATCCAGAGGGACTCTAAATAGCAGATTTATATTACTGTCAGTATTGTGATTCAGAAAATGGGCTGTATCGAATGGTAGATGTTTCAAAGCATTAAGAAATAATGAAAGCCAAACAAGCTTATCAAGCAGGGATGGGGTACTGTGTGAATTGCCACCTGCGAGGGCACCTGCTTTGGGAGTCATCTCCACAGTCTAATGCAGGTGAAGACTTGGGCATCCCTTAATGGAAGAAGAAGGGAAAAAAAAAAAAAAGAAAAAAAAAAGTGTTGTTTTATTTACAGTTGAATGCTTGCCTACAAGTAGACTAATGGACAGACCAGTCTGGGCTGAGGTTATTTGTGTTTTTAAGATGACTGAGGTAAGAGTTGAAAGAAAAGTAGCAGAGTGTGGTTTCAGAAAAATGCCACTCAATTTCATAGCCAGAGGGTTCCTGTCAGGGAAGAGGAGAAATAATGGCTTACATAAAACTCTGAAATTTTATAAATATTTACTAACTCTGAAATATCCGACAAAATCGATCACTGAATTGGTAAAAGGAACAGATTTAAGCCTTGGTACATGTTCTACTGAAGGCAGTCTGATTGCTTATATTGATTTCAGGAAGGATGAGAGCAATCAAGATCTCGTCAAAGATTTTGAACAAGAAACCAAGAGATTACAGCTAGCAACGCTTCCTACTGTGCAGTAAGAGGGCAAGCTACTGAGGCTGTCCTATCAGGAGACTTGGCTGAGAAATTCTGGTAGCCATTTGTAGGGGAATTTCTCAGCTCCATTGTTAGTGGGCTGCATCCCTCAGCTAGGAGTTATCCAAGAGCTTGTTTCATTGCTTGAATGGGATTTGATCCTGCAAAAGCTGGATTGTATCTTCTTAGCAGGTTATATTTTAACAGTTTGCTAACATGCAGGCAAAGTATTCTTGAGACAAATTGAATAATCTTTGGGTGGGATAACTAATAGTTGAAAACCTAATCTTTCTGAGATGTGGTTATTTACGTGAGGGAAGTGAGCAGGATATAAACTGTTAATCAGAACAGTAATACTGAAGACGTTTAATTTTCTTTAAGATAACTAAATCCTTTTGTAGAAAGTTCTTTGGACTTGGAGAAGATTATTTCTCTCAACACTGCATGCTTTTCGATCTTTAAATTTAGAACTTGCTGGCAGGGGTGTGATTTCTGTAGTTGCTGAAATTCGTGTTCTGTATAACTAGGCAATAGTTAGCAGATCCGTAAGAATAGAGTTTAATTCCATGAACAAGGAGAAGAGCAGTACTACTTCAGAGACTGGTGGGTTTGTTTTCCTGTGCCATCACTATGTAAGCCATCTCTTTCTCTTGCTTGTTCCTCCTTGCGTTGCAGTAGAGATGAAGGAAAGCAGAAAACAAGGTGAGGAATATGGTCTTGAAGGCAGACTTTTATTCTAAGTGATTTTATTAATTTTGATTTATTGTTGCCTTGAAATATGAAGGTAATAAGAAGATGAGTACCTTAAAAAAAAAAAAAAGTCAGCATCAACAACAAAAAAAACACGTGTACATACATAGCTAGTATAGAGTCAAAGCACATCTACTGAGAACTGTCAGGGCAGGCTGAGACTGAATGAGCTCAGTCATCCCAGCTCTGCTGAGAAGCTTCCTTGCAGAACTGGGTCACTGACCCAGCTGCACAAAGGCAGCTCCCTGATTCTTTTGCTTGGAGAACTTCTCCTTCCAAAATAAAAAGTTCAGGACAGTCAATGCAGTTGGGAAAAAAAAAAAAAAAGGAATCTTTTGTTGATTGATATTTTAATAAATATTGTAGAAAACAAAGATAATATTAGATCCGTGCAGAGATGCTTTTCTTAAAAAAATCTTTTTATTATTTTTTTTCCCTTTATTTGCCTGTATTGTAGACTTGACAAAAAAAGTGATGAGCCCTGGCTACATGCCCATCCTGTCAACCATAAATAGATTTTTTTGTTATCAATTTGTAAGCTTAAATATTTAGCAAATGAGCTGAAAATTAGATACTGATGTTACTAGTGAGTTCTCTACATTTAAAAATGGTAAGATGAGAATCTAACTGGGATTTATTAAATTGCAATTTGTTTTTGAAAGTATTTCTCCACAAATTTGTAGAAATTAACTCTTTTTGGTTACCATTCTGATTTTAAAAGAAAATAGTACTATTGTGGGTGCAGTTAATTACTTTAGTTCCTTTCTATATAGATACTATATAAATTTTCCTAGCAAGGGTTCTTTTATAAAGATGTAAATACATGTATAATAGACAGAACCATAATGATTCAGCTTTTTTTGTGCGTATAGGAAAGAAAAATATATAGTGGAGGTTTAAATAATCTCCTCAAAGGAGTATTTGATGCTTCAGAATTTACAGTCATGATTATACTGGCAAACAGTGGTTATCTTTCTCAACTGAGCTTTGTCATTTAAACAGTTTTTGCTCAGTCATCCCTTTGTTGTCTGACGTGCGATCATTGTCATCAAGAGTCTACAGCTAATTAAGAACAGTCCAGTGTTGAGATGAGTTGGTCTTGGAAGGTATTTCATAATTATGAATATGCATATATCCCACTTCCCATCTTTGGCAAGCTCAGCCCAAAATTGTCATCATTATTTGTTGATGAATAATATTGCAATTAGGTTGGGTCAACACTGGTGGACCCACTGCAGTTTTCAAAAATATGACTAAGATTTATTTTTTTTTGCTGCTAGAGTCCATTTCTAGAAAAAGAGTTAGATCATTAGTGGGCGGAAAATGGCATAGCTGCATTGAAAACAATTTTCACTAATTGATTAGCTGGCTGATTCAATTTGCAGTCTTGGCTCTCACATGTACCAGATGCAATATTATCTCTCAGTGTAACTCATGGTTAAGTTTTTCTGAAAGCATATCCCTGTGAAATTTCTATTTGTGCTACAAACTCAGTATTTATCTATCTATCTTATTAGATACTAAAATAAAGTGGGGCAATCCCATCCCGCATTCAGGGAAGTGTCCTATTTCTGGTCTCCATGCCAACTCTCTGGAGAAGTGTCTACTATTTTGTACCATCATTACGACTACATTCTCTTGTTGCCGATAATAAACCCGCTCTCCTTTCTGTTGTCCCCGTCTATTCATTTAAAGATTGTTTCATTTTTACAACGCTATTGTTATTCTCACCAGCTTGGCAACCCTGGGATAATAGCATAAATCAGTGAATTATTATTTTTGTTTAAGGCATTTCTAATTTTTAATTAAAAAGAAAAGTCAGACTCTTGCTGATCACCTACAGGACTGTGACTCTCCATGGTTACCTGTCACTCAAAGAGATCTAGCTCTGAGGAATGCTAATTAGCACTGTTAAAGCACTGGTAATTGAACTGTGGAGACAGCCTGCAGAAGGAGGCGGTTTGCATTCAGCACTGCTTTGCCATTTAAATGGACTAGTACAGTCATGAAGGTACACGGGATAAAAGCAAAAAAAAAAAAAAGCACTCGGGCTGTAATTTTTCATTTTTACTTCAAAGTTGTTTACCGAAGTGTTTCCTAGAAACTAGTACCTGAACCAAAAACCTGTCACGCTTAGCAGCTTCACTGACAACCTAAGCCGAAAAAGTGCACGATGCCCTCCCTTCATCTCTTACTTTTCTTGGTGCCTGCAACAGCCACTTGTAGCAATGGAGCTTAAAATGCAGCCGGGATGACCCACGCTGCTCCCTGTTTGTTGCTGAGATTCTAAGCAAGACATTAAAAAAGGAGAGAGCAGTGAGTTTAAAATAAACTGCTGAACAACCCTAAAGGAAAATTGTGTTCATGCTGCAGATGACTCTTTTCCAGGTATTTATCTGACTGCCTGTGCTGTGATATCCACATGCCCTGGAATAATGCACTTCCCATCGTAATATTTTACAGGTTTGCCGAGGTGAGGCTGAAAGTCTTTTGGTGCAGCAGAGAAACCTGAGCCTTAAGTTGCAAGGGCAGCTTTCTTGTCTGGCACCTTCAGATAGGCTTGGATTTACTGAGAAGATAAATACATAGCAACTCCTGGAGTTGTAATACATTTTGAGAAAGCAGCACAAGCAGGCACCCCAACAGTGAGGTGGCCGTGTCACACTGATCTGATATGGTTTTGTCATCTCTCTGTGCAATCTGTTTTCCCATTGTACTGTTTTACGTCTCAATTTGTTTTCTGTGCCTTCAAAGAACTGCATATTTATTTAGCTTGGTAAGTACGAGTAATCTCTTTCACTTTCTCTGATATGAAGTTAGTTACCTCAGTTCTTAAACTGCAGTGTGACAAACCCTTGTCATAGGTGCATTTAGATACTGTGAGAATAATGAATGCTGTTTTTAAAAGTCAGTAAGGTAAAAAATGAACTGTGGATTTTTTTTGTTCACGAGATGTGTGCATTTTTTAGTATCTGCAAGGTCATGAATTGATCATTTGATTATGCAGAATGAATATTTGCAGCATGTGTCATCTGTATGTTATTAAGCTTGTGAGTGTCTGAGAGAGATGCTAACTTCAACATTTCAGGATACTGATGACGTCTTGTGTTAAAATGCAAATGTATGGTAATGCAGAGGGCACTGACTGTTATATTGACCACTGAACTGAAGTAGAAGTCTCTTTTTACTGCAGTGCTCCACGTGTTCTTATTGGATGAAGTTCTGGCTCAAAAGTTCAGTGAATCCAGGATTTTAGGCAGTCATTGCAGTGTGCAAGACTCCTAGCGTTAGATGGGTAGCACACAAGCAGTTGTTGTGTATTTCCTCTTTAGTGTTTATTTAACCCAAACTGTTCCTTTGTGAGATGTTCCCAGTGTTTTTTTGTTTTGTTCTTAGCGCTTCATGAAGAGCAGTCTGGATGGAAATCAGTCAATTGTTTCGTCTTCCTGAAGGATCGTGAGTTGAAAGTTAAGATAATAGAATCATACAATGATTTGAGTTAAAATGGATCTTAAATACCATTTCATTTCAAGCCTCCTGCTGTGGGCAGGGGCACCTTCCAGTGGATGTGATTGCTCAGTTCCTCATCCAACCTGGCCTTCCAGGGAGCAGGCATCCACTTCAGGATACTTCTGGATTTTATATGTATACAAATGTATATGTATAATACAAATGCTCGTAATGTTACCTGCTAATTCTGATCTAGTGAACTGTGCTATTGCATTTCCACCTCACTTCATTCCTTCATCCTTTTCCATCAGGCATGTTTCCTTTCCTGTCTCCATGTTTGCATGTGTCAGTAGTGAGCATGCTGCTGTTCTTCTCAGCAGCCTTTTGGGGACATGTGGCTTCTTCAGGCCTCCAGAACCACATAGCTTGTCCTGGTTGTGGGGAGAAGGACACAAACTTTTTTCTATTAAACATGATTTACTCCTTCTGTTATTCAAAAACCCTAGGGGGAAGAATAGCATCCTAAGGTGTACTCTGGAGTTTTATGGCAGATTGCTGGTGTTTAAGCTGAATTGTCTCACACTGCTACCTTAGGAGCACTAGGTTTTTTTCCCTTGCTTGCATGCTGGGTTTCAAAGGGTACCGTCTTTTTCTTGTTTATGTCAAGCTGTTATCTGTTTAGCCTTTATGTTGCTTGTGATCTTTACCAGGAGTGGGGAGCTGTGGTAGGTGCTGTGTTGGAGTCTCCAGAAACATGCAGGCTCCCATGGCCCTGTGACTGGTTGGGATGTGCTCTGTGAAACAGCTTTCTGCAGCAGCCCACCACATCCCAGAGCATCAGCTCAACTCCCTAGGTGGTGGTGAGTGTTTCAATACGCAGCGTGATTTTTGAGACAGGACCACCTATCAGCAAGTATGTTTTAAGGAGGTTTAAACCAGATAGTAGATAGTGAGTGTGTCTCACTCACCTAGCAGGGTGAGATACTGTTCTAAGGTCTAAGGACATTGGAGGCGTCCTGCCACCATAGTGCATCTCTGCAGCGCTGTAACATGTTGTGACAAAAGAGAAATCTTCCTCTGGGGCTTCGGAGGAAGTTCATTCAAATGTGTCTTCATTCTTTCTCACCTGTCTCTGGAGAATTACATTGGTCTGATTCACACAGAAAAGAGCTCCGTTTTGCTAGTTATTTCTAAATATGCAAACCTATTGCAAGTGTCAGGATCAGATATGCTGAGCAAAAGAAGACCTATTTGTGCGGGGTACGTGGCAGGGTGTAACAGTGACATTGGACACTGACAGTAAAACTGGCATTTCTCCTCTCGCCAGAAAAAAATCTTGGTGTTACCAACAGGCGCAAAGGGAACAAGAAGTGACTTATCTGGAGTCACTCAACATGTGAAAGCCAGATGCTGGTTGTTTTGTCTGTGTTCCATTTGTTAGCCCACAGCCTACTAACGGTGAAGCAGAGGGGAAAAAAACTAGCTAATGATACACTATTAACATCCACAGAAAAGTCTTTAACTTCTTACATGTTGTTCACAAATAATTATGTCCTTTTATGATTATGCCAGTGTAATAATTATATTGCATTCAAAGCTACTTAAACTGATCTGCAAATATTTCAGTGATAGGGAGTTGCATCAGTATTGCAGAGGCTTAATGTTCAGTTACAGCCATATGACCAAATGATTAAATCTATCCTATAGCCCATAGACAAACAGAGTAGTATAGGTTCCCTGTAATCACACACATCTCAGAGCACTGGCTTGCTTCCTGTGCCAATGACATTTAAATTTGGATTTGTGGTGTTGTAGGATGCGTAGACACTGAGAGCATCGCAAGGCTTAATTTCATACATGCTGCATTGGGCATGGTAGGGTGTAGTGTTCAATGAATTGGGCCAAGAAACTTTCATTTTAAAGTATATTGTATGCACTGAGAATAACGGCAAGGCTGGCTATAAACCACCAGTGATTTTCAGTATTTTTTATATCAGACCTGTCCTCTTTTAGCATAAGGATTGCAATGTGTCCATTTCAGTCTGAAAGCATAGAAGACCCTGGAGGCTGGGTCATTTGCTCAGGTAATCTAAGGTTGTTCCATTCTTGTCAGTGCAGTTTTGCTCTATTGTCACCTGATCATATTTTCCTTCTACGACAAAAGATCTACAAATTCTGCATTGCCGCAAGTGAGCAATGCATAATCGTACTGTTAAAAAAAAACACCTTAATAAAAACACTAAGAAACCTTTCTCTGCTAACTGTAAACAAATTAGGTTTGCTTATGTATATTATGAGTGTATTTGTATTCTCTTTTCATTGGAGTTGGAAGCAGTTTGAGCTCAGCTGTTTCTGAATGTCTATACAGGCTCCACTTGTCTGCAGCGTGCAGCCACACAGCACTGGTGCAGCCCTGGTGGAACAGCTCTGCTCTTTCGGTGGCGTTCTGCTGACACCTGGCAGGCTCCAGGGAGGCACGAGCCTCTGTGTTTGGAGAGGCTATTGCCTTCCGTGCCAACCTGATGTAACTTGTCATCCTGCTCTTATGTAGTCTGCTCCAGCAGAAAGAAGAAAGTGCAAAATTTAGGACAAATGCATCCTTCCGCTGCTGCTTTTTGGGAGCTTAATGCCATCCATAAACCCATGGTGCTGGGTCAATACACCCTGATGGGCAATTAGCTGGAGCTGTCAGGCAGCCCGAGTTTATCATGGAGTGCTGGGTGTCACGTGCTGCAGCAAGGGTGCTGTTGACCTTGTGCGCTACGTGCTGCAGTGTGTGATGCTGTGTGCGGTGTGCTGGGAGAGGAGACCAGCCCCAGCCTCTCGCTGTTCTGGCTCCTCTGGGGCCTCATTCCCTAATGAAGTCAGCATGAAGAAAGCTGTGACTTCAGTGGGTGCTGGACCATGTGCAGCTTCTCTGTGCCAGGATATTTTGTTCTCCTTTCTGTGCTATTAGAGCCAACCTTGCTGCATCACCTTTAAGGTTGAGAAATTTAGCTGTTTGATTCGAAGATGATATTTCCTCTTCCAATTATCAAACCATTCTTAAAATTATCTTGGAAACCAATTTGCAGTTGTGTCTCTGGAGCTCTAACACTGATGGTGGCACAAGGAGCCTTATGTCAAAGATAGATGTCTACCTCCTGCACAAGGCTTGAATAGAAAATGATGATAAAACACTTTCAAGAATGCATTTCACGGTTTATCCTTAGTGTGAATTGCTTCTTACACTGTGAACTTTTTGGACTGTAGGGCCGAGTGTTTTCGTTCAAGCCTGTCCTGGGGTACAACCAATAAAGGTCTCAGAGGGGAGATGGCAAAGCTTCTGCTCCAAACTCCAGAGAATGTGAAAATGGAGCTCTAATGAGGACGTCTGTCCTGTGACAGTTTTCTGAGCAAAACAACAAACTGGCCGTGCTCTCACTGAGCATGAGAAACCCGTAGGGGATGCTAATGTGGCATGTACTCACTTCCTGATTAACTGTACCTGCTGAAAAAAGCTTTTTTTGTTCTAGAGATCTTGTGAATTGCTCCAGTCTGAAGGATTACATTACAGAGCAGTTCATGAGTATGGCATTTCCTGGAACGTGTTTAAAGAAATATGGTGCAAGTGCATATATTGGCATACAGTCCTCAACCTTCCTGTTAATGAAATATTATCAAAACCAGAAAAGCTCTACTCGGGGGGGGGGGGGGGGCGGGGAAGGAAAAAAAAAAAAAAAA
>JAOWBP010004015.1:7337359-7397886 GCA_028571105.1 Tragopan temminckii
GGCTGCGTCCGAGGACCGTTCGGGACCCGAGCGGAGCCCCCGGCTGCCGCCGCCCCCGGAGCCCCGATCCCGGGCGCGGAGTCCCCGCTGTACGGAGCGGCCCCGGGGAGGCCGGCCCCGCCGCCGCCTCGCGGGACTCGGCGTTTGGGGGAGGTAATAAAGCCCACCCCACCCACAGGCCCGGCTGCGATGTTTGTCGCTGCTTGCCCATCACTAGGGGTTGAGAGGAGTATGACAGGTCTTTGTTGTCTGAATAAAAATCAGTGGCGGCTCAAGGGAGAGAACTCCTCCTACTAAATTATCAAAAATGGGCTGGCTTTAGTCTCTTAACAAATTGGACAGAGCTCCGGAAGGCAGCAGTCCCAAATCCAACCTACAGGCACTGGGAACTTTAAAGCAACCAGGGACTGCTTGAAAATAGCACTTCTTTTTGCTTTCTTTGTATTCAAAACTATATCCTCTCCCGACCGGTTCTGCCGCCCCAGGTCCGAGTCTCTCCGGTCAGGAGCCCCGGCTCTCCACAACAGTAACAGATCCTTTAGCTCGCTTTTCTTCTTTGATTTTTCAAACTAATTATTATTACGTTTTCTTCCCCTTGTTTGTTTTCCGCACACCTTCAGGAAGCCCTCGGTGCTTGAGCAAAGAGAAGCTCCTATTGCAACCTCCTTCCCTGTGCCGTGCGCCTCGGTGTAAACATTTTGGATGATCTAAAGACTCTGGGGTCTGTATATGGAAATAGTGGGGTGCAGAGCAGAAGAAAATACTTGTCCTTTCCGTCCCCCAGCCATGCTTTTCCACGGGATCTCCGGAGGCCACATCCAAGGAATCATGGAGGAGATGGAGAGGCGATCCAAGACCGAGTCCCGCCTGGCCAAAGGGGGACAGATGAACGGCCGAGAAACGGTAAGAAAGCAGCCGGCCCTCCTGGAGGGGGATCCCTGCGAGCGTGGGCCCGCACGGGGCAGTCCGGCCTCGGGGAAGGGAGAAGCTGCCTGCCCCCGTCCTGCCCTGCCCCTGTCCCGCTTGTACAGCCCCGCTACTGTTGCTGTAGCGCAGGGCGCTGCGTCTGCCGGGCTCCGTTAGACGTTTGTTTCACAACTGCTGCCGCGCGTGCTTTCTGGAGTAAGGGGGCAATGCGTGAAATCGCAGCGGGGACGTTCGTAAAGCCGCCGCAGCAGCAGCCCGGTCCGGCCGCCGTGCCCGTAGGAGAGGGACTGCAGGCGGGCTGCGGGGCTGCGCGCACTCCGTGCCCCCCGGCGCCTTCGGACGGACCCGCAACCCGCGGCCGCTCGTTGCTCGTAACCGTTTTTGGTCTCGAGTGCGGGACCGGTACGGAGGCGCCGCTCTTTCCGAACGCGGCGCCGGCCGGTTATTCCGTTTATCGGCATCTCCCCTTTCTAGTGCCGGGTCCGAGGTTTTCATTAATGTCACGGCCGATGGAGAACGGGATCCCTTTCTCGCCAACTTTGTGGGGCTTCCGCCCGCCGCGCACGAGGAACAGCGCACAGAGTAGCGGCCTGCAGCCCGCCTTGCCGCTTCAGCCGCGGGGTCTCCCCCTCTCTCTTAAATAGCTCCCGCTTTGTTCTGCGGGAATTTGCAATGTAAATTCCACTCGTTTTTTCAATTGCTGTAAAAGGGGGCGAGGAAAACGACTTCAGATTTAAAAAAATGAACGCGGAGTCGCAACTTTAAAACGGTTGCGACTTTAGAACAAGAAGTTCGGGGCGGTTTTTTCCCGTCCGTTTCTCAACAGGCGCCTCTCGGAGCCTCCCGGCCTAGCTTTTGTTGCCGCGGTTCCTCCACCCGCCTTTGTCCCGAGCGGCGCTCCCGGATCTGCCCGGGAACCCGCACCGCTTCGGGCCGAGAGACGCGCGGTGGGGCTGACCCTGGGCTGCGTCCCCGCCCGGCAGGGCGCTGAGCGTCCTCCACCACTGCCCCTCGCATCGCCACCTGTCACCTTTCTTTGATTTCTGCTTTAAAGGGCCTGGTTTTGCCTAGCACGGGGTTAGGCTGTTCTAAGCGTGGGGAAAATTGACCAGAAAATTGATGCGAGCGCGCACCCTCTGCCATAAACTTCTAGTGTGGCAAAACGGTGTTTCCCTACTTGAGAACGCCATTCTTTGGGAGCATTCTAATATCAAAATGTGAAAGTGATAGGGAAACTACCGACTTAAACTTCAGAAACCCTAAAGATCTGCTTTTCTCCCTTCACTGCGGCCTAACCAGCAGCTTTCACGTACTGCAAAGACACGAGCTGGTTAGGAGCGGTGTGACGAGACAAACGCGAAAGCTTGAACCCCGGTGAGCTGAACTTGGCGGCCCTGGCCCGGGAGGGTCCCTTTGTGCAGCCCCAAGGCCGCCCCGCTCCGTGTCTGATCCCTGCGCTGTTGTTTTGCAGAACATGCCCCCCATGAGCCCCGAGAAGCCTGCTTTGTGCGCCGGGTGTGGAGGGAAGATCTCAGACAGATATTACCTGCTGGCTGTTGACAAACAATGGCACCTCAGGTGTCTTAAGTGCTGTGAATGTAAACTGGCTTTGGAGTCAGAACTCACCTGCTTTGCCAAGGACGGCAGTATTTACTGCAAGGAGGATTACTACAGGTACAGCAATCGGTTCTCACGGGTTCAAAATCACGTCCCCTCCCCAGGCATTACGAACCGAACCGCTCTTTTCTTCCTCACGGGAAGCTCGCGAAGCAGCTTTTTGCGGCCAGCTACCCCCTCACGCGTCCCCTCGAAAAGTCTCGCACGTTTACCCACCGGGCGGGCGGCCGGGGGAGCCGAGCACGTGGCGGCACGGGAAGGGACGAAAGAGCCGAGCCTCGGGCTCCCGCCGCTCCGGGAAAGCGCAGGAACGCAGTTTGCGGCCCGGCGGAAACTTTCCCTCCGACCGCCGCGCTCCGCTTCCCCGGCGCGGAGCGACCGAAGGGCGGCGGACAGCGGCGAGGCCCGCACCGTGCGGGGCCGTGCCCCTCGCCCAGCCCCGAGGCGACGGCGGCTGGGGCCGAGCGGGGGCCGTTTGCTCGAACGTTTCGGCTCCCCCAGGGCTCGGATCCCCGCCTCCTCTCCTCCGCGGCCTTTCTGGTCTCTAAACGACCGAAAGGAGGGGGCCGCCTCGTTTTCTCCCCGCCCGCGTTTCTCTCCGCGCGCTGGCGGCGGGGAGCTTTTACTCGCCGCACGACCTAAGCGAATAGGTCAACTGGGCGGAAAACTCGAGGCGTTCGCCCGACGGCCGCGGTGCCGGGTGCCTGCGGGGACTGCGGGAGCCGTCCCGGGCCGGGGAGGGACGTGCGCGGCCCCGGGCTCCTTGCCGACCTCCCGCGGCGGGAGCGAGGCGGACAGCGCCGGGGCGAGGTCTTCCTTGACCTTTCTAGTTGATGCCCACCGTTCGTTTCCCTCAGAAGGTTCTCCGTGCAGAGATGTGCCCGCTGCCACCTTGGGATCTCGGCCTCTGAAATGGTCATGAGAGCCAGGGAATCGGTTTATCACTTGAGCTGCTTCACCTGCACCACCTGCAACAAGACTCTGACCACGGGCGATCACTTTGGCATGAAGGACAACCTGGTTTACTGCAGGGCCCACTTCGAGTCCCTTTTGCAAGGAGAATATCCCCCTCAGCTGAGCTACACCGAGTTGGCAGCCAAGAGCGGAGGGCTGGCCCTGCCCTACTTCAACGGCACGGGCACCGTGCAGAAGGGGAGGCCCAGGAAACGAAAGAGCCCTGCCCTGGGAGTGGACATCGTCAACTACAACTCAGGTGGGCAGCGCACCCGGCCTCCCCCTCCTCTACCCCCCCTCGGCACAGAGCGCTCTTGGGCTTCCCCTGGGCCGGGTGGTGCGTGGGGAGCTCAGCCGCGACCCGGCTCGCGTAACCATTGGCAATCAAACCAACAGTCCTCTGAGGGTTGGAGCTTTTGCAGGAAAGCTAACAGCAGCCCTCCTCAAAGACTGTCTGTGCCCATTAATGTCAAACACCCAAACTTAGCCACTTCCCAGGGTAAAGACAAAAACAACAGAAAAAGCGAAGAAACACCACACCGTTCTTTCTCTATAGAAACCTCGGAGATACCGTTGCCATTATTTGTGTTTCATTAACGAAAACACTTCATCATTTAGATTTCAAATTATAAGTGTCCAAAAGGATCAGCAAAAAAATAATTTTAGAGCAACAAAAGGATAGTATGTGGCCAGCACGATGTGTAGGCAGTCAGAGCAGGTCTCCGATTCATAGCACTGAACTCTCCAGGCTAAACAATCCCGGTTTACTGGCACATAAACAATCAAACTGCACAAGAGGCCAACGAATAAATGTTGTTCCCCGTAACGAAGTCTTAACAAATGTAATTAACAGGAACGGTTTCTGCTCTCTTAACGGTAGGAAAGAAACAAGTGTCGGACTCTATTAAATTTTCTCCCTTTCCGCCACTTCAGTACCCAAGCCGTGCCCGAGCACCTCGTGTTAGGGGCTGGAGGGAAGGGAGCTTTACGCGCTATCAGGCGCTTTAAGAGGAGTTTCGTTAGACGGAAGCCGAAAGTAGCGAGGACAAATCCGAACAGAAAGCCCCCGCCTCCCCAAAAGCTTGGGGAGGAAGCGCAGCCTCCAGAAGGGGCAGCGGGCAGGGAGCGGGCAGGGAGCGGGCAGCGGCTGCCCCAGGCGATGCGGCCAGGGGAGCTCCGCGCCGGCCTCAGCCCCCTCCCTCCGCCCCAGTTCGTGCCGCTGCTCGGAGATCCGTGAGCAGCCCCCGGCTCCCCCCGCGCAGCCTGCAGCCCTCCCCGGCACGTCCTTTGGGGCTGCTGTGAGACGGGCCGCGGCTGGGAACGGGGTGGCTGTGCGAGGCTATTTCATCTCCTCTGATGCGTAGACCTTGGAGCTGGGGTAATCACTGC
Organism: Tragopan temminckii; assembly: GCA_028571105.1. Lineage (NCBI taxonomy): Eukaryota > Metazoa > Chordata > Aves > Galliformes > Phasianidae > Tragopan > Tragopan temminckii. The sequence goes on from JAOWBP010004015.1 coordinate 7,342,247, forward strand.
GCTAATTGTTCCTTGTTAATTGAAGATGACATTGGAATCCCTGGCTGCGGAGCGGTTTCCAATCAGTCCTGAAAGCTGCTAAAGAAAAGCGAACCTGTGGCACAGCCCCGGTTCATTCAGCGCTGGCCCCTGGCGGGGGGGTCCCCATCTGCCCGCTCTCTCGAATTCTCACTTGGCCACCCGAATTCCCCAGGTCCCCGAACAGAAATATTTCTAAGGACAAGTTATCATTAGAATTAAGATCAGAAATGTTGTGGGTATGATAAGACACCCCTTACGTACTCGTCAGAGGTGTTACTTGTGAATGCGGTCACAGTTCTTGGGTGCGAGTCCTGAAAGTCTCCTTCATTGCAACCACGGGGGTTGGAAGATTCACTGACCGCAAAGTGAGATTAAAACTCACTGCCCACTATGAAAATATAGCCCATTTTGTCGAGGTCTCACCTAATTTAGAACAAACAAACAAAGACCGCTCTGATTTGATGTCTTACACTTAATGTAGATGGCTGAAGCATTTGATCTGGTTGGGCTGAATTTTTTGCTTTAAGCATTATCAAGCAGTGTCCAGTGTTGACGCACGGTCTCGAGAAAATACAGCCTACAGCCAAAGCGTGCATCTGGTGCAAACGAGTCCAGCCCATTGACCTGCTGTGCTGCAGATCCGAGGGGAGGAAAACAAGCCTCTGACAGTTATGAAATGAGTTGCAATGGATGGAACTATTTCTTGAAAGAGGAGAAAGATAAAGTTTCTCAGTAATTGGCAGCCACTTCCTACTCGCGTTTCCCATCCCTTGCCCCGCACTCTGGCAGCCGCCCTTGCACATCCCGTCTCCCAGGGGTACCGGCCCTCTGCATGCCCGCACAGCCTCACACCTGCAGCCCCCAGCACGTGTCTGTCCTGGACCGTGTGCTCCTCGCCGGCAGACTCTGCTCATGCCGAGTGTGCTCCTACAGCTCCCTGCCTCCTGGGAACGGAGCACTTCCCTCCCCCGGTAAAGCGAGGCAGAACGGGCCTGATGAAACTGGCTGCACTGGTACGGCAGGCTGTTACAGAAACAAATCAGACTTCTAAAGCCAACCAGTGCAGCTGACCCTGATTAGGCCAACATCCCCGCCGAGCTGTGTGCAAAAATCTGCGTATTCAAAAACAGCCCCCAGTATCAGGCTTAGACCTGTGCACGCGTTTTGTTTTGGAGGAGCCAAGCAGGGGGCCAGGGTGGGAAATGGGCTTCTGCTGCTGCATCTACAACAGCTTTTCTATTTTGCATGTTGTTTAGCAGTTTGATTTCTGCTTCTCAGCTGTAAAGTGGAAACAACAATAAATAACTCAAAATGTTGTGAGCTAAAGCCATTCGCACTTGTGAACTGTCTGCAATTAATGTGAAAAAATGGAAGAAACTATTCAAAACTGCTTAAAACATTCAAAGCTTTCTCTACATAACCTCTTATATCATAGAATTGATATATATTTTGAGGCAACTGTGTTGACTTACAGCTCACAGGATATAGAAATGAGAGGGTGAAGAAGATTTACCTAGGAAAATATTTTATACAGCTGTTGCTCAAAGAGCTGCTTACTTTACTTCATAATAAATACGTGTGTGTGAAAAACTAAGAAGAGTTCACTTGAAAATTTCTTGGCAGTAGAAAGCAAAAAGTTCTAGCTCTTTCCAAAGCAAAATTAAATTAGCAACTCCCTGATCCCATTGCAATGAAATAAGCAACAATATCTTGCCCAATATTCTGCTTTCTCCTGGTTCTCCAGGCAATGGTATTAAGTTCTGCAGGATGATGTGGCAAAGCCACACAATGCTGTTTCACCCGTGTAAAACGGAGATGGATCTGCTCACTGTATGAACAGGGGTGGTCTGAGAATGCTCCGAGCCCCGTTCTTTCTTTCTCTCGAAAATAAAAATCCAAACAAAGTAGATCACAGATGAAAAAAGAAAAAAAAAAAAGCAGCAAGAAGACAGAGGAGTGTGAGGAAGTTTGCTTTGCTGCTGTATCCCTGAATGATCCAAGAAAAGGAAACACGCAAGCAGCTTACAAATGTCTGATGGAAAACTGGAGGTCTGAATTCTGGTGATCTGCTTTATGGCAGCTGATGAGTTACTGCCCACACAATTTGACTGAAGGCAGTGTGCCTTCAATTCCAATCTATCCTGAAATTGTTTTTAAGGTAAATTTCAACTCCTGGTGCTTTCTGAAGTGTCACTCTGCTTTGTTTGAAAGTGCAGATAGACTTTTCACCAAGACTAGAAGCAAATACAACTATAATTAAATATTCACCTGATTTTCTGTCAAAGTGTTGTCTTAACAGTGTCTGTTCGTGTTGACTTGTCTTATAATTCAAAAGAGAAAACACCTTCAAGAAGCTTTCTATTTTCTCTTGGTTTCAAGTTGTTTTGCCTGTTTTTAGCTCTGTCAACATCAGTATCTCTCTATTGTCTTCTCCCTCTTTCTCTCCTCTCTTTTTTTGAAAAATTGGGATCAGCTTGGCCTAGTAAATAATCCACTATCTGAGATCCAAGAGCTGTTCAAAAATTCAAATGATCAACTAATGAATCTTAGTCTAGTTTACACACATTCTGACTTCCTTTCAATTAGCTGTTCAGTCATTAGTATGATTATGTTATTCAATTCTGATTGCTACGATTATGTGCTCAATATTCTCCTGTTTAAGTGAGCTATCATTACAAAATGGCATCCTGAAAGTAATCCAATTGTTTTTAAGCCAAAGAGAAAAATACAGGTGTTTTTCTTCTTCTTCTTCTATTTTTTCCAATACTGTCATGTCTTTCCCCAGAGCTAAGTGGTGATGCCACAAGTCCATGAACAGTCGCCACTCGAAGGTACAAATCACACCCATAGAAGTGTAATCTGGAACAAAATAATCTTTCACAGATGCTTTGGAAATCTGGAATGAGAGAAATCAGGGAAAGTCTTTTAAATTTTGGAGCCACTATTTACTTGGTTGCTTGCAGAAATCTCATTAATCAGTACCAGCTAAGAGCTGCTGCTGGTTGGGACTGAGATCAAGGAGGGCCTGAATCAAGCCTCGACCAACTACTTTCTAGAGATACCTTACAGAGAAAAAGTTCCCAAGAACTTAAAATCTCAGGCAGAGTCCAAAAGCATTTATTTTATCAGCGAAGAAGTCCAGATTTTCTGCTTTCCTGATCAACTGTCATAACAAACTTTCCTGCTGTACATCTTTTTTAAAGGTACTTGTGATTTGGAGGAAGGCTTAGGAACATTCACAATGCTGGCTTGACCTTTATTCTTCTCTCAAGCTAAGAGTGTTTCAATGAGTGAGATTTCAAAATCTGAATGAGATTTCAAATGACTCTTTGGATGCCCAAAGCAAAACCATCACCACAGGGAAAAGACTTGTTTGAAAATAAATGCCAAAGAAGAGATAACTTTCCATGCCTGCCCTTAGTAGGTAAAGGCCTAGGGGACATAGCATGTTTTAAGAATAAGAAAAGGTCATCTTCTAGTTCTTTTTTGTCTCATCTAATTATCACATCTATACTTAGTCTTGCACCATGTTAGCGCTTCTTTCCTCTTTTGCTCTCTAGCTTGCTTCCTTCCCTCCAAATAGTACATTAGCCACGATTGTTGCCTTGATTCCTTTATCATACATGAGGCACAGCCACTAACTTACTGCTTGGTTTATCGAACAGGTTGTAATGAGAACGAGGCAGATCACATGGACAGAGACCAGCAGCCTTATCCCCCATCCCAGAAGACAAAGCGCATGCGCACCTCCTTCAAACACCACCAGCTTCGTACCATGAAGTCCTACTTTGCTATCAACCACAACCCAGATGCCAAGGACCTCAAGCAGCTTGCCCAGAAAACAGGCCTGACCAAGAGAGTTCTGCAGGTAAGAAGCCACCATCACAGGCTTGACAGAATTTTCCCCTACTGCTGCCAGTCGATAGCATTTCCCATATGTGTAACGAGAGCAATATATAAATACTTTTGCTAGCTATGTCCCTAGTGGGTGTGCAGAGGGGTGTGGTATCACATGACAGGAGTGCCAAATGTTTACCTGAAGGCAGCCAAATACTGAAATGCGATTTATAAGTAGTTGCATCCTCAAGATGAGGAAACTGTCTCCAGTGTCTATGACCTGGGAGATATCCTGGGATCTGTAGTCTCTATGTGCTGGCCTCATTAAGGACAGAGGTAGCAAATCTACTCATTTTACACATACTGGGTGAAGCCCTTGGGCTCCTTTGAGGCAGTTAACGAGGCCCCTCAGCGAGCAGATCCTCAATATACAGGAGGCAAACTTTGACCAGTACAATCTTCCAGGACCAGCCTGTTCCCTTTTATTACTGAGGGCCTCCATAGCAAAGTTACTTCCCTGTGAAAGAGCTCAGCAAATGACATTAACAAAATCCGCATAATGGTGTGTGCTAGCTCAGAGAAATTGAAGTGAGGTATGTGTTGTAAGCTGCTTGCAGAGAAGGGCAGTGATCTAGGGACAAAGAGAATCTATTAGCAGTGATTGCTTGTCTGTATTACAAATCACCCAAAACACTTTCAGTGAACCCTGCAGAAAAGAAGGACTAGGTAACCGACATCAACAAGCTGCATGACAGGGACAGTGTAATTTCCCCTCCTTCTTTGTCAGTCTTTTAAAATGATTAAGATAAACTTTAAGCCTTAGCCAAAATCTGCTCACTCACCCTTTGCCTTCATCTTTGAGTCTCAACCCTAAAACTCCCCAGGCAAAGCGAACGCCTGTGGCCATGCAAAACGTTGCCTCTGTCGGGCAAGTGAGCGAGCAGATTTCCCAAGGCTTGGCACTGGGCCCCAGGCCTTGTGCAGGGCCCGCCTGTGGGCCGGTACCACCAGTAGCAAGCCAGGCTGTAGAGTGATGTGGGCAACTTGCCACGCAAATCAAACATCAAAAAGATGACGTAAAAGCAAGAACAAAGACATACAAACAATCAAACAAACAAACAAGCATCGGTAAAGAAATCAATTGGGATTGGTTTGCAGGTTTGGTTTCAAAACGCAAGAGCCAAATTCAGAAGGAACCTTTTGCGGCAGGAGAATGGGGGTGTCGATAAAGCGGACGGCACCTCACTTCCGGCACCGCCCTCCGCAGACAGCGGCGCTCTCACTCCACCCGGCACTGCGACCACTTTAACAGACCTGACCAATCCCACTATCACTGTAGTGACATCAGTGACCTCTAACTTGGACAGCCACGAACCCGGGAGCCCCTCACAAACTACCTTAACGAACCTTTTCTAACATTGCCGTTTTTTTTTTTTTTTTTACTCTTACTCTTCTTCTTTATTATTATTATTATTATTATTATTTTGATTATTTTCAAGCCTTTTTTTTTTTTTTTAAACAAAATAACAAACCCACAAAATATTTGGGAAAATAAACAGCTTGATGTGTAGCATCTGCAGCCACTTGGCAAATGAGTTTGAAGTAATATGTTGCTATAATAAACGAACATTTATTGTTGATAAATTGTACTCAAATTTTTTTAATTCATCAGACAACCGAAGAGAAGTTCTGAATCATTCTAATAAGTGCCTCTTAAAATTGTATGTTACTTATTTCCACAATCTTGAAAAAAACATGAATACCACTACTGCTACAAAGCCCAAAAGTTTCCTTTCCCACCCTGATAACCAGATAAAAGTCAGTATAATTATAGACAAAAGAATGCTGCTTTCACGATTGTATGTTCACTTCCAAAACCCGAGATTTCCTTTTATTTTTATAACGCATCTAAAAGTTTTGTACGATTTATTTTTTAAATGTAGACAAATAAATACGACATGGATTAAATCGATGACGTAGTCAGACTGCAAGTCCCAGTGCTTCTTTGTAACGCGTTAGTGCCAAGGCCGACCCCCGGGGCACGCGGGGAGCCCGGCCCACACCGAGGGCTGCACCTGGTGGGGGCCTGGAGCGGGGCCCATCCAGCACAGCCGAGGCTGTGGGTCTCCGAGCTCACCTCTGCGAGTTACGGAGGGCAAGGGTGGGAAACGCCCTCCGGAATGAGCTCGCTGCTGTAAGGGTATTGTTAGAGCAGAGCAACAGCTCGAGGTGGGAGTCCCTCTGATCTGACATATTGCGCAGGGAGGGGTTTTCATTCTGCTCTGCAGTCAAACGGCACAGATTCAGAATTAAGTAAAAAAAAAAAGGGGACAGTTTGCTACTCGGCCTCCGTGCCGTACTACTAAAGCAAACAGGGGATCGTCCAGCTACTTTAGCGAGCACCAAAATGATTTCCAACGATGCACAAGCACGTGTACTGTTAAAGGAGCTTTTGATAAATCACAGTTTTTCAGGGAAATGGAAATAAGCAAAATATAATTTATTAAGATGTTTAAGGAACATGATTTTAGTACGATTTATTCATTACTATTTTGAATTTACTGTAGCTGTTTCCTGAGATTGTATCAGACTCTTTGTTTAACACGCAAACTTAAAATCTTTAGTTCCTTGCTATCTTTAACATACGCTTTACCTTTTTTTAACTTTGTATAAAAGGAAAAAATGTTTGCAAAAATTCTTACGAAATTGGGAATTGGCAGCGGATAATTTTGAAGCAGATAAACTCAGAAGCCTTGTGGATGCTGATCTCAATACATTTCTTAGTTTACAATAGCAAACTTTCTTTTTTTTAATTTTATTTAAGCTAAAAGTCTGAATGGTCTGGGCAGTGGTGAATGTTCATTTGTATCCTTTTATTATAGTTGAACACCAATTAGATTGTGGAGAGTCTCAGAAACAAAATCGAACAAAAACCAGTCAAGATCTATGTCTTGCTTGTAGTGGATTGTTAAGAATATCTTTGCACATATACCCCACTTTTTAGACACCATCAAATCTCTTTTTTGGTGGTCAAAGTGGCTATTTAATATATTTTAAAGGTGTCCTTTTTGGCTGTATAAATGTGTGATTACATATTGACAGTTCACTGCCCACATTAAAGTGCATTATTGTAATTTTTGCTCAGGGTTTTTAGAAAATTAGCACAGAAAAGTAGCTTATTTTTAAAAAAAAAGATGATGGAAGAGATGTTAACACTGTAATAGAAGAAAGGTGTGTTTGCCATTATATATTTAGCAAGTATGGTTATCATCTTCTACGGATATTAAATCTTGACTTTTCCTATTTCTATTATCTTATGGGCATTTACCACTAACCAGACCAAACAACCTTGGTAAGGCTGAGATCTTTATTAATACACTTTTACAGGTAAAAATATTGATACTTATAAATTTTGTTCTTTGACAGAACAATATATGGTACTAGAGATCTACTTTATTAAGTAGACTAATTAAAACTCAGTTCTACTATGTGCCTTATGATATACCTTGGGAGTAAGTTTGTGAAAAATCAGGATATATGTGTTGTTTGTTAAATTAACTGTTTTAAGCCCTTTTGACACCTCACTAGTTTTGTACTGTTTTACCTCTTATTTCTGAAACTCTTTTTATGGTGTATCCTGTTAGAGGGGACAAACATGTCATAGAAAGCAGTTGTGCACTCTTTCAGATATAGTTGATAAATCCAATAATCTTATATATTGAGCTTCGTGTTTATAGTACAGTAAGTGGTCTAGCAAAATTGTCCATGTTTCTTTGTTTATTGATAAATGCATTGTATAGAAACTATTTCCCCTAAATATTTATGGACCAAACAATTGTGATATATCCTATTAAATTTGTGTGAATAAACCATTTTGAATCTAAGGAGTATTATTTCCCATCAGTTTTTATTATTATTATTTTTTTAATTTAAAGCCTACATGTTCCGGAGTGTCTCTTTGCTTTTACGGTACCTGCGAACAATTGGTATTAAACAAGCAAACACGGCCTTTTAAATATTCTAAAATACGGCTCCTTCTTAGGTTTTCGATTTCTTCCTATTCAATGTATGTGCTACTGCTGGTGCGATTTAGATGTTAGCCTCTTTACCCCCTTTTTTGAACATGCCAAGTAATGCCCCACTGATTTGATATGGAAACCCCATCATAGGCTTCTAAAAAAGTCAGAAAGCTAGCAACTAAAGTAATTGCATGACGAATATAACCTAAATAATATGATGAAATGAAGCAAGATTTAATGCTAGGTGTATTGAACACAAACTAGAATTGCAGACCCCGAAAAGCCAGGTTGCTCTGTAGTTTAATAAATTGTCACTATGATTTCTTTCAGGGAGAACAAATCATGGGGCATTACAGCCAAACATCCCGACGTTTGAAAATTCCCTAAAGTATTAAAAGAAGGGGAAAAGTTTGATCGGAAATCCACTGCAGTGAAGACAAAGACAATATTAGGTTATGATAATCATACATTTAAAAATCTATCGAGCCAAAAAATAAAAATAAAAGACTTGATGTCATTTCCTGAATGTTAACAAAACATATGTTATTTTATGGTGTCTAATTAACAGAACTGGAGGCTTCAACAAATTGTGTGGTATTAAAAACAAATTTAGAGAAACTATGTATAAAACCAGAGCAACCTGGCAGCAATCTACCCAGCCCATATTTGAAGAAAACTTTTCTTTAAAAATATCACATTTGTCAAGCACAAGTACTTGTAAAATAAAATCTGAGTGCATTCATTCCACTTGCTTGCTAATGTGTACTAGTCATACCTGTTAAATGGATTTTTGTAAATTCAAAGAGAACTTTTCACTCATTCCAAATCATAGGAATCAAAACCCAGTAACTTTAGTACTATTGTTTCTGAATCCTTTTTTTTTTTAATGAGACAAATCTGCATGCACTTTTCCATCTGTCACATATAGTGTACATTTCTGTATGATGAATTTCTCTTTGATGTTTCTTGTATAATAGCTTTCATTAATAAACATTTTATTTGATGCAAACATAGTTAACTTTATGTAAACACTTAGCTAATTGTTCCAGCTAATTTAAACTTTTCTTTTGAAAAGAAGCAGTACAGCGCAGTTCCAACATGTTATATATATAAAATCAAAAAGAATGAGGTAGCAATACTGTTACACAGCGAAAAGTATTTCCTTTGGTGTTTACCTTTTATTTTTTTAACCTGCTGTATAAAACTGACATGTTTTTTTAAAAAATCCCATCGGCATCAGCAGTAAAACAACCCCCAAATTCTTCTTCAATATACGAAAACATAAGCAGTATGTAAAACTCTCAATGACTTTTAGAATACATGGATATAATTTGTGGATCCCTGAGCTGTTTACAAGGTCACTATGCAACGAGCAAGTACATTACAAATAGTTGCTCCTGAGATTCCCAGTCTAAAACGCAGATGATTTTTACGAGCCGACAAGCAAGTGTGACAATAACCAATTCTTAATAATGAGGTTTTGTAAGCGTTAAGCAACTATTTGCAGAAAGATTTTTTTAAAAATATATTCCTATTTAGCTGTATAGCCAAAGCGTATGTTAAACAAATTAACATATAAAAAACTTGCCAGAAAATCTTTCATTAAGATGACATTTTTATTATATACTAATGAACCCTATGTAAACAATGTAACTTTTATGAATGATGGACATTAAATATTTCACTTACGTGTATCTTCAGCATTTTGCATGTTTTCTTAAATTCTTCCAGTTTCTGAATTCTAAAAAGAAAACCATACAATTATTAACAACACAAGACAAAGTTACACACAGATTACTGCAGCGATCTCTGGAAACTGGTAACCAAGAGTGTTCTAACGGCAATAAAAAGGTATCATTTATTGGTGGCAATTATGGGAAGTATTGTTTAAACAACAGTTTTATAGTCTGCTGTAAAGTTCTGTTTAAAAAGGTTAGCACGGAGGACTTAATTCAAATCAGCTTGATCAGAAATTTAAGTATACTGTGAAATTCTTAAACCGAGCCTTATGTGCATTTATTACTGCAGAAAAGAAGTAAATGTGATTATTCATATCGCAGCCATAATGTGGTTTCCCTGTGTTGTCCACAAGAAAATATTACAAACATTAATTATTAAAATCAGTAAAGATCTAGGGTGGTGTTTAGGGCACTGAGAAAACTTACTCTTGATAATTTTTCTTTTGTAAATCACTGCATTCTTTAGTCAGTTGGATTCCTTCTGTATCATTTTAATGCTTACAAACATATTTCTAGTCTGAATTATTGTCCGTGTGCTGCTTTTCTCATCTGATTTAAATTAGAAAAATAAATGAATTAAATGCTCCCGATGAAAAAAAGCTCCACTGAAGTAAATGGTAAAATTAAATTAACTGATGAAAGTGCAACCGGGGGAATTTTGTGTCTCCTTGATGATTAACGATATCAAGGTTTCATTTTTTAACAGTGCTATTGTTTATCTGGAGATAGTCCTGCACTTAGTGCTCTGATTCGTGTGAGTAGCTGCATTTGCCACTCCAAGGTTTTTTACAAGATAACGATATCTGTCCCTTGCATTTAGAGAGTAAACATGTTGAAAGGGCAGCACTATACCGGAAAGAAAAGTAAGGAATAATTTCAGACAAGATTTAAGAGAATGCAAGACAAACCTGAGTTTTCACTTGTCAGAAGTGAAATGTGCTAGGGTTCTTCCTAGTGGATGCACGTCCACAGCTAGATGCAGCATTTCTTTTCACTTCTGGTCTCGAAAAAGAAGTCAAATTGTTCACTCCTAGAACATCTGACTCAGAATTATTCACCAGAGGAATGGTTTGCAGGACTGGGTCAAATGACAGAAGGCTGACACCAAAGCCCACTGGAATCGGTGAATTTTCTCTCCCTGATCCTGTGGGCTTTGAGCCAGGAGCTGAATGAACATAGAGACTAAATTATTCTCTTGTCTCTTAAGAAAGCACAACCTTCAGAATGAGATAGAATATATAGGACAGCGATGCCGCTCTGTTCTTTAGATTTCATTCTTGAGAGCTGCTAATCCAAGCACCTGGCACATGCATTAAATTGACTTCAAAATATTTCTTCCTCCTTCACCCAAATACAGGACACAAATTATACTACTGGAAATTCCAGAAGCTATTATAGTGTTGGAGACTTTATTCAGTTATTCTGCAGTGCTGAACAATTCTTCTGCGCTTCTCAATTGACACAGACTTATCTTGACACACACCTATATACATATCCTTGTCTTGCCTTCAGATAACTAGTACTTTCATATCTATTTAAGTCACTCAAACCTATAGGAACTAACTCTCCAGGCTTACACGTTCTAGCTAAAGCAGTTGTCATAATTTTTATTTTGTTGTTCCTCCAAAGTAAAATATTTTATCCGAAGTAATTTTAGGTTATGAATTTGTACTTTTGTATGCTTTTTTTTTTTTCTTTCCATAGTTTTGGTCCAAAAAAACTGTAGTGCTTGAAACATCTACATGCACAGATTATTTTGCTATACAGCTTTTCCTGTATTACCCAAAAAAAAACAAAGTCACTGGAATCACTGAATCTGTGGCCTGCATTTTTCTCCATAAATGTTCTACTCTTCAAATAGTTTTAATCATAAAAAATGATATTAAATGCATTCTATTTTTTTCTCTTGTGATAAATATTAGAAATGATACCTTCTTGGCTGCACTCAGCTTTGGAACAAGTGTGTTTCTGCTTTTGGAAATGGAATTGTGAACAAGCGTCCTTTGAAATTTCTGATACTTGCTGCTGCTAGGAACAGAGGGGCTAGACTGAAGTCCTAATTTAGCTTAACAAAAATCAGTGCTATTTTCTGTTTTGCCCTCTTTTCCAACTGGACTTTAACTGAGGCTGAGAAAAATGTCTGTAATTATTTTAGTGCTAGAAAATAATAGTGAGATGTTTTCTTCTGTACTTCAGTTATGCACTTCAGTATAGATTTCTGAGTCTGAACAGATGCACGGTGTCTCGAGTATATGAGACTGCTGCATACAGCAAATAAATAACACAGGAATGAACAGCCTAAGAAATGGTTATTGGACTAGAAATGTAAGCAGTCACAGTGGGAAATGTGGTGATTTATCATCCTATGAATCCTTACTTCACCATTTTCCTTCAGGAATTTGTACTCTGCTGAGTATAAATGACCAACTAACTTTCTGTGGCCACATATAACTCAGTGTTATGACTGAGATGCAGTAGAGAACAATCCATAACAAGAAATTTTCAGGAATAATTACCTTAGCAAAATGACAAAATGTTATCCAATATCCTAATGACAGTAAAATAAAACACGACAGCAGAAAAACTGACAACATCAGTATCATATCTTAATATGATGATTTGACCAAACAAATACATATCCCATCTCCCCAACGGAGTATGCAGTGTTAGCAGAAGGGGCAAGATAAGCTTAGAAACTAGCCAACTTGGAAGCTCACAGGTGAATACTTTTCATCTTCAAAGATACTCTCATAATTACTGGTCATGCAGCTGTTGCAATTGAATAGACTGTATCTCACGTCTTCTTTTCTGGTTACCCAGTGCAGTATTATTTGACTTGATGAAGAAAAGTGGGCTTTGGAGAAGGCAGTGAAACGGACACTCTGAAGTGCATGAATGCCACTGTGTGCCTGCAAGCATATTTGATATAAAATACTGCACAGTTCAGACTCTTAATATCAGTCTTAAAGAAGCTACTGCTTTCTTTTTGCTTCTTATTGATTTGTATTTGAAAATTCCTTTCTTTTTGAGTGTGAGACTACATGAGCCTTAACTATATTAACTGAAATAATTTTTTACCGTATTTGGTAATTTTTTTTCTTAATAATCAAACCCTTGGACAAGTTGTTTTTTTTCTTTTTTTTTTTGAATCACGCGGAATGTGAATCATGTTGAAACAAATTAAGAAGTTACTGCTACTGTTTATTATGAACTATTAGAAAGAGGTTATCATCTGCCCAGGAATGCTTTCTAAGTACAGCAGTGATGTAATTGTTCCAAGTGAGTTAATTTCTTCTGCTATTTGATGTGTCACAGAGCACTAGTGTGACACTAAATAGGTAGTAATCAGAAATCAGTGCTTCAAAGCACTAGCCTAAAACTACTGCAATTGTTGTGGATGGACCCAAATTGACAAGCTCTCAGAATCACAACTTACCACTAAAATGGAGGTGATAAAATACGATATGGCTTGGGGTGCTTATATCATTTACAAATGGCATCCAAATACCGAGATCCTTCTGTCTCATAGCATGATAAGTACAAATGTAAAAAACTTAAAAACTGGGTTCTGCAACTTATTTCAAACTGTATTAAATTCAGTGTGATTTCAAGAACTGACTTATAAAATCTGGTGAAATCAAGAGCATTTTGATTAATTTCCTTGGATTTCATCATAGAGTCTTTGAATGTGCTTTTTAGCCTCTAGCAAAACTGAAAAACGAAATGGAAAAAAAAGCTGTGCAGAACTCAGATTCAGTTCAGAACAGTTCTGAAAAAGCCCAAAGGTTTTGTTTGTATGTAACGTTGTATTTGTTTGTGATTATTTTAAGAACAAAAAGTACCAGAGGGAACTAGGCTCCCTAGTAACCGGTTTGGACAGGCCTCTCCCTTCAGACTCTGAAGAATTTTGCTGTTAAATATTTTGTTACAAAATTTTTTACCTCAAGTTGATTGAATCCTCCAATATATATATGTATATTTTTCAGTGTACTTGAGTATTTGTGCATCTGTACCATTTTTACACAAGTAAACCTGTCTGTGCAGGATCCCACAGACAGTACCTCAGCACCACAGGTTTGCGACAGCCGTTACCAGCAACATACCCTAGAATGGACTTTACCTTTTCCCAGCTGCTTTCCTCACACAGCCTTTATTCAGAAACTGTCTCTTCCATAGGATTAAAAAAGAAGCTCCACAATGGTAGAAAGTCGAAAATGAAGCACTCCTGAGTTGTATCTCCTGCTCTTATTCTGCGTCCTCACACAAACCGATGCCCGCTGCATCCATCTCCCTTTCCCTACTATTTCCATGTCAGTCAGAGTTGCTAGGAGGCATGACTGTGAATTAAGCCAAATTTCACACACCAACAAAAACTAAAATCACCACCTGCAGCCCGGGCGCCATTTTAGTGTGGCCTGCCTCCTCACTGCTGGCTGTGTGCTGTGCTGTGCCTCCAGCATGACTGCTGCCTGGTGACGATGGGGAGAGGCAGACTTTAGGTAAGAGAAGGAAGGCTTAAATGGTTTGGTCAGTTCTTTTTCCTTCATGGCTCCTTTCTGCAGCTTGAGTCCCCTCACCTTCCCTCTCAGGGCAGTGCTAATGAAGCTGACGAAAGCTGCTTCAAGAGGAAATGCTAAAAAAGATTCCTGCCCCCTGAGGTCCCCTGGTGTGCTGCTGGCTGCCCCTGGCTCTTCTCGGTGTGGCACTGGGCCAGTCACTGCCGAGGCCAGCTGGTGTCACTTGGGGTCATTCTCCTGAAATTGCTCTGATGAACCGATTTGTCTTTGTGTAAAACACAAAACAAAACAAACAACTTCAAAGGTGCAAAGCATTTTGAGTTTTATATTGTGAGGAAAAAATTATCCAGTTGAGACTAAAAAAGCAGCTACATGCTAGTAGGAGAAGAAGTCTTTTTTTCCCCAAGCCTTTGTCAGTAACTTTCTGCTTAAAGCTTCATAGTTGCCCAGGAGATAAGGAAATACAAGTGAGATGTTAAATGAGGAATGCTGGAACACACAGAGGTGTCATTCAGTGGACATTGTTAAACAGTTTCTGGGATTATGCCCACTGAGTAAAAATTTTGCGAACTGAACAATGGCAATTTCGAATTACTTGCAATAAGTAACACACATTTTCTTCTCCCAGTGCTATCTGATTCCACTTTGGCTGGGAGAAAAGAAATTCCAGTGGACTCAGGGAAAACCCTCAGATGGTGCTCATACACTGCTGTGCTCACACAATAAGCGTATTCTCCAAGGCCAAGGCCATGTTGCTTTCCAGGTGTCACTCAGGTACAAGAAAACCTAAGACTGAAATATGTTAAATATATTTTTTAAAGTTCACATACTACTGATATTAACTGACAAAAGCAAGAAAATGTGGAGGTGAAGCTTTCTTCCTGTTCTAAACCTTTGGATGGCTTGCTGTGGAAGCTGGGTAAAGTTGACCTTGTGCAGCTCCACGAAACACGCTGTAATATTAACATACAGCAAAAGCCTGGTATGGAAAAACTAGCTTAACTTCCTTTTTCTGCTTCCAACTTGCATCCACATGCTATGACCCCGATCCTGGAAATATTTATGCATATCTTTAACTTGTTCTGTATGATACTACTGAAATTTTTTAAAATGGAATTATTTGCAGTACTAAGGATGAAGGGAGGCATAAAACTGTAAAATCAGTTTAATGTATAGTTTTTAGCAACCCTGTTTCTTTCTAAAAGAAAAACTCTCTGTCGTGTTGCTAGAGTACTGGAGAGAAATCTGTGTAGCTGCTGAATTTTGCTTTGTTACCAGTTGCTTAAATTTGCTTAGGAATCAGCACTAGAATAGCTGTATAAATGGTCAAGACTACAAATAGTCAGAAGAGGAGACTATAACCTGAATATTTTGCACATACGTCGCTGTCATATATGTGAAGTACATTCCGTACATATGTTCTTATTTTGCTTATATTTGACATGCAATGATAAGGCCTAATTCTGGTATTCCAGGATATAGCAGGTGTTATTTCATCTATGCTTCTAAATTATGTTACTTAACATTCACCACAACTTTAAAGTAGCTATATGAGACAGATAGCGACAAAAAGAATGAATAGATTTTGGGATTTATTGCTGATGTATGAATACAAAGTACGGGTTTTTATTTATTTATTTATTCATTTATTTTTGTCTGAGCCTTATAAAGAATGGGCAATAACCAGCTTTGGCAGCTTTTTGAATACTGTACAAAAAGGTTGTGGTTTCAAACTGAAGCCAATATTTCCATGGTTTTTTTTTTAATCCTCATTTCCTTGCTCACAAGCAAAAGGAGCTTCATGCTCCTTCCCTTTAGGTAAACACATTCAGGCAACTCAAGGCTTCTGAAGGGAAGCAGCATCCAACAATCTTTTAACAACTATGCTAACAGCATGTAAAGCACAGTTCCACCCTCCTTGTACAGTTCCACATGGTCACCTCAGTAGAATAATGGTTTGCCCAGAGCACGAATTCCCTTGGGTGGTGACTGTCAATTGACTCCGACTGTAAAATGCAGTGAGAGCAAACAGTGGCGGGAACACATGCTGATATCCGCATCACTGCTTCCCTGCACAACGCTGATGCTGACATGTGTCAGGATGCTGGCTACCATCTTCTCCCTGGCTAATAGGAGAGTGTGTCCTAAGGTGCTTCTTCACCTGTAGTGCTAATGGCAGTCCTGTTCACAGAAGCTTCTTTTCAGATCTTCCAGAAAGCCTTTCTTTTTTTCTTTTTTCCCCCTGCGTAAAACTATTTGGATAACTGACCAGTTAGTCATGTCAGAAGCTGTGGCCATGGAGGGTATATTTTGTAACATTCTACTTACACTGTCACATACAGATGAAATTGAGAATATGTGCAGAATTATTCTGACCCTAATACAAGGTAAACTTGAATCCTCTGTGATCTGATATGATAGTGACAGGAAACTCAAACAGGTAAATATCTGACTTCCCCAGGAAGAAGTGCTATGTGCTTGAATTCAGGCAATGATGAGTAATGAGCAGAAGTGTTCAGAGGCTCAGCTCTGCAGAAGATAGTCTTGTCCAGTGTGCAAGTTCCTTTGTGGTGAATGTCAGCTAACTATGACCTTGCACATACCAGTGCCACTCCTGTCATTAATCAAGTTAGGCAGTGATTAGACTTGAGCAACTTTCATGACAAGCAGGCCTATAGACTCCAATCAGCAGATCCTCATCCGTGTGCCCTGGTTTTGAGCTATGTATTGTTTGGAAGGGAAATAGGACCATAGGTGAGTGTTTGCTGTTACACAGATAAAGAAAATGATTGGAATTATTCAACATTGCTTGCAGCAATCCTCAAGTTCAGTAGCTCATGAAAGGCAGTAGTGCAACAGGCACTAACCAGGTGTCCGTCTACTGCCCTGAAGAGCAGGGAGTTGTTTCAGTTCTCTCACTGATGCTGGGAGACCTCTCCCATGCATGTGGGTGTTTCTATTCTGTTGCTACAGTACATCTATTATCATTAATTTGACATTATTGAAAGTGAAATCCAGTATGTAGATATCTTTACATGCTTAGTACAGTAGCAAATGTATCAAACATGCTTAAAATTAGTGCATAATATTGAATTTTTATATGGCTTGTTCCCTGTGTACTGATACTGCACTGTTTTCTCTGATGGACTTTTTTGACTGGAATACTCACTGTGTAGACTGCAGAAAATAAAGGAGGGAGTCCGATACACAGGTACAACATATGTGCTCTAAGCACCTATCTTATAGCATCTTCTTTCCTCAGAGATCTCCAGCTGCAGCTGTGAATCTTGAAACACTTTTTCCTATTTTAAATTTGCCAGTAACTGTATCATTTCAGTAAAGCTTTGCCCAAATTCACACTGGAATTGCAAACAGGATCAAAGTCTGTGGCGTAATTAAACCCATCCCACTCACAAGAATTCAATCACTTTTCCAAAAGCTACTTCGCATCTACAAAATGAGTTTGCTTGTATGTGCTATTGTCATCTGGTTCCCATTATCTAAGCTTTGAGACTTATATATGAGGAAACATTAAGTAAAACATTTTTATTAGACACTTTTAAACTACACAGGAAAATTGAGAAAGTATTCAGCAAGTAGGGCAGTAGGTTAAGTGAACTAGTTTTACCTAAGGCAGAATTTGCACCCTAGAACACATAGTGTGACAATGTGGCTGCACGATTTCAGGCATAGCCAGAAACGACTGTGTCCAGCTGTGTGGTAATAGGTTAGACTCTGTCTTCGAAGTCAGAGATTCAGTAGGAGCCTAAACTTTGTGTTCTGTGACCTTCAGTTATGCTCTGAAGGCTTTCTTCCTCCAGAAGGTGTTTCTGAAGACCTGGATGATAGCTGTATACATAGTACAGAATACTTGGAATTAAAATAGTAGTGTTGGCATCATGTGCTGCATGGGCTGTTAAATCCATATTGCCTCCCAAGTCTACAGTGTGGGCTCTCTAGATTTAGTGAGTCTTCACATTGTTCCAATTCCTGCTTAGCTGCTCTGACGTGGGCGTCTGGAGCAGCCATAAAAAGTGTCATGCTTCTTATGGATGCTTCACAGTCCTATAGCTGTGATAGATGCAAACTTTTGTTTGCTCCACTAGAAAGAGTTCTCATTTGCCAGCAGAATTTCAGGATATATAAAAAATGCTGTAGTTTTCTGTAATTTTATCTTCAGAAATATTTATCGTGTACTGGTGTGAAAAAAGAAGTCCAATTGGCCAAGGTCTGGCCAAGTTGCGAAGAACAAAGGAAATGGAGCATTGTAGTGGGGAATATGGACTATTATAACAACGCACAATTATCTATACTTAATTAAAAAAAAAAAGAAAAAATGCATTCTCATGTGACATAGTAGAACTGTATCTGAATATCAGCATCACCATGCAAGTAAGAATTAAGATTTTTAAGAGCTTTTTAAGAATAGTAAAACAATGTCTTTTGCAAATGTGCTAGCACACTGGCAAGTAAGCTACTGCTTCCTGCGGTTTTGTACTTTATACATCCTCCTCTAAAATATGGCCAAAATCCTCTGGCTCATTTGATTAGCAGTTGCTCAACTGTCTTGGTCTACGGCCACGCTTGGTTGTGCTCAGCAATGTGGCTCTGAGGAATGCGCAGCAAGTTTGGCTACAGGCTAGTTCTGGTGTAGTTTAGGTCAGCCCGAAGCGTGATGACTGGGGCTCTGAATGTTGGAAGTTTTGACACAAGCAGCTCAAATGCCCTTGATTAATTATTTTTTTGTATTGATATTTCTAAAGCACCCATCTGCGTGGTATCAGTGCTCACCTGTCTTATGTTGGAGCAGGATTAAACCAATGTTTGCACCAAAAAGCTGCCCACAGCCGGATGCCACTTATTTGCAAGAATCTCAGTGTAGGTCAGATTGGTAAGCAGAAGGGCAGTGCTGGGCACATGCTGCTCACAGGACAGCTAAATTCATCTCAGGGACCACCAGGGATCCCCACAAGCTGAATGGCTCATCAGAGGACTCCTGTCCCTGTGTCGTCATGGCATCTACCCAGAGAGGAAGGGCAGAGAAGGAAGGGGATCAGGCATTTCAGACAGCTCCAGCTGCCCACCGGCATGCCCTGTGCTTGCATCATTTCTTGGATCAGACTTGCTTCACACAGTGACTGCTTAGCATTTAGCAGGTCTTCTAAAACCTAGAGGGCAGGGATAACAATGGTTGTTTTAAAAGGATCAGAGACATGAAAACTCCCTGAAGACATCCCCCCGTCCTTGCGCACAGGGAGAGTAACTGTCAAACTGAAGTAACAGGACAGGACAACTGGAAAATATTCAGAAAATTTATTTTTGGAACTGCTATATTCACTTGATACTCAACATCTATACTTCCTGGAGTATTAATTGTGTTGACGTCCAACCCCGTCACCTGCAGCTCCAGTATCTGGTCCCAGCCCTGGTGGAAAAGGACCATTTGGCACAGATGATGCCATGTGATATAGAGAAGCAGCAGATGAAGCAGGAGCAGCATCCTGGATGCTACTGTGGAGCTCAGTGCCCACTGACGCAGCAGGGCCTCACTGTTTCTTCAGAGGGCTTCTGCTCTGGTGGCCCTCCTTCAAATCCAGGTCCAGCGAGAATGCACCTGGTGCTCTCTTTTTTATACCAGTACTTAATCTTCTTAGCAGATGGGGATAATCTCTCTTGAAATAGGGGTTATAGTAGTAGAGAAACTACAAAATGCAAAGGAGAAAATTTACTCACCACCATTTCAAGATTGGAAAAGACAAAGACACAGTAACTAGTAATTAAAATCTCAAAGACAAGCAGATGACTCTCAGGCATTTTTGACGTGAATACATATGAATAAAATGTTATGGTACAGTTCTGTTAAGTACAAGGTCTCTGAAAGTAATGCCTCCTATTTATTTCATTGGAAACCACAACAGATATAAAGAACAATAAAACTATTTGATAGAATAAATTCTCAGCTACAGAACACTCTTTCAACACAGCCACCACCATTATCTGTGCATTTTTTTCCTGAGATGAACAAGAGCCTGCGTGCCACACTTGCAGAGATCTGCACAGTTGTCCAGAACCAGGCTTTCATTCATGTCTCTGTTGCCACTGCTGAAACACACCATCCACCAACACGCTGTACTCACATCCAGTGTTTGGTCTCCATAAAAGTTGAGCAAGTGTCCACGAATGTCAAGGGGAACCATTTTTTCAGCCTGGAAGAATTTAATGACACACCATTGCTTCATATGCACGTCCATGTCAGAAGCCATTTTGTCAGACTGCCCATCTACTGCCATGTGTCACATAACAAGAAATTTTAATGGAATATCAGGGAGGGAGATTCATCCTCTACTGCCATACCATGAAAACCCACTTCCGACACTGTGGGGCAACATAATTAAATGAGAGATATTACTTTCAGAGCAGCCATTGTAGTAACTACCCTTGCTTAAATTCTTGCCATTTGAGAGCAGCAGAGAAGCGTAAGATTTTCAAAAACGTAACAGTTGGTTTAGAAACCCAAAGACCACCAACTTTCAGGCACCTTATTTGGACTGAGTGACCACCAATCCCACTAGTCCCAAGAGTATTTCATGGATAGGGAGACCATAGGGGGACTATGTACCTTGCTAGAAGTGGAAACTGCTGCTTCGTCTGCTTGGAATTTAGCACGTGAAGCAGATCTTGGCAAATCTCCTTCTGTAATGAAGAATCTGTGAAGATGAAGCTGACGAATGAAAGTTTTCATGCTGTCAATGTCAAAAATTTGCAGACATCCTCTCCTTGCCAGCACTTCCCTTTTGAAGAATGTTTCCTCAATCACTACAGAGTTTCCATCATCAGCCCACCAAATGGACTGAACATGATTGCTTTCAACAATTTCCCAGAGTTTTTTCAGAAAGGAGAAGGGTGAGAAGTCATCGGCTTTGGCAGAACACTTTTCAGACAGATTAAGAGGTAGTCTTTTTGAGGATGCTTCCTTACGTGAAACTTGAGAACTGTTTTCTGCTTTTATAGATCCTAAGGCAGCATCCTGAGCATCTGTTTTACCATGTACCTGAAGGACAGAAAAAGCTGAGGCTGCCGAGTCAATGTCCGGAACAGAAACATTTGGTGTTTCTGATAAAGATATCTCCATTTTAGTGTTTAATTATTTAATGATTAATTTAATGAGTCATTTTTCATTCAGAAATTTCTGTCCATGTTTCTCCAGCCGATGAGGTCTGTCCTGCCATCAGCAGGATGAAGCGTGATGGCTCCCGTGGTGTGGGGAGGAAGGAGAGGACTGGGACATTCAGAAACATCACCACGGTGACTGTGCTGCATCACAGTTACATCACAGACAGGTGACTGCTGGCAAAATGTGGCAGTGACACACTTGTTAATTAAGGAAATACAATTCCAGATGTTTATGCTACCTAAACCAATAGGCGAAAAGATATCTATAATTTCCCTGAGGAAGATTTATTCATTACTAGCTTTGTTGGGCACATTTCTGTAGGGATTTAGTTTCTGCCTGTGAACCTTTCTAGAGCTAGTGCTCCCTCTTTGATCTGCTTCTAGACAACTTTATGCAAACTTGAAAAGCTTTCAATTTTTACTGAAGATCTCTCATTTCTGTAGTCTAAGCCATTGATTCAGCAGTATCTCTTTGAAACCAGTATGCTTGCCAATTTCTGGTTCAGGTTTAACAGGATGTTGCCATCTTCATCTTGGCATATGGATGTTTGATTTGAGAAGTATGCTCAGATTTCTTATCCTAACATCTAACGTTCCATTTTTAGTCTGCACTGCAACGAGCTGCTGAGTAATCTTTGCTGCTGGTGGAGCTCTTATGTTAGCCACACATTGCCCTCTTGCTGAGTTTTACTGAATGGAGAACTGGTGACGGGGCCCTTGGCTCTCTAGAGCTGGAGCAAAACAGACAGAAGACATTCTTGTTGAGGGCACTGAGATCTTTCAGTCTGGAGAAGAACAGTCTCAGGGGATACCTTATCACTCTCTACAATTCCCTGAAAGGAGGTGGTAGTGAAGTGGGGATCGGCCTCTTTTTTCCAGGTGAAAGGAGATAGGATGAGAGGCAATGGCTTCATGGCGTTCAGGTTGGATACTAGGAAAAATTTATTCTCGAAAGGAGTGGTTAGGCATTGGAACAGGCTGCACAGGGAGGTGGTGGAGTCACTGTCCCTGGAGGCATTCAAGGAAACTGTAAATATGGCACTGGGAGACACAGCTCAGTGGGCGTGGTGGTGATGAGTTGATGGTTGAACTTAGTGGTTTTTTTCTAACCTTAATAATTCTATGATTCTTAATAGAATAAATTATGCTTGGAACGAACTGTGAAATGATGAGTCATCTCCAGAGTTCTCCATTCTGTCAGTGGCTGCTTGTAACTAAATATTGGCAATGCCTTGTATTTTCTTTGAAAATAGCAAAGTCTTCTCAGTTCCCTTTCAGTCTGACTGTACACATAAAAAAAAAAAAAAAAAAAAAAAAAAAAAAAAAAAAAAAAAAATTAAAAACTATTTCCAACAGAAATCAGTCAGGATTTAAGTCATTCTTTTAAAAGGGTCTAATCCTGTAAAGCTCCAGATCAATTACTCTCGGAATGAAAGCTATTCAAAATTGTGGTGTTTCTTTTTTTTTAAAAAAAGCAGGATAGAATATATTAAATTTTCATCTAATACCTGGCCAACATTCTATTTTCATAAAAAAATGTGCCTTATTTTCTTGAGGATCCAAATAAATACCGTCTCCTGTTATTAAATGATAATTTGATAAGGAATTAGAGTTTTTAGAGGAAAGCAGAGTGTCCCTTTCTATTAGACTCTTTGGGCAGTGGCATACTATTACCACTAATGGTGGTTGCCTAGGAAGGTTTGAATAGCAGTCATTCTCATAACCAAAGAAGTACATCTGAGCACACAGCTACCCTTCATTAACACCTTTTTCATCATCTCAGGGCCTGCAGGACAGCACATTTTGCATTGCTCTGTTAGAAGTGATGGACGCATACTGAAGACAACGATCTGCAGCTCTATTAAAAAAAAAAAAAACAACAACAAAACAAATTCTATGTTCTGTGCTGTAAATAGGCAACTGAGCATAGTCAGCTTGAAGGAAAAAAATCTCCCACTTTTTACTCCGTGAGAACTAAGGCCTCTCTGCCACTAGAGGGTGAGACAACTACAAACCAAATACTGAAGCCTATGTCCTTCCTGAGGAGGGTACAAATCTAAATTAACACGGGACAGTACCTCAGGTGATACTTTGGTTATTCATTTTCAGAAAGAAAGGTGAGTGCTGTGGAAAAAGTATTTTTCTGTTGATTTCACATGCTTCAATGCAGAGCTGAAAAGAAACATGGGAATAATCTGTCATAATGAACAACAGTGGAACAAAACTTACTGTCCAGACTATAGATTTTGGGTCTTGAGAGGCAGAGTTACAAAAATAAATTCTGATCTCGATTCAAGTGTTGAATCAACTGTTCTGCTTCAAGAAAGAACTACTTTTGGCTTAGAATGCCTCCCTCCCTTGTAGTCAGAAATCTGAAAAACAGGTCTCTGCCTCGTTCCCTTTGATCAATACCGTCTATACTGAAGGCTTTCTTAGTTGTTTTCTTGCAGTTTGACTTCTGCAGTACTTTTTTTTCCTATCACTACGAGACGGTCTGATGCAGTTGCCCCGTGTACCTTTCAAAATCTTTGTTCTGTGTAGTTTAGTATGGCCACGTTTTGTAGTCCTGGCAGAAAACTGTAACTGGTTCCTACTAACATGCCCCATGTTTCTTGACAAAACATTTTACAAATAAGTTTTGATGTCTGCAGTCTCTCTGAAGATATATTTCTCTGAAGGTTTCCCTGACACCAAAAGTATACCATTCACTTTCAATTGATAAAAGAGTGATTGATAAATCAGAGATTATACAAATCAATATGCTGTTTCTTCAGGAACAATATTTTCTGTTTTAAAACAAAAATGAAGTCCCACGGGGCACAGTAACATCAAGTTATTTTTCTGTTCTCGCTCTTACAAAGGTCTCTGAAGAATTCCAACTTTAAATGCTTTGACAGTGCCTGTGTCTTGCTACTACGTTGTTGTTTCTTTGGCAATGTGAAGGTCCAAATTCAGTCTCCTTCTTTTTTTCCTGAAGAAAGACTTTGATATTGAACTTGTAAAAAATACTACAAAAGCTTTGTGCGAGGTCAGGAGAAACAAAACTAAGAGTCTTTTTAAGCAGTAGTAAAAGAGACAAAATCAAAGAAGAGTACTGTAGGCAGTTCTAAACTATTGCCTGGGAGACTTTAGTAGTTCATCTGATGTTAAATGAAAGATGACTGTGACAAGAATTACAGTGACATTTTGAGATGCTAGTTCTAGTCAGAAAAAAAGCAGCATCCACCTTTGTTTAGGCAATTACAGTTCAGTGCAACAGATGGATCAGAGATTTGTTGTAAATCACTTTTTGTGATTATCAACAGCACTTAATTTTTAGGGAAACTAATGGATGAGTTTGTGAAGTTACACGTTGGATTTTGCATTTTTCTGGCCTGAAATGTTATCATGCCCTGGTTTAGCTGCCCGCCCAGGTGCTTGTTGGCTGCATACTTATGACACAAAACTAGCCCTTGTTGGATCTTCCCAAAGTAAATATCATTAGTAAGCTAAAGTTAGATAGAAACTTGCTCTGCTGTTTATATGTTAGTTTACTTGTGATTCTTGCACAATATTTACATAATTTTAGAGAAACTACAGAATAATTTTCTTTTGTATTTTTTTAAAGGTATATATAATTGAGATAACGTTTGCTATTCTTTATTTTTCAAAGATTTGAAGTGAAACAAATGATGACATTCTCTTGCGCTGACATTAAAAAACCCTGGCCCTTTTCTATGGGCTCTTTTCTTTCAGTGTCCTAAATACCGTAGAAGTAATAGAGCGTTTAGAGTTGGAGGCAATGACTGCTTTCTTCATTTCAGAAGAGATTTTGAACCCCAAACCTATCCAGAAGCTTTACTGGGAGGTAGAAATTAAATCATATGGAACAATCAGCTAGAACATTGTTTTGCTACTCTGGATATTACATAAAGTACAAACTGCTAAAAAGTACTTAGTAGCTATTTAAATATGCTGCAAGAATATATATCACACCAGTTATTTTACTTTTTAATTTTATTTTATTTTGACAGTGGAACATAGCTGTTCTAGCTTGGAAAACTGCAAGTCTCTCCTGCTTTTATCTCAAATTGTAACAGCACCAATAGAAGATGTTAGCTGCCTACTGGTTTCTAAGGCTCAGAGCCAGGCCTGATGCCAAGTTAAATGACTTAAAAACTTACTATCAAATTCAATCACAAAACACTATTAACAGAAAGGCCTTTTCAGTTGAGAGGCAAGAGTTGTGACTTGATGTTTAAGAAAAAAATGAGATTAAAAAGCCTGATCCTGGTTGCAATTTCTAAGGCATTCCTTTTTTCTATCTCTTCTATCATGAAAATACTTGAGGCAGTAAAACATTCTTTTTTTGTACAATGCTTGAAATTGGTGTTAGGAGAGGGCTGGTGGTATTTAACTTGATTAACAGAAAAAAATGGTAATAAAATTCCTAAAGGAAAAAGGATCCTTGAGAGAGAAGAGTGCTCTGGCGTGGCTCGTTCCCATGATCTGGTTTTGGTATTATTGGTCTACTTGTTCTGGTGCTGCAGTAGAGCTCTGCTCATATGGATAAGTGATGGAGGGGCTTTGGGGCTCCAGCAGAGGAAATGATCTCCCTAAGACTAGATCTGAATGCATCTTTTCACCGCAGTATGTCTGGTGGAGCCACAACTTTCTACATTTTTTCAGCCCTCTTCAAACTGGTAAACTAAAGCTGTTTATATGGTTTTGGGTAACACTATTGCAGCTGTTGGAGGAAACAACTGTTGGAACGATGTTTTCCTTTCATCCAGTGTCCCCCTCCACATGGACTCAAGCTGTCTTGGAACAGAAGGGCTGCTGCTTTGGTGCCACTTCCCTGCTCTGGGGCTTGGGGAACACTTCTTACCCTGTCTGGCTTGCTTCTTTCCTGCCTGTGTGGTCTGGCCACCAGAGTTTGCCAATCTGATATTCTTGTCCGCAGGAACACAAATAGGAATGGCAGGTAACAATGCAGTGGTTATCTGTTACTTGTTTCAAATGCAGCTGCCAGATAAAAAACTGAGAACGCTATTTTGCAAACTACCCATCCAGATAGGCTTTACAGGACTGAGGAGCCATTTTAGAGACCTTGCAAATAAGCATAATTTCATTGCACTTGCATGTTTTAGAGTATGACAGCAATTTTAGGCTTGAAGAACTTGGTGGTAAACACTTTAATTAATCATTCTAACAGTTTTCAACGTTCAAAGTAAATTATTTGTTTTAAAGGTTGAACATGTCATACGCTAATAGCATCTATCCAGCAGCTATGAAATTTCCAAGAGCTCGGGGGAGGCAGGAAAGTCTCAGAAATAAGAAGATAATGACTGGGACAACAAGAATCAGACAAGGTGGGGGAGGGAAGAGGGGAGAGCCTCAATCCTTCAATTTATCACATATTTTTGAGTCATATAACATTACAAAGACATGCACATCATATAAATAGTCTGAAAATGTGTTTTAGTCACTGACTTATGCAATTGCCAGAAGCAAATAGATGGTAAAATAGGCGGTAAAGTAGCGGGCCAAATTCTCACCAATAGTTATACATGATCTGGCAATAGGAACTTCAAAATCTATTTCTTCTCATTTGTTTGTTCTTTTGAGGCATGACACTTGTATGGTAACTGTTGAGTTATGGCCTGACCACTGATTGAGCACCTGGGGAAAGGAACCGGCCAGCCCTGGGAGCACAGGTGAGGGCAATTCAGCTGTGTGACTGCAAGGGGGGGAGCCTGGCTGCACCTCTCTTAGACCTCATTTAAGGGCTGACTGCTATGGGGGAAGGACCTTTTTTTGGAGGTTCCTCCTTGGTGAAGTGTTCTCCTCTGAACTTAGAATCTTCTGATACAGGTGAGCAATCTTCTTCCTTTCCTTTGTAGCACCTTTCTATTGTGCTGATCCTTCTGTCATTGCACAGCTGTTGTAATGACTTTCCAATAGTGTTGATCTGTCCAATTGCTCTGATGCTGAAGCCCAACAGACCAATTTTTCACTCTCTTTCTGTTTTATTCCTGCTAGACGCAGGCAGAAGAAAGAATTAAGTAGATTGTTAAGAAGATAAAAAATTTCCAGGGGTAAAACTTCCCACTATAAATAAGACATGCTTCTCTGCTTTTAATAAAACTTAGAAGTGTTGTATCTTCTCCAAATCAGTAGACTGTTGACTCTGGCCCTTTTAGATGAAGAGGGGAGTGTGTTTTGAGCACTAAATTTTGTGCTTTAAGACAAAACATAATGGATTACTAAGTAAAAAAACAGAAATACATGTGAGGGCCCTTTATTATTGCTGTGTACTCTTTAGCATTCTTGGAATTGGGTGTACGCTGTTATAGAGCCTTTTGCAGGAAGCAGACATTGTGACTGTAATGTTATTGTTTATTAATGGTCAAATACTGGTGTATGTGGAGAAGTCTTTTACCCAGTTTGAATATGAGTGAAGATACGATATAAGAAATTTAGCAGTGTGGATGAACAGGCTGTAAATACCTGACACGTGGGTATGGAAACACTGAGGATACACGGGTTGCCTTTCCCATGAGGGAGGCATCTACTCATCAATCCATTTTTACAGCATTTACACATAATTAGCAAGATTTAAGATTCTATTTTCTGCCAGGCAATGTATACAGAAGTCATGAGGCAGACAACTGAAATCGTGCTTCTTACCCAGTTCAGCCCAAGCACTCAAATTCTGTGAATCATAAAAAGTTTTCTTACAAGAAGCTGTGGTAGCAACTCATAGCAGATGAAGTGCTAGTCTGTTACTATTAATATATGGAAGCGCTTTGTGGCTGCACCTTCTGTGGTTCCCAGCTGTGAGGACTGGACCTACTTGGGTGGTACCGGAGTGCAGCACACAGCGTTGGAGCAGCCAGACAGGAGGTGTGGGTAGCTTTGATTCCAGCTGCTTTACGGGAAATGGTACAAGAGTTTTTTTTGCAGTTTAGCCTTGGAGTTTCCAAAGGGCTAGGGCCATCTCTTGCCTTTGTATGATGACAGCTTTGGCCTATTTTTTCATCGGAATCAATGACTTGTACCTCTCCCGTGCACGAGAGGTAGCAAGGCCTGCGACAGCTGGGGGCAGAGGGAGGGAAGGAAGGGCAGACTGTTGCATCTCCATCATAACAAAGTGAGGGAAGTAGGCCAAAACATCAGTGTGGTTAAGTCTCCAGCCCTGGGGATGCAAACTAAGTTGTTCGATCTCGTTAATGCCAGACAGCAAGTCTGGGAAGAACGTTGCTTGATACCCTAATGTGAAAGTAAATCGATCATTTAAATGAGAGGCCTTTGTCAGTGTGTTGAGAGAGAGTTTTTTAAGAAGACTTTGAAGTGTTCTGTGCAAGTCTTGGCATAAATTTATTCTGTGTAAAAGTATTAAATGATTTTTCTACAGTTTTTCTAAAGTTCTTGTTAAATGTATTCAAGCTTCTTGAAAGAAGGCAGTCTGCATATACGTTGCTTCAGTGAACAGAGCTCCTTATGTGCAGATCAGCTACAAAGCATGCTGTTTCTTCATGCTGCACAGAATCTGAGAATTAAAAATAAAAGCCATTGGCAGATCACGAGATCTGAAATCAGTATGTTCTTTTCCATCACAATTGGGAAGACCCAAAGATAATGAAGTAGTAACTCAATCAGTTGACCTCATTTTTATCTATGATTCATTCTGTTTGGTAATGCTTTTCTACCAAATATAGGCATTTTGTAGTTCTGACTTTTGGAAATGTGAACTGAGTCTATTGTCATTTAAAGGATATGAAACAGTTGAAATATGGCATTGGAATTGGAAGCGCTTTTTCAGAGAACAGTTTCATAATGAAAACAGAGATGACATCTTTGGGAGTGACTTTCAGGCCTCTGGTTGGAGAAGGGAAACCACTGCATAATTTTTAGTAGGCAGCCATTGCATGGAATTGTTAATGAATGAAGAAGCGCAGATGATTTAATTTCTGCTGAGTAAAATGTCTCGAAGATTGAAGGTTAGTGGCAGATTTCTGCCATGGCTTACCAAAGTATTTTAAGTAATAGGGGTATAGTACTTTTTCAGAGATGAGTGGAAGGTGATACAAGAAATGGTTAATTAAAAAAGAAAATAAGCAGCAAACAGATAAAGCATATAAATGTACAGAAAAACAGTAAAAAAAAAGGCAGCTTTAGATTATCTATTATGCTATTTAATAACTGGAAATAAGTTTGTACAGGACTGCCTTCCTGTGTGAGGTGTCCTGGAATTGTTTTTGGGAGGTGTAGACAGAGGTCATGGAAGTCATAAGTGAATAGAACAGAATGGGAAGGAATAGTAGTAGAGCAGTCACCACTTTCAACTGCTGCAAAGTGTGCCCTGAATCTGTCAGCAAGA
The DNA here is from genome assembly GCA_028571105.1 of Tragopan temminckii. NCBI lineage: Eukaryota > Metazoa > Chordata > Aves > Galliformes > Phasianidae > Tragopan > Tragopan temminckii. The sequence goes on from JAOWBP010004015.1 coordinate 7,371,915, forward strand.
TTTCTGTTTTTGTTTTTGCAAAGGAAAAGTATAGCAAAACAGATCAATCCTAACACTTTTTGTCTGGGTCCCCATCATTCACTAGAGGAAATGACAAACTCATGTTAAGAGAGTTTTTTTATGGCTATGCCTTCCCCCTTTCCCCTCAATTCTGTTTTATTCATTAATTGCAATTCCCCGTTTTTGTTCCAAGCATATTAAAAAGGATTAGCACCTTTTCATTCCAATATTCTCTCCTACTTGCCTATAGTTATCGCCACCTTTTTATAATGGTTGATTTTATAACCTTTTGATCTGCTTTGGTACTTCACTAACTGTACTTTTTAACACCACCTTACAAAGAAACTCAGTTTTGTTTTTAGTTTCTGATTGTTTTAACTTAAATGATCTAAACATTCATTGGATTTGATGGCCCATTTCATGAACAGTCTTCAACTGCAGTTAAATCCAAGGAATTTTCAAGATTCATAATTAGGTGTATAAAGGTGTGTACAGAGGAGTGACTGGCTCAAGATTATAAAGAGAAATTTTAAAGGGAGAATACGTTTGAATACAGAATCTCAAGCAAGTAATCCTACATAGTAGTTTTCCCATCTAAAGTAAAGGGGAAAAAAAAATCAATTAAAAGAATCTATGAAGATACGAGGAAAATACAAGAAAAATAAGTGAATGCTTAAAAAAATAAAAAGAGCTGAGTAGCATAATAGGTTTATGTGGTTGATATGATCATGCTGTCAGCATGGTCTTTTACTTGTTTCTTGGCCATATACTGGTGTGGAAGGTCAGTGTCCTTGAGAGAGAAGGTGACTTAAAGATACAATTCATCTGCAACCCTACCGGACGTTTTCCCTTTAAGGTAAAAACCCATTTTACCTTACGTGTTCCAAACGCTGTAATTATCAAAACTTATCTATCAAGTTTTGGCCACAGTGATGCCTAGGGCCCTTCTTTAATTTTTTCTGTGCTATTTCAGCTATTTAAAAAAAAAAAAAACGTTCATGCTGATACTGGAGCTATTACATATCTTCAACGAAACACACAGATGTGGTATTGTACCACCTTTATTTTAACATATTCAAATGGGTTTTACATGGGTTTACACTCTGCTCCCCACAGAGAATTTAGTGAACAGATGTGTTTTTAACAGATTTAACTGTTAAGTATAAATTTTGTGAAGAATATTAGGATAAGAAATTTGTTTTGGAAGATGGGTCATATTTCAATATAATAATGTCATGATTAGATATATAGATTGAATTCTAAACTTGAAGCTTGACATAGCACAACTAAATCCTCACATCATTGTCAGTCATACTATACCTTTATTTTTCCAAGGGAAATACAGTAATCCATGGAAGATAGAGAAACATTTATCTGAAGGGGAACTACACCAGCAACTCTAGGATGTGGGTTATGAAATATAATTATACCCAAAGGGAATAGACACATTCATTGGTACCTTATGCTTTATAAAGCCACAAGAGTTAGCCATCACAGCGTAATAGGCGCATTACCCATCATGTCTATTTTGGAAGAATTGGAATTATTCACAAAGAATATTTGAGCCCCATATGCTTCTAAACTCGAGGGACAAAGCTGTCTTCAGAATATAAGAACCAATTTTTAAAAATGTGGTACTAGTGGAGAAAGAGCAGTTATTCTTCCAAAGTATTCTGAGATGTTCTGTGCACAACCCTTCAAGGGCTGACAGGCACCCTTACAGCCATGCACAATCCCTCTTGCTTTGTTAGACTGGTATTATTTCATGCCAAAGGTGATTAGATGGGCATTTGTTTGGTACAGATTTATATTTGCCTGCCTAGCATTGCAGTTGAGGCACTTTGAATTCCTGCTCAGCCTATTTTATCTCCTCATTTGGTTTCACAACACTGAATGATCTTCTCCAAGAGAAAGAACTGCATGCAGCATCCTCTCTGTGCTAATAGCCTGGTAAAGCTACCCGGTTATTAGCTGGGGACTAAGTCACTGTGACATGTCTTTTACTACTATGTATGCCTTAGATGTGATTTTTACCTTTGCACTTTCTTGTGCTGCTGGTTCTTGACCTTAATGTTCCTCTAGGGCTTTGCTCCTGATATATTTCCTAAAAAGGGCGGTTACAAAATCTCATTTACTGTTTTAAGTGTTTTCCTTAGTTCATGTAGTGAGTTGTAAATCAGGCTGTGACTACAAATGAAGGCAACCTGTTTCATGGATCTATTCTGTGCAAAAATGAAATAAAGGCAAGGATAAATTAAAGGCAAATTATCCTAAGTGAAATAACATCTCAATACTACTTTTTCAGAACGCAAATACTGACTGTAGGAAAAGAACTTTGTGATATCTGTTTAAAAAGAGTTGTATGGGAGGTTTTCGAAAGTGAAAATTAAGTTTGGCAGAAGATCCGTAAGGCTCAGCTACCTGCTAAAGATGTCAGCTCTTAATTCTACATCTGTTGTTGATCACACCGCAGGACTTGATAATCTGTTTATGAGCGTGTCACTGCTGTGGAAGAGGCAACGTTAAATCACCATGTACAGTCAAGCAGGGGACTTGCTCTTGCATGTATTTTTGATGACAAACAGTCCCAGGGAGGCATCACTGGTGCACTACACCAGTACCCTTACAGGAAGGAATCGTGTTTAGTTTTGTTATTCTTTGCTGCCTCAGGCGTAAGCTTCTATGATCTCTCAAGATATTTTAAATGAGGTAGAGTTGTTATCATCTAGACCTTAAACAAAGGAATAGTTTCATCTGTAATCTCAGTTTTGTGTTAGAATTGTCATTTTGCATTTGTTTAGTAACTGAATTAGAAGAGAAGCCCGGTCAAGGAGAGCTGCTGAGTGCTGGCACCCAGTGCTCATGTTAAGTAAGGCTTTAGTGCATTATAAAAATTTACAGTTAAACTTCAAAATAGTATATGATCTGGGCTGCTATTCTCAGGATCCTTCCGTGTGAAGGGAAAAACGTACTGAACTCCTTTCTGAGCATGCATTTGTTTCTTTTCAAACCTCTCAGCCTCTGTCCCACAAGGGGGGTTTGTTCCCAGCAGCAGCACATATTTTGAATCTTGGGAAGGCATGTTGAACGGTCATTAATTTTTACTGTGAAAATGTTTGTGTTGTGGTTGCTTATGGGAAGTGAGAGCTTCACAAAAAAAAAGTAAAGGTAGTTCCTTTTTTGGCTCCAAGCAATGGCAATAGAGCTGGAGTTGCAGATTTGCTAAAATACTGGAAGGATGATGGTCCTGAATTCGCTGCCTCAGGGACAGCATATAAGCACATACAAAAAGTGTGCCTTTGCTAACTACTCATCCCTGGGGAGGCAGTTGGGAAGCAAATCTGTAAAGCCAGAGTGCTACCTGCACATGGTTCAGGGTTGCCTGCAGTTCTGCTCAGAGGAGCTTCCAGGAAGGGGCAGCCACGTCTTTGCGCTGAGGCAGCTCACGTTTCTTTTGGGCTGCTTGTCCATCCACAGCTCCCTGCTGTCCCCTGGGAGATGTCTAGGGTCTGCTGTCCACTGGCCTTAACATCCTTTAGAAGCAATTGCATCCGGAGGTGTGGAACACATTTTTGAGTTCCTGTGGCACTGCAGGAACGCATGTGCTGCACACATCCCACCTGCCAAGGACCCCTGGTGGGCAGGGCTGCAGCCACTGCCGCAGCTCCAAGCTCTGCTGCCTGGGCTGAGCCAGCTGCTTTAGTCTCCAGGCACATGTGTCCAAAGTGAGCAAATGTTTCATAGTAAAATATGACAAGTCTACTTTGTGGTCTTTTAAAAATATTTCTGGCACAGCTAAAGCAAGAAAGATGGGAGACAGGATTTCATATGGGATTACTTGGTGCTAGTACAGCATTTTCTCCTTGCCAAGTTTTTGGTTAAGTTGGAGCGTGCAGTATTATGATGAGGCGAGACACTCTTTAAATAGAAAATAAATGTTATTGCCATCTGCAGAGCAATTTGATGAATCAAATGAGTTAATGAAATCTTTTGTTGGCCTTTTTTGAATAAACAGGTTCATATGGATCTTACAAATCCAACGCTGGATTTTTTTAATGTCTTTACCCTGAGAAATTGTCAGAAAATTAATTGTTGCATGGTTACTATCTTTGGTAGACCTTCCTTTCTGATGCTTTGCTCTAATTTGATATATATCTCAAATACTTGTAATGAGATTTTAAGAATACTGATGTGATCTTACAGAAATCATCAGATGGGAGAAATGCAGACGTACTAGTCTGCTGCCCTGTGTCAACTATGGCAACTGTGCTCTAACTGATCAGCAGATATTGGTCTACTTCAAGAATGCAACCTATGAACATCCATACTGAGTATGCATTAGGCAGCAAAGATACAAATCTAAGACCTAAAGTCTACTGGCATAAATTGTGTTCTCAAGAACAATAGGAACACTGTTCCAAGCGTGGCAGAGTGTCAGAAAGATGAAATGGCCTGGAATATGCCCAGAGCTGTAGAGCTGTACTGTTTGCAATCAGCTGTGGCATGAGACAAGTAGACTGCCCAGGTTTCAGTTATTGCCTGTTAATGGAAGGAGGCTCTGGCTGTGCACTATTAGCACATTGCTGGAGAAAATGCCTTGTTCTAACATGTATAGTACCTGGCACAAAGTTCTGATCTCTTTTTTTGGACATATAACACGAACAAGATAATTATTCCACTGTATTGCTATGAATTTTTTTAATCCTATTTATGTGTGCCAGTCATTCATTTTGAGTAGTCTGAGACATTTCAGGTGTTGGCATTTTTATACCAGCAATCAAATGTAGCAAATATCATACTTTATCACCAGAAATCACATATCTTACTCAAGTTTAACAAGTAACTTAATGAATTAAAACAAGAGCTTATGCTCCCCAGCAGCTATAAACATCTGTTTAAACATGTTAGGGATTATTGGTGCAGTACCTCAACCTTGTTAACTTGAAGTGTGAGCCAGGTCTGCAGTCCAAAGCAAGCATGGGAACTGTGAGGTAGCAAAAAAGGGGTTGGGGGGAGGAGGGGACCGTTTTCTAGCAGAGTGAAGATTAATTGGACATATACAATAACTACACACAAGCTTTTAAACTTTCATTCAGATCTAGTCCAGCCATAAAAACACAGCTGTTCAAGCTAACAAAGCATTATTGGTCTAGACCTGCAAATGGGCGTATGAAGAGTATTAGAAATTAAAACCTGTAGTAAAAGTCTTAGGGCACGTTTAGTTGTCACATCTGTGCTTCCACTGAAAATAGGTCTATGTTAAATGTTGGGCTTTGGTGCTCATTATGAATGCTCTCAAATTATAGGACTGAACAATAATCAGTCTTAGGTCCTCAAACACCAATATAATGTTATGAGACTAAGGGAGCTGAGAGACAGTCAGTGAGGATGATTATCTTATCACGTGGAAAGATACTCAAGTGTTTGTTTTTTCTTTTATCTTACAAGAGAAGATGTGAACACAATACTTGTCTCATCCTGCTTCCTCTCCAGTACACTTCTATAACTTACCCATAACTAAAATGCATTTGCTGAACTGTATTCAAGCAGAATCTCATGGTGGTTATTGCTTCTGAAACTGGTAGGTGTTCCTTCTTTAAAACTTGTTCTACCTAGCCTCAATGGTTTTATTCTTTCTCAGCACTTTTTGTGACTGGGGACCTGCATTCTAAGGACAGCTGCTTTGCAGGTGATGTGCAGATATGTCTTCCAACTTTGTAGCTCTTTCCCTTCAGCCAAACTAAAGCATTAGCCTTTTCTAACATCATCTCATGGTTGTTAGGGTTTTAGTTTGTGTCAGGTGGCTAAAATAAAGCCCTTAGTATTTTCATCATACTGTTCTTCTCTCCATTTTTCAATGACTGTAGAAAAATTAACCTTTGGCCTGTCATTAACCATTACACAGCAATCACTGTCTCAGCATTCTTGTGCTAGCACCTCTGTGATGGACGAGTCTTGCACATCTTTTCATAACGAACTGAAATTTTTGTTCTTTGACAAAACTGGAACTTGCAGTTAAATCCCTTGATGATGACAATATTTGTTAAAATTCTGCCTCGCTTACATCTGTCCAAGAAGCTGCTATAAATGTTTCTCCTTCTCGTGATTCTGATCACGTTGCTCAATTCTTTGAACTTGCCTAATTTCCTGTTTTAACTTTACTTTACTTACAAACTGCTTCCACCACTTTCAAGTTCCAGCACTAACAGCGAGCTTGGTTGGACAATTCTCAGCACTGTAGGATATAATGTAATCATTTCCTGTGACAGAAGCAGCCTGTTAATTATATGTAAATGAATATATGTAGCTTTTTTGGTGTTTATTTTAGTTTGTTATCCGGAGCTGCATTTTAGGAACTCTCATGTTCTGCAGTATGATAGACTTAAAACAGGGTGGGTGGAATAATGAGAGGATTGAATATTAGTGATGCACTCAAAATTGGTAGCTAGTTATGGGAAGAGGTCACTAGTATCATTAAGGTACCAGATAGTGAGAAAATACTAGAATTGAAGAACCTGAAGGAAACAAATATTTTGCGCTTCTTAGTGTGCGTATTGTGATGCTGAAGGAGCAATCAGACACTGGAATACCAGCAATCCGCCACTGGTATCTTGTAAAGTGCCAGGGGATAAGCAGACAAATCACTGCCATAGAAGTATGTTTAAGCCTTTTGTCAAGAAGGAGTTTTTGCTGCTTTTTTTTTAATGATTCAGCATATCCTCTGGTTTGTAGAAAACCTGTTCTATTTTATTCCTGTTATATATTCTTAACTGAAACCATTTTTTCTTATTTGAAAAATAAATCACTTAGGTCCTGGAACAATAAGCAACCTCTGAAATGATGCATTTTATATACAATAGTTGGGAGTACGAGTATTTGAAAGGACCAGCGTTGAGGAGATTTTCGTGGTTAATGTAAATGCCCCTTGTAAAATGAAATTGGTAAATGTAGAACCTCCTCACCCAGAGGTTCTACACTGCAGTTCTACAGCTTAAGCTTTTTATTGAAGCCTTCCTACTGGATAGGATTTTGCAAGAATTTAAGACACTTCATGAAAACTGCATTTACCAACAATGATTTGGTGTAAGTTACATAGAAGTTGTCTAAGAATGTGAACTAATCCTCGTGGTCTACTTTGCAACTTGGTCTGTGCATTCCTCTCTGCATTCCTGAATTGAATGTTTTTGCAGTAAGAGATATTGCCTTTTCCCTTTTGAAATATTAATATTCATATTTGCTGAAAACAATATGAGACTTAATATTGCTAATGGCATTGCTGCAAAGCATCTGTGCTCTGCCTGCAAGAGTGGATCCAACCTGATGTCTTCTAGCTGGAGTCAGTATGATAAACTCATGGCAGCTGAGAGAACACGGTCAGCTTTCTTCAGGAAGACAATTTTCAGCCTTTGTGCTTTCAATTCTCAAATGTGTGTATTTGCTAACAAAAAATGCCACCAAATTCTGGATGTAAACAATGAATTGATAAATAAGAATGGATCACCTGTTAGCAGAGGTTGATTATATTGCTGATATTTAGAGAAAAGACAGTAAGGTTGATCAGCCATAAGAACCTCTCAACAAGCCTGCTTGAAAATGGGTTTCTCTCTTTTTTTTTTAATTGCAACTGTCATATTTACTTCTGAGAAATCAGTTATTTAAAAGAACAGTACAGATTAGGAAGGCAGCTATTCTAAAACAAGTTTGAGAAAATTGAGAGTATGTCTACTCTCTACGTAGTAATAGGATAGGGCCAAAAATTACAGAACAAGTATCTGAATTATATTGAAGCACAAGAAAAGTAGTGAGTTGTCACTTGCTGGATTCAGCTGTGGAATGCTGAGAACCTCCTCTCTGTCTGTACCATGCTTGCACAAACAGATTTGTTTGATTTGTGCCCGTAAATTCAAGATAAAAGATTAATTTGTCTCTCAGAAAAAACAAAGCAAAGAGCAAAAATGTAGTTGAACATGATTCAAAGAAGTTATTAAAGGCAAACAGAAAAATGGCAAAAACAGTGTTTTTTAGTGATGCATTTGACAATTCTGAATCTGACAGATATAGGTTTTTTTTTTTTGAAGCAGTTAATTCGCTTCCTGCTTGGTTTTGGAACTTAATAATCCAAGCACATCTAAAAATTTAATGACAGATTTTTTGTAGTCTCAAATTTAAATTCAGAAAAGCAATGACAACCATTGAAGTGCAGAAGTAATACACCCAAATTCAATACCTGAAATTAGGTAAATGTAAAGCCAAACATGCATATTATACGCTGTATGGTAGAAGTCTTTCTGATCTTTTGATCATAGTGAGGCAAAGTTATAAAGAATAGTTCCTAAGGAAGTAGAATTGACAAAATACAACCAATGATGAATTGTGTCAGGGACAACACAAATATTCAGCACTAGCCACAGATTTTAGCAAATTGTTCAATCCTACCAATCTTGCTAATTACTAAAAAACGGCAGTTCCTGCCTTCTGACAACTCTACCTGCATGTTCAGACACCAGCTAACATATTTGAACAATCATTTTTGTGCCCTTAGGCTCCATCCTTCCTCAAATCTCTCCTTCATTGTGGTATCTACAATACATCTGTCAGTTATTAGTCTGATAGAGTGATATTGTGTACTATCCCGTGGATCAATAATCTGTCTTTTTTTCTTCCAATTACTCATCTCCTTTTCAGTATTTTCTAAATTTACAGCAAGGACCACTTTTGTTTTGTGTAGTTCCTTGCACAGTGGTCCACAACAAGTACTCCCAGTTTCCATAGCAACATAATAGCCATCAAAGAATATTGCAGTCTAAAAAGCATGACTGTGTAAAAAAGCATGGTGTAACAACTTAATGGAGGTTTCCTTGCTTGGAGAGCACTCTTCTGTCTTCTGCTTCTGTTAGCCATCAACCCACTTGCGTGATAATCAAAAATCATTCTTAGATTTTCAATGGGATTGCACAGGTTGGATCTGATTGGGTAAATTAAGCAGGAATTTATAAAACATAAGGAAAGCAAGATTTCCCTGCATGCATCATGGCAGTGAGTCTGAAACAGACAATGTAGTTGTTCAGTGACATGTAGCAGGAGGTTCAAAGGGATACCAAATTACCTAATTCTGGTGCTAAATAAAAGGGGAACAGAGAAACCTGTATGGAACAAGGTATAGCCACTGTGGAGCAGGAAGGAAATGAAAAAAACAGGGGATTCATTTTTGTATCAACAGAAGTGTTTTTTTCCTTTTATCATGCACACCCCAACAAACTGTTTCTTTCTCACTTGGCTGTGGCCTGCTCAGGAAGTCATCTAAGCTGCTTGCACGTGAGCTTCATATCACTGCTTATCTTCATTTTCTACCCATGTTAGCTAATGTAACTAAGAACACTTTGAAATATTGTCAGTTCAGAGCAGAGGCAGCCTAGTAATGTATTGCTATATGCTATGGAACTACAAGGAACGTACTTTATAGAGAAGACTTGAAAGTGAATATTATAAGGCTGATGAGAACAGGGTGAGTGTTTACCCTGCAAACCTGAAAACAAAGAAAATGTGGTTTCACTAATGTAAGACATGGCAACTTCACTCCATGAGATCAATCTGCTTCTATATAATTTTAATGTTTAATTCTGAATACTGTATTTTTGTTTCTATTGTGCTCATAACAGTGTATGGATACATGATGGCCAGTGACAGTACGCTGCCCCAACTGCTACCTAGATGATGTGCAGCTCATAATTTAAAACTATTTGGTGTATGTGAAAATTATTGCAATATTTTGATCATGTTCAAAAATGACTTTAATTTCTATGTAATTGCAGATGTCCAAATAAAAGTTATGTCAAGATCCCTTTCCATGCAGTGTAAATGCAGTTTTTTAAATAATCAAAATCCTAAATAGTTTCCTAACACGGTGTTTCTGTTCTTGAGATCCCTGCATGGTTCACACACTATAGCAAGTCTGGAATGATATCCTATGGGAAAGCCCTCAGCAGTAAAAACCTGTGAACATGCAAAGCTCCTGAAATTTAGTTTGAGCTTTTTTATGTTTGGAACGCAAAATTAGAAGAGGAATCAAAGATGAAATGAAGTGAAATTAAGTCCCGCTCAGATACAGTGAGAAGATAGGACTGTATACTACCCATCTGCATAGATCCTCACAAAGGGGTAATCTGAAACATTAGATATAAGCACACTTTAAATAAACCTTAATGCAAGATTCAATTACCCTGTTTTGTGTATTGCTGTGTACTGTGGTAGAAATCTATAGGCTATTTCATCTGTTGGCTTGGTAAAGAGAAATAACATAAACAAGTGATTTAAAATTTTTTACAAGCCTTGTTGATACTGTTATAATTTGCTTCACATTCCTTAACATTTCTATGTGCTTGGAAAAAAAAAGAAAAATCCTCTTTGATTTAACAATGACATATTAGAAACTGAAGCGTGTGAAACATGCCGATGTTTTGCAAAAATAATTCTCCTGAAGGTTATTCTGTGCTTATGCTGTCGTCAGTGCTGTGAAATTATACTTTCTTCTTTGTCTATGCAAATTCTGTACTGAGGCTTTATTTTTTCTTCTGTGCAGTTTGCACTCATTTTCATATATCTGTCATCAGAGCATTAAAAAATCATAAAAAAGCTCGGCGCTACAGTGTATTTTCAGTTTGCTTTTATTTTTTTCCTTGTTTAATTCAGAATCGATGTTTGGAAACATCAAAGTTTCCAAGAAGAAGGAGGTTCATTTTGGTATTTAGATCTTTTTTTATTTAGCATACCAGAATCTATTTGATGGCTGTCTCCCTGCTTCCAAGCCCCAGAGCTGCACACATCCCCTTGGGTTTGCCGAGAAGGCTGAGGCTCGTTGTCCCACATTGTAACGATCACCAAGTGACAGAGTTATTTAATTAAAAGTAATGTGGACAAACCCTGCTCCTGTCTCTCCTGCCATCCATTTGGATGGCCAACATAGTAACGTGTTTTTGCTGCACACTCAATGTTCTTGTTGGGCAAAAGAACAGAAAGGAGATGTCCCTGTAACTCCTCTGTCGTGTGTGCAGCCTTTTACTGTTAGCAGGTGGAGCACAGAGAGGACCTCTTGCCTGAGAAACATAAGCCAGTGTGCTCCTGGGTATGTTATTAGCAGTCACTTGTAACACCTGGATGAGATGTTTTCAGGATGCTATTCTCTAGCCTCATAAGTCTTTCTAATTTGATGTTATTTGATGTGAAATGTGTGTAAGTAATGTTAATTATGCAATAGGTTTTGAAGAATATGTTTTGATTGTACAGTGGAAATGTCAGTCCCATTAACAATCATTACCTGTCAGAAAGCAGAAGAAGCTTTGAATGAATGTTAATTCTTTTCTTGTATCTGTGCAGATGCATACCAATGTTCCACACACGTTCTGTTGATTTGTACCCCAACCACGAAAACAACCTTTTCTTTCCAACTTTTCTCTACTTGAACTGAGTCCAGGAAAGAGAATGGGGCTCTGATTCCAGTCCTTCCGTGAGTCAGATTGGAGTGAATGTTCTTGAAACAGAGGTTTCAATTTTTAGAAAGCGGTTCATCTGCTGAAGTGCTTCCAAACCTTGCTCCCAATGGTCTCTGGGATTTATTAAGGCAGTGGCAAGGGTTCAGGAGAGGGAGTTTGGAGCCAGCAGTGAGGAAGAAACTCATTCTGATTTGCTTTCTTACATATGCTAAGAAAGATGATTTAATAACTACTTCTCATCATAAACTCTCTTGGTATTTTTTGTCTCAAGTATCATCCTATCAGGTGAGTGGATTTTTGGGAAGCACGATGAAGGCTGTTCCTGCAATGCAGGCCAAACTACTAGTATTGATGGCCATTTTAATTACTGCTAAGATTAATTAACTGTAAAGCTGACGTAGGATGATAGTAGTGGATTTCAATCTGGTTCTGTTAAGGGTCTGTTAAACGGAGGGTGTTTGAGTACTAAAGTTCTTAAGAGCCACTGAATCTGGGATCAGTGACCAAATGGCATCACAGCACACAGTTGCTTTAAAAGCCCTCGCAACGCCTGTATTTTAAATTGTTACTTTATGATGCCATTACTTGAAGTAGTGTCCTACTCATTTTCGATTTCCAGACTTATGTCTTGCGACAAGAACCCATACATATACTTAGGTGTTTCACTTATTTTCACTTCTGGTGCTCCCTTTCATCCAAGCATTTACTCACCTAGTAACACTGATGGCCTCTGATGTGGGTCAATAGATCCTCCTTGAAAGTGGATGACAAGGAATAGCTTGCAATATTCCACCTGAGGCTGTATTAACTTATTAGAAGGCTATTGTTAGCTTCTCTGGATGCACTGTTTCTCATGCACTCAGACTGCCTTACGACTTCCTGTGCTGCATGATTGTGTTGGGTGATTGCCATTCTGTAGCCAAGGGACAAACAGAAGCCCTTTCCCTCCTTGGGTATTAGCAGCCACCAAGGCTCCTCAAGATTTTATTGGTGTTCTTGGTGTTTATCACCTCCCATGCCATACTACTGAGATGTATCCCCTTTTTATTGAGCATTTGCTCAACAGGACTAAAAGTTTTTGTATATTTTTTTTAGGAAGAAAATAAGTGGTAGACTGTAGTTTGTATGGGGGAAATAACCAAAAGATATTTGAGAAAACAAAATTTTATTCTGTCACACTTGCATAAAACACGTTATTAAAGGCTGTGTATGCTGTCCTTTTCACTGATAATCAGGACCGAGTCAGGAAAATCAGATTCTCAATGCCAAGTTGTCTTCCTTTCAATTTATTGTTGTAGGAGAACACGCAAGCTGAAAAGAAGGCCGATTCTTCTGTACTTCAATTGTTTTGAACTACTTGCTTTCCTGAACTGTTGCAAAACGTAGTACTGGGAAAGTGGGTGTCTTTTAGTTCTAGTAAAAAAATCTGACCTGTTTTCCCAGTTTCAGCAGGAATGAGGAATTAAACAGATTTTTATGATGCAGTCTGGTTATAGTTAGAAAGGAATGATAGGGGAGAAAGCAGATATAGAAAATAATAAAGCAGCAGTGATGCTGATGCCAAGTCGTGTTTTCATAAGAAAAAAATGAACAACAGATTTTTATTTTTTCTGAATTGGCAGCTATTTGTCCTCACTTGTGTGAAATACTGACAATAGAGGATATTTTTTTTTCTGGGCAGATTAATGTACCTTGTTTGGTTTCTTTGGAGTTCTATTCTTTGATGTTTGTATAATTAAGGGTTGGTCCATGTATTTAAAGCCATATTTAGTAAGTGAATAGGCTACAATAATTATCTTTGGGGACCAAGGTTTTTTTAGAGTACTTAATTGTCAGCCTTTAGGAAATCAGATGGAATAAGGTGTTAAAGAAGAACAACATGCTTTGTGAACATTATGTCATTAGTGAACAGCAGGGGATAGTCAGCCTACCTGTGTGCATTTCATTCTGCTGCTTGGGTCTAATTGAAATGACTTTTACTAGGAAGAAAAGGCGAGTGAGTGGCAAGAGGGGTAGGAAAGTCACTGTTGGTTTAATGTGAATTGGATTTTCTGGAGTGAAGATTCCATTCATATATATTTTATTAAGGAGAGTGGACAAGGAAGCCTCCAAATCCATTTTCAGCTGTAGTATCATGCCTGATAAAGCAGTCTGTGGAAATACCTGGAATAAAACTATGGATCTACTTTTTCCCTCATAAAGGAAAACCCTCCAGAGATACCTACTTTACACTGATTAAAACAACAAATCCATGTGATGGGAAACTTGAAAGGTGAAAAAAACATAAGGCATTTAGAGCTGGGTCTTGAATATTTTTGTCCAACCATAGGGGTGAAGTTCATATAGCTAAGGATGGTGCATTTTGACTGTTTAATTAGAATGTTTAGTAACACGTGTCCTAAAAATCAGCCTTTGATTTGCAATAAGTTGGTGTGCCCAGGCTCATCTAATAGTAGTGCAAGCGTAGCAGCATTGTGCTACTCTAATCCTGTCATTAATAAATGACATGCAGATTATATGTGTACAGATGTGTGTTACTCTTTAAAAGAGCATCCAGCTTCAATGTTATCATTAAATCCTGCTGTAAGAGATTGCCATAATTGCTTATGACCTGTGTTCCTGTCTGCTGTTTCCATCACGTGGTTGGTTACTTTGTCACTATGCTGCAGGTACTTTAGCGTCCTCTAAAATACACAAAACAGCATTTAGTTTTAAAATGGGACATAGGGTTATTTTCTTATGTGAAGCACTGAAGCTACTATAAGTCCTTGCAGGATTGTCTGCTCTGGGAATTCCAGAAATGGAGTACAGAATACGTAGCAGTCTGTGATCTTAAATCAGCTATATAGGAAGAAATAATGCAAATACACGCTCTAAAATAGCATAGGGCAATAATCTTAAATACTTAGATTTTGAGAATGAAATAGCTCATGGGAATCCTTGAGATAATAAAAAGTACTTTGGAATGCAGTGAGTGTAAGAGTTACAGAGGAATGATTAAAACTCCTCAGGCAGAGCAAACAAAAAATGAAATGATTCCTGCACATGAGCCTTGAGGAGCTGTGAACTGTAGAGCAGATAAGGAGATGCTGTAAGCATTTCAGTGCTTATGATCTGAAGAACAAATTTGTTTAAGATCTAAAAGATTGCTTTACTAAACAATAAAGCACTGACTTGTGCAGGTGATGCTATGTTTCTGCAAGAGTTGAGAATTACAATGGATTTGCATGAACTTAAGATCCAGGGAAAGATTGAAGACCTCTGCTAAATGTCTTGTAAACACTGCTTGTGTCACTGGAACTTTACTTCAAGTAATTGCAGAAGAATAAGTAATTAGACCAGGAAATGTGGTGCCAGGTGAGAATCAAGTCTTTGGGGGAAACACTGGTCTTACAGAAATGAATGAAAGTTCCGTTAACTTTAATGTTAGTTATTTAGTTTTGTTTTCAGTATTGATTGACCTAATAGAACACGTTTATTATATTTATTTTGGCTATGCTAATTACAATTACACAAGATGCTATAAACAAGTATGTAGCAGATACATGCTTACAGGATACATAAATACACACATTGCACACCTATAATGAACCGGATACAGGTACTCTTCTGGAAGGTATATAAATCCTGTGCCCAAATTAAACATGTGAATTGTGCACTGCTATGTAAATCAGGTCCTGAGCGCTAGGGATGGACAAACCCATCAACTGGAACTCTTTTGTAGGCAGAATCAATGTGTTGGTCAATCTTGCTCTCATTAAAATAAATCTAGATTTACAGTAAGTGATTTCGCAGCAGATAGATTTTACGAATTCCACTGTAATTATGAGTGCAGTGCTTTGCACTGTATTTATTCAACAATGTGTGCATGTTCACAAGAAAGGTCAAAGAAAGGTTTATTGCTGAAGCTGTCTGTCACTGCTTTTTAGTTTATCAAAAAGTTATGCCCAGCAAAACTCTGCAGCTTGCCTTTTGATGTTTTGTCTGATGGAAAAACTCTTGTGAACATATCTTGAAAGAGACCGTAAAATAATGCCTTTACATTGGTCTTTTAATTAACTATTACTAAAACCCCACTGCTTTTACAGTTCAGTAACATATTTTTTTGGTGGATGGTGCACTGGGCTGGTTGCCACTATTAGAGCACGTTCTAACAAGCATCCTCCACCCAAAGGGAGCTGCAGGGAGTAAGAGAAATCCTTTCGTTATCATTCAACTAGCTGTATATGCACTGTTAAAGGTTAAAAAAACGGTTATAAAAAGGAGATCTGCAAATTTTAAGGTTGGTTTTGTTATTAAACACAAAATATTACTAATTTTGAGAGGATGTGCATTTTCTGAGAAATCAGAACCTGCTGGATACAGACGATGCTTTTTAATGCTACATCCCTGAAAATAATCCTGTGTTGCCTCAACCAGAATGCCTGAGAAAAGGCAACCCTTGTGCTGGAGCTACTACTGGACGTCATACTGTGGGATTAACTTCCATTTCATAAAGAGGATTTATGATTACTGCAGACATGAGCAGGGCAGCTCCTTGTTGGTCTGGTGTTTCCATGAATGTCCAGCAGTCCTTCACATTCTGCTTTAAAATGACAAGCAACCAAGTAAAAACTGCTCCCAGTTTTTCCTCAGGAAAGACTTTTCAAATGCGTTAAGAACTGGAAGACTCCAAAAAAGAGGGGTGAAATTGATGTCCCAAGACAGGTAGAAATGCATAACTTGGCAATAAGTACTCTGTTAGAGCCCTCCAAGACAGCAGTTAATATCAGATTAATTGCAAATCAATTGTTTGAAATATGTTGTCTCTTCTGGGGTGTTCGATTGCTCCCAGATAATGAGCTTGGGAAGGTATTCATCTCCCCAAGAGAAACAAAAGTTTCTGTAAACTTGACTTTAAGAAGTATTGCTGCAGGCAGAGAAATCTATACAAGCAAATAAAGCCCAGGAGATGGGTTGCCTTCTGGCAGACTATTAGAAAGCATTTTCTTCCAAACATGCAATTCTTCAAAATAACAACTATTATTTTTAACTGGGAATATTTTCTGTTTGAACTAGTGTTTTCAAAAGCCTTGGAATCAGAGTAACTCCTATCTCTAGTCCTGCTTTATGTCAGTGCCATATGACTCAACCTATGGGAACGTAATCAGCCATAGCTTGGGTTTGGTACTGGCTGAGCCTTGTGCAAAGTAGTGCTATCAACCTGGTCACACTCCCTTGGCTCTTAGGGGAAAACAAAATTAAAGATGCAAAGAAAGACCAATAAGTGGTCTCAGAGCTCCCCTCATGGGGCAGAAAACTGCAGCAGGTGTAGGAAGGCCCTGGCAGTGTTGCAGTTGTAGAGATGTGCAGAAAGGGAGTCCTTTGAGGACCAGTCAGCTGTTCTACAATCACTTTGGACCCTGAAGAATCTTTAGGAGCTTTAAAAAAAAAAAAAAAAGTAACCCAAAGAATCATCTTGAAAAAATGCTTTTCAGAGCTTGAAAGGCTTTTTTTGTTGTTACTGTTTGGACAGTGGCTGGAGAACAGATTCCGAGAACTCCCAGCCCAACTTCAGCTCCTAGGGCCCTGGGGCACCGCAGAGCTTCTCTGCTGGCTGCTTGGTACCTTCTGTGGTCCTGCGAGGGGACAGCAAGGCAGTTCTCCAAACACTGTAAGCTTTTTCTACATGATAGCTTGAAAAAAAGATAACTGAATGCAACTTCTCTGTTATGAGAAGCCAATAATAATGATACAGTGCCTACCTCTTAAAAGAAGAGCTCCAGTTATATTACAAGAAAACACTTGTTATGTGGGTGAAACTGCTGACTTCCCCATACAGCTGAGAAAATCCAGACATTAAAAAAGGGAGGAAGCAAGGGGGGTGACTCCACACTTGCTGTCCTTCCAGCTAGCAATCCACTGAGAACTTGCAGTGATCTACCCAAATCTGACCTTTTCATCTTATGAGAAGGAACTTTATATCTAGTTTCTACTGTTTAAAGAAAAACAATGGCAAAAAAAAAAGCCCAAAACTAAGACAACCCATCAAACCTGTTAATAATAAGTAATAATAGTAGGTAATAATTTGAAACACTGTATTCTGAGCACCATCATCTGAGTAAAGAATACATTCCTAATGTCTAACCTGTTGATGCAGCCCAGGTTGTAGCTGGCCTTCTGGGCTGCAAGAGCACACAGCTGGCTCATGTCCAGCTTTTCACCCACCAGGACCCCCCGGTCCCTCTGAACAGGGCTGCTCTCAAGGCCTTCTCCTCCGAGTCTGCACACATACCTGGGATTGCCCCAACCCAAGTGCAGCGGCTTCCAGTTGGCCTTGTTGAACCTCATTAGGTTCTCGTGTGCCTCCTTTTCGAGTCTGTCCTGCTCCCTCTGGATGGCATCCCTTCCTTCTGTGGTGTCAGCTGCACCGCACAGCTTCGTGTCACCTGCAAACTTGCTGAGGGTGCACTTGGTCTCATCACCTGTGTCACTGATAAAGATTTTAAAGAGTAATAGTACCCTGGTTTGACAGGATTTTCTCATTTATTCATTTCAGTGACAAGGTACGGCTGTGAGAATATTATGGTAGAGGAGTAACTTACCATAAAATATAGCAAGTGACAGTTTTACTTGTTTTCTTTAGATGAATCATTGCAAGTGTTTGCTTTATCTGTTAAGTACAGTAATTTAATAAGTCTTACAGTGTGATCTGGATTTCTTGGTAGAGGGAATACAGCAACTTTGGAACTGGATTCTGCACAGCTCCTTTTGTAAATTGATGAGTATTTTGAAAAAGGTTATATGTGGAAACTTCAGCGGTTCCGTAACATTTTGATGTAAGATTCTGAGATGTTGTTTTGGGGGAAGCTTCTATTGGAGGGCTGCAACAATGATGGTGCTCAGCTACAGGGATTAAAGTTCTACACCTCGCAGATCAGATATCCCTATAAAGCAATAGCACGAGATTGTGCTACAAGAATGTGCAATCATCTATAACATCCCAGACGTGACGTGAGTGCTATGTATTTATTTGAGACACTTAGCAAAGATACAACTGATTTTCTGCTGACAGTTGGTATTCTGAAGTATTAAGCTCTCTATTTAGAAGTAGTTATCCCATTATGTCTTGTTATTTCAACCCCCGTTTATGCTTTTCTGCCTTTTCCTTTTTTTAGGACACGTTCTATCAAAAATAAATAATTAAACCACAGATGAACTGTCAAAAGGGAACATTCATATTTTAACGCAACATTAACATTTTGGTAATTAACATGGCAGTTAATGCTTTTAGCAGATGTAACAACATTAGACTTGTAAATTTTAATTAAAGCTAATGGTTCACGATAGCTGTAGGGATCAGGCATCCTCTCTGGATACTGAAAACATGTCTAATGTGATTAGAAATACTAATTGAAGAAAAAAGGACTGCAATAGTGATGACTGTACTTCTTTATCCTACTGAATTATTACAAACCTGCAGCAACTTTTTAAATACATTTGTAAGAGGAAGATTGAAGAGTCAAATGCTCCCCTTGAAGAAATGAAAAGGGGGTCAAGAGAACATTAGATATTTTGTGTGTGTTAGAAGAGGGAAAACTATTAATTGAAAGTCACTTCTCCTTCCTTATTCTCCTGAGACTGTATTCCCAAGAAATACCGTAAAGTTATTTGGTTACGTTTCACACCCCTTTTGGATTTAATTAGGAACTAATATGTTAGTTTTAATTCCCTTGGAGGCTTTGAATTCCAACGGCAGGCACGGAAGCAGGACTGGCACTGGGAACTGTGACTCTGGTGGATGTTTCTCAGCTTCACTGCAAGTTAAAGACATTGGTAGCGAGTCTTTTTCACGGCTTGTTGAAACATGAAACATTTTAATAAGCACAGGGAAAGGATTAGTTTTACTAAGGGTAATTACAAGCTGCTAGCCACCTATAAAATGCACTTACATTTTATTGTAAAATGCCAGCAATATTTATTTCACTTGTTATGTGGATTTTTTCTTCTAAATCTGGCTCAAAAGTCTGCTGAAGTCGGTGGGAAAAATCTCTAGTCCTTATTCTAGGAAAAATTACCATAGAAAATCATGTCCTTTCCACTGGGAGTTCTGGCTAATAAAGATTAAGCGCTGGAACTTAAGTTTGCTTTTTTGACTGACAATAGTTATTTTTGCTATAAATGTGGTTATTCCCCACTAGTGCCTTTAGCTCTGCTTCTGTCAACACCCTTCCAACATCATCATAAATTATTATTCATTTACTTTGCAGCGCAGGCGTAGGCTCCGTTCCACTAGGCAAAGTGCAAAGACATGGTGAGAGACAATTCCTGTTTGGTAGAATTACACTCTAACTAGTTGTGACAAAGGCTGAGAGGAAGGATGCTTGGAGAACTTACGCTGTTTTCTCTCCATTTTATTTCTAGCTGAAATAAGAAACTTGATCAAGTTTGTATGAGAAGACTGAACAAAGCTATTTGAAGAAAGCTTATCAAGTAACACCGCAGTTCAGAACATTTGCAAAGATTTATATTAGTTTCTGGGGAAAGAGCCTGCAAGAGACATGAACATCTTTTTATCTTGCATTGGTACTAAATATGAAAATTAAATGGTGTTTAAGTAATTACGAACTTCAGGCTGTCTTTATCCAAAGGTGTAAATTTTGTTGAATTCCAGTAAGAAAGAAGATCTCAATGTGTATTTTGAATAGCTGTCCAGCTGTATCACCAGGCATGATGCAGTGGTTAGCAGTAAGTCTGAATATTCCCTTTTATAACCCACTCTGCTTTTTAAATAGCAATACCCCTATCGCATGAAATAAAAAAAGCCAAAAAAGAACACCTCTAAACCCAACTCATCGACATCAGTCTGATTTTGCCAGCTTTACAGGTGGACATTTGGGTGGACATTTGGGTGGACATTGTGACCTCCCTGAGGAGAACAGCGAAACTTCCATGAAGTCAGTGGCTTCATGATTTACTTGTATGTTAACCAACCAGGAAAGGCATTATCCTATCAATCATTTTCCACTGGGAAATACCATATGTTTTACAGAGTTTGTTCTGAATTTTACCTGTATGATCATTTTCATAAATATCTTCCATGAACTCCTCAGGGCTTTGACACTGAGGTGTATAATGATGAGGGTGGCTGATGTACGTAAGAATTTAGTCAGGTGGGAGGAGAAACAAAAGTTAAGGCTGAGGTGTCAGTGCATTCTCTGGACGCAATGTCTTAATGTTTAGGCACCAACGAAACTAATGTGATTCAGCACTCGGGTATTTATGTTATTTGGCATAAAATGGTGCAGATCTGGATTTTCATTAATAATTTACTATAACTTCATGGTAATAATGACTCAAGCAGAACACGTTTTGTGAAATCTATGACTTACTGAAGGAAAGGACAAACTTAAGTGATTTTTTTTCTTTTCTGGTTAAAAGAACATTCCTGGATCCAACAGCCAAGGCCCAAGTCTTCCGCTGCGTAAATCAGTGTTGACTTCACCAAAGTCAGAGCAGCTATACTGACTTACACTAAGAATCTGGGCCTTGGTGACACCAAGTGTATAGTTTATAGTTTTTATTGGTGAGTGCATGTTTATAGACTTTAGGACAGTTTCTAATCCTGTGTCATATCGTAAACACTACTGCCTCATACAAACAGGCATAACAATTATTTGAAAGCTGTAAGGCTTAACAACTTCTGTAAGAGTTCCTTTTATATGAATAACACAAGTTTCTGGTTTTCAGTGAAAGAGCTTCACGCGTGCAGGGACACTGCTGGACATGAGTTAGGCAATTTGTGCTGCTGCAAGAAGTACTAGCAGCCAGGCTCTGGCATTCAGAGCAGGGTAATCAATTAATTTCCAAGGTAAAAACTTAAACGTACCTAAAGGGAATGCGATGCTGTCATTGATGAGAAGTTCATTGCCACAGAATTCCTGAGGCCAACAATCCTGTGAGATTCAAAACACAAGGAGAAAAAAAAAACAATAAACAACAGTAACTTGTTGCATTAGAGTATACGATAGTTATTTCTAAACAGGAACAGATATTCCAAGTAAGAGTTATTTAGGCTCCCTGTCAGGCCTTCCTATGCTGGCCAGGACTTGCTTAAAAAAAGTCCTCTTTTGTGCTTCGTTGTTTGAATCTCATATATCAATGTTTTATTTTTGTGATATTTCACAAAAATATTTTGTGATTTTTTTTCAACTGGATGGATGTATTTTAGATGCTGTTTTGGGTAGTTCTCAATCTGAAAGCAGAATAAGGTTCAGTTCACTGCTACTTTTAGTGCGCGTACTCTCTGTATGGCAAAAGTTTTCTGCGTGTGACAATTACGGAGAAATCAGAAACAGCACATTGCATTAATAATGTTTTGGGATTCTAAACGAAAGAAGGACTAAAATCTTTCAAATTACTGCATTTAAAATTTAGAACAATAATTTGGCATGTGTGCGTAAAGCAGGAGAATTTTGGTATTCTGTTTGCTCACAACACTGTATTTCCTTACTCATAATGAAATTTCACCACAGCTTTAGGTTCCTTAAGCTCAGTATTTCCCACACTTGTTTATACAGCTCTGCACAGCAGAACTGCTAAGTGTTCAGAGCTCTCTGATGGCCCTTAAATCTGAGTTATCAGCCTCCACGTTTTAGATTTATAATTGCATGTTCCATCTCCCTATTTTTTAAAAACTGTAATGGGTATACGAAAAGGAATAACTCAATTTGCATTAGAATGGAGCTCATCTCTTCAAAATGATGAGCAGAATCATCTTTGGGAAAAAAAAAGTTAAAAGCAATTAAATCCTTCTCAGCATTTATTGTCCGAATGCTAAAAGGATTTGGAGCAGAAAGCATTAAGTGATTGTGTCCATACTTCTCTGAAGTACCTGCATTTCTACATTACCTCCTGTACAATTTTTTATCACTGGCAAACTTGGTCATCTTGTATTTTCTCACCCTTTCCACATTTCTCACCTTTCCAAAAGCTCTGGCATGTCTGTGTGGTGTGACAGGCTCCCCAGCAGGAATGTCTCATGAGACCTACTGAAACCACCAAGTTTTTTTTCTGGCCTTATCTTGGTTAAAACTGTCTTTAAATCACAGTCAAACTTGGCCTCACAACATCTACCACAGCAGGTTTCCTGCTTCTGATGTTTTTGGAAGAGGTTTCACAATTACTTTTTATACCATTACCAACATTTTCCTTGAAATGCTTTTGGCTTGCCTTTTACAGTTTTATGTTTAGATTGCCAGAGCTTTTGCTACTTTCTGTTTCCCTCATCTGAAAACAATATTTTAAGAGTGCTTTTTTGCTACTATCCATTACTCTCCTGCAGAGCTCCACTGGTCTTCAGGCGTTCCTTCCAGAAGCTTCGACAGGTGATAGACACTTGCTCAGCAGTCCTAATGCAGGTCACTTTCCCCCTTGGCTCTTACTTTTAATTTGCTTCTGACAAGCTTCCTTGATGTCTTGTTGCCATCTTTTCAAAGTTCACTGTTCCTACGGTAGATTTATTTGTCCCTTTCATTTCTACAAAGGTGTTGAATTTGAATGTATTGTGATCAAAATTCTAGAATGGTTCTTCGATTACAGAAGGTCTGAAGGAGGCCTGGTGCCCTGTTTCATTCAAATCAAGAGGTCTCTGAGCTTCTCTAATGAACTGAGTTTAAAATTGGCATAATATCCTATTGCAATATTTATCAAGCCCAGAAAGGACTGAAATCTCTTCATTCTGGCCATCACACCTTTCTAATTTCCCCGCCACAAAAAGGGTAGATACATGAGTTTTTTTTTACTGTTAGTAACAAAGAACTAGGAGAGAGGGAAACTTTAAGCCTGAAAATTCAGGCTTCAAGGTTTTATAGTGAACAGTTGCTCCTTTTGATTAATTTCCTCCGGTTTATTGATTTGAAGAACCCGAAGAATTGTTAACCATTGAGCTGTTATGTTACCTCTTACATCTGTGACCCCAATGACATCTATTCCCAAGCTTCTCTGCCCTAGTGAGCTCTTTTGCCTGAAATTGTTAAAAGTTTTGAAATCTGTATTTTTCTTGAGTCTTAAGTTTATGCTGTTAATGAACATCTCAGGAAGCCAGATGCATGGAGTCCAAGATAATAGGAGTAGCAGGAAGCACATTAGGAATCACCTGGGGAGTAGGTCTAAATGTCTGAGTCCTTGCTTGACTTAAATGTCATTGCCTAAAAGTCTCTAACTGCTTTCGAGTCTGGTAACCAAATCCTGGCAAAGACCACTCGTTTCTGGTTCAATGATAATAACACACAACACTGCCATTGCAAATAATACCTTTTATCATCATGTGGTATTTTAGATACCCTGAATGGTAGCCATATTTATAGGTTTTATATATATCAATAAACTTCAGTGTCCAGAAAAAGACTCATGGAGCTTTCTTAAGTTGATTAACTAATTGACAATACTGAGGCTGGTAAAGTTCAGCATCAGTGACAGTGACATCTGCCAGTAGAGCTTAGGAAGCATCTGTAAATGAGAATCTGCAGTTACCAACTGTTCAACGTTGTTACATATTTCTTTACTGAATTTAACAGTAAATTATGAATGTCTGTGCATTGCTACAATATCATTACTTGCAGACTGTTAAGGAAGATCAAAATGAACTCCCAAATTAAAATTAGCGAGGGGCAGCTATAACTCTCCCATATATATTGTTGAACTCACATCTAGCATGATACCTTGGGAAAACATGGTTATTTATGACCCTTCTGTAATTCACAGGATCTTTCTCTGCCATCTCTACAATTCCCCCTTACCTAGTGATCTTTTTCTCAGTGTGCAAAACCAGTACACTTAACTTGCAATTTTAACCTAAAGGTATTTAAAAAAAAATAGGTGGAACAAGATGGTACTAACAGTCAACAAAATAACAGTCCTATGGGAGCCCTTTATCACCACAAACATTACCTAAGGCCTACTACAGGCCTACTACGAACTCGTCAACTAGCTCCAGTATGGGGAGTTGTACGCTAAACTCCCTCCTTCTGCCCCTGGTCTGCTTGATTCCAGGTGTGGAGCATTTGCCACACCTCCAGCAGCTGGTAAGGCTTAGCCTAAGAGCTGTGTTCTTCCTTTCAGATCCCTAACTCCAGCATGTCTTCATCTGTTTTCTCTAAGCCTTTGCTAGCTGGTTAGTCAGTGTCCCCTGCAGCCTCCAAGAGAATCACTTACTAGAGATAAGCCTGCTCCTTAACAACCCCTTAGGCTAGTCAATCTTCCAGAGCCTTTTCTGCCTTTCTGATTCTGTATGATGTGAAGGCTCCATTACCAGGAATGTTAGATGGGTTTATTAAAGTGAAAATGTGCACTGAAAAGCAAAGGAAAACAACCCTTTATAAGTAAACCTTTGTACAGCACAGGCCTGAAGACTGATAGCATGTGGCAGGTTTGTCACCCTGCAAATTTTAAATTTGTATTTTATTTAAAATTAGTGTAATATTTTATTAAAGCCATTTTTTTTTTTTTTTTTGGTAAAGCTCTTTTTGATGGCCGTGATGATGGTTGGTTAACTGAAGCAGTGTATTCAGCTTTAGGTCTTTGGGTTCTCAAAGCATCAAAGAAAATGGAAGCATTTTTTAACCAAATGAGGCTGGAATACAGAAAGAGAAGAGGCTGCAGCAGTTAGTAGTATTGCGCTAAAACAGTGGTTGGGCTCAGGCAGCTGAGCAGTGTAGAAATGCAGTAACTGTAGCTACAGTGACATAACAAATGGAGAAAATCGAGGCATAAAAATGTAACTAACTGCAGCGGGTATAAAAATAACATCTTGCTCAAACAAAACAAAAAACCCATTTGGCTAAAAATATCAGATGACATACTGCTACGATAAAGAGGAAATGTGCAGAACTGTTAATAAATGTACTAACATCAGAGAAATGATAGCAATGACAAATGTATTTTTGAACTGTGAGAGCTTCTGCCACCACACACCCCACAGACGTCTCAGGGCTGAGGTCTACTCACAAGCAGGCTGTACTTTTGCACAGAGGTGAATGGACTTCTAGACACACAGGTCTGTACTTTATTTATTCTACAAGAGTTTGATAAAGTACAACTTAAACTGTTACAGGAAACAAAAATAGTTGTCCTTTACATACGGTTTCTTCACCTCAGGAAGAAGCTATCTGATCACAGTGCCGTGTAACCTGGACAAGCCGCGTGGTGATTTCTGCTCTTTTCGTTGCGTGCCAAAGCGGCCTGGGCCGAAGCTTCAGGCGAGTGCCGCCGGCTGACTGCGGAACCGGCGCCCTGCTCAGAGGCCTGCGCGCGTACTGCCGCCGTTCTGCTGCGCGGCTTCGCCGGGCGAGCGCCGCGCCTTCAACGCCGCTGCCCACCCGGGTCCGAGCGCTCCGTGCCTCGGAACCTTCGCGAGCCCGCGCCCGCTGAGCCGGGCCGAGCCGCAGCGCACGAGTGCCTGACGGAAACCGCCGCCCGAGCAACGCAGCCCGCGCCGCCGGGCG
>JAOWBP010004015.1:7407061-7439327 GCA_028571105.1 Tragopan temminckii
CCCCGCGTTCCCTCGCTGCCGCGGCCTTTGCGCCCCGCGGACAGCAGGCGCCCGCGGCCCGGCGGACGGCAGCGCCCCGAGGGGAACCCGGGGTCGCGCTCCGCTCCCGCCCGGCTGCCTTCCCTTCCTTTCCCGTCCCTTTGAATTCGCTCCACTCGCCGGAAAAATTAATTTCGTCGTGCTAAAGGTCATAAATTTTAATTTAACCCGCGGTAATTTGCTTGGCCTTGCTTTTTTACCGAGTTCTAAACTCTCTCCAAAACTGCTGAAGAAGTAATGCAGTGGGAAGAAGTGTTGGAGAGAACGCGCAGTCCTGTAAACGCACATGAAAAGCTTTATACCCCCGAGCGCTCCCAGTAAGTTTGGAAAGGGAGAAAAAAATAACATTCTCCTTGAGCGCGTTCCAAGCCGCGTTCGCCTGCGGTGCTCTGAGAGCCAAACTCCCACCACCGCCGCTCCCCCAGCAGCACAGCGCCCGCAGCCCGGCCACAGGCACAGTGCTGCTCACTGCGCTGCTCCCCAAAAAGCAATCCCTGCGTCAACAGTTAAAAAAAGAAAAAAATAGGGAAAATTCAGGCCAATTCTGTATTAAACATATAAAACAGCATTACTGCATCACTGAGGCTGAAAAAAGAAATAATCAAATAACCAAAAGCCAGGAAATTACATGTACTGGATTTTCCAAAGCAATATTGTCTTGGCTTCGTTACACTTCCTACACACCTCACAGGATATAGATTAAATAATAAGAAAACGTAGAGAACGTACAGTGAAACCAACTGGAAGTTCCAGCAGAAATCTCAACATGGGGATTTCCTTGATTTTCAAGCACTTACTTTCCCAGCCTCCATTTCACATTAATTCTTGGCTGCCTTTGACAGCCAGCATTTGCAGCAACTGCTAAAGTACATGAAGGGGCTGGGGCTTTGCATCCTTAACAAATCATCATGCATTTCATATAGCATTTTGTTTCCAGAAAAATCATCACCCCAGCACTGTACAGGAGAGGGCCTTGCAGCAAGCAGCTTTGGCACATGGCTGTAAAATTCACCTTCTCTGCTAGGATCAATCGGGACTTGCAGGCAAGGAGATGGGAGGCCGGGAGCCCCAGGCTGGGTCTCACGTGCAGAAGCACAGGATGGCCACATCCTGCCCAGAGGGAAGTGGGGATGGAGAGGACTCAAATCCTGTCGCACGTGCCTCTTGCCTCCCTCCCACCCTCCATCTCGGTCCCCACGTGTCCTTCAAAGCACATAGAATTCAGAACTTACTGCTGCCCAACAATTTAGCTCAATTGAATTTGGGTCTGGTGATTACCGAAGCAGTGAGACATTTTATTCACAGAGTATCTCAGTTTTGAAGTGTTCCGGCAACAGACTTTTCCAGGATTTCAGGATTTTGGATAACATTAAATATTTTTTTAAGGCTGTTGTGAGTTTTTCTCTCTCCTCCTAAGCTGCTGCTGCTTCCAACAGGAGAGGCTGAAGGCCTGCCGGGCAGCTGTGGTGAGGCCCTGCCAGATACAGGATGGGTGTCTGTCTGGGCAGATATGATGGTCAGATCTCTCAGAATATATATTACTTTAATTGGGAAGAAAATAGGTAGGGTTTCTTTCCCAGAGTAAATAGGCTCCTTGACACTGCGAGGAAAATGACTGCACCTTCAGAAGGCACCATGCTGCCTCACGCCCTGCCTGCCTGCAGGAGCAGTGAGAGTAGGCAAAGTTCACCTGCCAAAGAGAGGGCATATAAAGACAAACCACTGCGGAGACAAGTCTCACATCTCTCTGAGCTGCTGTTTCAGACTCCCTGAAAGCTGAAGGAGACATCTATGCCCAGGTTACACTTGGGTCATGTTTTCAAGACTTCCTTACAGGCACAGCAGATAGAGAGTTAGTTTATTACAATTATTTAATGAAAGGCCATGTTTTAGGAGAAGTGCTGCTGTTCAAAACCACCTCTTCCTGCTTTGTTTGAACCCTGGGAAGGGGTTGAGGCAGAAGAAGAAACCGAAAGAAAATTCTAATAGCTATGCAGAGAATGTATGACTGCAGTGTGCTCTGAAGTTCTGAACACCCTATTTACCTTTCTTTACTTTTTTTTTTTCCCCTTTCCAAATTAGAACACAAAACCAGTGATGTTTGGGCTTTTCAGGGTTAGCATTCTATCAGGTAACCCAGAAGATACAAAGCATTTCTCTTTATACTTAATATAATTCTAAAATGGCTGAGCTCTGCCTAAGTTCTCCTTAAAAGGTCAGCATAGGGACTGCTGTAGGAGGATTTGCAGAGGGTGGGGGAGGATGAGCATTGATTTTATAGATATGAGCAACTGAGTACTATGTGATTTAAAGATACAGATTCCTACTCTACCTTAACTGTAGTTACGTAGTAGTGAATACTAATTATTCATCTTCATAGTGCTGTAATGAAGAGGAGTAGCCATGAAGGTCATAGATATATAACCACGTATAACCACAATTCAGTTCTTCTATGCCCTCAGTAAAAGAAATGTTGATGTAAATCAATTTGGACCAACAAGACTCAATTTTCTCCCAAACTAATTAATGCATCTCAATAAGAAAGAGCTTGCCTGAGAAACAGACAAAAACCTGATTCATCTGCATGAGATAAGGAGAGGATGGAAATGAGTCAGGGCAGCTCCCGCTCAAGGATCAACATACCCAAACTTATAATAAGTATTTTAGTTTATGACCAAATTCAATATGGAAACAACTGGAGATATTGTTGAAAAGCACCGAACAAAATTCAAAAACAAGCATCCACATCCTCTCTAATATGGAGCACTCTGCCATTCTCTGCCAAATCAAAACCACATGCCTTTGGGTCTATAAAAGTTGTGCAGAGTGCAGTTTGGATCTCAAAAAGGGATATGAGAAACAGACAAGGAACGGCCACACATTGTGCCATTTGGGAATGGAGCAAGTGGGAAGAGCTACGTGAGAACCCCACCACTTTTTTAAAGCTGAAACCATTACATACACACAGTTGGTGATTTTATCTTGGCAGGGTAAAGAGGACAGAGAGAAGGGAAGAGATCACAGCCTGAGGAAACAACAAGCTCTCTGTTAGGCATTTAGCGGGGGTGAATTTGAATCCTCTCAACATGAAAAGCAAGCAAGTGTGCTTCATGGGAGGAGCTTGTAGAGAATGCAGGGAACAGGATTTTCCCTACAAACTTTGGCGGTCCTGTGAAATGGCAGGGAGGGGGGTAAGGATCACTGCCTGAATCCAGCTCTGTACAGGTCAGATTCCCCACCCCTAATGGCTTCGTGAAAATTTTATTATTTTTTTTCCCTCCATCATGTTCTGAGTTAAAAGTGATCTCTCATTATCTCTTATCACCTCCCGAAGCCAGAACACATGTTTCATGACTCAAGGGATCTGAAGTATTACAGAAGTCTTCCTTGGTCAGGTACACTTCATTCAACAGTAAAACATACTACTGAGAAAAAAAAAAAAAAAGCCTTCCTCTTAAATGCTACTGAAACCAATAAAGGGATTTCCTGCACAACACTGTTAGCAGAGCTTGTGAAAAAAAAAAAAAGATGTCCCCCCTGAGAACATCAGCAAGTTTGTCAAAAGTGGCAAAATATAAAAGATAACATTTCCCATTGTATGGTTATACCAAAACATTTCCTGGAACATATTTGTATGATGAACAACATACATCTTGCATCAAGAATTACTTCTTCATTTGCTACAGAGCCTGCCTATGCACAGATCTCTTTCAGTCTTCACGCCATCACAAGGATTAACCTATTTTAATACTATCTCAGCTGCTACCAGTACATTTCCTAATGATGTCATCATCTGATCAGACCTCACACACTTGGGAAGCATCTCTTAGAGGAGAGTACTAAAATCACAGAGAGATTGCTTTTCATTTAATGGGATCAGATGTTACTTTCTCACCCCTTTGTCTGAATCTTGTTGCATACCTGTCCCAAACTGTAAACGCAAAGACAATGTGATATCCTCATACAAAATCTTCTAAACCTGCAAATTCATAAACTGATTAAAATTCTTAGCCATAATGCTAGCTGGAGACAATAGTTAAGAGAAAATATTTTACTTAAGACAAATTAAAAAAAATCTACATCAAGTCATTTCATAATACAGTTTCTTAATTTAAAGGCAGGGATGCCAAAACCTGGTATCTGACAGCAACCCCCAGCAATGCTATGTGCAAAGCTTATCTGCTCAAACATGCTGCCCAGGTAAACAGAGTCATTAATTAATCAGCGAGCACCCAGGGAGAGATCACTACTTAGATAGGAATAATGACTCCCTGCTTTGTAATCAATATGCCCTAACACAGAGCCCAAGAAAGCAAGTCTTCTTAATCAGGCCAACTGATCTAGCTGTCAAACTCACCATATTACATTAGTAGGCCAGTTTAAAATGAGCGCTTTCACCATGACTAGTTACAGAGAAAATAATTGCTTAGAAGCAGTTTGACCTCCGTGCGTTTTCTGTGTGTCAATATCATTTATGATTCTGAAATCAGAAGCTTGTACTTAAATTGTAGTTAACAAAACTTTACATTGTAAATTTAAGAAAGAGGCCGAGGAAATTTATATCAATGTACACTTAGACCTGAGTTTGAAGAACTAAGATGCTCAAAAGGTTAAATGCTTACAATACAGCTGTATTAAGTCAATGTTTGTTTGCAGATAGTACTTCTAAATCCTCAGTCTGATCTTTATTACCTTTTGTTATTAGCCTATTGTCTACAGATGATGTCATGTGCATGTCTAGTAAAACATGAATGTTTTAGTGGAGCAGAGGGGTCAGACAGTACTTTGCAACAAGCATATATGCTGTAGAAGAAAAATCACTTGTTCATGCTGATAAGAAACTTTCACTTGCAAATGACCAGAACATGTTCTTGCTGAATTAATTCAATTCTTGTCTTTAGACAAGAATACTTTCCTCACATTTCTTGTACGTATATTTTAAATGCTGTGGGTTGTTCACTACCTGATTAATCTGGCACTCATTAAAACTACCATGGAGAAAGGTATTTTTAGCCATATTTGAAAATTGTTTTTATAAAATTACATTCAAGAAAGGCACTCTCCTCCTTGGAGAAGGAAGATCTGGCTAGCGATCATCTAGGCAAACTCAATACACGCAAATCTATAGGCCCTGGTGGGATACACTCACAAATGATGAGGGAGTTAGCAGAAGTGATTGCTGAACCACTCTCTATCTTCTTTGAAAGGTCACGGAGTAGGAGAGGAACCTGACGAAAGCTAGAGTTACTCTAGTCTTCAAAAAGGGCAAGAAGGAGGAGCCAGAAAACTACAGGCCAGTCAGCCTCGACTCCTTCACTGGGAGGGTGATGAAAAAGCTTTTTCTGGAGGTCATCTCTATGCAAGTGGAAGAGAAGATGGTTATCAGGAGTAGCGAACATGAATTCACCTAGAAGCAGCCATGCTTGATCAGTGTGGTAGTCTTCTACAAATTCATGCCCAGGATAGATAGGTAGATGAGTGAAGAGTGACAACTGTTGTGTACTTTGATTTGGCAAGGCTTTTAACAGTGTCTCCCACACCCTCCTTGTAAGCAAGCTTATGAAGTGTGGAATAGATGAGTAAATGGTAAGGTGGATCGAGAACTGTCTGACCAGCACAGCTCAGTGAGTTGTGATCAGTGAGGCAGAGTCTAGTTGGAGGACTGTAACTAGCAGCATTCCCCAGGGGCCAGCACTGGACCATGTCTTGCTCAACATCTTCATCACTGACCTAGGTGAAAGGATAGAACACACCTCAGCAATTTCTGCAATGATATGAACCTGAAAAGAGTAGCTGACACACTAGAAGTGTGTACTGCCATTCAACAAGAACTAGAAAGGCTGGAGAGTTAGGTTAGAGGAATCTGATGAGGTTCCACGAGAGCTAGAGTAAAGTCCTACACCAAGGGAGGAACAATCGCACACATAAATGCTGGGGGCAATCAGCATAAACTGGAACATGGGAAGTTCCTCATGAACATGAGGAAAGCTTCTTTACAGTTAGGGTGATGGGGCACTCGAACAAGCTGCCCAGAGAGGCAGTGGAGTCTCCTTCTAAAGAGATATTGAAAACCTGTCTGGGTCCTCTCCTGTGCAATCTGCTGTAGGGTACCTGCTGTAGCAAGGAGTTGGACTCAGTCTCCACAGATTTCTCCCAACACCCACAATTCTGTGATTTGGAGAAACTTATTTCTCTTAGAAGCCATAAAAAAAAATTTCTTCTGCTTCAATTTTATTGTGGCTTCTTGCAGTAAGGCCAAACGTACATAAGATTAGGAACTGAGCTTCATTAAAATGAGCATGTCTAAGAAATGTGCAAGGTACTTTAGAAACAGTTGTACCTACAAAAAACATGAAGTAAATCAGATAATCCCAAATATTAAAAGAACAGTTTCCAGCTGCTTGTTTATCATGGATTAAGGCCTTCTGCATGCAGTAGCATCATTATGAAAACCAATATATTGACATCTGTTTTGTATGAAAGTTTGTTACACCATAAAAGCCCATCTTCCAGATCTACAGGCAACACTTGACTTAAAAATAGCCAACAGTTGTGGCAAACTGTTACATTTGCTCACATACAAAAAAAAATTCAAAGCACTCTAAGGCTTTCCCATTAGAATGTCCTGCAGCTTCTCCAGCCTACATGCTAGTGTTGTAGCAGATAGAACATAGAGCCCATGGCGCCTGTGTCTTAGATGACATTTGTGCTTTGCTTTGGGTGTTCTACCCATAATTAATTGCATCACATAAATTAGCAACAAGGTTTATTCTTAGGAAAAGCAACCTTTCCTCTAGTAACATAAACATAGATACTGTTTCCATGAAGACAAAATCATGACATTGTGTAATCTGTGTATTGTAATGTAAATGTATAGTGAAGTTTCTGAGGAAGATTTCCTGCACTTCTGTTGCCTTATCTCTTAGTCATGCAGTTGCATCACAAATAAGTCACTGGCATATCACATACGCCTTTTGCGGCTTTCTATATACACATTAGGGCAACCAACCCAGTTATCTTTGTGCTAAATAACTACAAACAGTTCAGACAGATGGTTTTAGATCCCTATATACTTATCTCTATATATTTATTTGCCATCACCGAGATGGATCAGATACCAAATTCTAAGCACAGCAGATGTGAGCATAATCTCCAGTAGTTAATTAATACAGTAAACTGCCACGATTATCTGGATACTTACTGATGATTGAGGTTAATAGCTGGCTATAATAAGATGGTCAGAAGGGCATGACAGCTCAAGAAAAGCAGAGCCAGTGGACTTCCTTGGGCAGATGATAGTACTGGAACAAGTCCAGCTGCTTATTCTAACCTCTGGAGCTGTGGGTCCAATTTAAGAGCAGAAGAGCAGTAAGATTCTACACTGCTTGGCATTAGAGAAGACGTGCTTGAAGGAATTCAGAAAGATAGCAGCAGATACCTCAGTGCAGCCAGCCTGCTCGCCACCTTGTAGGGCTTCAAGCCCTCACTGTTGGGAATATAGGCCGCTCAGCAGTTCTCAAGTGTCATTGTAAGGCTCACACAAAAGTCAGGCCATTTTGTTCTTAGGGGCCCAGACAAGCATAGAAATTAAATCATACTGTTCTTACTTACTCCGCACAAAATTCTCCATCTGTTGCTTTTCTCGATCATTCAATTACAATGTCATTTTCTTCATATTCTACTATATTATTAACAGATGCTGGAGCAGAGTGCGTATGTGTTCTGGGACAGTTAGAAGTATTACTGAGTGAAAACCTCTAGTAATGCTTATGCTCTCATATCACATCAACACATCTCCCTGCCATGCGAGATGCCACAGGTGCAAAGGGACCTCCAGAGGTCACCCCATCCAAAAGTAGGTTTGGGTGGAGCAGCTGCTCAGAACCTCATCTTTTTGGAAGTGTCCCCAGAGGCAAGGATACTGCAGCTCTGCCAGGCTACACACTGAATACTTGATCACCTTCACATGAAAAAAAAAGGTCCCTGTGTCACATTGACATTTCCCATGTTTCAACTTACATTCATGACTTCTGTGCCCTGCTCAGGAAGGTCTGGCTCCGTAAGACCTGCACCCTCTCTTGGTAGCTGCAAATGGCAGTGAGGTTCCCCCCACAGCTTCCTCTCCTGTAGGAAGACAGACAGCTCCTGGAACACTGCACATGCATCACACTCTCAGCCCCACCCTGCTCTGCTGACCAGTTCAGAGGTGGATGCTGGTCACTGCTTCCAGGCCTGATCCAGACCCCAACACAGACTTGAGGTGGCAGCGAGCAGCAGGGCATCATCTCCCATCTGGCCTTCCCCAGCACAGCCCACTTTCCCATTCCTGAAGTCACACAAGTGCAGGGTTTGGTGTTTGCATCCCAAGTGAAGCTGGGGTACAGGCTGCATGTTCACAACTCACATAGCCCCACAAACACTTCAGGAGAAAGAGAAGACAGAACTCATTGCGCACACTGCAGCATCACCCAGCAGTACACAGCAGGAAATGCAGCTCAAACTGTTGTGCAGCTGCAGTCGACATGTCAGTGGGGACTGACACAGTGAGACCAAGCCTTCAAGGCAAGATGTTGAGATGTCAAGCAAGAAAGCAGCACACTTCTACATCCTGCATGAGTTTCTAGCTCTGAAGAATTAGGGTCACAGCATCCTTCTCATCACTACCATCCTTGAAGCAGTTTAATCTCTAAATGAACTACCCAAAACCAGCTTTAGCAATGCATGACAAGTCATGGGCTACATTGAAGGATCACCTTAAAATGCTTATTTACTAGAATCAATTTTTTGTTCTATTGCAATATCCTAAAAAGCCCAAGAAACACCCAAGAATCTTGTCCATACTAACACTACACTGTATCAAGTGGTCCAACCGCATGTTCATACTGCTCTACAAATGCCTGAGCTGCTTTGATGCCAGCTGTTAAACACAGTTTTGTGTCCAGGCTTTACCTTACTTCTAAGGCAAAGAATTATTTATGAGATTTCAAAAAGCATTGTGAAAGCTGTCATCATTCAGAGCCTCACAGTTT
The DNA here is from genome assembly GCA_028571105.1 of Tragopan temminckii. Lineage (NCBI taxonomy): Eukaryota > Metazoa > Chordata > Aves > Galliformes > Phasianidae > Tragopan > Tragopan temminckii. Next base: position 7,416,130 of record JAOWBP010004015.1, read on the forward strand.
GCTCATCTCATCTGGCATTGATTATTAACATTCAGTTTGTATAAGTTCATCAGGGCTGGGCCTGCTCCACAGAGTATGGATCAGTTGATTTGAAATTTGCCAAGTAAAAATATTTTTGATAGCTTAATAAATATTCCCTGTACCATCATTTACACTTAACATAAGCATGTCCATTAATGACTCATGACACCATGATTTCAGTCATTCGTTCCACTTTTCCTATTAAACTACAAACTATTTGCACTCCATTTTTTCCTCAAGTAACATATACTGTGCTTGGCAAGTGGGAAGACACAGGGAATAGTTTCACAAAACAATGTGTCATTTTTCTTTCTCAGAGAGCACATCAGCCACTAGCAGACTCACAAGATCTAATCCATATGAGAGTTCCTCAAACGTGTTACAAAATGCAGGCAGAATTTTGCAGAAGAATTTTTCTTCAAATTATAAACTTGGGATGCAATTAGGTCTCATCTATCATTCAATATGGTTAACAAAAAAAAAAAAACTTAAAAATCTGAAGGAAAAATTCCTTTATCTTTTGTTCCGTAGTAAAACTGAATGATACTCCCAGGCACTAGTTCAGTGAATAAAACACATCTGGAACTGCAAGATCTCCTTCAAGAGCCTGGTATACCACAATTCTGATGCAACACCGCTTGTTTTTAGTATATTCAAACTACATTCAGTGCAAAATGCCCTGTTACCAATCTTCTCATGTCACATAAGCTATTTCATAATGGACACGACAAGAGGTGCTTGAAATACTCAGTAGTGTCCATAAACTATTCAAGTGCCTACACATGTCTTCCACTGCTTTTGAAAGACTGCCTCCGTTACACGTTATCAGCGAGTAATTTACATGTCTTATCATGTGGTTACAGATTTATATCAGCAGTAACCCAGGCCTGCTATGTCAAAAATACCCACTGGCCTCCATATTTGGGCATTTTCAGGAGAACCAATGCAAGTTACTTTTATCCTACAAACAGATCCATCTCCCCCAAACTGTGTGCTGCCCCAGAAACACAGCTAAAGGGGCACAGCACTGCAGACTCTGCTACCACAGCTGCATTTCTGCTGAACTTCCCCAGAAGTTACCCAGTGACCCACATTGATACCAGCCAACTGACTGGGGATGAGCAAGGGGCTTCAGATAATTCCCTCCCCCATTTCCTGGCAACTGTTTCCACAATCAAGCATCCAAGAGTAAGTATTTGCAGAACTGGGCGATGGATGTATCTGCCAACAGAGAGTCTTTTCCTTGATGCTGTAAAACCAGATCTGCGATCTCCTCCCAGCTCTAGAAGCAGCTGTATTGAAAACATATGTACTACAGCAGTACTGCAATGCAAATAGGATACTGAGCAACTGGGACAGCAGAGCTGACCTGCAACCTGCTTATGAGCTCTCTCTCTGCTGCCTTGCTTCCTATGCTGCCCATTTGTTGTCTCCTTCCTCTAACAGAGAGAACTTGCAGGAACATCACTGAGAGAACATGTGCTTGGGAAAAAACAGAGTAACCACAAGTACTAGGGGGGAATTTGTCAAAGCTCTCTGACAAAAAAATAGTGTGCTTTTATATGGCAAGAAAAAACAGCAGCAATATACACAGAAGTAGAAAAATTCAACACATTATGATAATTTTTTTTTTTAAATGAACTCTTCTGTCCTTAGCATGCCTTCAGATTTCACTATTCATTTCTATCTAAGGAATACTCAAGGTCTGTAAATGTTTTCTCTGCCTGTAATGTTAATAAATTAACCAGAGAAAGCCAATCAGCATTTCATGCTTCACAGAATATTTTCTTGTTGTTCATAAACTGTGCAATCATTCTGGGTTAGGAGGTTTATACTACTACATTTCTTATGCAATCTTAACATTCAGAGAATTAATCTTGATCTGACTACATTCCATTCAGCCTTACCCAAGGTATTCCATTTTGGGACATATTTCTCCAGATACTGACAGAATTATTTTCTTTAGTGTTTTTATTCCTTCCATATTCTTCTGTTGGCAGATTACTCCTGCAGGTAGTTCCCTGTCCTCAATCTGCCATCAGTGCTCCTGCCATCAGCTCTTTCTGGGCACAGAAGAGAACACAAAGGTCTCTTTGTCAAGTTTTCAAGAGACAGTTGCCTTTACTCCTTCTTGATGCTCAGAATGCTACCCCTGGCCTCCTAGCTAAGGCTGCCAAATCCCCACCCCCTTCATATTCCATGCATCATTTCACTGCACAGATCTTTCTGTCCTCAGAGTTTGTCTTGAATCAGTTTTTGCTCTCTGTATCCTTGCAGACTAGTCCTGGGGAGTGAATCACTTCACCCTTGAGACTGCTGTTACACAGCAGGGCTGTCTTCCCCAGTGAATCTGATGAATTTTAAGATGAGGCTGTGGGCTGTAAGCATTAATCTCTGATCTTTTTGTGGGCGAAGCTTTCTGATCAGATTATGTCAGCAGGGAATCACAACCCAAGTTCCTGTCTAAGATCATTGGTGGTTTGTTTTCTAAGCTCTCACACCAGAAAAAAAGGAAAAATAAACAACCCAAAACTAAGGGGTCAACTATTACATTTGGCAACCCCCAAAATTAGCTGTTTGCAACAGAGAGAGCATTCCAAACCAGAAGTCGTACGTGGTAACGCTCTTTCCATCCGCTGCACCTTCAGATACTGAAGTGTTTGTGCAGTAGCAGGAAACAGTTTGTGCTCAGATGCGCTTTGTTACCAAATGAGTCACTGTGGCCTTCCTCTCTCTCCTGACACAAGTTTGTTTGCTGTTTTCATAGTTTTCATTTTGCACACACAAGCATGTTTTAACATCCATTTGTAACACTGATAATATTACAACCACTGTTATATTGACACTGTTTGTCTATTTCTAAGAACAGCCTTGTGGTTTTTATTTATATTACCTTAATTTCAAGATAACAGGCTGCACTTAGAGGCAGGCCAGAGAAATGCTGAAGGAGACCTGTTTTGCTCCAGATCTACTAACTCCAGATCACTACCATCAGTCTCCCTTCCCAGGAGTCAGGTGTCTCATGCCAGCTGATGTTTTGGCTCTGCACTTTAAGCTTCCAACAAGAAACTATGAAAACAATACTGAGAGTTACCTAGAGTTATAAAAAGTACATTTTGAATTACTTTAAGATTTCATATGTGCATTTTTGTACAAAACCCAAACGCTTACTTATCGGGTCGAGGCATGCGCCTATTCAGGAGCCATCACAGTATTGTTGAAGAACTTGGCAAAATTCTCAGCTCTACTCTAGTTTATAGCTCTTTTCGCCAGACTGCTCTGTCATTTTCCAAGAAGAGTATATTTCTAGGACTCTTTGTCCCAACTGGCTGATTGGATTCTATGGCTCACCCTTCCAAATCACTGTTCCAGCTCATTGATGATTCTATCCAGTACTGGTTACACACGATGTTGCTGAAAAATCATCTTTCCTTTGAAAAGCCATGTGTTGACCAGTATTTTTAGTTGACTGATATAGTTAGCCAAGCTGACAATTTCCACATTTTCTTCTTGTGTTTTCTCCGCAGAAGGCAACGAGCTGTTTTCCGCAATAAACTCTTCTGTTTTGCCCATACTTATGGCCACAATCCACACTCTAAATCACTGTCTACATTGTTTTAACATAAATCCCCTTTCAAATACCCTTCTAATTCAATGGCATGCTGTAAATCAAACACACACTATTATAACTGCCTTGAGACTCGAATAGAGCTCTTCAAATATACTCTTTAAAAAGCACTGAGTTTATGGCAGTCTTCAGGGTAAATTTACAGCATGATACACAAGGACTAAGTCACAGGATGAAATTCTGCATGCAGAAAAGCTTAGTAGTTTGCTCTTCCCAAAAACACAGGTGGTGGTTCACTTCAGAAATACATACAGTCCCACTGCAGTTAATGGAATTACATGCAAGCTTATGGCCAAGTACAAGCATAAGTATTTTCAGGAATATCTCCAGTATCTCACTTATCTAACATAGCTACACATTTAGAATCTTCAGTTTAGCATTTATCTTGGCTCAAGAGATCGGCTCCAATTAGTCACAGTAATTAAAACTTTTTCTAAGTGGACCAGGGCAACGCAATCATACATAAGTCATCCTCAGGGGATGCATCTTTAGGTACATCCCAGCTTGCTCTCACTGTTTATGGTGAGGAGGTACGCTACAAGTCTGCAGAGATGGACAAAGATGGGTAAACCTGCCTGGCAATCCAGACATGATTTCCACTCACCAGCCCTGCCTTTGCTCCCTCTCCCCAATGACCACACAGAGAAGCCCATCACTGCCAGGCAGCCTCCAAGTCTGGATTTCTTTGCTTCATCTGCATGCCTGAGGCTATGAGCCCTTTCTACCCAGCCAATTTGAATGGATATCAAGCTGACAGCCACGATGAAGACCACAAGCAGCACGAATAGCTGTCCTCATTGTTTGATATAAACTAATATATTAGATATATTCCAAGAGATTTCTACCAGTGCACAGGAGCTCCACTGTAAACCTGCAGCTACATCTCCACATACGCAATCACAACAGCAGATCAGTACTAACCCTGAGCAACAGCAATAGGGAATCAGCATTCTATGCTTCAGAGCCCAACTTTCTGATCATCTTGTCAGCAATAAGTCTCTGACAGAGACAGGGCATATTAAAAATGCTAAAAAAATTAGACTGGCTAATATTTATACAGAAGTTTTGCTGTACCATAAGCCAAGAGAAAACATCTCAATGTACATGCCTTCCAAAGAAGTCCCAAAGGAGGAGTCCAGATTGCAATTCACGTCTACGTTGCCTGATTTATTAAGCTCCTCATCTGCTGAATTTAGTCGCCTGCAGAAACTAATCCCAACATGCTACCTTTATGAGATAGCAAATATTACATTTTATTCACCAAAAAGAGAACATGGAACAGGGAGCTTAACCTAGTCATTGTACAGAACAGGGCAAGATGCTGGCAACTGCAGACCAGACTGATGCCGTTCCTGCCTCAGCGTTTCAAGTCAGCATCAAACTCCATCACAAAAAGTTACTTTTTTTTTGTCTGCAAAACAGCTTATTTTAATTCAACAAAACTTAGGTAAATACTTAGGTAGCTCCTCTTGTAAGCTTTTCAGTGTTAAGTAGGTCTTCCCACTAGGTCAATGGTATGAAATAGTTCATCAATACCAATGGATTTTAAGTCATTCTAAGGCCACCTCAGATCACACGCAGAGATGACGGGTGATGGCTGGAGGCCTGACCCAATGACTTCACTTCCATAGATAACTTCTGGCAGTACATACCCACTTCGCAGTCAGCAAGGCTGCACGTCTGACAGATCTACTTGATTGCCATGCGTAGAAGCATAGCTATCAAGATTCACTTCTTAACAGACACTAAACACCCAGCTTATAAATCAAGTTTCCAGTGGCTTAAATCAATGCCTGCCTTTACTGTTATTTGTATGATGTAAAAAACAAAGAAAAACATGCTAAAGTGTGACTAAACAGATAAAAATCATAGAAAATCCTAAGTTGGAAGGGACCTACAAGGATTTTTGAATCCAGTCCCCTGGCTCCACACAGGGCCACCCAGAAACCAAACCCTACGCCTGAGAGCACTGTCCAAATGCTCCTTGAACTTCAGCACCTTGGGGCCCTAGGCAGCGTACTCCATGCTCACTGCCCTCTGGGGCAAAACATTTCCCTATCCCCCACCTGATTCTCCCCTTCACAGTTCCATGACATTCCCTCAGGTCCTGTCTCTGCCACCAGAGAGCAGAGATCTGTGCTGTCCCTCTCCTAATGATGTATGTGATATACAGTTATAGAAAACCTAGGGAACATGCCACCTTAACTCAGCCACGTACCTACAGATGGTGTTTGTGAAAGGATGTTAAGAATTATCTACCAATGTTGAAATAAACTATGAAAACATAAGGATAACAATTGAAATTGAAAGTTTTGCTTAAACATGGAAGTACAAGAAGTTCTAGAGAGATGACCACGATAACCTTGCTATCGTTATTAGAAAGCTGATAGCAGCAGAACTCTATAATGCACCATCTTTGCTTATAAGAACCAGTATTTTCTTCTAGTGGCCTGTCAGAAGTTATTGCTAAACATGGCAGCTGACCGATTTCTTCATGAAATCATAATTGAACTGACAAGCAAGGCTATATTTACCTTCACATTAGAAAAGACTTTACAGAAAAGTTGCACATGCAAAACCATTTTGAATTAAGTAATCGGAAGTCAAATGGAAATAGATTAAAAATGGTTAAATGGAAATAGAAATAAATGTAGACCTATGACTTGTATTTCAAAGGAGCAAACCATAAGGAAAAGAAGCTAAGCAAGTTGTCTTGAAGAAAGCAAAATATACGCACACTAAGGAGTTTCAGAATTTGCTTAAATGAAATGTGCTAAATCTGAGTGGAGTTTGTAAGTGGGGAAAGCTTAAAGAGGGGCTTTGTAAGTAGTCAGATGACAGCAAATAAAAAAATCTTAAAGTAACCATTGAAGCTAACACAAACTGGTAATGCTGACTTGGCTGTGAAAAATAAAACAAAACAACAACCAGCACTACTTACAGGTGGTCTCATATCAGGTGAGGCACTTCCAGTAGAGACAGGTCAGTGGTTTAACTAGTTTAATAAAACAAAAGCTGCGAGTACAGTTGATCAAAGTCTCCCAACTATCCTGGAAACCAGTAGTAACAACAGCTATTACCTTAATTTCTATAACCAGCAACAAAGCAGATGGGTTAAAAACAAACAAACAAGCTTCATGTAGGTTTAGAGAAAGTAAGTTTTCTTGAACAGCTTTGAGTGCCCTCACAGTAGGGGCTGAGGGAGCAAACCCGTAACTAGTTCTAATCAACTATGAAAGGGTAACAATTGTCATTGCTTGAGATAGACAAAGCACAAAACAGCAATAGAATGGGTCATTCCAGACCTCCATCTCAGGCTCCCATCTTTAGCCTATTGCTCTCCCCTACTTTAAATACCCTAATAAGTAAGTGCACTTTCCTGCAGTTTACCAAGTTGTACAATACATCTTCAAGGAAAAAAATAACCGAGTTCTTGAGCTTGTTTTTTTCCAGATCCAGGGATTGAAGCCATGGCATTTTGGACGAAAGTATCTTTGTGCTTGCCCAGTTTTCTTCTGTGGAGCCAAAGTGTCTGATCCTGCTGGCATCCAGCTTCAGTTCTGATTTCAGTACAGTAACCTGGTAAATCTGGACCATCATCTTTCACACTGCAGCATTTTTTTTTTTTTTTATGGTCTCCATAGCCAAGTTTATCATCGCCACCTCTCACAGTGCATGAGTGCTGCTGACTGGGTTAGGCTGTTCATAACACCGCTTTCTGGCCTTTTCATCCCTCAGTTCACATAACTGACACATAACTCCTTCATTTCCCCAACTGTACAAAATTACTCTGAAGAATCACGTCATCTGTTTCAGTCATCTTTGCTTTTTGGCAAGTATGTTGTTTCAATATCCATTTCCTGATTCTATTCCTAAATAGTCATAAATAGAAAAATATGAATATAAACATGCCAGTATGAAGTCAATGCCAAATGACTCTAATGTCTCCAGTGTCCTACATAATAACAACACAATCAACATTTCAAATCTTGCACAAGGCTTTCACATTTGCATTGTCATGGGGGGCTCTGTGAAGCTGACTGCCGTGCCTGTGGTTGTGCAGCATGCCAGCCCGCCCAGCTCAAAGATCAAGCTTGGGATTTCAGGCTCAGCAACTAGAAACAAGGCAACATTTTCTAGATTGCAACATAGGCAAGTAAATACAAAACTGACAAGGGTAAGCACTTTTTATCCCAGGGTCTGCGAGGAGACCCAGAGATAGATTCCTCCAACTTGGAAAGGAAGCAGCCTGCACAAGCACTGGGCTTGTTATCACTCCAACAGAGATGGACATCTCCACATTGCTTGAGAACTACATGCTTTTCATCTTTCCCTAAGACATCATTGACTTTTTGTTTTAGCATTTCACTGGCTGAGTGACCACTTCCATTTGTCACTAGATACAGAATTCAGATCCCCAAAATCTCTCATTGGTTAAAAGGAAAAAGAGGCACCTACATAGCATGCATGTCTTTGTATTTCTCATGGCCACTAGAAAACAGGAAAAAAAACTCTGCACCAGCAAATTGCTGTTAATTCTTATGAACACCATGTGTCAAAAGCCTGACGGTTTAATGCACGCCTCTGATTTCACAGTGAAAGGTCTGCATTGCTTTCAGCCATTTCTTCCACAGATTTAGAGGCCCAGATTTCATCTTCCGTATTACCAAGGATTTTTAGCACACCTACACATTCCTTGCAAGCCAGCATCCTTTCACATCAAGTTGTTAAGGATTACCATATTGTTTTGGATTAGAAATGATCTTTATGAGTCCTGGCATATTCTCCAATTAATAAGGTTTTCAGAAGCCTTAATGTTTACCAATTAGGATCCTTAGTAAGAAGAAAGGTCAAAGTATCATGACTTGGTTTAATCCCAACATGAGGAGGGAAGAGGAGCCTAGCACCCTTGTGCTAGCACTGGTGTTCTGGTGAGAAGGAAGGTTAAGTGCACCTTTCCTGGTAGCAAATGAGCTTGTTCACATGGAAGAAGCTTATAAAAACAAGAGGGTTTTTGTTAGCTTGTTTAACAGAGCCAGCACCCACCCAGCGAGACAGTTTCCAGCTCTGGCAGAGGAGCAGCAGGATCACTTCTCACAGAGTGAGGAGAGTTTTCCACAGGAGTTGGAAGGGACTAAATATCACCGCTGAGAACCGTGGGCTTGAAAGGAAAAGATTAGTTCCATTAGTAGTTTCTTCATAAAACAGTTAAATTACAGTGCCCAAGCAGTAGCTGAGCTGCTGTTTTAAAAGTACCTTATTCTGCATTTGACTAGAACAGTCCTCAGAGAGAGAAGCCCACCCAGGCACTTGCTGCTAGGAAAAGGCCCAGCAGTATTGCCCAAAGCATCACCAGAGCCTCGCTCTGGCATCACCTTCCAAACCAGTCTCCCGAGCTCCAGAGAAAGGCAGAGATATCTGCGCTACCAAGTTGGCCCAGCACAGACATGTACATGCCAGGCTCAGCCCAGCCCCTGCTTCAGAAGGAGCCCACACTGGCCAAAAGGAGGCTAAGTTCCACACAGAACCCAGCAAAGCTGAAAAAAAAAAAAAAACACTGTATTTCACAGGCGGCTTTGAAGTTTCACTGCTTAATTCTGTTCCAGTGCAGAAATGTCACAGTCAGTTTCCTACATACCGGCTGACAGAGCAAGGAGCTGGGAGCTGTGTATCTGTCCTCAGGGCAGTGCCTGGATGTCACTGGGCACCAAAATCCCATCACGGAAGGCTGGGCACGGCTGTGGGACTAACCTGCTGCTGCCATGTCACCAAGGGGGCTATAAAAGGTGCTCAGTACCACTAGCACTGTAAACATAACCAGTCCTATAAAGTGCCTGTTGTTTTAATAGTGATATCAGCAGAAATTTTTCCCCCAAAATAGAAAATACAGTTGAGATTCATCCCCAGATGTCCCTAATTAAACATTAATTTGGACATCTGATAAGCTCTAATTCAATTTTTGTATCAGAGCCCTGAACGTACTACCAGGCTGGACAGCTTCCCTCACACCAATAGGCAGCTGCCAGCTGCCACGGTGCAGTGTGACTGTTCTCCTCAGAGCACTGCATGTAACCCACCGTTCCTTGTCTCCTTTAGCTGGCAGCTGGAACTAGGGAAAAACATTTCCTGCTAAAAACCTGTCAGGAGAGGGTCTAAACACAAAAAAGTTGAGGTTCCAAAATTTGGAATACTTTGTCAAGTTACATTTATATGTGAAGGGTCCCTGCAACTACTATTTTTTAATAGTGCAACACTTAATGAAAAAGCTCCAAGGCTGTTGCTATAGAGCTCCTAGATCACCTGCAGCTATAAGAGTGAGCACCCTGTAATGTGTAACGGATGCTGAGGCTGTAATCAGTTTTGCCCAGGGCTGGGTGTGCCTTAAAGTGTTGGGTTCTGTTTTTGGCTTCCTTGTTTTGGTAACATTTGTTTTAGTTTTAGAAGGCTTAGCAGTGGTTCAGGGAGGATTCTAGCACTGGTGTTACACTTTTTTTTTTATTTTGCAACTAAACATTTTTGTCTAGCAGATCTTCAACTCAACTGTGAAGCAGAATAATCCCCATTACTCCTAACTCCATAGCTGGGTCACTGGCAGGCTGCAATTCATCTGCCCCTCCCACAGATGCAGGAGAAAGAAGGTTACCTGTCCATTCTGTATTCAGCTGAGATGCTAACCAGAAGCCAGGGTCCTCTACACTCACGTTCTGTTTTTATTAATAGAGCAAAGATCCAGTGATGCTGGATAAGCATACATTTTATCTATTATTCTGTAGCATTCATTAATTCCAGATGGGATGGGAACATCACTTTTCAGATGAATTCTGGCATCCAAACCTTAGTCTAACCTAAACAACCACAGCCCAATATCAACCATTCTGTATCTTCCAACATTAAGTTACCTTAAATGCTTCAAAAAGCTTCAAAGCTTATCAGTTCGAGGGCTGAGCAGATTTTGCCAGACCATTTTACAGATGAGGATAAAAGCACAGACATGCAGCATCAAGTTTCTCAAGGCACTCAGCTGCCTCCACACTCAGGTAACAGCTCACCATTTCCAGGGAGTGCATCCAAACAGGTTCTCTTGAAAGCACTCATTTCCTTGATCACCATTGCCATGGAAGATCACTCAGGACAGTTGTTTTTGATTTTCTGAACAGCAGAAGTTCACTTACATTTTAATCACTTCTGAGGCAAGCTTCTGAGTTGACTCCAGCCTCAACTAAACAATCCAAATCTGGAGGCATTCAATTTCTCGAATAGTTACTATAGCTCTCAAGCTCACTGCAGGCTCTCCACTGCATTTCTTGAAGAAAGTAAACATTCATAAAGGCCCACAAAATGAAAAAAAAGTAAAAAAAGGTCAGCTTCTTGATTCACTTTTTCCACCGGTGGCAAAGACAGACTACGAGCATATTAAAGGGGACTCAGGAAACTTGAGTATCATTACCTCAGCCTGTGAAACAAGCCAGAGCTAGCTAATTCAGAATGACTAACTGCTCCACAAAACCCTGGAGATCAATGGCAGAACAACTAGTGAGAGTCAATGGGATGATGAGTGGAACAGGCTGTCAATAAGCATCAACTCCCAAAATACGTGCTCCTATCCACTAGTGCTCCCTGTAAGCATACAGAAACTACCAGCGAAAGCATCTTCAATAGAAGTTTCAGATTCAGTAGACCAAAGAGAAGAGTTCATCTCACAAATGATCCCACATGCGTTTTCTCTACACAACATTAATGACAAAGGTAACACTGGAATATCTAGAGTCATTACTCAGTTACAACACTAGATTTTGTGAGCTGTTTGCTGAATCATAGGCATCTTTACAGTGTGTTATGCTGAAGAACCTGAAAGCTCTTCACAAAAACTGACCAGCCTTCATAAAGCTTCAACTCCTAGCACATGTATAATTTTACAAACATTTTATAAGACACCACCTACTGAAGCCCATGCCCTTCATCACTCACCACTGTTAGAACAGCAGCATGGCCTACAACCTGCTCAAGCCCCAAGACTAGAAGGCTGAAACAAAGAGAAAAAGGGCACAACAATGCCACCTGAAATCTGCCTTATGAATGAAAAAGTGTACTTTTGACATGTCTTTAGCCATTTTAAATGTTCCTACTCTTACAGAATTCGAACAACAGTTCCTTAAAGCATGCCAGGGGCACGTAGATGATAACACAGATATAGGGAAGGCCTGAAAATACTCACATCAAGAACTCCCTCAAAATTTTCATTAACTTTTGAAAGCAAGAGTTTGTAACTGATAACATGTATCTAACCTTTCACTATTACACCATCTGATAATGAAGAAAAAGCATCAAAATTATTTCTCACTACAGAAAAACTATTTGAAGTGTCACTGCAACAATCAGAAAGAACAACGCAATGGAACGATAATACAGAAAGAGTAACGACAAGGGGACTAGCACAAAAGGAAGGTGTTACAAGGGAAGGATAGAAGCACAACTAACCCACCTCCAAAGATCTAGACTCACAGGGAAAAACCCCATGAAGAAGAGATCTCCTGAAAGAGATCCTTCCCCACTGCCAGTCAGCCCTTAAAGGGAGTCTAAGAGAGGTGCAGCCAGGCTCCACCCCTTTTGGTCACACAGCTGAATTGCCTTCACCTGTGCTCCCTGGGCTGACCAGGTCCTTTCCTCAGGTGCTCAATCAGTGGTTCAGGCTGTGACTCAACATTTACATACAGTCACTCATAAGTCACATTTATTTTCCTTATTGAATATCAGGAGTCATAGACAGGATCAAGTTGAACTTGCAGGCCCTATTCCAAGTCTCATCTTGCTTTTTGTGGAGAGCCCTTCCAGACCTGCAAGCCAAGTTACAGTCTTGTGTTACCATTTTCCCTAAGATCTTCACCCACTAGTGACCAAGAAAAATCAAAACAGAGCAAAAGGGTCCCTAACATAGTGTAAGAATTAACGCCGCAGTAAGCAAGGTATGAAAACACATTTATAGGTAGAGTAATTGGCCAGTGGAAAACATATCTGTAAACAGTGCTTTCCAGCTGCCTAAGCCCAGCAACTCCCACAAAATGGTTGTACGTATAGTCTTCAAGGAAGCATTGATAAGCTATTTCTTTTGCTCAGAATGAGTTTTAAACATTCTGCAGCTCATATCCTTTTCCCAGCCTCTTTTCTGCTCACTGTTTGCTACAAGAGATTCTCTCTTTCTCTGAGTTGCAGGAAGAGGCTGGAACTGCTGCACAAGAGCTGATATGTTTCAGTTTGGGATATTTCTTTGACAGTAAAAGACAAGCTGAGAGCACAATCCCCAGTATTCCAATGAATTAACATCAGATGACTTTGCACAGTGGCTGTGACAAGTAATAATTTGAATCCAACCCATGTAGAAGGCCTAATTCTGCTCAGGCATAAATTGGAGCAAGTCCACTGAAGCATATCCAATTTGCTGTAGAGATCAGCAGCGTAGCCACACACTGCGCCCCAGCAAGAGACCCCAGCAAGGTATGGCAATGCATACAGACACACAGACTCTGCTTTCTGTAGGAAGCCTAAAGTGACATGAGAAGATTCACCGTCCCTATCACAGGGATGGCACCACCCACGGGTGACAAATACCAGCCCAGCTTCCTCCCGCAGCAGCAAGTCTCTCTGCAGAGGCAAAGCTACGGTTTTAATCAGAAGTTGTCCTGACACCACTCGGAGCTCCCGAGCTGAGACTGCTTCTCCCATGCAGCTCAAATCTGCAGCACTTCCCCCCAAACGCTGGGTGCTGCAGGATGTCCTCGGTCAGGATGTCCCTCTACCAGCCTGAGCCACCACAGCCCTTCTGCTTCATGCCACCTCTTGCCCAGCCAGCAGTGATGCACCCAAGGCTGACAGCAGCTTGGCAGGCTTTAAGGAACATTGGCTAGAACCCCATCAGAATAGGAACATTCTAAATGGCAGAAGACATGTCAAAAAATGCACTTTTATTTTTTGGTCTGCTCCTGTGGCTGAGGTGCAGCCAGGGTATATCTGTAGCTCCAGGAACACTGGAGGGAGAAAAAAGGGGCACAGAAACCAACAGTTCAACTTTGTTGTATACAGAGCTGAATTTCTCTGCCATCCTTGCTCGTTCCCTCTGGACACACATTAACTTACCAAACGCAACAGGATGCATTTACATTTTGGCAAAAACTCAAAGGCTGTTGTGTTGTCACCTACGTCTGCTGTGACTACAAAATATAAAAAAAATTACATGCGCAATTTTCATATGTAAATCATTCCCCACATTTCATTAATGTGTTCCTAAAAATGCTGCCAAGGAAGTGGGAGGTCTGCTTAAGGATAGATTCAGTGGGATAAATTAATTGTTATTTGATAGAGAAATTCTCCCTTGTTTATCTAACAGTCCTCCCCTAGCCACTGTGCACCATTAACAGATTTAATAACTTTTAATCAGGCTATCACATTATTGTATTTTTGCATGAACTGAAAAATGCTTAATGGGCTTCTATTTTAGAAGCAAAAAAATTCCCATTACAGCAGATTAATGCTATTAAAAAAAAAAATCTATACTAATATCTCTGCAATAAACGGTATGAATTAATGGATAGATGACCCAGTTACAAAAATGTGGAGGTTTTAGAAAATTCAATACGATGTATTTTTAAACCTCACACTGTAAAGTCTTTGAATACACTTCCACAAAGAAGCCTTCTGTTGTGCAAAAATGTTGTACATCCTGGCACAGAAACACAAATTTAATTTTAATTGAAAGAAATCCTGCCATCCTCTCACCTAGGAAGCAGGCTTGTACTTTGTAATGCAGGCAGCATGCGTCCGGATGGGCGGTATCCTCTGCTGCCTGCCTGAGCTTTAGCCCAGCAGCAAGCAGAGGCTCTGCAGCTGTAGCAAAAGGCAAATGGCTCAGGGAAATCACAGCCAGCATTCTTCCAGGGCAGCCCACTGGCACTGCCACCAGAAGGAAAACAGAAGGGGAATCATGGTCAGTGCTCAGCACTTCCCATCGCTCCCAAAGCGAAAGGAAAATCGTGTGAAAAAGAGCATCGCCTGCCTCCCTCAGCCTTCACCCACATTATGGCTTCAAGCACAGCAGTTGTAGTTTCTGCCCTGCGTTCCTATAAAAACTAAGATGAGCACAAGTTGATTTTCAAAAAGAACTGAAAAAAATAACTAAGAAAGACTAAGAAAAATGCCTACACCCCAAGAAAATATTACTGATTAAAAAAATTTTCCTACTGTACAAGTTCTACTTGCTTATCCAATTATTCCTCCCTCCTCCTACCAGCCGCCTTCGGCACAGCCAGGCAGCAGTTACCATTTTCTTCATCCCATTGCTACTCCAAGTACGCTCATCTCTACGCCCAGGGAAGCTCTGAAATAACCATCTTCAGAGCAGGATGTTTGAGATGAGAAGCGCCCAGCTCACGCCTGGGCCTTGCCATGTCTTAGCAATAACACCTCCTTACACGAAGCAGAGGCTCCGTCCAGTGTGTAGGTTTTTCCAGAATGAAGGATTTCTGGGGAAGACTGGATGTAGACAGGAAAAAGGAAGCCAAGTTTTTTGAATCATTCCCTGTTGTTTTTGCCTTATCGTGCCACCACAATGACTCAGTAGTGCTGAGTTTTGAACATAATCATGTCCCATTGCATCTCTTTGGTCATTACTCAGCTGAGCTTTGCTAAAATATTTAAGTAATCATTCTCTATCTCTATTAAAACAACAGATGGAATCGCCAACCTTCAATTTTATGCTGGAATTCGGGAGCAATTTATTAACAGCTTGAACTCTGCTCTCTTGAGGGTTTAACGTGATGGTTGAACCCAATTACATTACAGTCCTTTGTTCATCAAGGGACGTATGTAACATGATATTAAATGTGAAAACTCGTGCCTGAATAATACAATCTGTGTGATACAAATTGACAGAGTATAGAAGCCCAGATTTCAAGCACAAGCTCTTCTTAATTATGATCCTACATCATAAAAATTTAGGACCAATCCCACTACTGTCAGCAGATTCATGTAAAACTACAGCGTATTAGCACTGATTCATTGTTTTTCTTCATCCTATCTGATAGTCAAACCATTCTGAAATCCTAGCCACACAGCCCAGAGGCTGGGCATTGATTTCCAGAAACGAGTTATCTTTTAAGTCTGTACACTCCTCCATCTTGCATCAGTCCCACCACTACAGCCTATGGGAGCCCCTAAACACACACACAGTACCCAGGCTATCATCACAAGCAGTTCCAACGCAGCATGGAAGGCTCCCTTACATAGCAAGAAATCCTATAATTGGCTGCAGCAGCTGTGTTTGTCATGGAATTTTAAAATCACTCCTAATAAGTTAACTTCAGCTGGGTAACATTGCTTCTTCCATTATGAATCTTCCCTTTCCTCCTTGCTGAATGCTACTAGCCTATCACACATGTTGCTGTGCCCCTTCCCAACCCTCCAGTGACAGGGCACCAGTCCTGTGGCAGCCCATCCACCTCCCCTTTGTTGTACCTGGGTTCCAAGTGCATTGCCACTGCCATGCTACAAACAAACAAACAACAAAAGAAAGCGATTACACAGGTCAGCGAACATCAGAAAACCAAGAAACCTTATGTGCACAAAATGTCATCTGCTAAGGAAATGCTGCTTATTTTGAGATAATTATATTTTCGTTCTAAGGCTGAAGTGTCTGGCTGAAACACAGCTGCAGAACAGCTCCCTAGAAGTGCGGGGAGCAAAGTGCATTCTTTTTAACGTTAAACTATAATTACAGTAGCAAAGTGGTATATTGTGAAACATCCCACGCACATAAATGAGCAGGCTGTCAGTTTACTTTGTGCACAACAGGGGGGACAAGGAAGGTGGAACTGCACCCTCTGAACTGCAGATCTCAGAGCCACAGCTAAGTGGGCCAGAAGCAGCCGCAGTCCATGCAGAAAATAATCACTTTAAAAGCGTAAGTAACTTCATTGCAAGACAGACGTTTCACAGAGATTGGTTGTACTTGAAGACTACAAGAACTTGGCTCTAAGCAAAGTAGCTGACAGCTCAGATGTGGGAACCTACAGTGCAGGTAGGCCAACATGGAGCAAGTGATCCCACACATCATACTCAAGAGCAACAAGCTGGAACATAGCCAGTAGCCACAGTGCTTTGAAATGTCATTTGTTCTGATCGCAAAGTCCTGCTTGGATTCATATCAGTTAGGACATTTTTTACCTATCACATCTAGGGAGTAAAAACAGAGCGCACAGCTCAGTTTCTGGAAAAAAAAAAAAACCTAGGAAGTATCAACACTTCTTCGTACCGAGAAGAGAGGGTTTTGGCTATTTTCCCCACTTATTTTTAACCTCTTAGGATAAGTTTGCTGTTTGTATCCTTCAGATTCCTGAAGACTGTCATATTTTTCAAGCACCTGTTCAAAAAGCCCAGCAACTGACCCCACCCAAACCCTTGGCACGAACACGATTTGACTGCATTGTTCCAAGTCCCTCCATGCCCCAGAGGTTCCCTTTGCCTGGAAAGTGCTTGCTTAGGAAGGTTATTCCTTTCCAGTTGTATCACTGGTATGTACAAAGCCCAGGCAAAACAAGAAGAAGGATATACCATTTCTCCTATTCACCCACATGATACCATCAGCCTTTTTCCCTCATTAAAACCCGAGCACAGCAGTGCATTTTCCTAGCTAAAGGCATTTCACCTCTGAAAATATCACTCGGATGTTTTTTTCTTACAATTCCTGGTGCAATTTTAACTGAACTGAGACTGAGACTTCAGCCTTACTTATTCTACTGTGCCTTTGGTGTTTAAGTGCTGCAGTTCTAAGGCACGTGGGAAGACATTTCTGTAGGACACTTAATCTGCCACATATTAAGATAATAGTCATTCATTCCTATTTAACTGATTCTGTTCTGTTTTTCTAATGACAGAGAAAAAAAAACACAGATAGTTATAAATGAAATATAGCTCCTTGGTATCCATTTAAATCAAATCTTACACCTTTCCCTAGGATGTAAGGTCTTTAAACAGTTACAGGCATGCACGGGCAGTTAGGAAGGCAGAAAAAGGTAAGAGATGCATTTTGTGCTCCTTAGGAAAATAACAGCATTCACCTTGCTATTACAGACTCTTCTTTCCTATGTTACACAATACTCTTTTTATACAAAAATATTGTTGGCTGTTGTTTTTTTTTTCCATATACACAGCCAGCAAGAGAGCTCATGATGCATACTACCCTGGAGCACTACCCCAAGGAAAAAAATATTTCTGTATCAAGCTGGCAGTTTTCACATGAAATCCATACACCACTAGCACATATTGATCCCTCTGAGTGAGAACTAAGTGAATTTCACTGATCCAGGCAGGCAGGTGGCTTATCATCCCGTCGGCAACAAGGAAGGGGAGAAAAGCTCTCTGGAGACCAGGTCTGGAGCAGGGGCTGCAGAGGTTAGGAAGACAAGGCACTGGATTAGCCAAGCTAACGGGGTTAGCTTTTGTTACTAAATGGCTCCGTAGTGCTCTTGCCAGGCACAGATAGAATTCAGGGAAGAGACAAATTTTAGATCCCAGATCTCCCAAGTCACAGATGAGTACAAATGGGAAAATGTTACCAGAATTGCCACAGAAATAGGAAAAGAAATCTGTGGACCTCAAAAAAACTCTTTCCATCAACAGTGACTCAAGATTCCTGAAGAATGCGGTAAAAACAGATTATTATTTTTTTTCCTTCATTTTGAATAACTGTAGGGAAAAAAATCAATCAGAGCTCTACTTTCCTTAATATACTATTGCCAGGTGTAAGCAATAAATATCTTAGTCTGTTAATGTTTACACTAACCATTTAAATTCTATGAAGAGGATCGCTTCCAGCTCTTGCCAAGCCATAACAAACGAGGGCTGAAAGGAAGCTGCTCCATAGCAGACTATGAAAGCACTGGGCTGCTGCTCGGCACAGGCTGAGCAAAGAGAAGTACAGGAAAGGCTCCACAGTTATATTTCATAATTCCTTAGGCTTCAAGAGTGACATCCCCTTCAGAAGAATGCTATGTAAAAATCAATTCAACCACCATATTATTGGTGAATGCTTGAAAAAAACCTAAATGCAACCATTCTCAACTTCTCAAGACAAGAAAGCACAGATATTATTGGAAGGGTTACGTAGGAGCAGAGGCACCCTGGCAGCTCCAGAAGCAGCTGCCCCACACAGGGAAGGAGCAGCAAGGCTTGTGCCATCTGCAGGCAGCAGCAGCAGCTCACATGAAAGAGCTGATTTGTTTCATGCTTCTTCTAACCTCTTTCCTTCCCAATTCCAGCAGAGATTGAGGGCTTCAACAAGGGTAACCAAGATGCATTGAGGGAAAGGCAATCTTATAAGGTGGAAACCCACTAAAAGAGACCTAACTCCACGCAATCAATTGAAGTACTCATTTTTCAAAGCAGGAAGATCTCAAAAGTGCTGAAGAAGCGCGCACAAACAGCTACCACGCCTAAACCTACTGCTGGAGGCAGCAGCTGAGATGCAAGAGATTTTAGGTGTGATAGAACAGTCCTGTCTGCTTCTGCAGAGGTTAAAGGGCTCAACAGACAAATGTACGCTCTCATAGACTCCAAGAGGGTGGCTTCAGCCTACAGATAGCAGGTTACATGGATTATATCTCTGATGTATGTACCACTAAATGATATTCCCAGCCTGGCAGAAGTCAGTGCTGTCAGAATTACCCTATCTGATAAGCACAATTGTATCACTTTATTTGTCTGCGTATTAGAAGAAAACAGGTTTATGTAACTTCAGGCTGTGGTTTGGGAGAATAAGAAATTTGATGCTGGTTTGAAGTAGACTGAATTAAGTTTTTACTAGGTTACTTTTTTTTTTTTTTTTTTTTTTTTTTTTTTTTTTGCTTATTTTAGTCCTAGAAATTGTCCTAGATACCTAAGTACTGCATCCCTTCCTTCCTTCCTTCCTTCCTTCCTGCCTTCCTGCCTTCCTGCCTTCCTGCCTTCCTTCCTTCTTAACTAAACTAAACTAAAATTATGTGGTATCTGTAAGTCTTCCACAAGTGCCCCCCAATTTTTTTTTTCATTTACTACTTTTAAAGAAATAGTCTTAAAAGATGATGACTTTTTTTTCAGTTAGGAAATAGAATCTTCATCCAACTTGCAGACGAAAGAGTCGCTCCTCCAAAGTGGAGCCCTCCACATTCCTTTGTTCCTTATACGAACAATACTGATGACTCCTTGCAAAGAAATGGGTTGCAATGGACTCTCTCCGTATGTTCTAGGGAAAAAGCAATGAATCACAGGGGAAAGCAAAGGCTGAAGCAAGTCGCACTGGATGCTACTGTATACAGCATTTCAATTAGTATTGATACTATGATTTTGTCTGTTGCTGACTGCACACGCATACATAACAAATTACTGCAATCAGCAACTGTTGAATAAGTGCTTCTTATTCATTAGCTACTCTTTGATCTAAAACTGTATTTTCCTATTAGCGACGAAGCACCATAAATGTGCATTAATTCAAGTGACACGGGCAACAAGCTTACATAACACAAGGAAAAATAAGGAGAGCAAAAAAGAGCAGCAGTGAGTGAGCATGTACTGAGCGGCATCTCCCTTCACGCTCTTTCCTTTTCTTGATTGCTGCCTACAAAACTGGCAGTGGGAGGACTCGGCGCTGCACTGACAGCTTCTCAGCCCCCCACGATGCTCCCCTGTATTGTCTAGCACAGAGAGCTGATACGGTGAGAAGGTTCACTAAAAAACTTCGCCAAACTTTCTTATTCTTCTCAAAGAAAGGTTAGTTCATAACAAAACTCAGAGTCTATTAAAAGATGCTCAACAAGCTCTATATGTTGTATATTCTCCAAATGACTGTCACAGATGGCTTCCTGTCTGTAACTGTGATTTGAAAAAATACTGATCTGTATTCCACAGAACACATGAAAAAATATAGAAAGAAGTCAGTCCAGCCACTAGAAGAGAACAGGCTCCACTGAGCAAATTGCAGAGCTGTGGGGAGCACTCCTATGACGCAGGGCTGAAACTCCCAGCAGCCCCAAGAAGAAGGCTGAGTGATGTGAAAGGTGTCACCATGGCTCCATTGGGGAACTGCAGGGCGGGGAGGGCTGCCAGCTGAGGGGGAAACAATGAACAGGAGGTAAAAATGCTTAGTGCTGTGGCTTGTAAGTCACATGTAAGAGAAGACCATAAGCAAACACGTACACAGTCCGGGTTGTCTGTGCTGAGTCCAAAGGGGCCAAGTGGCAAACAAAGACACATTTCCATTGAAATGCCACAAAAGAAACCATGCAGAGGACATTATTCTTGACAGGTGATGCTCATTTCCAGTCCCCCCAAAATGTGCTGTCAAGACAGTGCATTCTGCAATGCGTCTACATAAGCTCAACATCTCTGTGTACACCAAAGCTTTGAGGATGTAATTCCCCATTTTCTCCTCAAAACTTCCCATTATCTCAAAGGAACCATTACGCTGCAATGGGGAGTTTATAGCCTGACAATCTCCAGATGCTCAATAGCAAATGTGACCACTGGCGTGGCCCTCATCTCACTGCACAGTGCATCACCGTGCTCAGCCACACAAAGCCAGCAGGAGGTACTGCCAGCTGAGAACAAACTTTGGCAACACCTTCCCACATTTCAGATTCTGGTTGTGATGCTTCACCTTGAATTCAGTCACCAAAGCTGACTTCAAGACCCTCACTGCAGAAGCCCCAAGAGATGCAGGATTTTCCAGCCAGCCCCAGAGCTGCTGGTGGGACCTTTCTGCTGCACAGGCACAGGGCTGCATGTTGGGAGCAAGCAGCCAGCACTGCCCACCTGAAGCTCTGTATCTCAGTAGCACCCACTGGCAGTTCTGTGAGAGCAGAACAGTGTGCTGCCAGCTGCAGACATTTCAGGCCAAGCGAACGACACAGGCCTTGCCTGCCAGTCCCTTCTTACCCACTCAGAAATGTAGGGTGGTCTTGAATAAATAAATAGCACTGATTGCTCATTTCAAATGTGTTGCCTTTTTTTTTTTTTTTTCCCTTGAAAAATGAGATATTGTCAGCTGCTGCTGAAGTTACATGAGACTAGGATTAAAGAACTGGAACCAACATCTGCAAAACAAGCCCGGTTTCATTGCATTGGTTAACTGAAGTGTACAGCTCACCCAGCTGTGAAATGGGCTGCTCAGCTGGGAAACAACACATCTTCCATTCCTGACATTTTAGTAAATATGGATTTCCTTAAATTAGTATTAGTTTTTATGGTCAGAAGTGCTAAACTACATTGTCCACCAACTCAGTCCGTAAGAACAAAGTAAGTGGCTGTCATCCTGCACTCCTTGTCCATGGTTCCTCCTCAGTCATCATTCAAACCCAACTGAAATACCTATCCTGAATATCACTACTATTTTTGGGGGGGTAATTGAAATAATTGGATATGAAGGGCTTAGATTTAGATTCCCAGTTAGTGGGAAGCTCCCATCTCCACAGCCATCAAGAAGCAGGTGTGCTGGACACCCAAAGGCTGCTGCAGAGCTGTGAGGTCAGCAAACGACATCTCTTCTTCTGACACGTGGCACGTGGGACTGAGTTTGGTGAGGCCATGGGCACATAAACACAGAGGTGGCACATTCAGTCATACACAAAGATTTAAACTTCTACTGCACTAAGATTATGGCGTTGTTTGGCTGCTGGCTTCCTGGATTGTTTTTCTCGAGTTGAGTGATAAGGGAGTTATTGTGTGGAATGTAAGGCAGTCCTAGGAAAGAAAACAAGCTCCCGGATTGGGCATTATGTTTGTGAACACTTCTGGATCCTGGGAAGCACCCACAGAACATTACATGCACTTACAAATAAAATCAAATTTTGATTTAACGCAGTTACTCCATCCTAAAGGTAATTACTTAGAATTATTTAATACTGCTGAAAAATAGTTTTTTCATAAACACAAAAGTGGAGCTAGTAATGCACTCTCTTTAAAACTGGCCTACATCTCCCTTGCCCGGAGCTCCTGGAATCACATTAGTAGTTGCAGTGACTTCAGGCAGCACTCGTGTCCCCTGCTCTGCAGCAGCAGCATGTTTGGCAAGGAGACAACACACTGGAAGCAACATGCTTCAGGCGTACGCCTTGTGCCGCACAGGGGAAAACATTTCTGGAACTGGCCAAGTCATAAACGGTAACAAACCCTGTTTCCATGTACCCATATATCCTGCTGTGCCAGCTGGGTAAGCGCAGCCAAACTCTTTGATGGCAGTATTTCAGTTGGACTGCTCAGATTCAGGGGAATACATGACTTTATCTCGTTTTTCTTTCGAACAGTTTGTGTTGGGGTCCCCCCAGAATTACCACGTCTGGAAAGGCCGAAAAAGGGAGCAAAGAGGCGAGTGCTGCCTGGAAAGGAAATGGGTGAGGAAGGGAGAGAGGAGCTGGGGCACCTCGGGGCTGGAGAGGTGGGACAAAGCACGCGGGACTGGAGAAGGCCGAGCAAAAGGCACAAGGCGGGGAGCAGCGCCGGGCTCCTGCGCTGCCGGTCTGCGCTCTGCTCC
>JAOWBP010004015.1:7439800-7459449 GCA_028571105.1 Tragopan temminckii
CCCCCCCCCCCCCCCCGGCTTTTTTTTTTTTTTTTTTTAACTATAAATGAAATCTTAATAATAGAATAAAACTAGCATGTCTGCCTGCACACAAATACTTGTGTTTTACCCTGGAGTTTCATAAGATGACAGAAAGGGATATATATTTAAGTATGGATGCATTTCCAAAGCAAATAATTCAATTTGGGTCTTTTACCATCTCATACCTGTTTAAACAGTTGAAGATTAACAGCAGTTTCCAGGAACTGTTTAGTAGTACTGGAACGATGCTTCACAAAACTGTTCTCGCAGAAAGTTATAGGTTCACCCTAAAAGAGTTTAAATGGAAAACATTGAATGTTAACTACAGTATACAAAGAGGTTGATTTATTTAAGATCTCACTATACATGCATAAAATAAAAAAAACCACAGACAACAGCGAAGAAATATTCGTACATTTTAAATAGCTCTCAGAACACATGTTGCAGTTGAACCTTTCATTTATGAAACTTTAACGTTAGTCTACAAAAAACACTTAGCAAGGAAAAGGTAAGTGGTTTACAGGTGGCTCATATTACCTCTAAACTACTCTCCATTAAATATTTCAAAAAAGTGGTTCAAAGTTTGAGGGATAGCAGGTCCTTTGCTTTGAATAGTTCAACAGTCATTACTCTCATTTAACAGGAAAATATTGCAATAAATTTAAATTTATTTTGACATTATTTCCACAAAAACAAACGTCACAAACATTGGCTTTTGGAAAAAATCTAAATGGACCAGATTAACATTTTGTAAAATAAAATACGATCGCAACTCAAGGAAAGCACATAGTCCATAGTTTACCAAGAACTCTACCAAAAAAAAAAAAAAGTTTTAATAATGGAAAAATAAACAAGTACTCATTGAAAATGAAGTATTTGTTGAAAACTTATTAACTGTAAACAGCACCCATTTGAAAATAAAAATACTTTAGAAACAGTCGAAGTGGCTCCTATGTTATCCCTTAATTTGATTTATGATTTGCTATCCGCAGTGTGCACAGAGCACTGGAAGTTACTGACAGGCATTCTCTCAAATTGTTATTCTTGTCAATACTTTGCGATAAATATTTGAAGCTGTTAGATTTAAATGAATAGGTAATACATACACTAAAAAGTTTGTGTGGTGATGAAGACATTAACTGATTTCATCACAAATCCAAGAGGCCTCCCGTCCAAGTATACCGAACAAAGAAGTCATCAGTTTAAAAATGATTAGTAAGATGAAAAATTGGAATCCAACAACATCTCACACCTAAATCTGCCCCTACGATGACTTACTACCCAAAAAACTAAATATCCACAATGGACTAAGACACCTCAGCCACTCAAAAGAAAAAAAAGATCAAAGGCACCTCCTTGTATTGATCTTCCTGATACTAAAACAGGAGTCCTGTCAGGCTCCAACTGTTAGTCACTTTGAAGACAAATGTATTCATGCCCATGATCACCGCTGCTTTTCGCCTCGTACCCTGGTTAACTGTAATCGCGCATGGTACTTCATACACTTTCCTGGCTTCCTGGGACCTTCTACGCTTCTAGAATACAACAAGGTATTCTTGGCACGTGACCTTTGTGAGTTTGTCAGAGTAGCTCTAAATCATTTTCAAATGCTTTTTTATACCTTGCATTTTCTTTTTAAATGATGTAAGTATGATCCAATGAAATCTAGCAGCCTCAGATCCTTTTAAAATCCTATTCCGATGCTACCAAAAGCTTCCCTCTTTTTCAATTTGTAGGGGCATGTTGTCATAGATAAAATCAAATTTTGGATATCTTACCACAGCACTTAAAATCAAAGTATCGAAAAGCTGTAGAGACGTCCAATCCTACTATGTAAAACATGTACATTCATGCTTAACTTGCTTTTAAGTTTTATGTCCCAACATCTTTAAGGGAACACCAATTTTAGAAAAAAATTCTCCCAGGAAGAGTTAGAAGCAATATTTAAGCAAATTTACTTAACACAATCCTTCCCCTTTCACAGAGTACCTGACATGAAATGATACGCAAAACCATCTCAGTACAACGTCTCCATCACATCTCCAAGATGAGCATTCCAGTTACTCCACCTACTGCTTCTCCAGAGATAACTGGTGAACGCTGTACACATGCAGGACATGCTGAATCTGTCAAAGAGCTTGAACTGTTTGTGGCACTTTAAATAGCACTGCCTTCCTGACCCACTTTGCGTTAGCTTTTCTTGAGCTCCTGAAGACTCTTGTCTTAAGAAGATGACCTCAAGCTACTTAGCAAATTCAAAGTGCTTCAAAACAAATGAAACAGTCTCCAGTGAGATATGGTGGTACAAGACATGGTGTTCCTGAGGGCAGACTCTCTTCTCAGTTCTGTCGTTCTTGCAAAAAATTTCAAGGCAGCAAATTAGAAAAAGAATCCTTATTTATTTATTTCTTTACACAACAAATGATTTCTGAAAATACAGCGGCTATGTGGGAGTGCAGAACTGACTAGATGATGACTCACAACAGTCTATGAAATCTTAAATTTAGAACCAAAGAAATAAAAGGATATTATTTTCAAGGTATACTCTTTAGAAAAATTAAAAGTAAGCAAACCTTCACTGCCACTTTCCCCAAAGTTGTGGGAAAGATGAAAGGAGAGGTTATCTCCCAGTAGAAAACAGGCAATCCTGCTCTTCCCTTCGTATCAGCCTAGGAAGAGAGAGCAGCGAGAGTTTTCCTTGGCAGCACCTCTCTGGCCTGAGCCATGTAGCAGAACACCAGAAAATGGCAGTTCAACGCACATTTTTAATGTATGGCTGTGTTAGTCTCCTAAATATTTCTCTTTATCACTGGATACATCAGATGTTTAGTAAGCATTCATGCATTGGTGCATTTGTTGCCTTATCAATAAGGTTCAGAAAAAGAATAGCCAAGGTTATACCTTGGCTGAAAATGTATTTAGATCTAATTTGGTTCACATCCAAAAGCAATCCAATTATTGCAATCTGTTGATAGTAAGGTTGCTTTAAAAACTTGATTTGATAGGTACAAAGCTCCTACCAGTTCATCACACGAAAGGGAAAAAATCTCTTGAAACCTGTAGAAATTTCAGAATTCAGTTTTAGAGTATCTGCTGTAACTTTACTGAAATTGCATTACATAACAAACACTGTTAACACTTACTTCTTCCATTTGTTTCATACTCTGAATAAATACATTGTTTTCCTAATAAAGCTTTGCCAAATCTTCAAGATCGTTACTCTAATCCTGAGAGGTTTTGGATTGCTACTTCAAAATGAAGCTATTTATCTAATATAAACAAAAAAGCTCCAGAAGTTTTCAGACATGAAGCATGTAACATTCATGTTTCTGCAAATACAGCTGGGTACCATTAGAAACTCTGAGTTTTGTAAGAATGCTCCACTGATATTTAACTACTTCAGCATCAAATGGCCCCTTCCGTATTGATCTACAATGTACTTTCAAAACCAGTTCGATCAAAACCCAGTAGGGACTCCATACTGAAAAGTAGACAGCTAATACTCAGACCAAACAGACCAAACAGCCTATGCCCAAACAAGATATCTGTCCTTTTAACAGCAGTTGCTATAGAATTTTCTTCCCCTTTCATAGCTTGCCACACACAGCAGGCATTTTTCACTCCAAGCTACATTTGCAGTTTAAGAAAGCTAGTTATGCAGACCTCAATGGAACGGGAAAGTAGTGATCTAAAACTGAGCAAGGGTTTTAAAAGGAAAGTTAGTGTAGATTAGAAGGCATGTTTAACAAGAAGCACTCGCATTTCAACTGTTCCAGGAAACATTTGTATCTTTTTAGAACAAGATGACCCTCACACTGTTTATATTATTGCTATAATATATATACGTGTCAACGCTTGCTTAATATAAAATGAGTATATAAGATAGGTAAATATTCCTCAGTGTTGTATCAAAAAAGTCCATATTTAAACATCATTCTTACTATTATATGAAAATCCCTTTGTTTAAAATCAAAGAAGTAAAAAGATAAATTTCAGCTGTTGGCCTGACAGTTAAAGACAACAATCCAGGAAATAACTGAGTATCACTTAACTACATGTCCTACTCATGAAGATACCAATTAAAATTACAAACAAATTACTGCAAGATTTGCCCATTTCTTGCCATCCACTTAATCAAAGATTCAGATGAGCTGGTATTTCTTGCAGTTCCAATTAGGCCCTTCTAACACTGCTATTAACATCTATGTTCAGTAAAGAACCATTACAACAGTATGGCTTTTAACATGAAAAAAAAAAGGTTCCTAGAGAAGGGACAATAAAGAGACATAACACGTATAACACAGGGTGGTTCGGTATTTAAACACAAGCTACATTCTGACATTTTACTACTCTCCGTTTCTCTACTCTACTGTAATTTTTACACGTAACTTGGGGGAAAGGCAAACAAATCAATGGCCATTTCTCAAGGTAGCTGTGTCCTCAAAAGAAGATTTCATTTTGAAATTCGATTTAAGCAATTATTGCTTAAGCATTGTCATGCATTCAGGAGCACTCTGAATCTTAAAATATCCTTTTGTTCCCCTAACATAACACTTAATTGCACTATTCTAATTTCTATCATATTAAATAAAATACCTGGGTCTGTTTGAAAGTTCATGTAACTACTTAAAGTGCACTTAAAAACGTGCAGGCCAAAGCACTCCAAAAAGCATTCAAATAAAACAAGGCCTGACAGGCTGTGCTATCTCCAATACAGAGGCTATCCCATC
This sequence comes from Tragopan temminckii, assembly GCA_028571105.1. Lineage (NCBI taxonomy): Eukaryota > Metazoa > Chordata > Aves > Galliformes > Phasianidae > Tragopan > Tragopan temminckii. The sequence goes on from JAOWBP010004015.1 coordinate 7,444,552, forward strand.
CCCCCAGAATGCCAATCAGACTATGAACTCTTCTGGCAAGAATTCCAAATCATGCCATTACCCTTTGTTCTTCTTTTCCTAATTTCTGATGAATGATGTTACAATCATCGTAACTTAAAACAAAGATATGCTGACTTTATTTCTTTTGGTTTAACATTAATAGCTTTGATGATTTTTTCTCCCAAAACTGGAGGTGATTTTCTTGAGCGACTATCTTTTGTTGGCTAATTCTTGAAGAAAAGCCAATTCTTCAAAAGCAGAAAATAACTTATTGTTGCTTATAACCCCCTAGTTTTCAAACAGGTACATCTCCAAGAAGATTTGTTTCTTTGAAATACATTTGAAATGTATTTGTCTTGTCATGATGGACTACATTTTTCTTGTTTAAATCACACCTATAATTCTTCCTGATGTTTGCTAGTTATAAGCAAAGCAGGAAAGCCAGTTTCTCCTTTTCCCAATGATAAAAGTTCTCTTATTATTTGTTATTATTTTTCCTCTTCTACCCCCAAAATCTCACCTACCTTTTCCTTTCTAGACACAGTCAGTGAAATACTGCCTTCTAAAGATTTTTTTTACACCACTCACTGTTTTGTTATCTGACTATATTGCATTCACTTAATGGAGAAAAAAAAAAATCAAGTCTTGGCTTATTATCTACAAGGTTTGCATAAGTTCAAGTGTGAGGTACATTTTCCCTGGCCACCATAGCATTGCTAAAATGTTTGATTGGTGTGGTTTACATCTGCAAGGCTGCCTGAAAAATACCCAGGAAAAATATGTGAAGTAAAATAGCTGGAAAGGAATACAATATTGCACACGCACTGATTGATAAAGTGAAACAAACGGCATAATTGTAATCTTCATATTTAACACCCACCTTCGCATGTTCTGAAACATGCAATATTACTTAGTAATAAATTCCCAAATGTTGGACTACTTAAAGAAAATAGGAGCAACAAAAGGTTCAAGTTGCGACTAGACAAAATAAAAATAATTTCTATATGTACATGCATCTACACGGTTTAAGGACACCTCACAATATTCTGATCCTTGCAATGTCACAGCACGGACTCTTGGAACCAAAATTGTTCACGGTTACTGACATTAGAGATCACATAATGGCTAGTACTGCAACCGCTAGCTGGGCTAGCACAACAAGACACTGATATTTCCTTGAGGAGATTTCCTTTTGAATACATAGGGATTTCTCAAATAAGGAAGTCAATAAAGATAAAAATCTGTTTTATTTTCTTTTTCTCTTCCCTATCAAAATCTTGGAATGGTGATGGGATATTAAAACAGGTAATAAAAGCAATATTTTCAGACACTCCTCAACAACCACGCATGAAGTGGATTCCCTCAGTATTAAAGTAAATCATAAAATGGTCTTCAGCTATTGTAGACATTTAGTAGTCAACACTAAAATAAATAATACGAATAATAATAAATAAGAATCACATAAAGCTAGACATGCACACTCTGTGGATGCCAGATCCTTATCACCAACTGTACTGATTTGCTCTACAGATCCACTCCTATTATGCAATAGTTGCTAACGTAAATCACAATATATTATAAAAAATAATTTCGGCAGTTGTATCAGATTTGACTGATTTATCTTTATTTAATTCAGCATCATGATTAAATCATACAAAACATATTTCTGCTTTACTTGAAAACTTTACTGGATTGATATTTTTCTTGTCATTTATTACACACAAAAAAATATTATCACCTATATCCATTGCATGTCATATTTCCTGCCAGTATTCAAGTAGTCAAATTTTCCATATGGTCTTCTGGAGTCCCATGAACTCCTTTCAAGACCCCTGAAGCTTCCCGTTTTCCCTTTCACCAATCACATTATTTTCAATAATTGCTAGACGTTTGTTCAAGACATATTGCTACACCAAGGAGAATCTGTCCTATGCTGAAAACAAACAGTTGCACAGAATGAGTGTTCAGTGTGATGAACAGCGTTTGGAATGAAGAGAAGTGTTGGATGAGTACAGACACTATCAAAGCTGTTCTTTACTCAAAGTGAATATTAATGACAGTTGTTTCATGTTTCAAGTTAAAATCATACAGAACACCCTGCTGCAAATAAAGTAGTTCATTTGAACATACTTTTAAACTTATAGGCATGTGATAACTACCCAAACATTATTTTATTTTTCATTAGGATGTTTATGATTCTAAAAAATGGTACCCAAAGCCTCCCATTTCTTTATTCTGAAAATACAACAAGCTTATTTATAGCAAAAGTATTTCAAAATTATCTAGAATATATTTTAAGTATATCCCTCACAAAGTTTTAGTGAGAATATAATTTGTGCTCTAAAAGAGTATAAATAAACTCTGAGTTAGATTTTCTTCATTAGATCTAACATGACGGACTTCAAGAGAAAGGATAGTATTTTCTTTGCAATAACAATTCACATGTCCTGAGTCCCATGACAAATACTCCCAATACAGTCAAATGAGACTGGATTTCCTGAACCTTCTAATTTACAAGGCACTAAACTTAGTTCAAAAGGCTCATGTAAAACGAGCAGAACTATCACAGAACAACTCCTTTTAGTCTCTACTAGTCTGGAGCAAATTCAGCTCCTAGTAAGTTTTCCTATCACAAACATTCTGTAAAAAACTACATTAGTTAATACAGTGTGAACACAGCTCAATTTTTTTTTTTTTTTTTTTTTTTAATTTTTTCAATATGTATACACTTGGTCTTTGGACAAGTTGATGCCAATCTAAGATATGCTGACACTTGCCAGCATACAAATATTTTAAAAAAACAGGCCACAACAATTTCATAAATATCTTTTCTTATATGAAGTTGTCAAGCTAAAAACAAAATAATACTCAAAAAAGGATGCAGAAACAAAGATAGTAAAGGTCATTTAGACATGTGTGCCAAGAGAAGTGATGTATGGTGCACTACTTCCAATACAATGCAAATACAGACATCTCACGTACAGTAAGAGACAAATTATAACAAAATGGAAAGCAGAGCTGAATTCAACGGGGATGCTAATCAGAATGTACAAGAACTTATGTTCCATTCAACAAACTCACCATAAAGGACTGACTCCATCCTGTTTACGATCAGAACTAAGGTTAAAAACATCAGCTACAATGACATCATTTTGCTTGGATATACTGACCGTAGCTTAACACAATTTTTGATGCAATTGCTTTTAACATAAGCTGACGTGGCTTGACAATGACCAGTGTCTTCATCTTTGGACTAAGGGACAAATTAGATTACTCCTTCCTGCGCAACATCAAGTAGTGCCAATATGGAATAAACTGTGTCTATTTGGTAGAAAAGATCTATTTTTATGTAATTCATACTGCGCTGCTCTTCAGCAATTCTGAAAACAGGTAGAATAATTTCAGTATCATATGCAAACTGAGTTGCCATATAAAAAGAAAAAATATAGTGTCTGTCAAACAGAAATACTTACACTAAACCCTTAAACGTTTCCACATGGCTCACTTTTTAATCCCGATAATTGTCTAATACTTATTAGTGGCATAGACAGCAAGGCATGGCAATAAAGACTACGTGAAAGTGAACCACTTGGGTAGGAGGCAGACCCTATTTAATGCCTTAAAAACGATGATTTTTCACCTGCCAAATCTCAGTATTTGCCTGAATCATTCTGAACTTAGACCAGACTTGATTTTTAAAAGAACAGTAAAAAAGCCACGTTCTGAGACTCTGATTCAGTCAATGTCAATGCACTTTTATCAGATGGAAGGAGTTCGTAAATATCATAGGAAAGTAATTGGAAATTAATCCATTTGAAATTAATGTTGTTTCTGATAAATAATTTTATCATCAAAAAGGCTCAATATGCACCACCTACATATACCAGAAGGATGAAAGCCTGAAACACATTAACCATCAAAATCTCAAAAATACAAGTTCTGAAGCTCTGATGGGATAAACTGAGTTTTCCTTTGTCCTGTCTTCTCAGTGGAGTCAAAGTAAGTGTATAAGTGTAGAGATACAGGTTTGAATCATCCTATCTGGCATCTGCTAGACAATAAACAACTTCTGGCCTCAAACATAGCAAAGTATCTGGACCTGTACAGTGAAAAATGACTGAGTCTCTCAAAGTCTCTCCAGTTCTCCCGTACATTAAAAAGGTGAGCTGTAAACAGTTTCGTTAGTATAATCAAATTTCATACTAAAGTTACAGAAGTTACACGAATAAAGTTGACTCTGGACAAGCATTCATTTTTCAGTGCAATTCACCAACAGGAAATAGTATTGTCTTCTGAATTGACAACTTATTCTGAGCTCAGAGTAAGGCTTAAAACAGTTGATTTGAAATGTTCCAGATTGGGATAATATTTCACCATTTTCCTTGCAAAAGAATGAGCTTGTGCTCTTATAAATTAATGGAATAAAAAAGTTGTCTTACTGGTTTGTATCTCAGTGCATCTCTGTAGGATCCAAACAGTGATGCCTGTGCCCGAAGAAACGCCTTGGCTACTCCGTCACCCGTAGCTGTAGACTGCTTTTTCAGTTTATTTTTCAAGGCCGAGACCTGCATGACAGAATAGAACAGTTAAATTAACACCTCAGAAATTGGTACAGCGAGGTATGAACCCAATCAGCAGGCAAACCATGGTGTCTACAGGTCAGCCAAAAATTCATCCTCCTCCTTGATAGCTTATCTTTTTAACTGCAAAGAGCACCTGCTGGTCTGTTAATTGAAATGAAGGCAGGGGATGATGGTAGAGTGCTAATGCAAATTGGTTATGCTCTCTTTTTTCCCAAGGCCTCTTGACATAAATAAGCTTAATTATTTTACAGTAAACTGCATGTGAGCCACTTTTCTGCAGATCTTTTTCAATCATAAATCTTGTCTTCTCATTTTGAATGAAGACTGTGAAGGTGGGTTTTTTTTATTTATATTTCAAAGGTTTGTTTTTAAGGACTCCCAATGCTCACTTGCAATTCAGTTATTGAGTGGTTGTTTTTTTTAATATCAGATTACTATCTTACATCATTTCTCATGCACTGTAGGAGTAGCTGCTACCAGTATCTAACAATGGGAAAGGTTTGCATAAATTCAGTGGTACATTGTCTTTTGAATTGTTCTTGAAAATAAAACACATGAAAGGAGAAAAAAAAAAATAACTGACAATGCACTTGTAACTTTTTTAAAAAAAAAAGGAAGAAAGAAAAAAATGCATATTTATTTTTATGCTTGACTTATTTATCCTTTTCTTAAGAAAATCTATTTTTTCTTTTCTTAGCATAGATGGCCTTTACTTGGAAAAATTCCAGAAAAAAATATCCTATCAATCTGGAATTGTTGCAGTACTCTTTAAAGGTATGTGGAATTACACCCAGTTACAGTTTTATTCTCCTAATTACAGCCATGAGGGATATCTGGAAAAATAAGCCAACTTCAATTATGCTGTGAATACAAGTTCCTGTCTCTCTTTGTATTTTGACATAACCATAACAGCAATATTTATGTCATTAAATGCTATACGAAGTAACACATATACTTACTCTTTAACCAGAAGATTATGAACACATATCTTCAGCAAAACATCTTTCATTCTTTCAGAAATGTATGCAAGAATGAATATCTTTTTGTTTCTTTATGCAAGCAGTCACGACTGTTCTTGTAGATGATGATTGTAATTGAAGTGTCAACCTAATTAACAACTAAACTTTGACTAATGCTAATGAGAACTGAACATGGCATCAGAGAAAAGACCAGCTCTACAGGTGATAAACCTTCACAGTAGTGACATTTTCCAGTGTAAAGTCACAGTTACTGTGATCTGATCAAAGAGAGAGACCCCCATTGGGTCCAATTATAACTATAGTTTTGAAAAAAGAATTATTGAGTTATGATGTTCATAATCTATGCAGAAAGGCCTTTACAGTATAGGTCTTTTCCCCATAGCTGTGATCTTTTCAATTTATATCCAAGCTTCTAGATCTAGATAAAAGTTTAGAGCCTGCTTCGTTTAGCCCATGGAAAGCATACACCAAGGCTCATTTATGTTTTTCCCTTACATCTCAAAAGAAATTAAAAAAAAAAAAGAGTACAGTTCTTAGTACAAAATCAGTTAGGGAGGTCAAGGTTGGAAAAACAAATGCATGTATTTTCTTTTTTTCATGCTGTATTAAAATTTAACAATTTTAAAATTGTTAAAAATTAGGTTTATTTAATTCTGGCGCAAATAAATGGGAAATACGATTCGTTGAAGGGAAATCTACCTATCAGTGGTAGCTCAGTTTCACCACAGAGAAAAGAATTCTCAGCCTTAGAGCACTGTCTCTGTCATGTTGAACAAAGCATCTTAAATATGTGAAAATTTCCTTTTGCTTCCACTTTCTTCGAAATCTACACTATTCTAAATTATAACTTGCATACATTGATGTGAAAAAAAGATGTTTTAAAATGTCTTGTATTATTACTTATCTTACACCAGTTTATGTCTTGTAAAAAAGTAAAATAAAGCTGAACACAGCCACTTTAGTAGAAAATATGAACTCTGGTATAGTTGCATTAAGTAATTATCGTGAAACATTAATTAGAATTCAATAGTTTTTCAAAACAGGAAACATTTAGTTTTCTTTATAAAACAAAAAGAATCCAATACTATCTCTTCAAATATATATAGAATAACTCAAACTAAAATTTAATTCAGCTAATACACTGGAAAATACTTTTCAGCTACCAAGTCACGTATTTCCCAAAGGCATATGTCACATGGTGTGACATGATCAAATGATTGAATGATAAAAAGTTTCAGAGCTCTATCTTGTGTTCGAGTTACTTCATACTTTCAGCAGTACTGTTCTAAATAGGCATGAGTTCATACGTTGTGTTGATTGAGGCCTGACTATCATTATTTTTAAGACTGGTCTCAAATCAAGTGAAAAATAACCGTTTCATCATACAATGCAATGGGGAACTGGGAACACATGACCTTTCTTCTTAGAACTCAGCTTCACGGACACTCAAACAGAAGAGGCACAAATGTCCTCTTCACCTGAATTTTGCAGCAACACATCTGTAACAGTTTAGTATGAGTTTCAACAGTGACTAAATCAAATCACACTGTCAATTGCCATTTTGGCAAGTCTAATCTCAGCATGGGCTCTACCTATACGTACATAGATAAACACACAGTAGTGTCACCAACCAGCAGTATGCTACCTGTGTCAGTAAAGAATCTTCTAATGGATCAATTTTAGTGGAAACGGCAAAAATAAAACAGTCACTTAGAAAACAGACATCACTCCAACCTGTGTGAGATCACTTGTTTCTATGTTCATCAGCATTTAGTGCCTTTGCCTCCAGATGGATAAACAGTTGAACACCCCTTGTGTCATTCTTGGAGGCAGAGGCATAACGACTGCAATTAACAAAAATGAAGAAGAAGGAATGGGTGTATTTCAACTGAAAGAAAAAAGGTCCTGTGCTGAACACCGAAAGTGATGAGTTTGGGAAAATTTCAGCAGTTGATAAGAGAAAGGAAGAAAACAAAGGAAGAAAAGATGTAGAGGAGGGGAATTACAGAACAACGTGAGGGAAAAAGGGACTGTCTTTTTTTCATTTCTGGCAGGACCCATACGCCCTCAAATAAAACAGTATCAGGATGCTTTAGGCAAACACACATTTAAAAGAACACCAGAAAGCAAAAAATCTCCGCAGTATTAGTACACTTCACTGCATTATTAGTACATTATTAGTTCAATAACACTAAGAACATCCCAGTGGACTCGGCTTGAAGGCAGAGTGCTCCAGCACAAAAATGTGCAAGAACACTGCACTGTCAGGAGTGCAATACTGGGCTGCCATCCTGGAGGGAGTTCTGGCCTCAGAACGATTATACTAGAGTTTTAAAAGTTTCTCCAAGCCTGATTTGTCAAGCAGTGCAGCTGGAGTCCTTTGCTGAAGCACTCCTAAGCACCATCACTGCCTGCTTGCCCAGGTTCTCTGCAAGCTGAAGTCATCAAACACCCATGTGCTATTAAACCACCAAGAGACAGCAAAGCCAGGCTGCCCCTTGGGGTAGTTACCTGCAAATCCTCCCAGCTCCACAGTTTAACCAGACAGACAGTGACAGAGCAGTTACTGCACTCGGTACCACAGGTACAGACATGAGAATGGGTGCTTTGAACTCCTTGTAAGGGTTTGGTGCACAGCAGGTCTATGATCACTTATAACCCAGAACTCCTTTGGGAGATGCAATAATGACAGAATAAATCACTCCTAAAATTTCAAAGGAAATACACAGAACTGGTATGAAGCCAAAATACGCCCCAGTGGCAGCTTCACCATTTTTTTCCTTATATATGTTTTTATCCTTTTACCTATGATTATAAATGCCAGACTTTTTTTCTCCATTTCTTTCCATGACTTAAACAGAAATAGCCTTTAAAAAAGTTTAAAAATAAAGACCTAGAAACAAACCACAGAGTTAGAATGCTGTTAGTTTTTTTTTTTTTTTCTGGGAGTCACTTAATGATCTGTCTCAAAAATGGTATTATGAATTCACACTAGAAGCAAACTGTTTTTATCTTCTCCTAGCAACTGCTTCTCATAGGAAAGTGACTTCATTGGGCTGTTAAACACTACCAGTGAAGAGCAATCAGAGCTTTCAGAAGGTTTAAATCAACAGAATAGTTTTTCAGAGATTTAGGAAGTCATAAGGTTGGTATGTGGTTTTGCTCTCATACATATGAAGTAACTAAAAAATGCCAAAACATATTGTATTGCTCGCTGAAATGCAGCCTTTTTTTTTTTTTTAAACTAGTCACCATATATCCTTTCAGTTTCTAAACACAGTTACCTGATCAGAAACAAGTCATGACTAATATCTCTTCAATATTCATGTGAGTGAAATAATAGAACTGCACAAAAAAGTTTAAAAGAATCATAAACTGATGCAACTATTAATCAATCCCTTCCTCCTGCAAAAGCTTATGCATGCATATAAATTTAAGCATGTATGGAAGTATTTGAAAGATTTGTGCCCTAATGCAGAGCCATGCACTGTACTTCCCAATGACAATCACACTCTGAAAAAGAGATACAGGGGTATTTCTTTAGTGTGTGACATTTGCCAGGCTATACATCATTTCTCAGTGTTTCATCAGATCAGGTGACTGTAGCACTTTCTGTAGCAAGAAGGTAAGAACGTGGTGAAGAAGAGAAACAAAAAAAATCTTAAAAGAAAATGGAATTTGAGTTTATTTACATCAATATTGTTAAAGCAAGGGTTTCTACATACTTATCTACAAACAGAGCATCTCCGACAGTCCTTCAACATTTAATAAAAGTTCTCTTCACCAATTCAGATGCAAATATTTTCCAAAATAACTGCATTTTTCAATCTGATAATCCAGCTTCTAAAATTAGATCTAGGTTCAAGACAATCTTAAGCATCACATCTGAGATTCAATATAAATATCTATTTCATACTACTGCAAATATTGCATACTGCTGAGTTTTTATGACAGAGTAGAAACATTTTACCTATTTTCTCATGGAAAAACATAATATGACACATTTTAAAAACGTCTTTTTCATTGCACTTTGAAGCACTGAAGATGTTTTTCTCCAACATTGTATCTTCAGGAATTATTTTCAGTCTCAGTAATTATTTTACAAAGCAACTGTTAAATTTTCTATGTGAATTACAGCCCCGTTCTCAAATGCTGCCTTTAAAACAGCAATGTCCATTGCCTAAGTTACAGTGTTAAAATACTGTGACTTACCTCAAAACCAATACTGAAAAAAAACTGAATTCTGCATTGTATCATAGTGCATACGTCCAGTGTGCTATAAAGCCTATGCATCTTTCAACAGCTCTGTAGATTTTACAGTTGACAATCTCTAACAAACACAGAAGAGGCAATAAACCAATAAAGCCTATTGTTTTCTAAAGATCATATTTATAAAAGCTGTGCTTGAAATCTACAGCGATTTCAGTAAAGCTTATTTGCTAAATGTGCTGTCCTCCATTCTCCGAGGTTTTTCCGAAAATGCTCAAGTAGAGCAAAGGACTCACCTTTCTCAACAGTCAACTGCAAGCAAGTATTGCATAATCAGGCCCAAGGTTTATAAACAGCTACGCATCTGTAGTCTATATTAATTTTTATACAAACGTTCTTTTGCTGCCATCTTACACTGTTAAGTGGTGATCAAAGTATTACTGCATTAGGAAATTTACTCTTGCAGTAGTAGCTACTTATTTTCATCTTTTTTTAATTAAAAAATAATAGACAAATTCGCAGAGAAATGATAAAATTTAAAAACAAGTGTTCTTGTCAGAAGAGAGGAAAAAGAGGGTCTTTCCCCCTTCTAAGAAAACAAAGGATTCCTGAAAGTCTTGCACTGATTTATTTTTCCAATTTTAAATACCTTAGGAGTAGCGGAACTGCTACTGGCATGGTAGTATTTCTAACAGTCAATAAATCTAAAATATTATGTGTGAATATTGGAATGAAGCCATTAAGAAGATTACAGCATGCAACACAGCAGAGGGTCCACATGAAAAAAGGACTGGTAATTCAGGACAACTGTGACCACTGACCTCTGCACAGTCAAGACCACTGGTCAGTCTGACAGAATAATAGAGTTCACATGCATAGAAAGTCATCCAGCCTGTAACTATAATTTAAATACTTAAAGGAATGATTTAAAAATGCCTTTAAATCTCAGTTAATTTATTATGCAGCTTATTAGACAACGTCATATTGCAATATTTTTCTATCTTAAATTTATCTTAAAAAAATTCAGAATGGGAGCACTTTATAGACGCTTTACTAAGGTAAACTATTAAATACCTATGCCACAAGGACACTTCCAGGCAAAGTGATCAAGAAAATAAATACCCAGTTTTCATCAGAGACAAGAAACAGTTTTAGAAAAATCTTTGAGAATATTATATTCCTTTTGTTAGGCTGTTAATCTATCTGGAATCAATTTTTCAAAGGCATGGGTAGACTAGATTTTCTTTTATATTTCCAGTTCTTCATCCTATTTTAACACCCTTCATTGGTACTCCTGCTTATCATATTTTTTCATCAGAAGTTTTACCACCTTTGTACATAAGCTTATGAGTCTTATTTATATAGGCCAAAATATTTCACGTACATAAGCATCTGACATTTGCTCTAATGTTTCAAGTCTAACATGCCATTTTGGCTCTGCACTCTTACTTCTTACAATTTTAACCCACGTGTTAGCAGTTGCATTGTCCCCGATGAATACAGAAGGATAAGCACTCTGCCATTTTTTGTGCCACAGCCTGGGCTCCGTCTTTTGTTTGCAGATTTTCTAGCTATAATTTTTGCTTTCTATTAATTTTTAATTAAATTGTTTTATATATTGAAGTACAGAAGGAGATTAAATTATTCAGAAGCTTCATTATAAAATCCTAAAATAACTTCTGTGAGTGTATTTTGCATAAAACACAGTGCTGCTGTTTTGTTGTTGTTGCTGTTGTTTTTTCCCAATTTTCTTCAGTGGAATCTATTGTATAGTCTGCACATTAGATAAAATTCACTAACAATAGTTTTATATATATATATCCTGAGGAAGACCATACTCCTAAAAGTATGAAGAACTGTAACTTCTACTTTATTCATGGTAGCATATTCATTTAGAGACCACTTTGGTATGCATCTGTAAAATACATGAGAGATTACATTCACTGAAGATTCATTTCCACTTCTCCAGAGGGCCTCCAGCTACTCTAGTATGTGTCCAACGATGATGCCTAATTCTCAATTCTACATCCAGCTATTATTTGACAAGAGGCACGTACCTCCATAACTTTATAACCTCAACCTTTTACACTGAATACAAGGTCAAGTAAAATCACCAACACAATGAAAGTTTACTTTACTTATTATACTCTCATAAAACACAATACATTCAAAATTCCTGTGCATCTGTGTTCATATACTTTTTCATACACCAACATAAAATTGCAGAATACCAGAATATTTTTAATATAATCAGTTTCTTATAGATTACTGAATTGTAGTTGATACTGAATCAAGAGGAAGACTGACCAGACGAGCCACAGAAAGTCTACGTTTAAATGCTATTATAATCAAAGGGAACTTACATCAATATAATCATCAAGAGTTAGATTTCTGTTGTTTCAAATACATACAAATTATCAGCAAAAACAAAGTATGTAGTGACAAAAATAGTATGTCACATCAGTGCCTTTCTTTGATTATGACAGTTTGTTTTTATGATTTTACAATTTCAGAAAATGTAGCTCTTTGATTTCAAATTTTGATATAAAATTCTTTGTGCTGACAACAGTTTGTGCATCTATAAGTAAATAATCAAAACACTGATTTCAAACTAATTTTTTTTCAGAGCTCTGTTGAAGGTAGGTGAATTTTGTGACTATATAAAATGATATACAGAACATGTTCCCCTATAGGCAATAGGAAAAAAAGGAGGGGGAGACCCTCTGCAAGATCAAAGTCCAGAAAGAACTGGCACTTAATTTATCATCCTTTACAGACAAAAGACAGTTTTCGTCATTTCAAAAGGATCAGATGTCTTTTATGACAAACTGGGTTTGCAGTTTAATTTACAAATAGAATTCTAAGTAAGCAGTCTTTGCTCTGCCAAAGCAAATGACAAACAGTATAGGTTTTCATTCGTGCAGCCCTCAGCAGGATAGAAGAGATTAAAATAAAACTGAAATAATTTAGAGAAAACAAATAAATGTTTCAGAAAGTTGAAGAAGATCAAAGCCTGAATTTTCTGACCCCAACTGTACAAGCATTTCTTATTATATTGACCAGTGCCATCAGATCATTAATTAAAAGGAAAACGCTGGCAGGTGGCAGGGAAGAAGAAGCCGATAATTGGCCCCCTTCTTCTTTTTGCCTTCAAAAACTCTCTCGTTCTTTTGCGAGACATGCCACTAGGCAGACAGAAATGCCTACTTTGTAATATAATGATTAAGATGAGATGAAGAGACTCTTGCGTTTAGAGCAGCTATGCCTAATGAATGCAGCTAGCTTTATAATTATGATCCTACTTTTACAATAAGGAATATGATGTACCATTCAACATCTCCTCAACTGTCAGAAATGTAAAATATCAAACATAGAGGACTACATTTGCTGCTTTTTACCCCCTTATTTCTTTTACAGCAGTTAGCGAAATCAGGCAAAAAAAAGCATCCATATAAAAGAGAAACCCCAAGAAACATCTATAAGACTCACCACTTCACCGGGTAGGTTGTTCAGGTCATTAAAAGGGTTTTCTAGATTGTTTGTGTCAACATTTAGCAAAACCACATCTTCCAGTGATCTATTTTTTACTCTCTGCAAAGAGAAAAAAAATAGCAAAAAAAATTTTACTACAGCATCCTCCTTGAAGTGCCTTTTTACTGTAATAGCTGGAATAGAAATTATGATTTTTTGAAGAACAATACTGGCAAAGACAAGGTTGAGCTTTTGCATGTAGGATCTATGAATTAGACATAGGAGTCAAAGATTATTAGAATACCTCCTTCTCATCAAACACTATGGTTATATTAATAACCTCTGAAATACAAGAGTATTCAATAAATTAATTCCTGAAAAGAGAGAATGCTGTTAAGCACATTATTATATACATATATACACACATCCACACATACGTATCTTTTAAAAACATTTCATCCTTTCATATTTGTGAAAATTAGATAGGATAATAATCATATAACCAGAAGAAAATAGAGCAAAAGTAATTATTTTCAGATTTATCTAAGTCCCATTCATGTGATCATGTGACATCTACTAGCATTTCAAAAGATACTCTTTTGTCAATGGACTTGGCTAGCAAGTAAGAATTAAACAATTTATTCCTTTGAGAGAACAACTTTTTAAAAAAGCAGATAAAACTCTTTATGTATGGCCCTACAATAATATGCAATATTATGGGTCAGAAAATAATATCAGGATTTCGGTGATTTCATTTACAAAGTGTATTTGTTTTGTCATTTTCTGACTAAATAAAGATGCTAGTCAAGATATTACTATCAATAATAAGCACATAGATTATAGGAGTTTGGTCAATGAGAAAAGAATAGGAAACATAACTTTGCCAGAGATTCAGATAGGAGGAGAACCTTGTTGGTTTTGCACATGTGAATTCTTCCTCAGAAATTGCGCTAGTAGAAGAGTAAAACAGTTCCTGGATCAACTACCTGCACTGCATGATAACCATACTACACATGTAGACAGGCCTACATGTGTCATCAAACAGTAATTAATAGAAAGAGACAAAACAGTTTATTTTTCTATGACTCAGCTACTACTTATCACTCAGGTGCGATCCATTGCTTTATTGTACGTTTAAGCATGAAAAGGCTTTTGGTTTTTGACAAAATTTTCTGTTTTCTAAAATAAAAGTTATAAATGTCATTGGATGAATGCTGGACTCTGATTTACAGTGGAAGAGGAACACAAGTCAGCTGAGGAATCAGAATGATGCTGACTTTCACTTGACAATGACCCAGAAATAATTTTAATTACTATTACTGGAAAGATCTGAAATGTTGTTGAACCTCTAACCAAAACATAAAAATAGCATCATTCAGATAGTTAATATACAGAAACAAATCATGATGTAGAGCTTGTAGTTTTCAAGATAGTGCTTGAAAAGTATCATTTCAAATAGGGACAACTTCACTTTTTAAAACATTGAAGCTTAACGTCTGTAACTCTGATAGGAGAAACTCTAATAGGAGATTTTTTTCTGAAACACTTTCATTTAAATTATTATTTATGGTACACACATCTCATGCTTATCACTACTGAGAAGCATACAGAAAACTTACCTCTATTAAGCTTAAGTGGACGCCAATTAGATAAGG
>JAOWBP010004015.1:7459459-7518822 GCA_028571105.1 Tragopan temminckii
GTGCACTGAAGAAAAAAGAGAAAAATTACCTTTTAGATACAGCAGCATTTGTAGATTAAAACATTTAAAAATTTAGCTTATTTGGTCTCCAGGTAACATTCACTCTGTAACCTTGTATTAAATGTATACAGGTGCTCTTGAAATTTTTACTAGCTGATAGAAGTTAGTATCGTTATTACAGTGTAGTAAAGATGACCACAAAATAAAAGACACTGGTTCTAACTGAGGAATTATGAATGAAATGGTGTGTAAGGCTTCCTAACCTCCTGTATATCTAACTTCAGTAACTACTACATGGCTATTATAGTGAAAGCAATCCTATCCTAGCGAGAAAATCGTCCATCGCCTAAAGTACAACAATTCTAAAATGCCACTCTGGAGAATGTGGTGTCAGCGAGCTTCTGCAGTGCTCATATAGTATCTCATGTAATATCTTATACGACTCAAAATAGCAAGCTTATCATTTCCAATTTGCATGAGACAAGGAATCATTCTTCACAGACCCTCTGCAATGAGGCTTCCTGCAGTATGCAAGCAAGAAAGTAAACTAGTCAGACCAATTTCCACTGTTTTCTATAATGTCCTCTTTCTTCTATTAATCTGATAAAAAATATATTCACTATCCGGTGTTAAAGGAAAAAAAAAACATCATTGTGCTTTTTTGCGCTGTGAAATTGCTAAAAATATTCTCTCCAGAGAAGCGAGCAAGAGATAGATCAGTTCAAGGAACTCTGTTGGAAATAAAATACTAAGAGAGCAAAGAGAAAAATCAAAATTAAGGACTGAAAAATAAATTGAAAGCAAGACCTCTGATATGAACAGTGCATCAACCCGATCACCTAGCTGAGCTTAACGAGGCACTGACCACTCAGGGACCCACTTCCAAGGCTCAGGAGGGGCTTCCCTGGGCCACTTTCCATGGTCTCAGCAGTGCAGGTCCAGCTCTGCAAGAGGAGCAAACGCAGCTGGCTACAGCCACAGAGATTGTAGAAAAATCTGGGCACACTATGAATTATCCAATTGTACTCAGTAGGAATGTCCCACAAGAGATTATTGACTGAAACACAATGAAAATAAAATGATCTAAAAAGTAACTGACAGATCAAAACAAGTTTTCAATATGTCTACACTGTCAAAAATCAAAGGTTTGGACAGAACGCAAAATCTCATGGCTTAAGGCTTTCGGGCAATGGGGTGCAGACTTCCAAAAAGGGAAATGAAGACTCCCACTTCTTCGCAATGTCTTATTCTTAGCCCGATACTGAAAATCTGTGACCACTTCAGCCAGGCTAGGGCCTTATGCCTTCCAGACTAAACACAAATTACATGAAAACACAGACGTGTTTCTCTCCAAGAATGTGCCCGCAGAGCAGATGCACATACATTCATATGCAGTGAGGAATTAGACAGCTTGAAGACACTATAATTTCAAGAGTGTCTGACACTAAGCAATATATTTGAGTGAACAAATGTGAACGACTGTGGCTGGCACGTAAGTGCAGATTCTTCTGTTGAATGCTGAGCAAAACAGATCCTCCCCAAGTTCATCACATCAGAGCACCTCAGTGTTACAAGTGACACAAACCGGAGCAACTACAATGAAAAGAAGTGCTATATCACCTATGTATTTCATGCACACTTTTCTAGCAGCTTCACCAGGCCTGTACTGACTTGTACTAGCTGATGATTTGCTCCATTAATAAATCTGTCATTAGAAAGGGTAGTGTGCAGAACAAAGCAACAGCTACACCATTCCAATTTCAAAGGTAACAGAACAAAGCTAATTAGATAAACATATCTCAAAAATGCATGAAATAAAAAAAGCAGGTATGGAAAGTCAACTTGATATTCAGCAAAGAATTAGTTTTATTACTGCTGGACTCTGAAGCCCTAACACCAGATTTTTGTAAAATGTACATAAAGTTGTGGTACTACTGGGAGCTGCTATACAGTTTTTCTTGCTTATGCGTGTTATTACAAAGAATGTTATTAATCTACAGCATCATTTCCTAAAATAATTACTATGTTATGCAAAACATGCACGTTAATCGGAAAATAACTGTCCTACTCTCATGAAAACAGACTTGCATATATCCCAACTCAGGAGAGATCAAATCACATAAGACATGCTACAATCCCAACTTGAATTTTCTAATTGCATTATATTCCTAACACAGCATCAGTAGAACAGATACTTTATCATCTACAGACTAAACTGTCATACACTCTTATATCAGCAACTCAGTTTGCCAAGAAACTACACAGAAATTCAATATAACGTGCTTTACCCTTTACAAAAATTGATTTTATTCAAATATAATTACTATAAGAATGATCAAACTTAATTCCTCTGAAAGCTCTCATGAAAGCCAGATCTTCACTGCATGAATGCAACCATATCATACAATGGCTTGGGTTAGAAGGGATGTCAGGAATGACCAGGTTTCAGTGCCCCTGCCAGAGGCAGTGTTGCCAGCCAATGGATCAAGTACTAGACCAGGCTGCCCAGGGCCCCATCCAACCTGGCCCTAAACACCTCCAGTGATGGGGTACCCAAAACCTCACTGGACAGCCTGATCCAGCACCTCTCAGTGAAAATTCCCCCTGACATCTCATCGTCATCTCCTCTCCCGTAGTTTACAACCATTCCCCCTTGTCCTGTCACTATCTACGCTTATTAAAAGTTGATTTCCTTCCTGCTTATGATCTTCCTTTAAACACCAGAAGGCCATAATGAGGTCTCCCTGCAGCCTTCTCATCTCCAGACTGAACAAACCCAGCTCCTTCACCCTGCCTTCATAGGAGAGGTGCTCCAGCTCTCTGAGCATCTTTGCAGCCCTCCTCTGGACTCCCTCCAAAAGCTCCATCTCTTTCCTGTGTTGGAGGCCTCAGAATATCTTTTCTACTGTATGCTTCAGTAAGTAATCTTAAAAAATACTTAGAGAACTGTATTTAGAAAATCTGCTGCTCAAGAATATGTTATAGTAAACTTATTTCTCTGCGTTCTCTTCTTCTAGAGCTAAAATAGGTAAGTTATTTCACTGTCTAATATTTTGTTGTTCTTTAGAAAAAGGAATTGATATCTCCTTTTTTTCATATGATTGTTCCAATTCTCACACTGGAGCTGTCAGCGGAATTTAAGGCCAATGTAAGTTACGTGGGGAAAGAAAATGCTCTCAAGCTAATAGAGAGTACTGCTCCCACACAGGATTCTGAACTTCTTCTTAACCAACCCGGATTGCATGACACTCCACACTGGTGAACTATCATTACATTTAAAACCTGTCTTCACATGAAAAATAATAGAACCAAAGAGGTTTTTTAATTACAAAGGAAAGTGGGTGAATTTAAGTGTTTTAGTACAGATTTAACTCAAAGATGCACTTTGCTTTTCTCACACCCACAAAACGTACCAGCCAAGCAGTTCAATTCCTTAAATTCTAACTCCTATAAAATTGTATCATTTATCTCTAGGAAATTTTAAAAATGTACAGTTCAACTCATTAAAAACAAAAAAGGTGGATTTCTCACAAAACGCATTGGATGATTAACGTGCAAAGTACATTGCAGGATCAGGACCTGTACTTAGAACAGTAAATTTAAATGTATTTTATCTTTGTTTAAACATGTTCATACTCCCTTCAAATGGCCAACATTATCAAAGTGATAATCCTCTTTTTGCTTATTTTACTGTCATTCCAGAACAATGCTAAGAAAATGAGTTAGTGGGAGACATCTCAAAGTGCAAGTTAAACAGTCTTTAAGCAGGGAAATACATTACGTTCAAGAAAAAAAAAAGTTTTTATAAAAGCAATTACTCTGTCAAAAATATCAAAACGAAAATATTAAAAAAAAATTAGAAAATTATTTCATTTTCTTTTAATTGATCTTCTTGGACCACACACTAGGTCTGGTCTAATGTATACTTTGACTATAAATTCATCAAGCTTTTCTTTTTCACATACTATACACTGTTAGACACCAAAGTAAGAAGAAAGGTAAGTATTCTGTGCTTTTATTACACTATTCCAAACTATCTCTGAAAAGAACCATTCAAACCAAACTTGTTCAGACAGAGAATCATAAATACATGACAATCTAATAAAAGTCTGAATTATAGCTACTGTAGTAAATTCATCAATTGTGCATTTCCTTCTGTGAACTTCATGTTTCCATTCGAACAACATGAAGAAAAGGAAACTTTTTTTCCTCTTCTATTGTCATGCAGTAAAAGAGAAAAGAAGATATAAATGAGTTTTACAAGTTTAAGAAACAACATGCTTCTTTTTAATGAGTAAAAAAATTTCTCAGGTCATGCCATAATGACCTAGAGTCTCAAGTATTATCATCATCACAGGGAGCTGTGTACAGCATCTAACATTATTATTTCTCAAAACATCATCTGTGCTTAGGAGGGCAAATAAAAAATCTTCTAGCATTCAGGATGCACTCGGCAGGGTACAACTTAAATAAGAGGTGTTGATCTACCTTCTGAGAACAGCATTTATGGATGATACTGAAGAATATAAAAAGCTTCTGGCAGTAAGTTCAAGTAATACAAAAACTAAACAAATACATCCAAGCCATATCCCCATCTTGGTGCATTTTATCAAAGCTAGGATGAAAAAATTGGGACAGAGTTTCTCAAGAAGAAAACTATCATTAAAGATGAAAGGCTTAGCTACTGTTGAAAGCAAGGCATGAAGGGGTGTTTTTAAAAACAAAAAATAATATACAGATGAAGTATAGGAATCATCCTAGACAAAGTTATACCATGGACAAACATTGAAAACTTGAGGAAAAATATCAAAGACTTAAGGAAATTTAATGAGAATTTCTTTCAAAACTAGAAGTTCAGTGGAGTGGGCGGAGTTCAATCGAACATCAATATTTACGGGTTTCAGGAAAAAAAAAAAAGCCCTGCAAGCATATAAGCGCATAAACATAATTTATTTCTGTGAAGAAAAAATGTTAACAGAAATAGAAGAATTAGGTTGGTACGCATCTGACTTGGACCCAAGTTTTGTCTATAATAATTCTTGATCTCTAAAATAGCTTTAAACAGTTCATTTATCCACCACAGATTCGTAGCATCTATTTGAAGTGAAGGCCTCCATGGAGAAATACTTTTATATTAGTTCCCCAAGGGAAGATCATTTGGTAACACTGGCACTACTGCCAACAGAAGTAAATCTTTTCTTAGCCTGAAATCTTAAAAATCAAATATCTGGAATTGAAAATTACCTCAAATTAGCCTGGTATAATGAGTAATGTCCTTCTGAAAGGAAATATCATCCCCTAAAGGACCAGAAGTCACTCAAAAAGTGGCCTTTTCCAGTGCTTTAAGTATAAAAAGGAGATTTAAAGCAAATTTGGCTAAGTGTTGAATATGATCCAGAACCTGGATGAGCCTAAAGCACAGACATGGAATCATTCCTTGGACCTAAGAAAAACACTGATGCTTAAAAACACTAATGCTTAATTCCAGAAAGATCAGTCAGTGTTTTTTGAATGCTGCTATCAGTATCATCTATCTCAAGTTAATGTAAACATTAAATAAATGAAAACTATAAAACTGTTGCATTTAACTTACTGAACATGACAACTCTACCGATGAAACACGAACTGTTATAACAAGCATGATTCTTAGGTGCTCTACTGACAGTAATCAGAACAGTAATTCAAAAACCATGTAAAAGCATACGAAAATATCTCTGTTCAAGACATTGATTGAAGTGTTTTCATGAATCAGATCCTGCGCATTTAGTCACGTAAGTAGATCTTGTTTTCGTGAGTTACTTTGAATTGTACAACAGGTAAGAAACTCAGAAGTGAAGATAACAGGTTATATCTTACCAGCAGTAGTCCAGGAGATGCGGAGGAAGCACTGGGATGTAAATGTGCTGCCAATACATGGGATACAATAATGCAGCTGATGCATGAACACAAGCAGTTAACTAAAAAAAAAAAAAGTACACACAGAATTAGCAACAAAAACTAAGATGAAGAATAAACAGAGAATACAACATTTTAAACTAACTTTTATATTTGCAAGAAACTTCACCTCCCCAAACCACATATGATAGCACTTTTAATTACTTTAATTGCTTAAATATATGTATGAAAAAACCTAATATATGCACAACATTCGCAAGAAGTCGGACTGATGAGTCAAATTCCAAATCAGCCCTTCTCAGCTCATCTGAAAAAGATAAGCATGCAGTTACTGATGCTTGTCATGGTCAACAGTTGCAGGTGCAGTCACACACGCACAGCACGAGTGCAGCCCTGCCACACCAGCTGGGCCAGGCAGGAAAGGCAGCACGGGGACTCGCCCACCTTCCTCTTTACAACAAGGGGAACTGATCGTGCATGAAGCCACACAAGTGTGCTGCACTAAAGCAGGGTTCAATTCTAAATCTGTCACTCTATTTCCAAACTACCTTTGCAAAAGTAAAATAAATCTAAAGAGAATGTTCCCTGTGACAGTAGTGCAACTGCTTTACAACTTTCAAAACCTCCTGCCTCTCTCCCCTGCTCCCTAAAACAGAAACTGGCAAGTCTGGCAGCCAGCACCACCAAAAGATGAAGAACTCCTTGGCCAAGAAAGGAGAAGTTACAATCTGCTTCCATTCAAAATGGTCTCGCAGACATGGCTGGTTTCTGTTGGTTTCTGTGCACTTTTAGTTCATTTTTTGCTTGTTTTCTGACTAATTTTTAAACAAAGCATCACTACGGAATTGATGAGGAGCTAAGTCTTATTCACTTCTTGAGCAAACAAAATAATCCACAATACATTAAAAACTTGGATTTCATTTCTGATATACTGCATTACTATTAGGGAATCAGTTCATTTTATTTATGTTAGTAGCTATCCACAGATTCCACAGAATGAGAAAATATCAAGACTGTGTTCAAAAGGAGGCAGCCAATAACCACCACGTACAATATTAAAAGTCTGACAAAAAATTATATATATATATATACACACACATTCATATACATATTCATATGTATAAATAAAGCCTTACTTGAGATCAACTAGGATAAGAACTGTGCTTGAAACAAAAATTAAGAAACTCAGCCATAAGATTTAACACAATCTCTTACAGGTTTTGCAGGTCACACCCAGAGAGCAATTTCTGCTATTGATGCTATATTGTCCTGCTTTCCTGCTTACCAGCATTGCTTAATGAAGGCTGAGCATGGAAGCACACACAAAGGGAATGCTCCGCACAGTAGACTCCAAGCTTATGGAAGAAGACAAGACTGTCCTAATGTTTTACATCACAACAAAATTACTGTCTGAGGTTAACTTGATTATCACTGCCCTTTATTAGATGTGTACTTTTACAGTAACAAAACGAAGAGCTAAAAATAAAATGTAAATCCTGCCTATGTAGCAAGTGCTAAAATATTATGGATTTTACAGGAAAAAACGTCCCTGTTGGTGAAACAGATCAGCAGTTAAAGCTTTCACACCCAGGCTGACTTAGACAGTTACTCCTGTAAATAAAAATTACACTGTAATTTTGTATATATATTTTTACACTAAAAAGGAGAAAAAAATCATTACAAGAACACCGCAGCAGAAATCAGGGACAATTACAATTTGTGCAGCATAGTTTGCTCAGCACTCAGATTAATATAACACGATTAAATATGGAAAAGAAGAGGGTCTGAAAGCTCCTAAGGGATATCATTAGGGCAAATTGCCAAAGAATGAAACATGAGCCAGTCAGGAGAGCTGGAAGCTGCAGCAGTACCAAGGGACCTGAGCGCTCGACAGTTGGAGCTTCAGCACGGTGTGAGCCGTGGGTTAAGGCGACGGGAGGCTGCTCGCTGACACGCGGGATGTCACCATTGACCGGCGCACGGCCCGCGCCTGACAGCTCTGCTGCAGGAAGCCAAGGATATCATCATCCCCTACTTAAACTGGTCAGATCGTATTAACATTTCGCTTCCTAGCTTCACAGCAAAAGCTGCAATTACTCTCAGTTCAGACTTACCAAAAAGGCTGTTTTAATAATTAGAGCTTGGCGACTAAGAATTAATTGATTTGAGGGATGAAATTAATAAACACTTACCCCTCTTCTACGTGATGGGATTTACGAGCTTTATTTTCATATTCTTTCCCTCCTATGTTTAACTTCTACTACAAGTAGAGCAAATCAAGCACAATATCATGGGTTTTGGTACTTTAATAATTCCATATTCACTCTGAGTAATCATAATGCCCGCATAATAGTCTTTACAGAATGTAAATTTCAAATCACAACTACCTATACAAAAATCAGCATGTAATTCAATCACAGACTGAAATGAAGCTGAGCATACAGTTACGTGGGTGATCCCCCTGATGTATACATCTACCTCCTCCTCTTAATAAGTATTGTTAAATTATGAATTAACAGGACGATACAATTTGAATAAAGAAATATTTTTCCGTCTTAAGTATGTCTGTGTTGTATTCCAGCTCTTGCTTTAGCAGAGAAAGGGGACAATTCCATTTAAAACAACAGAAGTTTTATTAACTTTTGTTTTAGAATCTGTATTTTGCTGTAGCACTCAGACTGATGTTTAACATGTTTAACAAAAAAAATTAGCATTTCTAGTAGGAACGGTAAAGATTACTCATGCATCAACATTTTGCTTTACTGGCCCTCACCCTTATTTTCTATAATTTTCAATCCAATGTCTCATTTCCAAATTTCCATTTATGCTACTGCAGTAGATACCCAAATATTTTAACAGGGCCAGAATATTTTTCAGTTTCCTGCTGTACACAGCCTCCAACACAAGCAGCTAAGAGATTCTGCTACTCTTCAAACCATGTGACATTTTAAATACTGTGCCAACTCTGTCTTTAAGCAACTACTGATATGATAATTATGAATTTCATATCAAAACACATTTTCTGGCAAATTTTCTTTTTAAGTGTTTCAACAGTGAAAGGCACTAGCTATTTTAGTAACATATCTTTTTAACTGTCAGTGTCGCACATATAAAGAGAAGGAGATGCAGAATACTGCAAATCTCAGAATAATGTTGCAAGTCCAAAGAGACCAGTTCAAATGAACACACAGAGAGCGAAAAGAGCCCAACTTCTTCTATCTGCGCTTGGAGGTTTACAGAGATTACCACTGGATTTGGGGAGAAGACACCTGATGGCAGCTATGCTTAGGAAAAAAGCCAAGCAGGAACGGGCACCTGCAGGGAGCTGATGTAGGAGAGGGGAAGGCAGAAAGCTCCAAGTGGAGAAACCAACCTCTGTTACTTGACTGAGTGGAGAGAAGTGTATCTGGTGAGATCTTTTGCAGAAAACAATCCTTTGCACTGCTTATGGAAAAAGATACTTGCGTGGATCCTGTTTGGTCACGATATACTTTTAAACAAATTATTCAGAGAAACAGCGTAGATTTGAAAAATCTCCTTTTCAGGACAGGCAGTTATTACCCTAAATCATGATATTCTCTTCAAAGCTTTGTAAAACCTTTCCTACTTAGCCTGTGACTACTGGAGATTACATCAGCAGGGAACTCAGATTGCTTTCACAGTAAAACTTGCATAAACTTTGCTGTGTTTTTCTACACATGCACACAAACAAATCACTGCTCAACTCTATAACGTGTTAAACACTCTCAAATTTTTGAGAGCAGAATGTTTCTGCAGGGCCTAAATATTGCAAATATTATAGCTTATCACATGATTTGAAGCAGTCAATGACATTGGGATATACACCTAGCATCCACTGCATTGGAGAATACTACCAGCATTGTAATGTGCCCATTACAGAATGGGCTGGCGATTTTTAAATAAAGCTTTTGTCTTTTGAACTCCATGTGTCAATACTGAACAGAACTTTCAGTATGTCTCCAGCATTTGTTACTTCCTTAGAGTATTTTTCTTTATTTCAAAGAATTTCTTCCAGATTAAAACTTTTATTTAATCTAATATTAAAAATGGGTTGAAAAAAAGGGGTTTTAAATCACATAAACAACTTGAGTCTATTTGCCAGTCTTTTGAGAGGACAAGAATAAAATTGTGTCCCATTCTATCAGTTAATGAATTTATTAAAATTAGAGTACAACTGAAAATTTCAGCTTCAGGTCTCTTCTGGTAACTGTGGTCAGGCATCGCCATCTCAGCTTTCACCTCATGGCAAGGAAAGTAAGCGTTGTTTTTGCTAAAATTCTGTAGTGATTCCAGCACAATCATTTTCCCTTTCTCCTCATTAAAAAAATATCAGAACTAAGCGTGAGCAGATAATACGGTCTCTCCAAACAGCGGAAGAACACATTACAAAGTTTGTAAGCAAAATTCATTATTGGGTGACAGTAAATTGATTAATACCAACTTTCAACAAGGCTGAGATGATGCACAAATCCCCGAGAGACCAAGGAGTTCCCTTCCTCCTCACAGCACTGAGCTGCCACTCAGGAAAGACTGTTCAAAGTTTACACAGTGGTGAACAGGAGCAGTCTCAACAGCTTTAATTCAAGCCTTGATCAAAGCAGGTTTACCCACTCCTGGGCAGTTGCCCCTCCCAAGTATCTATAATAATTCTTGTGTGTGTATCCGCTGCTCCAATATTCAATTTATCAATGAACTGTCGATTTTAAAATGAGTACTTTTTTTTGTTAAAAATCAGAGCAATAAATCTAGAACAAAGATCTTCCACAGGCTCATATGTTTATTTTATACCCATTACTTATACAATTTCAATGAATAATATGAAAACAATTATTCTGTATCCTGTATAAAAGTATTATTTCTCATTTACCTCTTACTTTCTATAAAAATAATTTTATTTAAAGTAGTTTCAATAACCCAAGGTAGAAAGAGATGCAGAGCACAGGTGACAAGACTCGCACACATTGCAGTGCAAAAGCTAGAAGTATGGAATTTGATTAGCAGAATCTTGTCTGAAAGCCAAAAATGGCAACAGAAGTTTAGACAAAGTAAAATTAACCCATGACACTATACAACCTTTCAAAATCTACAGTAAGTAAAGAATTACTGTGATAAAACCATTTCCTGAAAAGCCTTCAAACACTGTCAATCTCTGTCAACACCATGTCCAGAAATGCCTACTGGAGCGCTCTCTCCCTCCTCCCTCGCAGTGCCACTGGGCTAAAGAAATGTTTCCCTCCCACTGCCTTGACCACACATATGTTGAAAGATGCCAAAGATTCTGTTAACTCATCTACTTAGCAATACCTACAGCAATAAGATGTAGAGGGTCACCATTCCTAACTCAGTAGCTGCCATCAACCTGGACCAACTCTTACCGCACTTACCCCAGCGCTTTCGCTCTTTAGAATTCCTGTGAAAGCAATAGCCTCTTCCTGAAGAAGCCTTCATCAGGTGAAAGGAAGCATCTCCTCTAACATTATCAAAATTCCCAAGATCATCAGCTTTGTCACAGGAGACTTCCATATCTAAATCTCGTTTGGTCAAGAATGAAATCAGTCCCCAAACCTGAAACAGATACTTAATGCTTGCTAAGACCAGTCTTCTCATCCACTTCTTGAATGGGCAGGTTAAGACTGCTGGGGATTAAAAATGGGAAGGGAGCTTTGGCCATTTTATAGTAGAGAACATATAACCCTCCCCAGCTCTAAAGAATATGTATAGTCAGACTAAATCATACACTTAGTCTACTCTGCTGGCACTGGAAAGAAGACAGAAGCCAGTGATTAAAAAAAAAAATTAAGCAGCAAAAGAGACCAGAGTGTACTATCCAAGCCACGATAACCAAAGCCACTTCTCATGCATTTCTTTAATTTAGCTCCTGGCTAACAGCTTCCCATCTGCCATCCCCATAACCTCAAAGAAGAAAAAACGGAGGGCCTTAAGTGAGCCATAATGTATTTTCCTCCTGAGGCCCCCAGCACTTCTCCCTCACATAAAGGAGAGAAAAGGGAAACATTTCCAGTCCACAGATGAAAATTTTAACTTCATCCATTGTAAAAAATGAAATACAGAGAAGAAAGTAATATTAAGAGCTAATCTCTGATGTTTTATTTTAGTGTTATTCACTTACTTTTATCCTTATTCTAGAGAAGGAAAAGGGAAGAGAAGAGTGTTGCTCATGAATTTGACAGCACTTCACATACAATCAATTTCATCCTTTTCTTGCAGTTCTTGATTCACAAAGCAGCATTATGGCATCATTCCTGTGCATTAGTTTGTAAAGGAAAAGACTGAAGACACGGTTTGTTCCTTGCCTATGGCTTCAAGAATGACACGTTTCTCAATAACAGAAGCTGAGCAGAAAATAAAATTGAAGTGGTAGTAGACAGGTGAGGACTCGGTGAGTAATATCATAGGCATACTATTCTTATGCTAAGGACCTACATGCAATATTATGGATAATCTGAGGTACATATATACACAAGTAGGTGTGGTTTGCATGGGAAAAGTCACATAACTACTCAGTTACTCAATTTCACCATTCCAAGAAAGTGGGTGGTTTTTTTTATGTTTTATATACAAAAAGAAACGTTTGAAAGTTAGTCATATCAGCTTTGATATCCACCACATTACACATTAGGTTAACTAACCCGCCTCCTACTGATACTCGTTTTCTCTATGCTTTTTTTTCCACCATGTTAATTTCAGTTTCCTCATTTTTTTTCAAAGCACCTATGTATATTCTCAGTAACTTGCTTGTTCTCATTTTAACATTCATTTCCTAGCTGCTTTACCTCTTCTTCTCTCTCAAAAAACACACAGACAGAAGAATGTGCACCTATACTTCTTTATGTCCTTTTTCTGACCATCTCATAACTCCCCCCTCTTCCCTCATCTATTTTATGATTCTCTATATACATGTAGAGCTACCCTCTCATAAAATAAGGGAATTCTGCAAACGTTCCTTGCTTCTGAAAGGAAAGTTTCCAGGAAAATAGTTTTTATTAACATCTCCTCCCCCAGAGTAACTCCATGGTATGTTCTTCTGCCATACACTAATTAAGAAGCAGCAGGGAACAGCTTCCTTGTGAATAACTGACAGACAACTTATTTACTGCAAGACTAGAGATAACCACTATGTTATAATTCATCTCACTAATGGTGAATTTCAGAAAAAAAGCAATAAGGCAGTAGTATGTGAAAAAGAAGAAATCTTGTCATAACAGCATACCAGAACAGAGAGCTAGTACATTCACATACTCTTCTGTAACTCATCTTCATGTTTCCTCTTCTCACATGAGACAGTACTGGTCATCCATAGCAGCATATGGACCCCTTCAATTCCCATTTTCACGCAGCCCAACCCACATCTGTACACAAGATTTTGTTTGGTAGAATTTACCACATTGACAAAATTTACATGAAGTGAAAGAAAAAAACTCTTGCCTATATCTGAATCTTGGATTTCTTCTTTTTTTCCTGAAAGTGATGTGAAAACTTTTTATTTTGAAATGAATATATAGATCAGTCTGTATGACAAAATGCTTTCCTTCCACAGAATTTGTGTTTAAATGACAACCAATGACACAGTGCTGCATGTTTTACACAAGGTGACAAGTAATAGCAATCTGCAGATTTTCTGAACTTCCAAACAAAGCGAGTTTTCCAGTTCCTAACTCTTGCTGTAGATCCTAGCCACATTTTGATGCCATATTGACATCTCCCTATCCTGCTCACATAACTGCACTGCTAGCAGCACACACTGGGCACACGTCTTGATAGGACCTCAGTTGCACTCACAGCACCTACCTCTGGCCAACTTACCTGACCTCTGGCCAGTTCATCTTAGACTGCTTATAGACTGAACTCTTGATCATTAAATGTCATCACTCTTCTTCGGTGCACAGACCAAGTGATCTAATTGACCTAACATTTCAAAATGAATTCTAACAATACTTCTGAGAGCTCAGTAAGTATAAGCAGAATATCTGTGCTGCTTTGCAAGTTAATGATAAATTCCTACCCGTTTCTAAGAACTAAATTTAGTCCTTAACACATTTCTGCCCGCAATGTACTACCTCACAAGAATTTCAGATTCAAGTCTATATTTTTTGAATTACTGGGACAGCATTATTAGAAATCCATCTATGAAGCAACATACATTTTTAGATAAAATTGCAACTACACTGTAGTGCAGAATGAGAAAAGCAAATTGTAGCTATGTGTGGTTGAACCAGAACTTGGAGTATCACATCAGCATAAGGAAACATGATGCTGTCACTAAGCTGTATGACAGTTCCTAGTACAATGCCATTGTTTTCCCAACCTGGGAGGCTTGTACAGAGCCAATTCTTCTACTGTTTTGGATCTTTACTTTGCAGCAGAGACACATCTCCACAGATAGCCAGCTTTGTACTCCAATTAAAAAAACCCAAAAGAAGAACTGTATCTTTCTAGGCTCCACACTAATCTGCACTGCATTCCTAAAATCATACCTCAGCTACCTGGCCCAGTCACAAAGCACTGCTTGGCTTATTTTTTAAGTATACCCAGCAATCTGCAACACAGAAATTTAAATGTAGTGTGAGAAATAGACAAACACTGCAGTTGTTTTCTGAATCAGTTGATAGTATTACTCTTTTGGGACAAACAAATTTTGGAATCAACTCCAGAATCTTGGATTTCGGGTTAGATGTATAAGGCATGAAGTGATCCACAAAAATAACGTGTTAAAGTGAGAATTGCTTGGCCCCCCACTCAGCTGTTCACCTGCATCACATGCTCCAAGGAGCATTCTCAACTTCCCAGTACCTGAGTAACCACAGAGAGCACAACTGTACCCAAAAAGGCAACAGAGGCAAACACGCAGCTACTGACCAGGCCAACTAGCACAACCGAGCGGAACTGCACAAAGCTCTCTTTACGTATAAGCAACAGTAAAAATTCTACCACAAACGTACATTGCGTGTAGGTGATTTTCGGTGCTTTTTCAGCACATAAAATCTGTCTTTTATTGACATATACATTCCTTCTTCCAGGGAACACCAATGAAGCCAGCACAAAGCAGAACACTGCAGCCACAGTGCTCTGACACATCAGACTCGTATTACCTAAAACAAATATTGGTCAAAATGGAGATAACGTTTAGACATTTGCTTTAAAGTGTAGCATCTTTTCCACCTGCCACTGTAGGCCGCAGAAGATACACTCTAGTTAACATATTACTGACAGGATGATGAGAAAGCTCCTGTCAGACACTGGCCAGCCGGGTGTTTGAGACAAAACGCACAGCCCCAGCTGACTAGTTAGAGAAAGGCTGGTGAGGTACAATTACAGAGGCATATGACAAGCTTTCATGCTTGAGTGACTTGAGAACCGATGACATGGCTTTAAACAGCAATCCTTCCTACCTCCGGTCACAAAACAGCAATAAGTCAACTGATGCACTGTTGTAAAATCATGATTTATTCCTTTGCTTTGAATACATGAGAGTATGGTATGATGTTCTGGTAGACTACCACAGCAGGTGCACTTGGGGCCTCAACATCTAGGGCCTGCCTCCAGCATGCATAAAATCAATGTTGTAGTTCAGCCTTTCTGGAAAAGCCTTCCCCAGCACTTTAATAATTTATAGTGAGATTAAATTAAAAACTTATTGGTAGTGAAACTCTCACAGCTCCACACACCTAACTAGAATACATGCAGATGTCGTGATAAGTGAGGAAAAGGTGCTGTGCAAGAATATACAGTATGACATTTCGGAAAGGTCTTCCTTTTATAGTTAAAATGAAACAACAGTCAGCTCCGTGAATAAATCAATTCCTTTGTTTCATTCATTCTTTCGTATGTTTCAAAGCAGATAATTTGTTTCTCTTTCTGAGTTTACCGTTCAAAAGCCAGAAATGGCAATTTTTGCTGCACATGTATCTTATAGAGCATAATCCTCAGGCTAGCTGAATCTGTCTCACTCTAACACTGAGCCTGAAGCAAGCTGTGAGGTTGGTGATAATCACATTATTAAAGTGGGTGGAAAGTCAAGCTAATAAAAGAATCAACAGTTAGGTCAAATAATGACCCAGAATCTATGACAGAAAGTAGCAGTGGGAAGTTTGCACTTCTATCTTTGTAGTAATTGGTATGGCAAGTAGACAAATATCTCCATCAAAGGAGTATTTAACGGGATGTAAGCAGTTTAAAGACAGATGCAAAAAATACATGGCAATTGTAAGTATGAGATTCTTAGAAATGAACGAACGCTTGGCTGAAATAAAATATAAGCTAACAATTGAATCAAAGTCCCTTCAGATAAATTGGTAATTATCTTTTTTTTTTTTTTAATACTAATCAACAGCTAAATGCAAAAAACTTCTTTTCTGCATTTCCCCTTTCCACTGAAGTATACCTTTTTAAACAAGCATCCTTGCATCCTTCTTTTTCCCTTTTGTCTTTTTTGCAGGACTGATCTTTTACTTGAAGTAATGAAAGCGTGAAATTCATAGGGCAGCAATGCTAAACTTCTAGAGCAGTCTTCTACCCCTCTCCCTACACCTTCCCTCCTCCCCTCAACAAGGATGAGGAAAAACTAAGCACGGCCTTGAATTATGTCTTTTTCTTTATCAGTCCCTGTTCTGAGATAGCAAACCAAAGCAGAGCTGATAACTGGGAGGTGACATCACAACCCAATCCCCATGAACTGACATAAACACTTGGTATTCAGTTAACCTCAGAGATAAGGCACAACTCCCTTAACAAAAAGTTGCACTTAGAAAAGATCACTCTTTCAAAAAGAGTGCTATACATATCAAGCTGTATTTTAGGAATATTGACATGCAACTCTCACAACACAACATAATCTGCTGTGTTTTGTTCACACAATAGCAAAGCAACATAAAGCTAGCATACACGCCATTTGCTTACTTGTACTGCATAAGGCATTCCAACATTTTGAAGAAGAAACGTGTAAAAAACATACTGAATGATTCTTGGCTATTCAACTGAATTCTTCCACAAAATCCTGAGAAGTGTTTTATTTGATTTTTAAATTCTACCGTTCTGTAAGAAGGAAGCCTAGCATCACTCCTGTTCTGTTTATGAAAGAGTTAAGCAGGTTCTCGCTGAAACTCCTGATAAGCCAGCACTACTCACTCATTTTATTATATCTCACTTCTGTAAGAAAAAATTGCCTAGCCCTGTATTGAAAATGCTACATAACATAGCAGTAATTTCATTAAATACAACTTACATAATATTAGAAGACTGGAAAAAATAACCAGAATGAAGTAGTTTGGAATCCGAAAGTGGAAATAAGGTGGTGTAGTTGAACACAGTGTAATCCTGATACTATCTCTCCTGTTGTCACATCACAGGAACAGAGGTCAGCCGAGATGCTGAGCCTAACAACAACATGCCTTAAAAGGATCCAAATGTAGGCTGAGAGTACAATTGCAAATCCTGCGA
Source organism: Tragopan temminckii (assembly GCA_028571105.1). Lineage (NCBI taxonomy): Eukaryota > Metazoa > Chordata > Aves > Galliformes > Phasianidae > Tragopan > Tragopan temminckii. The sequence goes on from JAOWBP010004015.1 coordinate 7,476,833, forward strand.
GGCACGTTGACACATGTCCACCTGCAGGACCCTCTTCCATAGGCACAGAGCTGCCATCATGATTCCTATTTTCTCACTGCTGGAGCAGTAAAAGGGGTTTGGCTGGAGCATCGTTACAGTTGAGGGTTGTTTTTTTTATGGTGTATTTTTTCTTTCATTTTTTTCATACCAAGATGTGCCCCAAACTGGCAAAAAAAAATAATGAAACAAATCAATTCCATGTTTCCTTTTTCTGCATTGTCTGAACTTGTGCCAAGTCAGGTTCTTTGAAAAGGCTTTCCCTTGAAATTCTCAATGCCCACTAGGGTCACCTTGTTCCTCTATCGCAATGCCCAAGTCTTCCCATGGCCAGTTCCACAGGAAATAATAGAAAAATATGGAAATTTCATAAGATAGAGCAAAATCTTTGGTGATTAAAAGATATATCACAGTACGGTAATTTAAAGACTGAATATATTCAATCACTACTTATTTGACAGGTTTTAACAATTGTTCATTTGCCTTCTGATTATATGACCTCGGATTTTTTTCATTCCCTAATTAATATAGGCATAATTATTTCCACTTTCTGCAAATCATCATTAACGTAGTATGTATTTTATATATAGCATATACTGTATATATTGAATAGTTTATAGATTATGTATAGGGTATATAGCATGTGTATATATCAATATATAATACACAATTTTAAGAATCACAGTGAATATAATATATAAAAATTTCTTTATGTATATATGTGTTATTCAATTGCTAATATCTAGAATTGTAAAAACTGTCAGCCTTTTATGATGGTTCTTAATCCTCTGTCGAGTTTACTGCAGACTCAAAAGAAGTTAAAGGCTTTTAATCCACTATTTATAGTCCAAAATTTCTCACTCCTTATACACACACACACACACACACTGGAAATCAGCATCCGCATGTCTTGGATAATACAAGTTTTTAATACTATAACCAAACTTGTGCCTATGTGTTGAAAATAATTGTTAACTTACTGGGTAGTAGAATTAGTAGCGTTTAGAAATATAATGTTTGTTTCCCACCATAGAAACAACATAAAACAAAGTGTTTTATGGATACTTACGAAAAAATATATTTTTAAGGACTGACCTTAACAAGCCAAATAATTTGTGTAGCAAATAAAACCAATGACAAAAGTAGCTTATAAAGCGACAGTCTCATAGTAACACAAAATTAATATTCGGTACATACTCAAAATATAGGGGATTTTAAAACCTCATAAGATTCTGAAAATATTAGAACAAAATTAACACCTGAATATTTATATATAGTTTCAAAATGAAATGCAACATTCTTTTATTAAGCAGTCTACGCAGGTAAAAGGAAAGAAAAAAGAAAAACATGTTAATGTGGCAGTAGTCTAAAACCTTTATTAATAATAAAATGCTATTTTGAGTTGTATGCTATTATAAGTCTGAAGAGCTGCTCCAAATCAGAGCTATTACAGTATGCACTCCCAAGCCACTCTAAGAAAGATGAATCTACCTATTACCAGGTTAGGATAGTAGCTATTATTATGGCCCCTTGATTTCTTTCAAGTAGCTCCAATGGAATAAGCCACAAGTGAATAATAAAGATCTTATAATAGCCCTTAAGAATTCTTTTTAGGCTAGAAGGCACAGAAATGAGCTCAGGAGAGTTAAAGAACTCTCATCTACTGATAAGGAAAATAATTAACCTGACTTAATGTATCTGAGTAGGTCTTATATAAATCAGACTTTTGTACTTCAAGAGCCAGACTAAAACCATATATCAGAAAAGTATGTAGATATTGTCTTATGAGTACACATGGAACATATCTAAAACCACAAAGGTCTGTAGGTCACTTTGTGAAACGTTCAATATATTCTACTGAAAAGAAGATGTGTGAAGTACTTACAGTGCTTAGTTTGCTCGAGGTAATAATGATTCTTCTCTCATGCAACATACTGGCATAAAGTTGCAGCATGTTGTTCACATCCACAGCAACAAAATACTCAGTGAGGTTTCTCTGTTTAAATAAATAAGATGTTAACAATATAGCGACAATGGTAGCTAAGAAAAGCATTAATACACTGTATACCAGAAAATTCGACCAATTAATTGGTGGAAAAAAAAATATTAAGGAAATATGCATTAAAACGCATATGCTCTAAAAATAATCAATGGAATTTTAAAGCTAGTGATGATCTAGCTTTGGAACAAGTTATTAGTTTGCTTATTTGATAATGCTTCTGAAATTAGAGTTACCCACTTTCCGAATCCAAACAACTAAGAAATGTGGTAGGTCAATACTGATGTATGCTATTAACTGTAACTTCCAACCCAGGCACAGATCCCCCAGCACCACAATAACTGTTCTGCCATAGTCATGACAATAAAACCACAATGTTTTGCCAGTTTCTCCCAAGGTGAGCACATTTTATTCTACTCCAAGTAAAGCAAACCAGCTTGTTGCGAAGAAAAACCCGTAAAAAACAGCCAGCTGTGGTAGAAGGTTGTGCGTGTACCTCTGCGGGATTTCATGAAAAATAAAGCCACCAGTACATTTTATTCATAGGTCAGATAATATAAAAGTGGGGGAAACTGGAAAAGAAAAGGGGGTGTGTCAGGTGGGTGGGTCTCTGTGTTCCAGATGAATTCAACAATACTTCTTTGTGGCACAGTACCACAGAAATACAGGTTCTGAATTAGCCTGAAGACCACGAGCAAAAATGCACAGAAAAACAGCAAACATTCATAACTGTTGGGGAATACGTACAAAAATATACCAATTCACCTGACAACATACAAAGTGTACATCTGATTTCCTACCTTCACGTCCATTACCACACCTGCAACCAGAACCTCCACTGACCTCTCAGAAACAGCACATCCCTGAATGCTAACACAGGAGCCACCATCGGCACGTACCAGCCCAAGGACAGAAGTCGGAGCAGTGAAGCTCAGCTTACACTAGATGTGGGGTCAGCATAGACAGTGAGGGCTTTTACCCCAGAAAGACAGTGAGGGCATGACAAAGGAATGAAGACCTGAGAGCAGCACGTTCTCCTGAGGCTCACAACTGTGACATGGCTGCCACCAACAATGCAGGGAATGCAGTGTGATCCAGAGCCACTACTGAGCAGCTGCTGCTCCAGCTCCTTGCAGGCCATAACTAGGGGAACCTAACCTGAGGGAAAGTCTGTATGGTGACCAGAAGGTTCACCTCCTTTTTGGATATATTTCAATATTAAATAAGAATTTCTAAAAAGAAATGACAAAATCCAATGAATTAAGCAGTTTTACATAAACTCACAAATGTATTATGAATTCAAAGACAGAGCATGGAGTTACTCTTGGTCCATGCTGCATAGATCTTTGGAAGCTAAACTGAGAGTGTTAAGGGCCACAAATGCAGCATTCAGAAAGATTCTGGTCCTTCAAGCATCCCCTTTAATGGGTTGTCAGAGACTGATGTGCAATGGTAATTTGAGTCCCCCTTATCTAGGACAGCCTTTACATTTTAGTTGATAATGACATGCTGATTCTGTTCTGCACAAGCTGCGGTTAAAAAGTTGGCCATCTTGTACAGAACAACATTTCTCCGGGAGTCAGTCACAGTTGTGTCTGCATGAGAGCTGAAAAGATATTGCTCCAGAAGTTTGTGAAACTTATAGCAGAGAACAAGGAAAAGTCACTGTATTATTGATTTACTAGATCTATCTCACCTCTTAACTCTTACATGTTCTATGCTCTGCCATTTTGAGCATACTGGAAGGGGGGGGTATTGCATAAACAGAGTTAAAAAACACGAATAGTATAGAAAGGCACTTTGAAAATTAATTTACATTTCTCCCCCAGCATCAGCAGAGCACATCCACAGCAATACCATCGCAAGAACCTCACTCACTCAGAAACTCAAAATGAAACCTCTCCGTTTTCTTCAAGAAGAACATACTAAATACCTCGTAACCTCCAAATCTATGCTTTAGTAGGAGACCAACGAATACGTTAGAACAGAAGATTTCTTACAAACAGTGGAATTCAAACAGATGAAAATAAACATCTAAAAACCAATCCTTGTCCTGACCAAAGAGCCACTCCCCACCATGGGCCCTCTCATCTCAATGCAGCAACTTTTCACAGACTTCTGAGTTACCCCAAGACCCCAGCATCCCCCCTGGGTCCCCTGCCACCAGCTCCGGACTCGGCTGAAGCCCTGCTAGGAATATCCTCCCACTACTTGCAGGTTTGGACTTCTCAGCCTATACCTGTGGTGCCCATTGCCTTTCCGCCCCCCCACCCCTTCCTGCATCCCAGGGACGATGTGTCTGCACTGCAGTTTACCCACCACAGCCACCAAAACATTTAACTTTCAGAAGAAAGTCATCATATGAAAGTGTAAAAGTGCAAACCTATAAAGCCTTGTTCAATTCCCAATTAAATGCAGAACTAGAAAGCAGAAAGTTAGATAACCAATTAAATACCTTCTATCTAAACACATCATAGAGGACATGATCTGACATTCTGCATTTGTACTGCAGCACTACTAAGAACTCAGCTTCTACAGGACAAGAGCCTTTATTAAAAAATAACAATAATTGTTTCTGGTGTATGGTTACCATCCGTATATGAGCAGGTACAGTGTGTTTTCCAAAAGCCTGAAACAATGCCTTCTTGCACAAAAATTAACTGCCTATCTTGATAGCTAAATTTGCAGCTTAGCAAAGCAGCTTTTATTCAAACAATACTAGCTGCGTAAGTAGAATGTTTTGCATATATAACCCCTATAAATGCCAACAAAGTAATTATGAACAAAAGGCAGACAGCAGTGCTCAAAAATGCCCTGTATAATGCTTTACCAATGCATGCAAGAGTAACTTTACTAGCTAAAGGTTATAATAATAGACATCAATCATATTCTAAAAACAGTCAGAAAAATCCATCTATTGATAAAAGCAGAGTACAGCCCTACTCAAAGAACGAGGCTTATACTTCCAAATTTCTTAAAAAGAAACAGCATACTTACACTTTCAGGGATTGTTGGCAATCCAGTTATATCAGGAGTAATGAAATACAAGTGCTAATCAATGGGAAAAAAATGAATAATTTATATACACGGCAACTAAAATTATTTTTAAAATATCTCACATTTACGATTTCCAACCCCATCCTTGTTTAAGCAAATAGCCATGTTTCAAATAGGATTCTTATTATTACCAGACAAAGAAATAAGCAGATCACATCATGAAATCACAATTCCTGGCTTAACGCAGCACACAAACCAAGTGAACAAAACACTGTACTGTTGTTAAAATGAAATTAAGTCAGTTTTAAATGCTGTCTCATGTCAGAGTAGCATTCATTGGCTTCACCATTGGTTTTAAAAATTTCAAGCACAAAAATAAACGTTAAAGAACAAAATGTAAATTTCGAACGAGTAAAGAAAAATCATTCACATGAAAATTAATGAGAACAGTAATATTATTGCTTAATATGCAGCCTTGTCTCTTTCCAAACATTTTCAAATCCAAAATGTGCTAACAGAAATCCAAGGTCTGACAGCTCGATGTTCCACAATCATTTATGAAAAATATTCACAATTTTATAATCTTATGTTTGAGACCATTTAGAATGTAAACATAAAATGCACTAAACTGAAAACAGATGTAGCTTAAATTGTTCTCCTTAATCCAGCACTTTTAGTAGTCAAATACAGATTTACCTCCATAATTTTAAGATATTTTTCATAATTATTCTAAATCTTGAGGGACAAAAAACCTTGAAGTAGATATTAAGTAAACGCGCTAATTATTGAATTTTTAGCTTTTGTTACTTTAAAGTTTTTTTAATTTTTCTTAAGACATCTGCTTTTATACTGTATATTTTTATCATTAGTAGCAATACAAAAACAGTTTTTAAGCCAAACTTGGAAAAGATACAACAAAACAATAAAGAAGTCTGTAAGATTATGTCTTGTGTTCAAGCAAAAAATATATATTACTACAATATACTCTGTGTAGGAAGCTCTCATGAAACCAGTTTAATACATTTAATAGAAAATTTTCTCCATATATTAAGTCATTTGGCAATAGCTCAAAAAAAAACAAAAAACATCACTAACTTAAAAAAAGACATTATTGCATTTGCACAAGACATTTCAGGATACTGTTTTGCATCAACAGGAAAAAAAGTTTTTTCTGTAGTCAGGAATAGGAAAATACTCAGATTAATGCAGTACATTCTTAGAGTATATGATAAAAACATTGTTTTCTATATGTAATAAGATTGCAAAAAATTTAACAGATTTTCTGATTAATGGATTTAATAACTTGGACTAGTAATTATGAATAATTAAGTTAGTAATATTTCACTCATTGAACAGAAAGGGAAGTTAGAGCTATGAGAAGCAAAGACGCATTACTCCAGCCATTAAGAACTGTAAGGCAACAAAAATAACATGGTACGAAGTCCTTGCACATTTTTGAGAACTGCCTTAGGAAGATGTGTATGACTGTGAAAGACATACTAAATTAATAGTTGCTGTCCTGTATAAAGTCTTCTGTAAGAAAGGAAAACTAGAAAATGCAAGTTTTGTTAAGTTTAACTGTTTGATTTTGGTTATGCTCTGAAATTAGGTTGGTTTAAACAGAATAGGTAGGTTAATACTGCTCTTTTAGGCTATAGACAATAGCAGAATTTCCAAAAGGTTAAGTATAAATAAGCCTGAAATCAGAAAACATATCCTATAGCAAATAATCACTACTTTAATTACAATAGGTGTTAGATAGTGCCTTTTAAACTCACCGATACAAGGCAAGGTTGTTTTTTCAAAACTTGCTTACTTGCAAAAATCATCTCTTGGTTCTTATGCAATATGAGAGAAAGAGTGAATTGATTTTTTAGCTTTTCAATAGAGCAAAGATGATTCCAATGCTTCCCATGTCTAAAATGTGTTCTGAAAATATGCTTTATTTTGTGCTTCATCCCCATCTGAATTCAGTCTTGATTTAGCTAACTTTTCCAACAAAAGAAAAAGCACTTTTGTTGGTCCTCCACAGGTAAAATGGAAGAGACAGAAAGCTCAGGTTTCATAGAATCAAAGATTGCTCATAACAAGACAGAGGTGCAAGAAGAGAACATGGTCCTTAACTAGATCAAGGCATTTTGGCGTCCTACTTACCGCAGTTTACTGGGAATAACCATGTATCTGGATACTGGCATATTTTATGCATGATTATGTACACATAATTGTAAGTACCATCGTGGTCTGCCATTTAAACCCCAGTTCAATGTCTATGAGCCTTACTCTGCTTATCTGAGTATATGGGGAGATTAATCTTTTTAATTTTGCATCATGAAATTTGATCTAGACTCACCCCAGCACAATGAAAGACAACCTCATGCTGTTATTCCTACAATTATTTTTCAGACTGTAGCTTCTTTTAAGTCTATGACCACTGACTGTTCCACTCTCGCCTATTTACAATACACAAGAAGCCAGAAAGAGACACCGATATAAAGATTGACATACAAAGTTAGAGCTGAAAGCAGCCACAAACATTTCCCTATTCCCTGCAGCACTGAGCTTATGAAAATAGATGCCTGAAGATCCAAAACACATTTTGATTCAAGGGAACCTACTCCATCCTGCTTTTCCCTGCCTGAACCCACAGTACTTGCTCATCTGTGCCTGCAGCCAAGCATTTGGCAATCAGCCCACATTTGGATTATCATTGTTCAGCTAGAAAGATAACAAAACTCTTTCATGGAACAAACTACCGGGAACAAGAGACAGCTGAGAAAAAATAAATTCAAACGTCAACTAATATTGAAATAAAACCAGCAAGCATCAACTTAATTGCAAGCAATTTGTCATCCCAATGTTGCTGGTTGTATCCTCCACTCCAAAGTTCACCACAACATTCATTTTGAGATAGGAAAGCTCTGTACAAGATTAAACACAGCACTGACAGCCACAGACAGCAAAGCTTTCCAGGAAACAAAAGGAAAAAAAATCTTAAAAATTTATGTCCTACTGAAACACAAGAGAATTTTTTAAGGATGTTACGAAGTGTTTTACGATTTCTAAATTAGAATTGGTTATAACGCTGCAGTTAGCAATGAAAAAATATTATTCCATGTACAAGAAGGTACTACTGTAGGTTCATATAATATAATGTCATTCTGAACAAATGATTTTAATTTCTATTACTTACTAAAAAATAAGTTATAACGACAACAACAAATAAACAAATATATGTATGCAGATATATATATACAAACACTGAGCAAAGCAACAAAAAAAAAAATCAAACTCTAGCCTCAAAAAACAGCAGTACATTCTGGTGAGAAGCACCATGCAAGACTGGAAGGCCTTCAAGACAGTGGATTATTATTGTTTGAAGAATAAAAATATTAGGGCTCTATAGACAACTGAAAAAGTGTTACAATGCAAGTGAAATGAAATGAAAATGAAGGCAGCGTTATTTTAAGGACCAAAAGTAACTATGGGCAGTGGTTTCCTCTCTATTTTTGTGTGCCCTCCTAGGAGGGCCAGATGTTTCTTTAGAATCTGCTCTTACTTCACTTGAAGTACAGGGTCCAACTACAAAATAAATGGGTTAAAAGTAATAGGGAATGTCACAAGCAAGGTCAAGACAAATAATTTATTGAACCTTCAGTAAGTAATCAAAGACTCAGTTTCAGTTCTTTCCGTGCCTTTCAAAGTGATGATCCAACTACCATGTTATTTGCACACATTTACTTCTATAGAAGCTGTGGACATGAAGAATGACTTTATATTTGATATGGCCTCTACAGATATAAAGCATACTTTCATACGCTTCCTCTGTTATCATCATCAGGAATTGTAACAGCAACAGGCTCACTTGGATGTTCCTACAGCAAAACCAACTTACTGTACTAGAGCATCCAGTGCCACATCCCAAAGTGTCAGTGCGCCAAGCATTGTGGCACAGACACATTCTTTCATCTCTACCTGTGCTATAAGCTTTATGTAATGCATTTATGTAATGCAATACTCTTATCTTTCCTAGAGTATTATCACATGATCAAGCAAACCTGGGAAGACGGAGTAGGCAGATGGGACAGCTTACACAAACTTGTTTCCAGTTCTCTAAGTCTACCTACTTTGGCATAAGAAGCAGCAAAACGGAGTCAGTGTATCCCAATTCACAGTTGGAAAAACCAAAATTATCTGCAAGAAAGAGCTAGAAGCACAAAGTAGTAGTTCTAGCAGTACTAGATTCCACAATCCACTTTAGTTTCCTCTTTCATTCATAGAGCAAAAATCCAATTTGTTTCTTTCTGACTGACTTTAAGAGAACAGCTCCAGATAGAGAGAGAAACTTCTGTGTGGAAAAAAATGAAAGGTTAAAAAGATTATCCAAGCCCGTTAATGATGGAAAACCATCTAAGATTAAAGTTTACAAAAGGTTTGTTTTAACCATACTTAGGCATTTTGAATTAGGCAACAGAATTAGGAATAATGCAGAGAATACTTACCACACTTAAACTGACTAAAGCATTTGCCTTTGGCACAGGATGGCTATGCAACGATTTTAACAAATCCTTTGAGTCATTTTCCTATAGGGAATATTTTTTTAAAATAATTAATCATTACATAAAAGAATTACAATAACTCAAACAATTTACATATATACACATACATAGTGAGAAAGACAATTGCAATTTTCAATAAAGTATTTAAATATGAAGTAATAAAGTCAAGCCAACTACATTTATGTAAGAAAAATTCTTATGTTTTTCCCATATAATCCATAAATTAATTACATTATTTGCAACTGAAAATAACATTACAATGGCTATTTAGGCTGCGCATCTTGGTTGTCATCTTCCTAATGATATTATGATATTCACCTAATGAAAACTTTGCTGAATATGCAGCTACGCTTGCATTGTACGCTCTTGGTCACACAGAGCCTGGGAAAGCGTAACAGCAATGTTCTCTAGCAGCCTCCTCAGCAACATTCACAGCACGAGGCAGTACAATGAAGTACGTACCTCCATACACTGCTAAAACTTCCTGATCACCAAAACAGATTCCTCAGTATACAGCACAACAAGCCTAATCTGGCATCTTAAAGTGATTGGACAATGCCAAAACCACTGAATGGTAAGCAGAGGAGAAAATGATTCCTACCTTCCTATTCTGATTGAGGTCAAATACCTCCTCAATAACCATTTTACTGCTACAGTGAAATAAGAGCCAAATACAAAGCTCAGTTTAAAGATTTAGACTACTAGTGATTAAACTACACGTACAGAATACATTTAACATACATTTAACTAATCCAACATCTAAAATTCCTAATGCTTTTATTTATTTATTACATGAAGTCCATTTACTATAGTGCATAATAACTGCTTAATAAATAGTTCATCTATTTTTGAAACATCAGCTTTTCCAGTCAGCATATGGCCATCCATTGATGCCTTTTCTTTTTTAAATTTCCATCTAGTAGTCTAACGCAGTTAAATCAGAAAGATATGGCTACAGTGTTCTCCATAAAGACAGATGCCACTATTTCCTTCTCTGCATAATCCTGGAATACGTTTAATTGCTCATGAATATGCAAACTAAACTATCATGATTCTTCACCAAATGTTGCAAGCAATTTTGTCTTGCTAGTTGAGATGACAGAATTACGAGAGGTAGTTTTTAGTTAATGTGAAGGGTGAAACAGTACATCATATTTTATGCAGTTCTGAAAAAAAGTGTTTGTAACTGATAATCAGATAGTTCCAGAAATCTACAGTTTACAATCAATGCATCATAGAGTTCTCCAGTGATGTAACACTTTGCTCACACTTCACCCGGGACTTGTTTATACCAAGACTGACACTTCAGAAAGGTAGATTCTCAGCAGCCTTCTAAGATACATGTGATATTCAAGTGATAGTTGTGGCCTGACATTTACATTGACTGAACTCCAGTATAACAAGCTTAATGACTTTATTCTAAATTTTACTTAAAAAAAATTAAACAGTGAAGAATCACTTTATGGCACTTGAAATACTGACCATTATTTGGTCACTGTTACTGCTGCAAAGTCTTTTACATGAAGAAATAGACTACATAAAATGTAAAATTACCTGCTCTTTAGCCAAATAATCTGCCAGAGTATTTAAAAGCTTATAGTATACTTCAAACCAGGGTAGGTAACTAAAAAAGGAGAGAAAAAAAAAGAAAATTGAACAAGGTATCAGTGTATTTTTCCACCGTTTACAAAATCTACCATAAAATGACTAGTATGCTTTAGCATTTTTACATGTAAATTAAATGCTTATAAACCTGTTCCTCACCAATTTCAGTTTAAAGGTAAATCACTGATAGGTTGTAGCAAAGCTCTACTTCTTTACACTATATCTACTAACCAGACCTATTTGGTAAGACTCGGGTTTTGCTTTATTATAAAGCTGACATCTCAGTACTTTAGATCCATTATGTATACCAATTCACTTCACACAGTAAGGTGGAAATCTGCTTTAAGTCCCATGTACGTGTAGATGAGCTTATAGTATTTTTGCTTCTCATTACTCTAAACGCTTCCAAAAAATCACTTTAAGCATTTTCAAACAGCTTTAAATTCCATTGTCTTTTACTGTTAAAGCTTTCAGTAGTCGTGTTGGTAATTTTACTTGCCATTTTGATATTCTACACTCTGCTGTGCCTGGGCAGACTGCCACAAACCGTCTACCTGGGCAGAGCCAGTACCCCATATCAGACAAGTCATGCACCGCTACAGAACAGCACAGATGCCACATATATACAAGAATATTGGTCCCTCTATGAAGTCATTTCTATACATAGAAGCAATTTCTAGAAACAGCTGAGCATTTACTGATACTGCAAGCACAATAATACCACTATTTCAAAGGCTCCTACCATAAGTCTGCAACCCATATTTGTGCAATATTCTCAATTAGTTAAATAGAATCCAAGATAAATGTGACTTAACTGAAGGGTACGAGAAGAGATCAGCATTATTATTGCTTTTTTTTTCCTGTCATCTATTTACAGATGATTTACCTTTAGCTCTGACATCAGAGCTTTCAATACTCACTATTTAAGCTTATGATACAGATGTAATATGTAGTTTACCAGACATTATTCCTTACTTACAAATTAGATACCTTCCAGTTTCTTTTTTAGAGTTTTTTCACAAATAAAAACACATTACTAAAATGAAAAGCATGATTAATCTAACTTGTTCATATTTTTATGTGGACAGGAGAGCAAGTAAAGACTGAAACATTATTATTTCATTTTATACCTAAGCTTTCCCTAACAGGGAAGTGGAAGCCACCAGGGAAAATCTTGGATGTTTCAGAAGCCAAGGCTACTTTTGTCCAGTGAGCAGAGTGAGGGGTTACACTTCCTTTGCAATAGCTCCATTCTCAGTAAGCAGTTGGTAAGGCTTTAGAAATAGACTCCAGTTCTTAGAGTGAAGAACAAGTGTACACAATCTCACCTCCATACTACCACTCACTGCTTCTGGGCCTGAACACTGCGCATCCTTGTGAAACATTTATTGCAGTAGCTCCTAAACCTAGTGGTCTTGGAGTTTTATTCCATTAGGAACTCCTGTCCAATGACCTTCTGAAATCTCATTTCCCTCATCCTGGACACAAAAACAAAACTGCTGGGCACTATTCACCAGGGTCCCTGCAGCCACCAAACTGCTCTGCCAGCCTCCGGCTGCAGCAGAGATCAGAGCACAGCTCAACCGCTTCATCCAAGTCAAGCTACAAGGTGCAAACTGCAAAAAACTTTTATAAGCCTAGACACAGGAATAGTTTACATCATTTCAAGCCCTTCCAGTGTTTTGCCATCACCTCAGCAGTAGCAGGCTATATCATCCAAGCATATCGGGGGGTTTTTTGTAGCACATTCTAAAATCTTATCCGATCACTTGTTTTTCATAATGATCATTCATGAACAGCGTGCTATAAATGTTCCTACTTCAATAAAATATTAACAATATTTCTGTCATATATCTATGATCTCAGCTCCCCTCTTATTGCGAAAACTAAAATTTAATTTTTAGAATAGATACATGAGACCAAATTCATTACTTGAAATTAATGAACCCGAGCACAAAGCCAGATAAGATTGTTCTTTCACGGGGTAAGGCATGCTGACCAGAGTACTCTTATATGAGCTTGCTCCCTTAGCAAGATGAGGTTGATGATGCGCACTTGTATCTACACAACAAAATCACAAATACATATGTTTAAAAAAAAAAAAAAAGACTGTTTGCACACAGTTTAAAAATACCAGCTTCCTTCTGAGCTGAAAAACTGGATAAAGAATTGCTTTAAACCTTTAAGCACCATAGATACAAGGTTAATATTATCTCAGCATGCTACTTAAACCTGAAAATTTAAGACAAATCAAAACACCTATGGCATGGAAGCAAAGACCATCAAGATCTGTCTCCATCGAATAAAAAGAATGTAGATTCTTAAATGAGACCATCATTGCTTTGTCATTGCTCTTTAATTGTACACATTGCCTTCACAGACAGCACATTATAACTAATATTCCTTTGAGAAACAAACATACAAGACAAACATACGAAAACCTCCAATTCCTATAAAGTCGCCACAAAAGACTCTTCACACAACAAAGAAGATTCAAAATATACACACGATTGTTTTAAAAGATACCCATTTCCTCTTTTAGAATACAGTGGTCTTTAAGAGTACAGCCACTGCCTGTCATGAAAACACAAGCATGAGATATTTCACGACTAATTAGAAACATACTTAGCATTTCTTTTAATCCAAATGAGCCACAAGACAGGAGCTCAGACTTTACTCAAAGTCATGCATAACCCTTGTTGCAGTAAGTAGACTTCCACCTCACTTGTGCTATAGCTCTGATAAAACTTTTACATTCATGAGTCAAAGGTTAAATAAAGGAAAGGAAATGTTTTCTGTCAAATAGTCAGGTAACCACTAACAGTCTTGAACTATCAGCAGGAATCTAACTTCTAGTAATCAAATAAAACTAAGGAAACTGCCTTTCCGTAGCTAAATGTCTAATGTCTAGGGGCTACTTTTCTGTCTGGAAAATTGACACAAAATGTGTAAAATTGAAACATTCTGCTTCTAAGGGATTTGCCTAAAGGAAGAGAGAGAAAGCTTCAAGAATGGCCTGAACTGAAGAACTACAAAGACTTACCACATAAACCTGTCTTCCTTATTATAGTATTTCATTTGGAAACATAGGTGACAATTTTACAGTCATAAAAAATAATGAAATCTAAGACTGAAAATTTTAATGATGCATTTTGCATTTCTCCAGATACATAAGGTCAACCTCACCTTCAACAGTTTCAAGATTTTTAACAAAACAAAGATCAGTCAAGTTATATAAACTTCATATTAAAACCATTCAAGTAATTCAAAAACAGTTCATTGTAAACTCAAAGCATTATTGCTACTACAAACAGCAGAGATACACAGGAACAATACTCAAAATAATTAAGTTTCTATTATTTAAAACTGAACATGAAAATTTCTATTGCACCACTTCAATTCTGAGCTGCCAAAATTAGCTTATAGAAAACTGAACTAGAAGAAAAGATCCAGTACGGTATGTGAGGACAAAAATGCATTACAATACTGCTGTTGTGGTATCCAAGTTCTTAGGGGCTACATGAGCTCAGTGGCTTGTGGAGAAGGAAGCAACACAGCAGGACTCACACCCAGAGCTTCACACAAAGTATCGTCGTCATTTAAAAATAGAGAAAAACCAAACAAGTCAAAAGAATTGCAAAGGAATCGCTCTACGTTTCTGAAGAACGATCCAAGACTTGTTCTCTCATCTTACTATGATTTTGCACTCATTTGCACATTGAATTTGGCAAATAGTCAAATTCTGTGCGATTATTTTAGACCGTACCGTAGCACTAGTAATTTCTTCAGATGAAAATGCCTGGGATAGCCACATCAGGTGTAGTTATTTTACTGTATTAGCACTTACATAGAAATCAGACAAAACTTTCCGACCTCAGAGAGAATTCTGTTCACACTGTGTGTATATCAAGTGTACAAAACCATGAAACATCCACAGAATTCCTCTATCTACAACTCAAGTATATGTCCTGCTTAAAATTCTACAGTTTAATGTAGCACTACATGGCTGAAAATTCAAAGATGATTTCCTTTAATTAGCATTTCAGATAACAATGAAAGAAAGTAATGAATTATAGAGAGATAAGCTACAAGACCTAGTCTCATCAGCAGCTTTACATTGGTTGCGTAAATTTCAGGACAAGTAGTCCTTCCTTGACTTTTCAGTTCAAAACCCAATACTTTTCCAGCCTGGCAAAGGTTAACGCATGAACTGACACCACCCACAAAAGGTATTCACAAGAGATAGGGTGTATTCTGTTCTCTACTTATCAGCCTATCCAAATTTTTATACAGTTTCTTTCTCATCACTGTGATTAGCTTGTTCCTGTCCTTCCTTTAAGATACTTCTACTTAGATTTTAGTTTTCTATAACTATCAGGTTTTTTTTTTTATACTTGACTGTCTCTAGTCTGTGTTAAAGCCTCAGCCAGCAGTTTAAATGTAGTCCTCTTCTTAGTAGAGATACACAATATGTACATATGTAGATGGGCGGTAGTTAGATATGGCATTTTTGTACACCCATATTTGTGTGTTTATACAAACTTCAATATTATCAGTTATGTGACAGACACATAGTTTGAACTGTTCTTACAGAAGTGTCTTCGTGTATGTACATATTGAATGTACATTAATGGTATTTTGAAATATGGAAGAAAAAGCAACTGTGCACACAGGTACAAAAATCTTCACACGTTAAGATAGCAAACCCTTCATTAAAATGCCTTTCATGTTGGTTAATTCAAGATAAACAAATATGAACAAGGCAGAGACAGAATAAACGCCAATCGAAGTCTGCTAGTGGGTCTTCTTTCACTTGGTCATTCCTAACGAATGTTGGAGAAATCAGACAAGATATGAAGACACTTTAATGAAAATATTGATGCATTCTTTCTATCCGAGAAGCACTATTTCAAACTAACACATAAACTGCAGAGAAAAGGGCTAACAATCTAGAAGTACAATTCCATGAAGCTAATGGTGTTATGCGCTCAGTGTTGCATTGTAAATTTGAAATTGTCACAATAAAAGCAATAAAGGCAATGTTTTGATTACAGTTCAGTGAAAAATTATAGCTTGCCACTTTTCATTTTCCTACTTATTCCTGTCAAGTAACAGACCACTGGCTAATCTCTAACTGATGTATGTCCTCTGCAGAAATGTTAAAAGAAATACCTTAGTTTACACCCGCTGAGAACATGCATCTTTTTCTTTGCAGTACTATAGGCAGTATTTAAATATGCATACTTGAGCCCCATCCCTGGATGCATTCAAGGCCAGGCTGGACATGGCTCTGGGCATCCTGGTTGTAGTGGTTGGCGATCATGCCCATGGCAGGGGGTTGAAACTGCATGACCATCGTGGTACTTTTCAACCCAGGCCATTCTACGATCGGTACTGCAGCATTAGAAGCTAGTCAGGCAAGGTTAGGAGTAAGAATCATAAATTTTGTTTCTAGCTTGATGAAGGAAGAAAGATTTAACTAAAAAAAACCTAAAAGCATATGCATTCTCTACGGTACTTAACAAGACATATCAACAAAAAATGCCACAACAAAAAGGGTTAAGTATTTTATCCTCTAAAATCCTGAACTAAATCTTTATGCAGCATTATTACAGAAGTATTGTTGGAAATTATTTGGCTTCATGTGATTCCTCCCAATTTTTTTTCCTTTGTCCCAAAAGACCACTGCACAAACACTCCAAACAATAGTTTGGAATCAGTTTAAAACTCTGAATGTCCAGAGGGTTCCAAAAAAGATGCCCCCATTTCCTCCATAGGTACTGCATGCTGACAGGTTGCTACTTGAATACTTGAAGGTAATTTTGCCTTATAATAAAGCACAATACAAAAAGGCTTTAGCTTACCTTCCCCCCCCGCCCCCCTTCATCGCTAAACCTATTACTTTACAGAAAAACAAAGAATAACCAGAAAGAAAAACAAACTATTTAAATGAGGTCCATTTCCTAATCCTCAGTGTCAATTCTGTACCACAGTGCCACGCTGTACATTGATGATTGATCTCATTCTGGAGTTTATTATATGTAAAAGATGGAAGACACCTGAAAACTGCTTCCAAGCACAGGAATATAGAACTGTGTATTTCATCATGAAATCGACTGATTACTTGTCAAAGACTCCATTAAAAATTAAAAATATCCACAGAATGCTCAAAGCCTGTAAAAGCTACAGTGTAAAGTTCCTGTGTTATCCAAATCGAAACTATCGTGTGGAACTTGGGACCACTTTCCATCTGAAATCAATGGTAACATCATTGTACAGAAACTGTAAACATAGTAAATATTTATTATTAATAATTGTTGATAAAAAGTACTAACAGATTTCAAAAGATGTTATATTCTTTCTATATTCACTTCTCTACTCAATTTTTCATATGCAGCTTACCTCAGAATACAGAGGCAGACTTTGCCTCCTGACGTCAAACGGCAAAATCCAAACCGTTGCTTACTTTCAATGTCGGTGAGCACAAAAGTAAAATGCTGTCCTACTTGGTTTTGGGACACCCTGAAAAATTAGATACGGATCATAAGAACACCAAATGATAGAAAACACTAGCATAAAAGTCATTGTTCTTCAGCATTTTCATGCTCAAACCTCACTGCTTTTCCTCTCAGATTATCCTTTTCTTCCCTCCTTCACCCCACCTCTTCTGCAGGCACCAAAGAGCCCCATTCTCTCATTCATCCATGACTCCTGCTGCCATCTTTGCACCACCCAGACCTGGCCACCTCCACCTCAGTTGAGCCCGCACTTCAAGAGCTGTGTGTAGCTCAGACTCCCACAGGACAGAACAGAAGGTACAGGAGTTACAGAAGGCTCAGAGTAGGGAAAATAAGGATGAGAGAAAGCAGCTGCTGAATTACAAGGAGAGACTTAATGGTTGGGACTTCAGTTTGGGGACAAAAAGACCAAGTAAGAATATAACTAACAGTGCAAGATCATAGAGACAGGGGGAAGAGAACTGTTCATAAAACAAAGCATGTATTGCAAGCTCTTAAACTGGCTTTTCAGTATGGTCAAACTTGGGTGATTTTCATAGAAATCGTGAAATGCATTCAACGTAAACATTTAAGAACACAAACTACATCTTAACCTTACTCACAGAAAAACATACTGCCCTTTTTCAACAACTTCCAAAAAAAAAAATCTTTAGGTAGACTCAACGTTTTCAACTGGGAGAGGTAACGCATGGTATAGTCAAAAGTAAAACATAGAAAAGTTTTAATGGGCAGTGTAGAAGTTCTGAAAAGGTAACATGCAGTGGTTCTGACTGTAATTCTACTGTCTTCTTATTCTCTCATTCTTACATCATCTTCAGCAGAATGCCTAAGCACCTGCTAGTGAATGATATGGTTAACATATGTCATCTGTGGCTGAAAAAGAATTCCTGCAGAAGCTAAGAACCATCTTTCATCTCCCACTAAGTGCACTTTTTCCCCCCATTTATCCCCTGCAATTTGTATACTTTTAAAAAACCTCCACCAAAATAAAACACAGAAATTACCCATGGGAAGGAAAAAAAAGTAGATCAAAGGCATAAAGTTACAACGGGACACATGCAAATGCTTAATTCATGATGAGAAGAGCTTAAAGATCAGCCAAGTGATGCCACTGCCCAGACTCTCCAAACTCCCACTTGTTTCCATTTGGTCTCATGCCTTTCCAATCACAGTGACTAGCCTGAAATAAAAGCCTGCCCTGAACACAAATAACAGAACAATACATCTTTAGTCCAATGTGATCATTAGAAATCCATCACCATTAATAGATTTATTCTTTAAAGTTTGGTAATTAAGCTCAACTCATTACAAGTATTTTCCTCAAATATCTTCAGTCAACTGAAGCAACCTAGTATGCTCTTTACTTTTGGTAAATGCCTGATAGCTCTCACTCGCTCTTATTTTTTTCAGGTTCTTTAGGACAACTAGGATGCTGCCTGTGTATTACGTATGACACAACAGCATCAGTGACATTGTGTCATTACTCCTCTGCTAATAAAGCCATTTTCTATCCAAATCTCTGCGTTACTCTCAGGAATAAAGAGGCAAATCTCCCCTGAAACCGTCAGATCGGTGCACAGCTGGGTGTTGCAAAGTCCCTCAGCAGCAGCACTGCCAGCACCCTGTGCTCCACCCAGGGTACTGTCCCTCAGCCAAACAGTGATAAGTTATTTACAAAAGCTGTCTTAATAGACGCCCAGCTATGCAGGCTTAGCTTTTTGTGTACTGTGTACACACATATGCCTCTGCTCCACTGTTGCTTAAAAACAATTCCTTAGCCCAAAGAATCTCACACCAGTAAGGAGCCCTTCCTTTCATTTATCTCCTCCCTTCTCAACATTGGAAGATGACAAAGGAGAATATACTGTACTGCAATTAAAGCACATGTAAAAATTTCAATGCATGAGATCTAATATGATTTAATTCTGAGACTCTATTAAAAATAGCACAGGCAAGTTATGGCAGTCCAGCAGGAGGCAATCCCAATGCCATCTCACCACCTCCAACTCAACATTTTCCCTTCACTTCCTCAAGAGAGACTACGCAACATTTTCACAGTTGGTGTGAGAACAGCCCAGCTTGAAAGCTGCATCCCACAGACTTTAGGAGGAGCTGCAAGCAGCACATTCTGGATGCTCAAGATGAGAAAAACTCCAAGGCTGAACCTCCACAAACAATCCAGAAGTTTGCATTTGGTCTCACTTGCTTCAGAAGAACAGCTAACAAAAGCCAGAGATCAACCATCTGCAGCATGTTTTCTAATCAGAGTTTCAAATATTGACTTCATTCTAGGTTGCTAATTCAAAAGCTCCATGCAGGACCCGAGGGCAGCAAGGAGGCCTGCTTTTTTGCCCCTCTCCAGCAGAAGTGAAGCTGACTGTATGCCAGCCATAAAAAAGCAAGCTAATGATGGCTGAATATTTCCGTACACTGATTGGTAATGCCAATGTCTAAATTTGACACAAAACATTCAAGAAACACTGGCACAATAGTTTCAATACACCCATTGCATGTATTTATGTGGACAGGTTTTGGCTACGGCATTTGGGTCCTGTGCCTCTGAAGGCAAGTCATGACTTTGGCCATACTACCAAACCACAGCAAAGACGCCTCTACCAATTTTCCTTAACGTGAAAATCAGCATAGGTAAAATGTAATTACTACCTACCAGAATTTCCCAAAGTGTTATCTGTACTTTCTAATGGAGCACAGGATCTACTGAACAAGCTTTGCAACACTTTTTACAGAACTCAGGCCTGTGAGTTACTTCAAAACAAGTGACCTGCTCACTTCCAAGGAGACAGCACAGGCAAGCTACTGCAAACTGTCGCTGACCTCCTCCTCCCTCATTCCTCTGTCTTGCTTTTTTTTTTTTTCCCCTCCTTCCTTTCAGCTCCTGCATGGCCTGCTTACATTTAATCTTAGTTTAACAACAATAAATCACCAGTAGCAAAGAATGTGTGTAAACACTTATTAACTCTGCAGACTACAATGGGCTCTTTCAAGGCTATTACAGTTCACTATATGAATAAAAGTGGTTTTTAAAATTTTCTAATATCAGCAGAATACAGAAAAGGCTCTTTAGTACACACAGAGCAGGTAAAGAGCTGTTTTAAAGAATTCTGTTTACACTATAGCCATTGTGCAGGCTGCATTTCAAGGCTGCCTTGAGAGAGCTGATTAAGGCAGGAATTAAATCTCTTCTAATGAAAAACAACATGTCTAACCATCACATTTATCCTTAATTCTTAATTAGAATTGCTCTTCTTCCAAATTTATCTGCTTAGGAGACAGTATGCTTGAAATGAATCGCCCTTCACATTTAGGAATTTCTAAAGGGCTTTGAACTTCAGATAGATTTTGTTGTTTCCAAACAATGAAAAACCACGCGTGGCAGAAAAGATTTCAATCAATATTTTTTAAACAAAACAAAGTTACAGGTATCATTAATTATAATGTATCATACACATATACTTGACCAACGAGGCACAATTCTTATTCAACTCACTAACTCAACTTACTCAGTTCTTAATTACAGGCAGCTGCTACTGAAAAATATCAGCGTATTTTTTCCCCAAATCTGACACTGAAAAGTAAAGCACAGCAGCCACTGACCCTAATTCTCCCCAAATCAGAAAAAACATTAGAGATAGATTCAAGCTGGAATTGATGTCAAGGTGGAAGCACCAGCTGATGGGGAGGAGTGGGGACTCAGCAACCTCAGGTTGAGCCATCTTCTACTGATTACTATCCCCAATGGCAACTATTGTTTCCACTTCTAAGCTCACCCTGTGATTATGACTCCACCACTTTGGTTCCTCCTGTCGTTACACAATTTTTTCTCATATGCCTACATTTTATATTATATATATATATATATAACATGATGAGATAAAGAGTGGAAAAAACTCAGTTGCACAAGATTACTACTTCATTTCAGAGTTTCTAACTCATCCTGCAGATTGGCCGGGATGAGTGAAGTGTATAATTTCTCTATACAGCTTGAACCGTATTAAATATATTCTTAGCTAAGTACTTTCTATTCTCATCTGTTGACTTTTTAACTAAATATTTCTGTAAGCCACAAATCATCTCCACAACCAGAGACTGCTACTCAAAGCATCAACAGAAATGGTTTAGCCACTGACTCTAATAGTTGGTGAGCTAAATAATAGGCAAAGTAGTTCACATACTTGAGCAATGTTCTACATCTAATGAGAAATCTTGCTACAGCATGTGCAGCAGAGCCACTTACGCTCTGCAACATAGCCCTTACCATGCGACTGGGTGGGCACAATAAGGCACTAATCTCCATATTAGTCCTACAGACACCTTCCAAAGTCTTCCCTACAGAGGCACTATACAAATAACAGGAGAAATACAACCTGAAGGGGAAAAAAACAGAGGAGCAGAAAGGTAGATCAGAAGTATTTACGGAGGAGGGGACAAAGGAGAAGAGAATCAAAGCGCAGAAAAACTGAGGAGCCGAACTGCGACAGTGAAATTTAAGACTCATTTTGAGTTGTGACTGAGAAGAACATCTGCCTGCTCACTCAATCGTCCAGCAAAATTACCAACACAGCTAGAGAGTGAGGTGGGGGCTTTGCAAGTTACATGGAGTTTGAGGATGATAGTGAAAATACAGGTCACTGAGGGATCATGTAGCGTTTGCATGAAGGTTACAAAGAACAAAAAAGACAAGGTGTTTTTCTCTGACACTTAAAAATTAGCTTAGCAAGTATTAGAAGGAAAAAATCTCTACGTTCTTTAATAGTACAATCCTCCTGTTTCTTATGAATAGAAACAGAAAAATGAGTTCCACGGCAGACAAAAAGTGAATTTATTCATAACTATCAACAAATGAACAGTTTAAAAGTTATATAATTGTGCAATTAACAGTCTTAAATAATTTAGTTGCAAAAAAGACATAGGCTCTTGGGGTAAATGCTCAAGAACTTCTATGACAGAATTCAGACTTAATCCTCTTCTACATAAAATGTGGTAGTAACAAAATTATGTGTTTGCTTTCTATTTATATACATATATGTATGCATCTCAAAGTTTAAGTAACAGTTAACACATCACAACAGTCATTGTGCCTTTTTGGCTTGACTTTCAGCTTAAATTTAATGGGAGTTAACTACAGATTTTAAATCACCATTCACAGTATGTAATTGTGAGAATCAAAACAAATAGCGTACAGCTACTCAATACATCCGAATGATAAAGTCAATATTTCTAGTGAGATAAAGTAAGCACTATCACGTAAAATCAAATCTAGATCTTAGTCCATGATCGCTGCAGCATCGTGAATACAACGAAATCAAACACGTTCTCACTTCTTCCACTTTTCAAGTCATTCACTAATTAAGTACAGGGGAGGCAGAGGAAAATGTGACAATGGACTTACCACTGGGATTTGACAGGGCTTTAACTACATTATTTTCACATTTTAAGGAACATTGATTTACTATTTAAATGAGTTTTATTTATGTACTTAATAAAACGGACACTGTTGCCTGAAACTCCGCTGCATGCGAGAATGCCCAGAAGCAAACTATGGAACAAAGTCTTTTTTTTTTTTTATTCCAGATATCTCGATCACTAGCATCAGTGGAAATTCCACTTCTGCTCTAGTCTTTCCTAGCTCTTACAAGGATCAGAAAGTGCTCTCAGTGGTTTATATACTGATAGATCTCACAATACAGTTTGAGAAACTATATTCCCTAAAGTACAATGAGCTCAACCTGTGAAATAGAAACTTGGCTTTTCTCTTCCATGAAAGCTCTCTGTACAGAACTTGCCACTGAAGCTGCCTGTAAAATACTTGGGGGCACTCATTGTATGGTCTGTGGTGGTCCTCTCTACAAGAAAATAAATGTTCAGCAGATAAGTGAAAAGCATGTTTATGGCTAGAAAAAACTAGGTTTGTCACGACTACAGCATTCTTTTAATAATAAAACAAACACGAAAAGGAGTTACAGCAACATTCATCAATACTTGTCTGTATTGGTCCCATAGTTTTCAAAACAAAAATATCAAACTCTGGGAAAGTAGAAGACAACTATACAGTTTTTGTATTGTTTGTTTTCAAGTAGTAACATGCCTTTACTGTAGAAAATGTCTAAACTGAGTAGCATAAACACCACACAGCCTTAAGTTATTCCCCCAGTTAAGTAAAAAGCAGCACACGCTCTTGCATGGGCATCCAGTACTTCTTTCTCTTTGCCCAGGGCAGCTCAGCCCACCTTCCCTGCCCATGCACTTCACTCCCCACGACTCCACGCTGCCTGTGCTCCCTCACAAGCCCCAACAGCCCAGCTCCCAACCCCAGCCAAGCAGGAGCCGCCTGCACAGCAACTGGTTTTAGAGGCAGCTGCGTGCAGGCTGAGCAGTCAGCAGTCAATGGAACATGCACCTCAGCTTCCACGAATCACCCCGGCTTCTGTCCAACCGCCAAGCTCTACGGATGTTATAGGAGCTTCCTGTCTGTGAGAGCACTGCTCTTTGGTCAAACGTGGAGGTGAAAAAGTACTTGGAAGCAGGGGGACAAAGGGCACACAAACAACAAACACCGCGTAACTTCTATCATTTTTCCTCCCATCATTTGGATACTCAGTTAAAGTAATATATTCCCACAGAACTCTGATTAAGCTTATCAGCCTCATATAAGCAACTGTCTTCTGAATGAATAAACAGAAACTGTTAACACAGAAGTAGTTATTTGAGAATAATTATTCGCTGCCACTGATAACATTCTTGCCACTGGATGGCAGCAGCAGAACCTCACCTTTCTCTGTTACCCTCAATTTTTATTTCCATTATTCATCTTCATTATCAGTTTTATACAGAATTCCGCATACATCCCGAGCACATTAAGGACTTCAATGCTTTACAGCCAACATGAACAGCACTAGTTAGGTCACCAAAACAGTTTGAACGGCAGCAAGCTTAGCCAGTTCAAAATGCAAACAACTAAACTCATCTATAAACAGCTAAATGAATATAGTTTTCTTCAGAGAAGTTGTGTTTACGACGATCGGTACGTGCCATGTTTTCCTGCAAAGCCTCCCTCCCTGCCTCGCACCACACTACTGTCACTATGCTGCTGGTCGCTGCTGCAGGGCTCTCGCACGCAGCGCTGCCAACACTGCCCTGCAGCCGGCTCAGCCTGCGCTACCGCCTGCAGCTTTCTTCATTATGCAAATCATGCTTTTAACTCAATCTTCGCCGACTTGGACAATGTGAGTTTTAGAAATGAGTGTGATAGATTAAATTAATTACCACTAAGCAGTTTGACAAGTTCAAATAAGTGTTTTCATTAATAAAAATGTTTTATACGAACCGTTTAAGTTATTGCATCATTACATGGATGCCAAACTGTAATGGATACCAGAAAGGTAAGAGTTAATAATACATCGTAATCTTAAGTCTACTCTGAGAAAAATCAACTGCATGTTCAGTTACTTTCATGCAATTCAAGTCTTAATTTCTCTGAACTCAAACAACATATTTTCAGTACCGGTATTTACGTCCTAGAGATCTGTGACATTTTTCATGATGCTTGCCACTCGAACAAAACTGTATTATATGCTGACATCAACACAGACGTTGTTTACAATTATACAGGACAAAAATCTAGAGGCAGAATATTGCTCCATCCTGAAAGACATACCCTTACAACTCTGGAAAAGTTGTGTTTTGTTGTGATGTTCACCCATGGGTGCGTGTTTCTGTACTATATTTGTACTTGTTCTTTAAACATTTCCCTGTTATCACACCAAATAGCCTTTCATATAAAATGTTTAAATAAATGATAACTGCAACGTACCTTTCGACGTCAAAAGGAAAGCAGAACTTTGGAACACTGTTCAGCACTTCCTGTAAATGCAAGGGAAACAGGGTTAGGATTTTGAAAAGGCTTTTATCTCTGATTGCTAGCAGTTCCCCTAAAGATTGTTTTTTTAAAAAAATATCCAGAAATATTCAGAGAAAATAATAATAAAACTTGAGGAACATAAGATCGCAAAAAATACAGTACTCGTTCCTGGACTGAAATAATTGATTATTAAAAAGGAATTAAGTTTGTGCTTCGGCAGATTGCAAAGACAATGCCGTAGAAGCCCCAGGAGGGAAAGGCCTGGCCTGAAGGGTATTAACACCCTTCACATCCCCGCTGGGATTCCCCTCAACAAGGCCATATGGATTTTACAAGAAGCACCACACCATATGGGTAAGCCACGTCTGCTGCTACTTGTACCACAGACTAGCCACAGGGACTTCTGACAGATCCTGGCTCAAAAATACAAATGTTGTTTCAATTAAAATGCAGGCAGAGAAAAGGGAATGAAGTTGGCAGCAGAATGAATTACAGAGAGGTATAACGACTCTATACATGTCTCACGGTCAAACGCTGAAAATCACAGAAATCTTCTGCTGGTCCAAGGGAGATATTTATATGATTAACCCTTTGGTTTTCACAAGCAAGCCACTCCGTTCATAAAGGGAGAGGGAGGGAATCTGATAGAGCTACATTTGTACCATAATATAATAGGATAGCGTTGCTCTCTCACAGCATTTTATTTAATAAGTTGTTTAGTGACAAATAAAGGTATGAATTACGATATAAAAATGCTCCCAAGCTAGAGAAAAATTTTCACTACATAAAAAAAGTCATTTGCCAGATTTGTTAGCAGAAAATATTAAAGAGATCTTACAGGATCCCAGAAATAGTAGTTATTTCCAACAGTCACACTCAACTTGGAAAACAAACCTTCCGTGGCACACATGAGCTAGGAAGGGACAAGAGATGGCATTTGTATTGGTCAGCACAGCTACAGGGTTCTCTCTTTGTACGAGACAAACTACAAGAAGACTATACTGGCTACAGTGGGGCTTATGAGGCATCCTGCGAGGTGCGCGCACTCAGGGAAAGGCAAACAGACTGCAGAGATGCAGATGGGGTTAAGAACTGGATCAAGTATGCTAGTACCCTCCTGCTTGAACACTGTTCAACTGTGTGCTGAGCAGCCAGCTCCCATTAGGGGAAGCTATGTATTGAAATTCCCACACACCACAATGACTATTTGCTCCAAACATCTGCCTGGATCAGTTGTAAGTGTAAAACACAAAGAACCCACGGAAGTAAATCAGCGAGAGCTGAAAAGTCCAGGGAAAGAAAAAGACAGAAATGAATCCTTCAAATACGACACACATTGTTAGTTGCAACATCTTAAAGATACACAATGCTCTACTATGTCAACTAATACTACAGAATGAAAAAGTCAATTTTCAAGAGTTTCTAAGTCACATAAGAGAGCTCGAGAAATCTTTCAGAATCCAGCTTTGCCAGCACAGGAGGAGAGGGGTCTGAGCACACCGTGCTGTGCTTTGGGAAGGGGCCTCAGTATCTCATGCTCAAATTCTCCTTCCAAACCTGCACCTATTATTACACTACAGTAAGTCCTTTCCTCCATACTACTCAGAGTCAGGCTTGCTGCCTGTTGATCTCAGAAACGATTTAGAACAGGGTATAGGAACATATTCACTCCAGCCCCCCAGCGCATCCCCTCAGAATAAACGATCCCACAGGAAGAGCCAACCCCAAGCCCAGGGGCAGCTCAGCAGCCCAGCCAGTGACCCGAGGACGACGCGTGCCTCCGGCCGCAGGACAGCGAGGCCTCACGCCGCCCCCGGCACACGCTCAGCTCCTGCGGGGCAGCCCCGCTCGCTTCCCAACTGGCGGCAGCATCCCTCAGGGAGCGGTCTTTAAACCTCTCCGCTCTTTAAAATTCAAGCAGCCAGCAGGTCTATAGACTGGTGTATAAACAGCATAGACAAAAAAAAAAAAATCCTCTCCCAGCTTATGTCAGTGACAAAGCAGCTCAGCAGTTGACTGCTTTTCCCCTGACAGCGTAAGCCGGGTTTACACAGATCAATGGCTGCAAGTCCTACCTCGCTTCCAGGGCTCTGCTTTCCCCCTTAATTACAGGTGTTAGTCAGATTTTATAATGGAGGAAAAATAAGATGCCCCCAAGATGCTTCTAGACACATTTAAAATGCAAATGGCTGAGATTCACATATCCACATAAGCAGTCACTGTTGGTGTACAGTTCAAGTCAATAACCTTTCTATTGAGCAAAATTGAGCTCTGTTTCCTAACGGGTCGTTGTCTACACCGATCCACAACTCAGCCAGGCTTGCACTTGAGTCAAAACGCACATTCTCAGAAAAAGCATAATGCATTTATCATCTTCTATTTTAAAAGCTTCATAAAAGCATGCACTTATTTCTGAAAACAAAAGGTTGTCAAGTCTTCAGAAAGCAAGCTATCCTCCATTCACATTGCCTCGTGATTAGCACCACTCTGGGCTCTCACATTGTTAGAGTTGCAGAAAAGAAAACAGTCACTGTTTCAGGAAGGAAAGTGTGTGCACAGGGGAAACTAAAAAGATGCTGTAAAAAACAAGTTAAAGAGCACATATTTGCTTTCAAACACTGAATAAATGCATACACTCACATACACAATTGATTTTAATTACTAAGTCAAAGGATTGCTATCTCACTCCTTACACAAACTCTAATGGAAAGAGTAAAACCACAAAATCAATATCATACCAACTATAGCACACTGTTTCCCTCACGCAAAGCTTAAAAAAAATGGAAATAGTATTTAAGAAAATACTTATATCTATATAGCATATCAGCAGCAAGCTGCCCTCTCACACATTCACGGTCCAGTGAGTTTATTAATTACTGCACCAATTGCTCTACAAAGTCCAAGCCTGTTCCTACTCACTGATTATACACAGAGATAATACAGACACTTACAAAGTAAGAATTATTCAGCGTTCCTTGGTTTGTATTATGCCCAGACAGCAAGGTCTGTGTATCATCATTTTGGAAGCAACGAAAAAGGTAGTAGATGATGTTTCTGAAATCACACACCATGTTCCTAGAAAAAAAGTCCTAGCAAATCAATCTTATCCTTCTGCAAAATTAATGAGTAGATGCGCTGGTTACATTCCAGTTATGCACCTTACTCCTTACTGAGGAAAATACCTCATCTTTATTTTTAATATCATATTCAATTGAAAGGAAATCTCCAGAAGTTCATAATCAGAATTGCAAACAATTATTTGATTCATGCTCTACAGTCATCAGCTAAGAACAAATTCACCATTCCCTGGCCGCAATTTCAAAGCACTGGAATTTCCAAACTTGACACCCTTAACACTGCCGGGCAACAGCAGGAATTCTGACCCTCACCAACAGGCCTTGCTTAACTCTGTGAAGCTACAATCTCCATGTGTTTCCCTTTTTATGTTTTCATCCCACAAAGCAGCGATGACATCACACGCACAGAGCTTGTGTCAGGTTAGGGAAGCAAGCACATACGTGGCTCTGACTGTTAACTTGCTAAGTGGAAATGGAAACATACCTCAGACAGGTCCATTTGCAAACATGTAGCTGTGTACATTGTAAAGTACAGTGAGTTTTGGAGGGTATCTCACAGCAACTGAAAGTGGAAGAGCAGGAATCTTCTACAGGAAGATTTCACCGGCTTTGATGTATATTACAGAACTGGCATATTTAGTGCATCCCTACAAAAGTATGAGTGAGTTCGTGAGTTTTTTCCCTCCCCACTTCCACTTCCACCCTTCAACAGGTTCCTCTTTTCCTTAAATGCAGACAAAGCTTGATGAATCACCAGAAATTAAGCTGACTACACGATACCATACTACTGAAATATTTAATTACTGACATTTAATATAATTAATTTCTAAAATTAGAAGGACATGGGTACTACTCTCTCCCGCAATTTTTTGTTTTCTTGTAATATTCTGCAGTTCACATTTAAGAGGAAAGAAAATCTGATTTTTTTCATGCAAACCTCTGTTAAGGGATTGAAAATATTCTTCAGTAGGAACATTTTACAATATTCACAATACTGAATCACTTCAGAAACAGCAATTTAGACACTGTTTTTTAGAAAAAGTCCTGCCTCCTTTCAACTATTTCTGCATTTATCTGCAGTATAACGCCCACCCCCAAGCAGTTAGATCCTCACCTAGATCTGTTCTACTTATAAAATCAGCATCTCTCAAGAAGGGGACAGTCTCTTTCTAAGATTATGTCACACCATGTTCACTCCATAGGTACATCAGCACACCAGGAAGAAAAGGCTTAAATAAGATAGGTAGTATGCAATAGAATTTGAATTATGGAATGACACAATCCAGATAAGATTGCCAAAAACATTCACATTAATCAGCGCTCAAAAAACTACTTACTTATCCTTATCTCTACTATCTTGAATTCTAAGATGTCAAATAGTCAACCTAGATAAAACATTTTTGTGCCTTTTTCCCACTATCCTTTTTCTTCAAATGTTTTCTTCCTCAGTAACTTCCTAGTTCTTGTCTCCTTATTTATCTACCTTCCTTCTGTAAAGGCCCTCCTCCACCCCCACCAAAAAGGGGAACTTCTCTTTTTTGTCCTGTCTTTGTTGCATACACTTTATTAAACATTGTTTCTCTTTTTTTCCTTACTGACAAAAACTACTTGCCATTCTGCTTTAGTATTTCATCTATTTGTCCTTCAAAACTCTTCCAAAAAATTCCTATTCCTATTCACCTCTCTCTGAATGTCTTCCATCCAAGGAAGAAAGTCTCTCTTACCAGTTTCCATACTGAAATCTCCATGTTCATTTCCTCATCTTCAGTTTTAACCCAACTTACTCTCTGGGACTTTCTCCCCACCCTTCGGTACCACAGTTTTTAGTCATCCTATGTCAGTTCGAACATACAAACAAGTGATCTACTTAAGATTTAAGACTGTCATGACATATTTCTGACTCAAAGCAGCAACTTCAATGGGAATATTTAAATGCTTCAAGTTAAGTACAGATTTAGATTCATTCTTAAATCAAAGCCAGATTGCTTAGCATCTTGCAGCGTTGAGCCCTTCATCATTATGGCTCTACTAAGGTGAAATTCTAATGCTTCTACATAAAACAGTCCATGAAAAGGCAAGCTGCTCTGTCCTCACCGCTGACTTTTCCTTTTCCTTTTTCTGAAGCTGCACACGCCCACAGCAGGGACCCATGTGAAGCTAGCAGCAGTAGTTATATTTCAAAGACTTAGCTGTTACCTCTGCTAAAAATCTCATCAAAAAGTAGTAGCTACAATAAAGTAAGGCCCAAACGGTTTGAATAACAAAAAAAAAATTCATCTTAAATCACATTCATGGAAATCCAAAAGTTTAAAGTATGGAAATCGTTAGCAGGCCTCCATAACTATTTTTAACCTTTATGTGCAATACGCATCATTCTGTTGATCATCCATTAATTTCATAGGGTAAAAAAAAATTTATCAGCTGCTTTCAGAACATTCCTCTTACACACATAAAGGAAAGAATACAAAAATCAAATGCAAATGGTTTAAGGTGGAGATGCAAAACCTTTTTTGAGAAATAATTGATAAAATGTACCTTCAGGTACAGCACTTCATTGTTGCATTAAACTATATGGATGCTTTATTTATTTCTTTTCTGAAAACATTGAACTATGAAGCTTAGTAATCTCCAGTTTGAAGTAATTCAGCTAACGCTTCTACATTTGTTAAATGAAGTGTAAATATGACTCAGAATTTACAGGACTTCAAAGTTTCTTGTAAAAAAGAGAATGGAAAGCACTGTATGATTCGTACACGGTCTCTGAAGCACAAGCAATATCGCTCTCCAACTTTTACACATCCTTTGAAACGAAGTTTTCCAGGCTAAGAAACAAGTCCCACTCTGTACATTGGAAAGATCAAAGTAGTTAACCTTATTGGTTTTCACCTTTGGAGTTTTCAAGTTTTCCTATAGGTCTAAAGGCAAATTATGAAGAACTTCTGAAATAGTGTAAGAGATATTAATAATTAATAGCTATTACTAATTGGCTTGCTAGTTGTAATTACAGGGTAGGCCTGTGGAAGTCACATGTATATAATACCATTTCATTCACAGCATAACATCAAGGACGAATAAAATTGTTTTAAAACGGTAGGGTAACAACTGCATGACACAAGAGTTTCTGTGCTACATTAAAAAACAACAACAGAATGGGCAATCCCAGCTCCCTCAGAACAAACGTGCTTTTTAAATTGTGATTTTTAGATTAAGTTGCAGATAGTGGACATTTCTGGTCACCTAATTCAATCCTGACACAGTTGATCCGTATGAGATTCTAGTGGGTTTAGAGCATCCCTCAAAGGCACTCTATAGAAGGAGAAAAGAACAAATACTTTAACTAACTCTGGTACTTCAAAAGACATTCTTACCACACTGAAAGATTGAAGAATAAGGCTTCCTAAGGTTTCAGAATTGAGATTTTCACAGAATTAAAAAACCTTGGATTCTCCACTTATCTATATGCTAAGGTTCAGGAACAATTAACCAGTCATACCTTACTGTCCCCGGTAGCATACAGAGATCGAGAGTGCAGTCACAAATAACAGAATAGCCAAGACAATAAGAACTTCAAAGCAGATTAATTTACCTACTAAAAGAACCCTCGATTTTTTCTAGAACTCTGATTAGTAACCTAAAAATCAACAATGTTCTTCTTCTCAAAGGTAGTTCTCGTTAGTGTAAGCATAGATTCAAGTATTACCATCTATCCAATAACTGGTGATCAAATTGAGCAAGAGAAATAATATTTCTGCATACAGACCTAGCATTGCAACATAACAGTTGTACGGCATGCACCAACCAAATGCATGGACAGGGAGACCATGTCAGAGAGCTGGGAAAGCGTGGAAAGAAATGCGCTCTTCCATCTTCACTCTCGAGATGAAATACTATGGAGGATGTATTTAACTTTTAAGATAGTATTCATTATCTTGAAGTTCATTGCATTTTGTACAAAAATGACACAAGTATGACAGAAAGTTTTCTATCATCACATGGCAGGGAATAAGATAAGTGACTTTTTATTAATATACAATTTCAGTGACAGCATCATTACCTGGATGCTCAATAGACAAGCTGTCTTAGACTCACAGCAAGAAGGTGATGCTCTTTCAGGATCAGAACTTCATATTTTTTTTTTCCAAAAAAAATTACTGCACAGTACAAGTTATGGTGAAATTATATTTTTCTTAGTAATTCAGAACCTTAGAAGCAATTAATACAAAGTACTACATAAATGAATGAATGATCTTGGCATAGCATCCAAATAGAATATCTGTAGTAGTGACTTATGCTGATAAATGATGTGAGATGTTCCAAGAACTAAACACATGAGCGGGCTCTAAATTTACAGTGCACAGTGCAGTGCATCAGTGTTAGGGGAAGTAGATGAACCGTGTGGTAGCGTAAAGGGTAGTGAAACCCGTTTGGTACATGGGCTGAACTTCTTAAGCTAGAAGGATCTTCAGCCAAAAGAAAAGGAACTGGGAAAGGAAGTCAGTTTCTAAGGAACCGCTGGGAGAATTGTTTCATAATTACTATTATTTGAGATACTTTTATGAAGGAAACATACTTCTCATTTTCCAGGTCAAATTTTAAGCCTTACTGTAAAACAGCTCAACAAAAGTCACTAGTAGCAATAAGATAATTGCAAGAAAAATTTTTACCCCGTACAAATCCAAATGCTATTGACAGCATCAAAAAGCAAAAGAGAAAAAACAAAGAAAAAAACCAAGAAGGAACAGAGAAAAAGCAACCAAACTACAGCATCTCTCTTGTAGCTCCAGATACAGATAGATGGACATCACATAGAAGTAAAAGCAACTGACACACAAGTATGTGTGATTTTACTCAAGGAAGTGAGCAATATATATTTATTTCATTTCACCTGTGGCTGAAATTGCCTGTATCAATTGACCCTGGGCCATTGCACCTTTGCTAGAGTTCGTTCTGCAGCACCATCAGGTCACCGCTTCTTCAAATGCGCACAAAGTTGGTCAGCTCAGCCAAGGCCAGCAGCACAGCAGAACACCACCAGCAGCTCTGAGGAGAAGGCAGCCACACTCAGCAGGCCAGGAAACACAGGCTGTCCCATGCAGGAAGGTCAGCGCCTGCTTCGCTTACACGCAGGACAGAACCACCAGTGCACAGGCCTAACCCAAACATTCACCGCACCACACTTACTTGTTCCTACTGCAGGACCTCACTATGAACTGAAGGAGGTCCTCTCAGTTCCTAACCTTAACTGGCCTCACGCTCTAGAGCTGCATTGCACTTCCCAGTGTTTCCTCTAACAGTGGCCATACCACTGAAGGACACAGGAGAGACATCAGGATGCACTATGACTTCAGTGATGATTATTTCTCAGATGTGATCTTCTGCTACCAACTGTATTTCTGCTAATGACTGTACACAGACTGACTCAGAGAAAACAAATTCAGCTAAGAAAAAGCAAGTAAGAAGTTCAAGTGCACTATTTCACGAAGCCTTGCAAACACATACAGAAGAAAAGAGTACAAGAAATAATTCTTATGTAAGATTAGAAAAATTGTTGACTTCCATCCTGATCGCCAACCTGGAGCCGCTTCACCTCCCCTCATTCCTTGCCCAAGGCCCCAGAGCTGCAGCCTGGACCCCTTCAGTAGCTGCCCACCAACAACCCTCTCCTCGGTCTTGCTGCAGACAAAGCCAGTGACTAGCCTCCTCCTTTGGGACCAGAGTGTCCTGGTTCCTGGATTTCATCATACTTAGGTCATTATATTTGACTCAGACATCCCCAATATAAACAGTAAGTAAATTGAAGTTATTTCATTTCACAAAATGTAAACTGATTAGTTTATGCAACACTTCGAGACTTAAATGCTAAACACTGGATTCAAGAACATAACATCCAGTACCCACTATAAAAAGAGATTGAGATTGTTAGGATGGTCCTCAAAGAACAGCAGTAAGCATGAGACAAAAACAATACTTAAAGTATAACAGAAGCATCATAAGGAAGATAAAATGCATCGAGGGAACTAAACAAGTAGATGAGAGAGTATAAGTAAGCATATAATGCAAAATAAGATGACACAAGACTGGAATATTCTGAGGGCAACCGAGGTCAGTCAACAATGACATCACATGACAGTTTGGCAGTCTTTTTGGAGGCTGTTCCAAATGATTGTCATCACTGTTTCAGCCATCAATTAATCTTTTCTTCTTTGGTTTGGCACATCACTGAAGAAAGCAAGAATAAGCCAAATCACTAACAGTTATTTTTGGTGGACTGATAAGCTATATCTGAATGACAGCCAAATATTAATACTATACTTATTTAAGCAAACAGAAAGGAACTTTTTTTTTTTATAAAATGTAGTCCCCCAATATCACAGCTGTATGATCAAAAATGGCTAACGTATGCATACAGTCTATTAAAATGCACATAATTTGTCTCAAAATGAAAACATATCTAACAAGTAATTCCATTCATCTGGCCCTTTTTCACCCAGCCTTAAGATATACAAATGCATGCCTTTTCACCAGAACACAGCAGCTGGGAATGAAAAGGAAAGCATTCAAATGATCATTTTCACATCATATTCCATCGTCTTTTCACCAGCTTCTCCCCAGTCTTTCTTTGAGTCCCATTCTGTTACAAGAGAGCTGCTTTTTAGATCAATTCATATTTCCATAATCCACACTGCTGTTTCTCCCTCTCCTCCCCAGGGTGGACTAACCCCTGCATCCAGAACTATGGCTTACAACTGTCATTAAGACCTGTAACAATAACAAGATAACAAAAGAGCTGGTAGAGATGCAGCTAGCCAGTACCATATGCTGATCAGCATCTTGAACTTAAAAGCTCTATGAAACAAAACTGCTACAGTCCTGACAACAAGTATACTTGACGTTGCCACCTGTTCTCAGTCTTCAAGTTTTCTGTATTGGGCTGCTATGTTTTTAAAAATAAAAGTCTCACAGTTAAGACGTATTCTGTCTGTTGGGATGAATTTTTTAAAAAGTCCCTGAGAAAGTATCTTGGAAAATTTACAGTTCGAGAGATCCTGAAGCACCACCAATTCTGGGTGTTCCCAGCACGCCCAGATGACTGGTCATTCCAAAGAATATTTATCAGAACAAGATAGATATCTTTCATTCAAGCATTTTAGCTATTCTCTTGTTTTTCTAAACACACCTCAGAATGTTTTTCTGCTGGTAGTCTATCTGCTGATTCACATACATGGAAATCATTGCTGCCATACAGGCACAATACTCTGAAGAAGAATGTATTTTTTCAAACGGGAAAAATGAACATAAGGAAACCACAGGATGTTCTTTTAACTTGACAGAGCTCACTTGTAACATGCAAAGTTGCCATCAGTTGGGTTAATCATTTTCCTGATATTTACAGGATTCAAGCTCATAGATATTCTAAAATAAGCAAAAACTTGTAATGTTTAGACAAAAAAAGTACCTGAGAAAATTAATCTATGTAATTGATTTCTCCTTTCTCATACCAGTGTACCCAAATACTAACTGCTTATTAATATGGAAGCAACAAAATCCCCAAACTATTTTCATGATTTACTAATAAAAAAAACAAGCACCGAACTAATTAACATAAACATTTGAAACGTATTTAGTGCCTCAGTGGAATAACAGAATAAAGGCATCAAATGCAAGGAGAGTGCAATATGCGTCCCCTAGCAGCATGCTTCCAGCCTTGAAAAGAATGTCAACAGCCTCGTACCTCCTGGGCCAGCACTGCTGTCTCAGGACAGCACACAGGAACACAGAATCGTTACAGCTGACTTCCATGAGTTATTTTGGCCCAAACAACAAGACTTGCTGAGATTTAGTTTTTTAGTAAAACTTACGCTATACTTTAAATCCTTAAAAGAATAGTACAATATTTTCCATGATGACCTCACTCATAGAATTTCTACCATGCTCCATGCAATGGAATTTTCAGTCCTGCGAGAATCTGAACACTTAAGCTCTGACCAGACATTCATTTAAACTTGCCTTAACTTTCAGTAGTTCACACACACGCTTAAAGTAAAGTGTGAGATTCCTCTGGTTAAAGGAAGACTAAAATATAACTTTACAAGAGTTAGCCCTTAAACAACTGGAATTTACAGACACACATTTATAAGTAAAGATATTTATATAGTAATTTGCATGGATGATCTGATGATTTACACCGGATAGATTTACACGTATGTAAATCCAAATAAAAGAGTTCAGTAGCTGATTCACCATAGGATAAGGAATAAGGCTTATTACTCACATTTCAGCAATGACTTGTATATAATCAGCTACAACAAAAATAAAAACTAGATATTATGATATAAAATTTGAGAGAACATTACAAGGAGAATTACAGTAAGTTTGTAGAAAACACTACAGACATCTCGGATGAGATGCAATATTATTAACCCAGATGGATCACTCATCCACAGGGTATGGGAAAGGCCTGACGCAAAAAAGCAGTTTCAGTTTCCTTACCTGAGAAGCATAGAGTGGGAGCAGATAGGATAAAGTCTACAACACAGCAATCTAATGCAGAGCCTCAATTCTTATTAACCAACCACCCCTAGACATCCCTCCTATTATGGAAGTGGGCTCTGGTTTCCCGCTATATTAGCTACTAGCATTGTCTTCTTAGGTGTGACTTTTTCCCCCACCAGCAGAGAAGCAGCAGACCAAAGAAATTACTGTGCTATTATGAAGATTGAACGAGGAAAAAAAACCAAACTACTCAGAGAAACAGTTTTTCTATAAACCATATACAGATTCTGGCACTTACTGCAGATGAACATCATTTTGGGAGAGTAACCAGTAAGGTTAAAAAAGCTACTGAATTCTTACACAGCTAAAACAGTTGTAACACTGCTGCTGTTAAGAAACATTAAACCTCAAACGCCTCAAAGGTTAAGACAAGATAAAAAAAAATAAGGATGAAGCCTAACGTAAGAGGCAGAAAACCCTGGCGTACAGATTTTCCTTAATCTTTGTCCATCTTTCAAAAAAATAAACCAATTTTTCTTTTTTAAATTACACACAGAAGCTTGAAATATTCCCCACATGACAATAGTGAACTGAACTCCTCATTATAATAGCCTGTCAGCACGCTGTTCCTGGTAGTACTGAATGTACCATGCATGTGTTCAAACTGCCCTCTCCTGCCTTATGGTTAAGGATTGGTCCCCCACACTGATGTCTACAGTCACAGCTGCACATACTATTCACCTATCAGAAACACACTGCAACTGAAAGAGCTCCTAGCATCCCCCAGCACATTTGGCACTCTCCTTTTGACCTTTCCTGGTGCCAGTACTATGTTTTCCCCAGAAACATTTTAACCCAAAAAAGTTTCCAGGAGCTTGAGTGTTTTTACTTCCAGAAGAGCTACAAACAGAGGCATAATGGCAGTGTCTAAGCACATCAGGCATCAATAAGACATTGGTTACCACCTCTACTGCCAGGTGAGTGCAGCAGTATTTGTAGATTTCAGTTGTGTTGGGTGACATTTTCTGCACAATAACACACTTGATTTTTAAATAGTTATGCAGTATCTCATTCAGGAAGCAAAGGGGTTTTTTTTCCGTTTTGCTTTTCTTTTAATCTGGTCCACTTCTCTAAAGCACGTTCAAAAGTACCTCATTTCTAAGAATTCATTTTTTTCTTCCAGAAACTGTAGCGTTTAAATTTTCTCTGTATAGGCCTCCTTATGAAAGTCAGCTTGCAAGGTTGAAATCAAACACTGGTCTAACCTGTCTGAATAAACACAAAAATTACAAGACTAAAACAAATTCATCTTATCATGAAAATGTCACTTCAAGAGGTGTTTTGGACACACAAGACACCTGTAGGCATACACATGGGAAGTATATTTTAAGTAAAAAATATTCCATTAAACAGCTACAACCCAACCTCTCAAGCTCACATCGGGGTGAGGACTAAGT
Organism: Tragopan temminckii; assembly: GCA_028571105.1. NCBI lineage: Eukaryota > Metazoa > Chordata > Aves > Galliformes > Phasianidae > Tragopan > Tragopan temminckii. Next base: position 7,515,432 of record JAOWBP010004015.1, read on the forward strand.
GTTCAAACTGAAGACCTGTATAAACTCAAATCAAAAATCCTAAATTTTTCCTACAACAAAAAGATTATTCAGTATTTCTTCAATGTTGTCCAATTTGTGTCTAATGCCAGTGCAATAGTAACCCGCAACTCCATCATTCATTCAGCTTTTGGTGTATGATAGTATATCAAGATCTACTGTACACTAGCCACAAGAATAAGGCAGATATAGGAACAAGTAAGCACTGGGAAGTTCTGAGAGGCATACTGAGAAGAATGTGGGAAAGAGGAGGAACAAATCAAAGTGGCATAGACAAGTTTTCTTTGCATTATGAAAGCAACAAAAAGGTGACATGATAAGCTGTAGAAAAACGCAGGAAGAGAGGAAAATATTTTGCCCACTGTTATCACATCACTGTGCAAACAGACAGCCCTTGGATTTAGGAAAGACGATTCTTTGGGATACATCCAAAAACTAACTCACGCGTCTTACATTTAAAATAGAAGTGACAGAGAAATGGAGTTGAGAACATTCTCTTTTCTTTTTAATATTCTCCCATCAAACTTCCATTCATATTAATCTTGATAGTTTTACTGACAGCTCGTTTACAGAAAACTATGATATCTGTAGATGCACAGATCTCCAGTGCAAACCTACAGAGTTCAATACACACATGCACTCCATCTTTCAGCTCAGGGGTTTGCTACATAAGCTGCAATGTATTCTGCTCAAATCCAGTGATTCCAGCAGGAAATTTCCTTTATAAGAAAGATGACAAAAATATACTGTTTTCCAGGAAGAGAAGCGATCTACCTGAAATACTGGATTCCTGATACCACTCAGCATGCAAGCACAGGCTTTTCTGAGCTCAAAGGCAGATCACTGCCTGAGGACTCTTTTTTTTTTTTTCAGATTAGGTATGTCTATTGCATCACCATATGATTCCCTTCCAGTCTTTAGTGGGCTTCATCTTCTAATCATATTTCTACACCAGCTGTTCTTTGAATAACCTTCGACTCACTGAATAAGCTCCATTTTTCTTCGTACATACTTTTTCTTTTTCTTTTTTTTTTTTTAAATCAAGTCTATCTTAAGCAACACCAAAAAAAAAAAAACCAGAAAAGAAGAATTTAAATCAGAATGAAGACAACCCTCCTGCAGCTAGGAAAATTATCAAAACTCACTGAATGTCAAGCTAAGAACATACAAGAGCACACTTTGCTGATATACCATTTATCACTATCTTACAAGCTACATGTTTCTGACTGAAGCTATTCCCTAACCAGACATTCTACCTTCTACACTTGTATATTTATTCCTTTCATCATGAATCAACTTTGGCTGGGCTATATAGAATCTTCTATTATTGATTCAAAAAAAAAAAAAAAAAAAAAATCAACAATTAATCAATATCTAGTGTAAAAAATTACTTCCAGATCATCTGCTGTAGAGACACTAGCAATAAAGAATATGTTGGATTTGGTATCAGTCTAAAAGAAGTGCAAATACAGACACTTTTATTCTAATTCTTTTTGTACAATTTTCTTCAGAAAAAGAGAAACTCATCTCTAAGTTTTTGAAATAATAAAAAAAACTTAGAATCATAACATAGAAATTTAGACCACAGAACACACAAATTTAAGAGTTTCATTTTTTTTTAATACAAGTATTTTGAAAAGTCTAGGCAAAATAATCCTAGTTAACAGCATTGCTGTTATTGGAAGAGTGAAATAATGCATCAGCCCTGCATGTATATGCTTTCCTATAAGGATTAATTCATAGCCAGAAGCTGGGGCACTCGTGCTACCCAATTCAGTAAGTGTAGAGCATTGACTTTTATAAGGGGCTGACAACTTTTTTTTTTTTCTTACTAAGTAATTATGGCATCTCTACTGTGATATTAAATACACACCATTCTGTATTGCAAAGGATTAAAGGGAGCAAAGGTTCTGACATTAAAATGCCAATAAATCTTATGGAGGACTTCAGCTTTTTTACTGCTTGTTTTGATAGGGTTCTTTTGACACAAGTTCATAACAATACTTGGCTTCTTGATATTAACAAATTTTGGCTGATACATTTTCCCCGTTTTTAATATTAAAACAGGTTAAACAAGCCCACACTCTCAACAGAAACAGCTTATAAAATGATCTATCTAAAAACCAGGGTGATAGACATAGTACAATACACAGAGCTGGGAAACTGCTATTGAGTATTCCTGTCACAAAGGCGTTCTAATCACCGAGCCACCAGTTGGGTGAAGACTTCCTTACCGCTGTCATTAGCATCTGCCTTTCTGTAGCTGAATAGGAGAGCGTTTTTATCATTATTCTAACATTAAAAAAAAAAGTTCAATCTCGTGTTTCCAACCTGGTCTCCAAAGTCCTCCGGGAACTTCCACAGTACCACTGGATCTGTAAATAATTGACAGACAGCATTAATCAGAGGCAAAGGAACAGAGTATTACAGTCAGAGTACATTAATATTAAAGAGAGGGTCAGCTTAGCTTCAAGCTCTGTGGCAAGTACAAAAATGTAGGTAAAAACTACGGAAGATGCTGGATTATTAAAGAGTCATTTCATATTTATGAAACTATGTTTATTGTTTCACACAGGTGAGCAGGTTGTATAATGCACCAAACCGTTTCCATATTTAACTCTTCTTTTTAACCTGACTGCTTCAGTTTTTAAGCCTATACTTAATTTTCACATTTTCATTTAATTAAGAAATGAAATTATACAAAGTATCTCATCCAAGCATTAAAAAAAAATAGATGTGATACTATGAAGAAGAAAACAAGCACCTCCATGAGGTACAGAAAAGGGATCTTCGCGATTCTCGAGACAGTGTCAGCACACCCAAGACTCAAGGAAGAGGTTGGAGAGATGACGCGTTTGAATATTTTTCCACTCTGAGCCATTTAAAAAAACCAGCATTTAGATTATACCTTAAAGCTTCCATTAATCTATTACGACTGTTACGTATTTACTGTTAATTGTCAAAACTATCACTATTAGGCTATGCATTAACCTGTAATTAATATTATTGTCAATGCACCTAACACAACAATCTGAACCACAACTTCTCAACCACTGAGTTATACACCTTGATCTCCCAGACGCTGCTCATCTCCTGCAATACCATATCTTCCTCGTGCCTTCCCATTGAAGTGCATCATAAACGCACACGAAGCATCCATTAACAGAACTAGCTGTTCCCATGCTCAGGTGAAATTACCTGCTTCCCAACAGTGTGGCACAAGCCACAGCAACACCTGGAAACTGGGCAATTTCTGCAGCTCCCACCTGCGCAAGGCAGGCGAGCACTCCAGACCCTCTCTGTGCTGTGGGCAGCAGCCCCAGGTTCTCAGGGGCAAGAAACCAGGGCAAGCCCTGAGCAAGAGTCAGGGAAA
>JAOWBP010004015.1:7524162-7577637 GCA_028571105.1 Tragopan temminckii
TGGCAGCTGCAAAAGCTCTACCTGCTCAGACAGCTCAGGAACGCTCACCTAGGAAGAGAGCTCATAGGAAACAGCTCCATAAAGCAGCACAAACTTTAAACAGAGAGCTTTTTTTCTTCCCCAGAACTACACAGAGATTTTGCTTTCAGGCTACAGATGAACACACGCATTCTAGCGCAGATATTTTTGCTTGTCTGCACATATGTAGGCTGGGTTTCTGCCAAATCCTAAAACAACCGAAGGCATCATAATGGCACCATATTGCAACAACCCACTCAGCCAATTTAACTATACAAAACAATTTATGGTCAACTTAGATGCACACTGCAGGAATGGAAGACAGCCAACATGTAGGCTCCTGGTCTTTTTCAGCATTATCTCATCCTTTATTTGAGTTAGGCAGGTCACCTGGAGTGAGTTTGAGAATATCATATCCGAGATCAGACAAAATTAATTCCGCAGATCTCACCCATATGTTCTGTGTATACAATCACCACGTACCAAAGATCATTAATTTGGAAATATCCACGCATCCCTTCTTTAAGTGGAAAATGTGAGGGAGAAGATCAGGAGAAAATTCTCTGAAAGAACAGATTTAGTCCAACAAAAACGTGCAGGAAGGACCAACTCTGTGCATAAAATGTTAGCCTCCTTAACCTGACAAAGTTCATCTGCTAGAGAGAAACAAAACTACCTGTTTGGGCAGTGCTGCTCTTCTGCCTCTCTCCAACACTAGGGACATCAGAAGAGCTTTAACTACAACTCACATTTTATGTTTATTCTAACATTACAACAGAAAGCCTGATTTCAGAAGGAAAGGCGCTGACTTGTCCTGTGTTGCCTTGCAGTTTTACAAATGCAGAACGGCACAGCAGAAGATTGCAGTCCTGTTCCACACCTGCCCAGCTCATATGCAGCCTGGAGCCAAAGCAAAAGGAAGCCCGCTGTTGGGAGTCAGAACAACCTTCATTCCATCCACTGTGATTTGATTAAGCAATATGCAGAACAATTATGCTGAAGTGAGTTTTTCTGATTCTACTTTGTGAGCGATGCTGAATTCTTTTTAAGACTGCAGCCCAAGCCAGAGGAGAAAGAAATGGTCTCATCCCAACCTTTATCAAGGTTTAACTAATTCCATCAGGCGTATAATTTTCCTTGCCAAGTATCAGAATCCTTCAGGAAGAAGAGTTCTGAATTCAGATGAAATACCGAAACTTCTCCTTTAAAAATGGCCAAACAGCTTTTATAGCAAAACTTCAGAAATGCAAAGCTTGAAACGGAATAACTGGGGAGGAGACTGGAAAAAGTTATTCAGCTTCACTAAAGCTTTCATACAATCATCTGAAAATTCAGATTTGCAAGCAAAGTATCTCCCTTGAAAGCACACAATGGCAGGAGTGCAGACCCTTCTGACAAACATATTCAACTCCTCTGAAGGCATTTTGTGCTGACTGTCACCACACAGGCCACCTGACAGAGCATCTCCAGCCCAAGCCACCGGCTGGCTCTTACACAGCACTCTGCAGTGCAGCTCCTGCTGCTGGCCACTGCTCTGCAGCTGAAAGGTTCTCCTCCCTGCTGCAACAGCCAGCAAGGTTGTTTACATGGAACTGGAGGAAGGAGCGAGAGACACTTCCAACAACTCCAGAACGCCTCTCAAGATCCAAAACATCAAGCTGCTTTCCATGCCTCCCTGGCTAAACAAGCTCCCGAGGGGTGGGAGAAGTAAACCAAATACATGCTGCTAGAAACAATAAATCTGGGATTTTTCGTAAGTGAAAATTCTGAAACAACTTCATATTGAACTTTACACTGAATGTGAAGCTGAATGTTGAACTCAGCATACAACATTACCCATGACAATTAGCTGATTTTATTCAGCTCAGAACTTACTGCACAACTTCCACACATACAAGAACTCCAGACTCGAGGAGGGTAAGAAGAAAAGCACGCTGTGCAGAGCTCCGTAAGCAGGAGCTAGAGCAAGAGCAGTACTTTCTAGTTCAGCCACTGAAAATAGCAAGGAAGGAAGTGCTCGTTATTCCTCCACGCTGCTCGCTTCAGAACTTGAAGGGAGGGGATTCCCTGGGGTTTAGGAATGCAGAGGAAACGCTGACAGTTCTCAGCAAACCCCAAACATCCTTGCAGATGACTGCCGTGTTTCAGAGTGAGCCATTTTCTAAGCAGAGGTCAAACTTTACTCTCTCAGCACTGCATGATTTCTCCCAGCAACAGCTGAAATGAAGCAACAGTTGTCATGTATCAGACGATCAAATTCACATAAAACAAGCAAATACATAAGGTAAGTATGCTGCATAGAAACATCTCCCATCACTTTGGACTTAATTCCCATTTTATTACAAGGCCCCCAGAAGTGTAAACTGCACCAGATATCACCATCTCAGTTCCACTGCTGCTGCCTGCAGGTGACCAAAGCAAAACCAAACACTCTTCTGACCAAAACTTGTCCTATCGAGAAAAGGCATTTTACTAAAAGCAAATCTAATTCATATTTTTTAACAATTGTTATAAAATATGACAAAACTAACAAACCAACTAGCAAAATGATCCAGAGAAGCCACCAACTCATAAGAAAACCTACACAGCATTCTAAAATCTGAAGGTGAATTAAGCATAAGTGCAAAACCCCCAGAAAGCCCATACTTCCCTAAACATATATATTTTTATAAATCTGTTTTACTCCAGGGTTAAACACACTACAGTGGAGTAATACTAGCTGCCCTGAGACACAGAATCACAGAATGGCCAGGGTTGGAAGGGACCACAAGGATCATAAATCTCCAACCTTCCTGCCACGTGCAGGGCCACCGGCCTCGCCGTTTAATCCTAGTCTAGTTAATACTAGACCAGGCTGCCCAGGGCCCCATCCAATCTTCCCTGCTTTCTAGGTCAACATCAGACCCTGCACTGAGGACCTGAAAAGGAAAGACGGTTCAAAATGAATGGTTTCAACACACACAACTCTAAATGTGGCTCTTCTCAGCTAAGAAAGCACAGTACAGACTCCCAATGAAGAATATCCCTGCTCCTCCCTGCAAGCACTGCTTTATTTACTGCTCAACTTCTCGCGTGTGTTTGCTCAGCAACTCACAACTTCCTGCTAGCTCTGAGTGTAACCATCAAAAGCTCCTCCCCACCTCATTTAGCAAATTACTACACCGACTTTTCCTCACCCCATCTTAGCATGCTCCCATCTTGTTTATTATTTTGCTTTGTCACCTGATCTGAGTTTTTCCTACTTTGTACAGACAATTCATTATTTTTCTTTCTTCACTGCTGTGAAGAACGTAGCAGAACAATTCCACTTCTGTGAATAGGAACGCAGGTGAGAAAAAGATACTAAGAAATCAAAGCAGTTGCATTCACAATATTATTATTAGCTGAAGAAAACTGCACCATCAAGAGAAAAAAGCAGCTCCTGCCTTGAGTGAGCAACCCGCAGGGCTAAGCTCAGATCTCACACACTTCCACAGAGCATTTAGGGAGCGCTCCTCTTGGCTGGTTTAGTCTTGTTCACACTGTACAGCAACAGAATATTAAAAAAACCAACCGGTATAATAACCAATAAATGACATTTTAACAGTCTAGAAATCTAGAGTATGATGCTCTACGTATGCTTTCTAGAAGAACTGTGGGATCCTGCAGCATGAATTTAGCAGCCTGGAAAGCAACAATAAATGAAAATGCTCCACATGCTCCAATTATCATAGGCTGCTAAAAAAAAATAATGCAATGGACCATTTTCACCCCTCATTTCTCCCCACAAAATCTAATTCTTGGAGTTTTCACTATGAATTGGTGCAACCCTACAAAAGCACACTCAAGGTGTGAGCACAAGTCAGGGATGTGATCATCTGAGAGGCAGAGGAAAGGAATCACTTCCTTGCTGAGTAAGCAGTTACCTAAAACCAAAGTGCTTCACTGAGGTGCTGAGTTACAAGCTCAGGTGGAATCTGACCAACAGCAGCAGGGGTACTGATAGCCTCTGCAAAGCACTGCATTTGGGCCCCTGCCAGGCAGAATCTCGAGGTTTTAGTTTGCTTGTTCAGGAAGCTTGAGGAGATTTCAGTGCAATGTTTCCTGCGTACCATCTGACTGCACAGTAACGTCAACAGGCAGACACACACACACTGACAGATGCAAAAAGAAAGCATCCGTTCTGCTCCACAGCTGTAATGAGAAGGAATACAGAGAAGAGAGTGAGAAGGCACAACAGGCTGCTCTCTCAATACAACCTGTTCTGAAGGTGCCATCTCATTCAAGAAGAGACACAGCTGCATTGGCTCAGAGTCCTGCAACTGCACAACTCATCCCTCAAAGCTTGGTGCAGCTCCTGCTTTAATCCCCTGCAGACATTACAAAACCTTCATTTTCTGACAGCACATGGGATTTATTCAATTTCAGATGTCCATGACATAGACATGTACACTCTGTGATATTATCTGGAAAACTTTTACAGAGAAAAGGGCATTTGGAGGGTGGCTCATCCGAGCCACAGGCTCTGCCCCAGGACAAGATGAGCTACACTCTTGGAACCACTCTCCCCTACGTGGAAAGCAAGCCTGGATGAGCGAGTCATAAAAAGTAACAAACGTTAGGGGGAACAGACCTCAACTGGAACATCTACAGGTGGTTCTGACTGACATCACTGGCACGCTGAGCTCAAGTCCCCATTCATTCTTATCACCAAGGGAGGTGCTACAGAACCAGGAAGAGAACTGGGGCTAACATAAGGCTGGGAAAAGCTGGCGATTCCCCAGTTCCAAGCCAAGAGATGGGCAAGGATCATGAGACTATCAGAGTCCTGAGAACCTGGCACGTTATATTACTAACATTATTCTAACAACTGCCTCAAATGAATGCAAGAATAGTATAGCATAACCAAGACTAGGTAAGAAGAAAGATTAGAGACGGAAGATGTTAGAAATCACTATTAGGAATACCCAGCAATATAATCCAGGGACAGAAGAGTCCCAAAACAGATTTGGGAGCCAAATCTCAAATGTCACTGCCTCCAAAAGGTGGCCTTTCTGCTGCTCTGAGAGTAACAACCAGGCAGTGCTCAAATGGAAAAGAAAGTTGAACATTGGCCAGATGTTCAATGACACAATCTGAGGAATCTCCAAATCCAGCAGCAAAGCAGCTGCTACAAGGAAAAGACAACAAATTTGTCACAAGAACATCAGCTAATTGTCAAGGTGGGCAGATGCGCGCAGCAAAGGAAAAATGCTGAATCTTACCCTCCTTTCTTACAGGTACCTTTCTTAAATCTGCTTAGACTGGTTCACTTCTAACATTAAGGTCATTATATAAGATGCTACATGCAAAACGACAACAAGAGCTTCATAAGAAGAAGTGCTATGCTAATTATTGAGACTCAGCACATTGTTAATGTAGAATTATGAGTTGCTCTGAGCTTCTTCTTGCTGAAACACTGCACTGAGAGTCTCTTCTTGTACAGAATGTCACCTCTTCACCTACGCATCCAAGCTGTAGATGTAACGGGTTACCCAGCACCCAAAACATAGGAGACTATCATTTTAATCGTGAGGTAGTCCCCATATACAAGACTTAATGGATTCTGAGCTTTTCAAACAAAGTTCTCAGAGAGTCAGTAAGTCCTTCGACTTTGGTTGGCATAAAAATGTGAATGTTTTGGTACATCTTCTTTCTCATGTCCTTTCCTTGGGAGCAAACAGAACTCTTAGCTCCTGCCCCACAGCTGACATCCACAATTCCTGCACTGACAGCAAGAGGCTCTCAGCTTTTAGACTCTCTTCTGTGTAATGACACACAAAAACAGCAAGATAAGAAGCATCAAAATCTGAGCCTTTGAAAAATAGTTCAACACACTCATACTATACCTAGAAAAAATACATCATCCACCTGTATGCTTTACAAATACATGGACAAGTTAAACTCACCAGTTTATCGGAAGCTGGGGAGTCTCAGGTTAGCTGCAGAGGAAAACACAAGCACTTCAGGTACGTCCTTTTTTTGTTTTTAGCACCAAACCACACAAATACATGGCAGGAGTGGATTCTGCTCTAGGAGATCTTTGAGCCTGAAGGAACAGGAGTCAAAAGGTCTGCACTGTTCAGATATGTGATATGTGAGTTCCCTTATCTCAGATCATGCAGCCAAAACACCTAACTTTGGGATACCACAAGGACTTTTAAAAAGAGCACATTTCCCAGTAACCTGCAGGGCAAAGCTTCTTACAACCAACCTGGTAAATATGAAAAGAAATGTGTTCTTCCACCTCTGAAGAACAATGAAGTGATGCAACACGAAACTGAAGAGACCCGATGTATGATACGTACTGCAACTTGATTGAGAACAAGGCACGCTGTCATTAAGAGGTGACATGCTGATTTGCAGCTGTAATGACTACCTCTGGCTTGGTACTAGCAACATCACATCAAATCTTTGTTAGTTAGGATCACAAACTCATGTTTAGTAGCTTCTGAGCAACAGGTGGGGGTTTTGTAGCTTATGTAGGGCTGAGATTACAGAAAGTTAGTAAATTCCAAAAGGCTGTGAAATGATTCACAAAAGTATAAGAGAACTGTGAAGTGAAACGTAATGAAGACTTATCAATATTTTTAATATCACGAAAATAAACAAGTGCTATCAATGAGTAAAAATATCCTATTAGTAACAGTACTCAGTAGTTCATTATTAGCCATCAATCTCTAAAATGCTTGCTGGAAAGCAACAGGAATAGCACGTTTCCAACGCTGAGCAGTGTCCTGGTATGTCCACGCAACCCAGAAGCACAGAGAAATATCTGCACCTTTCATCGGTGTTCAGAAGAATAAAAGGAACAGAGAGCTGAACTCAACAAACATTTAAACTCCCCCAATGATCCAACAGAGGTAAAATAACAGCAGAAGCCAGTTAAAAAGCCTTATAATCTCTAATCAAAATCCCTTAAGATCTGACTACAGTTCCCTATTCCTATTCTTTAAATGCCAGTTTTATAAAGACACGCATTTACAAGTACTTGACTTAGTTCACAGCTCTGCCTAAGGTTTCATACTGACATAGGAATGACAGAAGTACACATCTTGGATTTCAGATTGTTTGTGAGCTGAAGCTTACAGGAAGCAACTTATTTGAAACAGGTGGTTAAAAATACTCTATGTGAGTGATTAGGAATGAGAACAAGACATCTGAGGTGGTAAAAGGGCGTCAGGTCTTGGGGAAGGCATGCTCCTCTCAACCTACTGAAGCTCTACGTGAGTTGGCAAATTTCATCCTCACCAATTAAGCCCCTCAAATGAAGTTATTAGCAGCTGACAGGTAACTCATTTCATCACCTCTTCTCCCCCCACTACAGCAGCACCGTAGAACACTTCCCTCGTCTGTCTAGCAAGTGGAGGCTCTGAGCGAGTCCCGACGGCTATAAAAGGCAAAAAATTCTCTTACTGTTATGCACCCATAGCTAACCTCCGAATATAGTGTCTCTAACCTCAGAATATAGCTTCTCTTCTGATAGAGGAATTCATATAGTTAAAGTGAAATTCGTTAACTCAGTTATACGGTATTTTACCTTTATTTTTTAGGTTAGCATCTAACGTCGTCTTGCTTTCAGAGACTCCCTTGGCAATTTACATTAAAAGAAGTAGCTTTCTTATCCAATGATAGAGTTGGTGGAAATGTCAGATCCAAGCAAGCACTCAGCTGGCCCTGCCCAGCACCAGCTGACCGCTGATAGCACCGGAGGAACAAGTTGTGGCTGAGAGGCTGTAATTCAATTACCCCATTTACAATAATGCAAATCGCAGCACGCACAGATCTTCCCTATTCAACCGGCAGTGATATCCCAGCGGCTGAGCCCGGCAGAAGGCACGGCAGTGCTCGGGGAGCTCGGCAGAACAGAGCACAGCCTGCTGGTGTTTGATTTCAGGGATAGCATGAGGCAGCAATGATTTGGTTGAGGACAGCCGGGGTAATTAGCGAGGGGGAGGAGAAAAGCCTCAGCATTCAGAGTATTTCAGACTCTCAAACAAATGCCAAAAACGCACAGAAGTCATTTTACCGAAACCAATCCGAATACCTGGGCTTTCGGGATGTCAGCCTGACCGCATTGCAATACACACATCCTGCAGCTCCAGGATCCGCTCTCCCAGGGAAGTGAGAGCCTCCCCAGCGTACGCTGCAATTCCAAGATCCGCTCCCTGCAAAACACCCCCCGGCTGGCACCGAAATCCGCCGCTGCACAAACAAACGCACGCTGCAGCGCATTAAAACCCCGAACCACAGAGCTGCCAGAGCCAACGCCGCAAGCAGCGTGCGGCAGGGCGGCGTGCACACCAGCGTCCGCTGCAATTAAGACGCGCGATCTAAAATTATAAGCATGTGACGAGACGAAGCTGACCGGTCCCAACGAACCGCTAATGCCGTGGGAATCCTCTTAGCCTCCCAGCGCTCCGGCGCACGGAGAAGCGGCTCGGCAGGCGCAGAGCTGCGGGGGAAGCCCGGCTCCGGGCCGAGCGGACAGCCGGGGCGCTCGCAGACCGACGGACCGACAGACCCCAACCCGCGGTCACACGGCACGCGGTCCCTCACCCGCGCGTCCCCCCGCCCGCGCTCCGCTCGGCCGCTCCGCTCCCCATTCCCGTCCGCTTCTCTCGCGGCGGAGCCGCACCGCGGAGCCCTCCGGGTGGATCCCAGGGGATTCCCTCCGGCCTCGGACGACGGCCCCGCCGTTCCGCACACCTCAGGGAGCCTCCGGGGGTCGGGGGGCCGCGCTGCCCGCGGCTCTCGGCCCCGCACGGGCACGGCGCGCAGCCGCGCTCCCCGCGCCAGCGGGCAGGAGGCGGCGACGCTGTCGCTACTGAGCATGCGCCGATGCTAGCTATCGCGCGGCGCCCCCCGCCGGCCGGGCTGCGGTGCGCAGGGTTGGCGGGCTGCTGTGGGCGCGGTGACATTTCAAACAGCTGCTCCAACGGCGGAGCCCCAGCGGTCAAATACCGTGAAAAAGCGAGCGGCATTCTGCTTCAACAAACAGCTGCCCCGCGCGCATGACTTGAAACTTCCACACTACAAACAGCTTTTCTCTGTAACGTCATTTGGCGGCTGCAGCGTCTCCTGCGCGTTCCGAAGCGCTCCTTCGCGGCTCTCCCGGCCTAGAAGCGGCGGGCAGCGGCGCCGCTCTCACGAGCTACCACGGAGACGGGGGCGCGGGATCCGAACCCGTGTCCCAGCAGCTGTCCCGCTCCGCAGCAGCTGTACATCAGCCGTGGGTGGCACCCAGGAGCTGTGCGTGACCTTCCGATACTGCTTGCTTTCTTCCAATAAAAATACCGGACATTCTCAAAGTATTCGTCACCTCGTGGCTGTTGCTGTGCTGTGCTCGCAACCCTCCCGCTTTGTGATTGAAGTCTGGAATTATTTAACGCTCAAATTCATTTCTCACTGTAATAGTACAGTAAAATCGGTATTTTAATTAGTTCATCTGTCAGTTCTTTCAAAGGCTGCTTCTGAAGTGAATAAAAGTAGGCAGCGTTAAGCCGTAAGAGCAGCCAATAGCAGTACGTTTCCTTGAGGAGTAACCGGGCCGGGAGACTTGTGCAGAACAGGTCCGAGCTGTGCTTCCTTGTCACTGCCTGTGGTAGTGGGATTCCGGTGTTTTTCAGTCTTTACTGCGTTATCAAGAACCAGAATTTTCCATTCCTGTTGCTTGGCATGGAAATATTCATGCAGATAGTCAACATCCTTATTTCTATGTAAGATTTTATATTTCTGCGTATACCTGGGAGATGTTTCAATGGCAAAGAGTCAGATTGTTACTAGAGGTCATTTACATTAGTGTTCTCGTTTGAAAGCAATACTAGTGCCTGGTTTGAGAGGTAAACATAAAGAACTATGGCCAACCGAAAACATTCTGGGCATGATTTTTTTCACCAGCAGAATTCAGAGTTGGCTTCCAGTGTTCTCCTTAAACAAAGCAGAAGTTGGACCTCTGACTTTGGCCTAAAGTCAGAAAGTTCTTCCCATTCCACTTTAACAATTAAATTCAATGCCTTTTACCATTTGCTTCCGCCTTGTTTTTCCTCTAGATAACTACCTTTTCAGATACTGGTTACTAGTATTATTTACTTTATGCTGAACACGATATGGGTTCTTGGAAGTCTGCAAAGCATCCACATCTGTCCTAATTGTCAGCAGGAGTTCTGACTTAGCTGAAACAGAGATAACACTTTTTCTTTTTTCCTGTTTTATGCTACCTGAAGGATTTAGTTCAAAGAAAATTACACAGCGCTAAGTGATCCATTACAGCGGCTGGCATTGCTACAATAATTATCTTCTGAAAACAAAATGTTCTTGAACTTTCAGGTCATCATGGTACTTTCAGCATGAATTCTTTTACAGTTAAAATGGTAAGGGCAAAATTTAACTGTACTAATCCTTTTTGTTCCAATACCTATTCATGCTGAATGTTCTTGCTACTTAATGGAATATTCACATAGACAAAAAGACTGGCTTTTATGTTAAATACAGACAAACGGCGTCAAAGAAAAAGCACTTGCTCACGTCTGTGAGGCTGTGATTTGCAAATACATGTCTAGATTTGTCCAAGAAAATAGTATTTTAATCACAAATATTCTTAAAATATTGGGAATTAAGAAGTAGCTTTGTGCAAGAGAGTTTGATGTTAGAAGATGAAATTTCATCTTGAAATACCTGTTCTTCAGCTCAAAATCTTCATTTCTAAGATACGAGACTATGACAGATACTCGAATCAAGTGCAATTTAAACAACCAGCATAAAGAAAATCATCTCTGATTTCAAGCATCTAGCTGCATCTAGCTGCTTTTAAGACCTAGCTAAGTAATTCCCATTTATTTCCAACATATTCTTTAACAGCTGTCCACTGCAAGTACCCAGTTATAAATCTAGCAGCATAAACATTCTAAACTGCTGCTTTTACTGGGGCTGTGACATTTATCTAAGGCAAGTGCCTATTTCACTGGGAATTTTAGAGCTACTTTGCTGTGGGTTCACTTCCTATGACATGACTGAAACATGACCCAGGCTGTCAGTCACGCTTTTTGTATCCCAGAGATGTCTTCTCTCCTTTCCTTTCAGCAGTAATGTGTGGGCTACGGGAAACCCACAAAACCTATATTTCCTCTAGTCTGAAATTTTTCTGTATTTTACTGACAGCCCCCACATACACACAAATGTTTTAAATTAGGTTTGAAGTGAAAGGGTTATGAGACTGTCTAGAGACTCCAACAGTTTTTCTAGCCAACAGTGCTGAATAAAGCTGGAACCATTGCCAAGAAATTCTTTCATGTAGGCCATGAAATGACCACCCCAATCTCTCAATTCAGGTCTCTGTGGGGCACTAATCAACTGGAGGCTTGTCATACTGTTAGAGGTGTTTGGCATGCAAATCCAGTTGATCAGGCTTCTCCTCATCTCCTCTTCAAAGAGCAACAACTGAAATGTGTAGAGAAGGAGGTCAGATTTGCCTCCTACTCTATCAGCCTGCCTCACTCCATCCAAGGAATCAGAGAAGGGCAGAACAGTACCCTTGCTTGGGCTCTCTCCAGATTCTGCTGAGAAGGGAGACTTCACTCTCAAATGTGTTATCAGGAGTATGGATTTAATAACAATGGTCTTGGCTTTGGCTTTTGCTTTTTTTTTTGCTTTTTTTTGCTTTTCTTCTTTTCTTCTTGTGAGGGGTCAATGCAGTATGGACGTGGCAGAAAGCTATTACAGACCCCACCAAGCAGATTTCCTCATGGAACTCTGATCCAGCACAGACCTTAGGTAAAATTATTATGGAGAAGGAGCAAGAAATTCAGAGCTGTCAGAATAAGGCAGAAGTTTAAAGTCTGTACTGAAATGTTTCTCAACACTAGGCTTGTTCTCAGTTTCTGTTTAGAGCTCCCCTGTGGAAGAATAGTTGTTGTATACATCAATGCATGACTAGGACTCATCGTCATCATAGCTCCACTGCTGTTTACACTTAAGATTTGCATGAGGAACTATGAAACTGAGAAAACCTGAAGTCAGCCCATTGGAAAACTAAGCAACCAATGGATTCAAAGTCTACAGGAAGATTTAAGGATGTGCTGCATTCCATTTGCACTTTGAAAATACACCAGCCATAGAAGCCTTAAGATAGAGAGAAATCACCTGTGTATGTGCTTGTGGCACTGCCGTCTTTCCCTGCTCCACCAGCTCCTCTGGTGCCTGACAGCCTACAGGAAAGGAGAAGAGTTGGTGAAAAGCTGAATGAGAGAAAATCTCAGCAGAAGAAATACCTGGTATTCTCTGCTGATGTAAAACTTCAAGCACTGCTACAAAAATTGCTGTCATTTAAAGCTGCGCTCCCATTCTGAAGCTGTGCAAAGAAGCAAGGATTTACGTCAGTTGTTTTAACCCATGTTTTCAAAAGAACAAATTAAAGCTTCTGTGATAATTCATCGCTAGCATCAAAGACTTATTTTCCTATAAGCAAGGCAAGAATTGGGGAGAAATGCAACAACTTCTATTACTTCAGATAGCATATGTGACCATCTGAAATAAAACCAGACCAGCTTGGGTATATGACCTCAGGAAGAGTTAATGTGCTCCAAATTATCTTTATTTTTTCCAGTGATATCAGCTGGATTAATGGAAGATATTGCCTCTCCCTATAAACTTTGCTTTGTTTATAGCCTTGGACTGTCACAGCTGCAACAGTACTATCAAATTTCCAGTAAAACAAGCAAAACCAGACTTCACTCTACAGGAATAACCTTGGCTCAAAAATCCTTGCATCATGAAAAACTATGTGGTAAACAGCTTGAAATGTTTTCTGCGTGTCTTACATTGCTGTGTTTTCATTGCCCTGCACAACGAGGGACCTGTAAGTGCTGCAGGAATGATCTGTGTGCTGAGGCCCTGATATAGTGCAAGAATTTCAATAATGAAGGGAAGCAGAGAGCTGTTGTCACTGTCACTTTTTTCAGTCAACCAGAAACCAATTATCCCTAGTTGACAGGCCCAATTAAATTGTTGGGTAGAAGGAAGTGCTAGGTAATTGGAGTGGCTTTTTTGCAATCAGACCTGGTGGTGTTTGTTGGGCCGTAGAATAAGTGTCGGAGCCTTCCTGGTCTCTGTCTCTCTGTGCTGTCCATAGACATTGCTTTTCACCCCTAAGAAAAGTAGTTGCTTTTCTTTAAAAATTAGTAATCTTTTAATATATATTCTCTCTTACTGTGGAAACCTGAGGGTCAGACTAGCTCTTCAGGTTTATAGAAAACATGAAGTTAGGAGTTTTGCCATGAAAAGCCTCACCTGAAGGCCTTGTGCTGATTTACACTTAGGATCCTAGGTCCTTTATCTAGTACTCTTGCAAAGATAGAGGGAGTTTCCAATCTCATGTTACTTTGAAACTTGAAGGCATATTTAACATAGAATTAGACTGATGCACCAAAGGATTAAATATTTTACTGTAAGGATTCAGCAGAGCTGAATAAATGAGGCATTGAGTGTGCCAAGGCCAATTCTTGTTCAGGTTATTACTGAGTCGTGGCCTTCCAGGGTCTAAAGAATGCATTGCTTGTGATAGCAAAAGGAAAAGGTACAGAACTAGTTCACTTTGAATAACCAAGTTTATAATAAGATTAAATTAGCCCTGTCTTTAATGTTATAAGCAGTCCATCCATGTTAATGCTAAGTTTCACATGAGCTAAATACCCCACGTCTGTTATCCAGCATAGCTTGTTTAGAGTATGTAGCAACCCATGCAGTTTATTTATGCCTGGACATAAACAACATGTTGAATTACATATAAAATAGTCATGTTTCTTTCCACAAAGCAGCTCTTTCACATGCCTCTCCATGATATCAGAACAGAATTCCTTTACAGGCTCCAAAAAGTCTTCTGCTATACAAGTAACGCAGCACCTGTTGTGCAGTGAGAGCCAACTTGTGGCTGCTTGGCCTGGATGTGACAGATGCTTTGTGGTATTTGAACCATTCAGTCACACAGTTGCACCACACTTGCATTGCCTGGCAGAAAACAGAATTTGGGGCAAAAAAATGAGAAGGACGACAGTGGTATTTTGTTAGAAGTACAGCACGTGAAACTGACAAAATTACCAACATTATTTAAGGCTTTTTGTCCCCTGATAATGTCCAATATGTAATTACAAGGGCAGCTAGAAGTAAAATGTAGTCAGACAGGCCTATCAGCTGAGTGCTGACTAGGGCTTTTCAGAGCCCTTCTCGTTTCTTTTGTCTTGAGCCCTCACATGGTTACAGTTGTCAGGCAATCCAGATCCATCTCTGTTATAGAAGCAAGGTGTTTCAAGGTGTAGAAGGAGATTACAGTGCTATTCTGTACTCTCCCTAATCACTATCCATATAATTTTTAGATGTTCTTTATATTGAAGTTAAGGCTATGTATAATTTACAATGCATTTTTTTTCCCCAAGAGACATCCAATTCTAAAAACTGAAGGATATTTAGGGTTATATGAGTGTTTCTAGCTGCGTGTGTTCATTCACCCGAGCCCAACTTACATAAGCTATGATGCACTGCCAGTGCACTTACAGTCAGGATGAAAGCTTATGTTAGAAAGCTTATGTCTTGTATTACTTTGCTCATTATGATTTAAAAAAAAAAAAAAAAAGACACATAATGAATGTATTACACTTGTTTCTGAAGCATCACTAGGGTATAAGTGAGGACCCAAAAACTCAAAAAAGCAAACCTGCTTTCAGTCAAAAAAGGAGTAGTTACCATATGCATTGTGCAAGCAAGCAGTATAGAAGAAAAATGTTATAACTAAAAAAGAACCGGAAATACAGAATTAATTCTGCTTAGATAGTGATCCAATATGCATCCAACAGCCAAAGGAGTTTAGGAGTTTGCACAAGAAATCTCTACAGAAAAGGTATTTAAAAAAATAACCAACGCAAGAAACATAACGGCAGTTTGTAAAACGTCAAAATAAATGCAGTAGCAGTATAATGGCATCGTTCTGTGATTCCAAAGCACAACACTATGGAACAGTTCTCTAAGAATCACCTTGTTACAATGACATTCCTAAATTAAAATAAAAATAAAAATGAAACAAATAAGAATGTACCAACACAGCATGCTGCTTGGGATACTGCTGAGTCTAAATCCATTTCAGTGCATTCTGGCATTCAGGACAGTTGTACATGTCTCTTTTGCAGTGGCTACTTATTTTCCCCAGGTTGATGTTATTTCATTTTAGAAAGTATACTTCCCCAGTAAAAAAAGCTGATGGGGACAACCAGGTTTTAGTTTTATTTTATTAGAAAAAAATCACAGAGCACTGTATCACTTCTAAACAAAAGGCTAGCAGCATTTCTTCTGGAAGAGTAAATGTGAATTCTCTCAGATCATTTTGAAGTGCAAAATTTTGTGCAACACTTCTGTTGTTAACAGTAGTGCTGTGTCACCAGTCTCTCCCACAGTGACTGTGGATGCTGTTCTGATGGTTAAAGGGCTGACAGATGCCTGGGTGCCCTTCTTAAAGACTCATAGCTAACGCCTTTCTTCTTATGAGCATTTTTTTAATTTGGCTTACAATAGAGCATTTGAATCAAGACAGGCAGGAGATAAAAGTTCCAAATAAAAGTGAGATGCTTCTCTTTCTTTCTGAAAATACTTTCCTGTTGGTAAACCAAAGAGTGAAATCTTTATTACCCTGAAAATATTTCACATAAGAAGTGGCTTGGATTAATTGAAAGGTTTGGTTGGAGGAATCTTAACTTAGTTTTCAAATTTTTGAAAGCACTTGAAAAATTATTTTACTTGCCCAAAGGGGAAAAAACAATGAGCCAGAAGGTTATATTTTTAAAATTGCCAAAACATTTTTCCAGAGAATTTCGAATAGAAGACCATTAAAATAAACAAGCAAAACCCACCTCTTCCTTCTAAAAGGCTCCTAAAATCCCTCATCAGCTCTGCTTCAAAGACTGTATTGTTGAGAGAGATGACCATATGTTCATACTCTTGCTCAGTTTTTGGAAAACAACTCCCATTTACAGTAGCATACAGCCCAAACTACTTGTGCTTACTTTTGTGCGTAAGTGTGGGTGGATACCTTTTACTTATCATCAATAGAGAACCTGTGAGGTTTGCATCAATTTTGTCCAGGTACAAAAATTTTTTTTCCCATTTTGAATTACAAGTGCAACAACTACTTTCAGAATCAGTGGGACTTCTGAAACATAGGAGAATATGGTCCTGAATAAATGCCAAATCATTACAGAATCTGTTACAGAATCATGTTAATCGGTCACAAATGGTGCAGTCTATCAAACTTCTGGTCTCCACAGCTGCTAATAAACAACATGTACATTAAGTTCTGCATGCATGGCCCTCAGAAAGTTAATTCCATAGCTTAACGAGTTAGCCAGCTGTGATGATCATATCAAAATGCAATTCAGAGTAATAATTTACTTTGAGATATTGATTTCTCGCCTTACTTAAAGAGAGCTTTGTATACAGACATATTTTAATAATCTACTTCATGAAATTAATACTGAAGTCTGACCTGAGTGGAGTTGTTCAGGGTTTACATGGCTCATTTGACCCCTTCTTCAGTGGTCAGATTTTGCCACAGATTGCATCACTCATTCTGATTAATCTTATTTAAGAAAAGAGAGAGCTGTATGAACTGTGTCTTTAAACTACAGTTCATTTCTACTCTTTAGCAACATTCAGGACAACATCTTCAGAAGAGCTCAGCACCTACCATTATTTAAGCATGTGAGTTGTTCCTGAAGGTTAGCTGAGGACCTGAGGCAAAAGTCTGCAAAAGTCCTGTAGGAAGAAGTCTGATTTCCACAAAGCAGTGTGTGGTGAACACAGCTGCTAAAGTCATGGATTCTAAGACAAAAAATCTCTCGGCAGCTATTGGTGCACAAAAAACCATAGTAACCACAGCTGTATTGGAGGAAGTTACTAATAAAAATGTCTTCTTTTTTTTTTTTTTTTTTTTTTTTAATTACCAAAAGAAATCTTGATACCTAAAACAAGATAAAGTTCAGCATGTGCAAAGATATCAGCGTATCCTCCCTTCCCCCCCAGAAAATTTAAGATGCAGTTAAGGGACTGAAGTCAGCAGCAAACCACCTGGTGATATATATAAGTGGGCCTCTGGATACTACCAGAACATATATAAATTATAACAGTAATACCCACTCTTTGTCCCATCACATCCAACATGATGCTCGGAGGTCCAGCTGTGCCATCTACATCCAGGGGTTGTTTTCCTTTGACTGGCATGGAAACAGGGTGACATCATGTCACCTACACGTATGTCCTCGTCACTGAAGTCAGAGTCACCCTTAGTGAATAAAATAGGTGTGAAATATTCTAAATCAACACAAGTTTGGAAGCCAGAATATTTCATTTTTACCTTGTGAACAATACAATTCAAACTGACAGTCTTTCAGAATGTAGTTTGGTACAGAAGTGCAGCCTATAAGGAGTACACTGGCATTAAGATGAACGCTGTCTTAACCAATACTTAGTAGGAACTTGATATCCCTTTGGGGCACTTACTACTACCTACTGTTACTACAATATTATCCAATGCTTTAGCACAGAGGCCAAGATTTTCAGGAGGAATTTAATACTTGCCAAGACCCATGCTGAGATACTTCAGAGATGCCTGCAGGGAAGTTTTGCTTTGCACTTTCTGGAAGTCACATCCTTCAACTGGTAACCTGTAAATTAAAGAGCGTCAATTCATCAGACATTTTTAAAAACATTGTTGCAAATAGGCAATACAATAACTGAATGGAAAAAATGGGGAAAAATTGATATTAGAGATCGGGAAAAATTAAGAAACTTCTCTATTTTCCTGTTATAGCTGTTTCTCTTTGATGAGTACTGTGTTCTGTGTTTCCATTGCAAACTGCACTACCTGCAAATTGCAGTAGTCAACATAACTATTCTGCTAGAGTGAAAAGCATAGAGGTAAAAGATAAATTTGCAACCTATTTAGCACTTACTATATCAGTGCTGTTATAAAAACACCATTTGCTTCATTTTTCAAGTACTCCTGTAACCTTGGAGCTCACAGGAAGATTATTGGTACTGACAAACTTCCTGATTAGACGGTCCATTAGCAGTAAGATACAGAATACTAATTGCAAATTTTCATCTGCGTTGACAAGGCCAGACCTCGTATTCGTCTGCCAGTAGAACTGCTTCCCTGGTGGTATCAGTCACACACTATACAATAAATAGATGTTATTTGGCAAATTTCATCAAAGATAGAGGTAAGTGAATCACACGCTACAGAGCTCTGCAAGTCCCAGGGGAATCCTGCAGTTCCTTACAGAATCGTTTGTTTTGGCTTAGTGTAAAATACTCAGGAGAGGCTCTGTATGTAAACAAATGAACAAACCAACCCAAACAAAGCAGCTTAAAATCCTCTCCAGAAATGCAATGATTTGAACAGCAGGACCTGGACTAGTGGCTGACCTGGAGCATGTAACGGCTGCCAGCAACCACAGCTTGTAGTTCTGTGGCTGAATACCCTGTTAGGGAAGCAGCCAGATCATTGCTCCCACCATTTCTGTCACATCACAAACAAGATTTATCTGAGTGAATTGGCTTGACAATTCTCTAATCTCTGGTTCATTCATGTTCTACGTTAACAGGTAGAAATCCCAGATTACTTTGCTGGAAAATGGGTATGTGGAAAACAGAAAAGCAATGAATTGCTCATAACATCAAAATGTATATTGTGTTTAAGGAAGCAAAAGGCTAGGCAGAGCTTGCAAAATATTTTGCACTGTAAAATACAACCCTTTAGTTTCAGCAAACCATTTGTAATCTGCATATTGGTAAAACAGAAAGCCCAAGCTCTGTCTGGGTCTTCTGGTAGGAAATGTTCTGCTCAGGCCAAGGAGCAAAAGAGCAAAGCAAGACTTCACAAAGGGGATAAAAAATAATGGTACAACAAAGAAAGGGAAGCTCAAAGATAATATTCACAGACTAACCTAAGTTAAAAGTAATTATAAAGAATTTATCTGTGGAAAAGCATCTGTGGCCAAAGAAATTTCCTAACGTATCTCAAAGACAGTAAACTTTGAAAGCATTGTGTGAAATCCACACACATATAATTGTTCTTGATGCAAGATGCCTAATTAAAATGCAAATGGATCTATAGTAGTTTTGTTAATGAAGTAAACAACTTCCTATTACAATACAACTCTTTCTTTAGCCTTATTCATGTTGGTTTGTCCATTCATAATTATCTTAAGAACTACAATCTAAACATAATGTAAGCTATGCTTACTAAAGATGGTACCAATATCATGAACAGGAAGATGGACTGTCAGATCCATTGTTCTAACAGGCTCCATTACCCTGAGTTCCCAAGAAGTACATAAGAAACACGTTCTAATGTCCCAATCATGATGACAGTATCTATACATACTCTTAAATTCATATAGGGGGCACCTGCATTTACCAGGAGATAAATATAATTCTACTGCTTTTCTCTTAAAAATGTGTGGTTTAAAATAAATCTGTCATAACGTACCTTAGACATAGCTATAGTTCTACAGATCAAATTCTGCTCATTTTTCTCATACGAGCCTCAAAGCATCTTCCATATGTTTATCTGAATTCAACAGGACAGCTTGAATGAGAGAATCAGTGTAGGCTGAGAAATCTGCTAGTGGTTTGAAGGCCCAAGGGACATCACAACTGAGTGATTTCATGCCTTCACGTTTCATAGGTTTTTCAGAAAGTGAAATTCTACCAGCGGTGAACAGCAGCACATAACTGTGATGAAATTTGGCAAGTACTTAACAGAAGATGAAAACAAGGAGAGCGGCTTAATACTAGCAAGAAAACCAAAGACTCAAGTAAAACAAACAAAAAAAGCAATGACAAGAGCATATTGTAAAGCAGAAGATTTGCTGCATAAGGAATACAAAACTGGGAACTGATCTAAAACAGGCTGGAGCTTGTGCAGAAAATCTAATGCTGTACTGGGAAAATCAGGGGATGATATGGGTAAGAAGGGACCTCCAGCAATCTCTGGTCCATCCACTTGCTCAAAGTAGTCCAGCTCAAACAGCTTGCCCAGGAAGGACCTTGTGCCACCAAGTTTTGCATATCCACAGTGTCTCTCTAGGCAACATTATCTGTATCACTGTTTCACTCTTCCATGAAATCATCCATCTGCTTCTGACTATTTACCTGTGTTTTCATTGCCAATGACCAAAAAGCACCTACTAAAAAAAAGTTCAGGTTAATCAGCTACAAATGGTTTGTAAATTCGTATCACCAACTTTCAAGGGAATTTTACATTTTATACGGAATATTTAACTTCACTAGTTCTGTTCACTTTAGAGTTTAGATTAAAAAATACTGTAGCATTTTGCAGACTAGAAAAGATTAATTACCTGAGAAAATCACCTGTAATTGTATTTGACCTAGAAGGCACAGAACCACATTAATAAAAATTGCACTTTAAATTGGACGAGTAAACAATCTCACCATCTAGCAGTGACAGGCAAAAGACATGCCATTAATTAGTGCTGCTGTCATCTGAAAGTTGAAAATTGTGCTTGTATCAGGCAACAAAAGATGTTAGATGATGAAGTTTGCCTGCCAGAGACGCAGCAAACTATTTTAGAGGACATGACACATGACAGACAGTGTAGTCTGATACCACACTACACTGTAATTATTGCAAAGGAGCAATCAGAACAGAAAGGGCAGCACTTAGGTAAAATAGAATGTTCAACAAGACCTTTTATCTGAGAAAGTGGCACAGCCTACAACTTGTTTAACTGCAGAATCTCATCAAAACTAAGAGATATTGAGAAAGCATCAAAAATACATTCAGATGTTACATTTCACTGCATGCAAATGATGTTCACAAAATACCAACACCGCAGAAATTCAAACCCTTCTCTTTCAGCAACTTCTAGGAACTGGAGCAGCGGTAAGTTAATTTAGTCTGCTCATCATTAAATGTTGGGATATGAATCGCTCATGAGGAAGAAGAAAAATTTGAAATAGGCATTGAGAAAGGCAGAGCGAAGTTTCAAACAGGATGAAAAAGCAGCTCTTTTGGCATCCTCTTTTGGCTATCCTAAAGACAACTCAGATTATTGAACTTCAACATCAGCACACACATTTACACGATACAGTTGCATTCTGTGAACAAAGCTGCAGGTCAGCTGATGAGCATCAGACACAGAGGCACCTTTGGGCAGAAAGGGCATCGCCCTGTGCCTGTGCAGTGCAGCAAGGAAGGAATAGCAGCCCGGGGGGAGGCTCCTGCTGCATCACTGGGCTGACTGAAGGCAGATGTGGCCAGAAAGAAGTGGTCTGGACCCTGGCACCATCCCCTTCTCTTATCCATCTAACTCCATCTTTCCCTGACTTTGCAAATGAAAGGCCTCCCTACTTCAAAATTACAAAATTACAATGAGAGAGCAGGTCCTGATAGCAGCTCCCAGTTTTTATGCTATTTCATATATATATATATATATAAAAAAAAAAAAAAAAAAAAAAAAAAAAAGATGACAGAAGCAACTAAAACCAGCTTAAAAGACAAAATAAACAGGAAAACCTCAAGAAAACCCCTAAACAAACTAAAAGCGGTTTAAAAGACAAAATAAACAAGAAAACCACAACGACCCCTCCCCTCCCCCCAATAAACAAATTAACTAACTAACTAAGATTCTGGAAGAGAATCAAGTAATAAATGACTACAAAAAGACTGAAAATGGGAATGTTTCATCTTTTTACTCCATCTGCTAATGAGGTATGATACAGAAAAAAAAAAAAAGCAGAAAACACAAAGTGTTTGTTAGCAGACTTCATGTGAAAAGGCACGAAGGGTTTATACTCTGAATCAGAAGGAATACGATGTAATGGAGCTTTAGCAGAAGATGATGCAGGAGGCTCTTTATCTTTCCAAGCACAGAGTGCTGCCTGCCCTGCCAGCCACACACCGCACAGATTGTGACGCTCCCGCTGCTGACAGCCGGGCAAGACTCCAGTCCAGCTCACACACAAATCTGCACCAGGTTTGAAAAATCACTCGGACCTGCTGAAGTAAAACCTTAACAGGAACAACTGCCTTCCAAATCAAAGTCTGCAGGGAGCGGGCTGCTGAGGGCCACGGGCAACAATGGGCTGTGGTGGGCTCGGTGCTGCTGGTAGCACCTTAGTGCTGGAGATACGGAGAAAGCTGTGAGGATCAGCACCAGCCTTTCGGAGAAGAGACAACTTGTCAGAGGATGTCCTATCAGGATGAACATGGCTCATTCAAGAATTAACTCTCTATTCGTCTTCTACCTCAGTTTTTTGCTGCTCCTCCACTTAAAAAGTAAGATTGGTTCTTTTTCTTATTGTTCTGACATGTCCTCTGGGTAGACTGGAAGATGTGCGCTTCCAGCAGGAAGCTTCTGTTGTCAGAAGGCTTTAAACGTTTGATGGAGATGCCAAAAAGATTTGGTTCTAGGAAACTAAGTTGCATAAATTCACTGTGCGTTCGCTTTCCTGATCTTCATACTAATATTTTGCCTTAAAAGAAGAATGAAGGCATTTTTTATTATTTTGTTTTGCATATTGAAAGCGCAGCAGTAAAATGTTCTGATAAAATTCT
This sequence comes from Tragopan temminckii, assembly GCA_028571105.1. Lineage (NCBI taxonomy): Eukaryota > Metazoa > Chordata > Aves > Galliformes > Phasianidae > Tragopan > Tragopan temminckii. The sequence continues at coordinate 7,546,820 of JAOWBP010004015.1, forward strand.
AGCTATGAAGTCTGCATTTTGATACCATTCATCCGGTATACTTAAACTTAGCTGTTATAAATACATAATATTTTACTAAATCTGTACAAATTATGTATTTTAGCAGTACACATTGCTTTATGATATAAATGTTGACTTTTTGATTAAAACTCCAAAGGAATCAGTTGTTAAACAACTCATATATTTGAGAGAGTATGAAAACTCAACTAATATTTTAATAATTTTAATAGAGAAAATATTTACAGCAAACTTCCACAAAAAGAGAAGCATGCAAAGTGCTGGGAATGGCAGTGGGTTTCCTTGGCAATTTTCTCAGAGGGCTGAGAGATCTTGGCTAAATCAAATCCAAGGAGGCTAAGTGGCCTCAGCTGGTGTATGTTTATGTAAAGCAGCAGCTCTTAAACACGCTTAAAATGAAGACAGGCGGGATGCGTGTCTGTCTGAGGAGGCTGTTTGATTTGTGTATGCTGAATGTGAATTGCAATAAGACAAAGCTTTGAGCAGCTGCCATTAAACAAGAAGACTTGGCATTAGCGTACAGTGTTGTGTAATCTGGGTCACCTTCTGTTGCTGCATCACTCAAATTGTTACTTGGACAGTTTACAGCCTGAGCTAAATTAGAGAATGAAAAGCAAACAGATGCAGTTAGATCAACAGGCACTGAAAAAATACCTACTTCAAAATGCAGTAAAAATGACATATGAGATGTCACAGAAAAATGGCTTTATTCTTGCACTTTTCTTTAGAGATATACTGATACGAATCTGTTAAGCCAAAATGTTCTGAGTTATCTCGCAAGAGGATATTTTCTGGGAAAGAGAGAATAGATCCTGCACTAATACATAGCAATTTTAAAAATCAGTCTACTATAAGATGAACAACTGGAAAGTCTGAAACAAATTCTGCTGCCTAATTACAAGGAAGTAGCAGGAATGGTGATAATTAAATTTCATTTATACACGAGGCATGGAATTTTGAACAAAATAAATGCCATGGGAAGGAAGGTAACAAATTAGATGTTCATAAAATTAAAAAGGTCGCATTAAAAACATCACGCACAAAGAAAACATGGCTAGGATGTAAACAAGAAAAAAGCCCCCCAGGAACCAGTAAACAAAAAATGATAACTACAGGTCTTGGCTTTGGTTGAGCTTTGCTTAACGCAGGATGTCAAAGGAGAGAAAGTAATGATATGTTGTAGTGCGCCTTTTCCTTAACGCAGGAGCTGGCTGGGTGACATTTCAGAGGTGGCATGAGTTTTTTCTCTGGTATATGGCCATATGGCCAGTCTCTAGCTACAGGCTTTTCACTCTTGAGGACTCACTTTTCCCTAGGTACATTCGTGCCTGTTACAAACTGATGTAATACAACCTGATATACCAGCACAGAGCAGCCACAGCAGCAGCCAGAATCAAACTCAGGAGCATGTGTATCTGTGCAGTGCACGTAATCACCTTGATGGGTATTCCCTCTCAAGAGTCTGTATGTCACTTGAAAGTGCTGAGTTTCTGCTAATAAAAATTTAATTGGGAACAGGCCAAGCAGGTCTATGCAGAAGAATTGATTGTTATTACTTACTTATTTGGAAAATATTATTTGAAAAGCTGAGAAAGGCTGAGACAGAAGGACATGAAGCAGAACAGAGATGTTTTTTGATGTGTATAAACATCATATCAACTGTTATTTTTTAGATTTTTTTTTTTTTGCAAGTCAATTGACTGGATTCGTTTTTCCCTAAAGTATTCTAAGCACAGGCCCAGCTTAAAGTCTCTCATTGTTATCTACTTTAAATGACTCGGGAAATAAATAGTATTTAGAAGGCAAGACTATCTAAAACATTTTTATATATGTTTATAACATTTCTTCCTTCTCATCCACACACCTGAGATGAAAAATGGTACACAGAAATGAAAAGCATCCCATACAGATAGGACACTACAGGGTGATAGGGCATTCCATGACAGTTGCAATGAAATTAAAGGATTTTGCAGGATAGTTCTTACATTAAATCAAAATATTCTAAGTGACATAGCAAAAAAACACTAGGTTGAATTAAGAAATTTAAACAAATTGTCCAATCCTATTAAAATATGTCCTCTCTTATTTGTAGAATAGTTCATGTGTACCCGGGTGTATATTATGAGAAAATATTCTTTAATTTCTGTACAATATTAAGCATTAAATAGACTATAAGCTTTTATTAGAGACTTTTGGTTGCAAATAACATTTCTATAAAGCTGAAAGTATTATATAACAGCCCTGTCACACATGGTTCCTTTTGAAACCGCAGGTTGTGTAAAAATATCTTACTTTTATGTGACACAACATCAAACTGTACAGTGACAGGATTTCAACCTGGAAATCAGTCTTCCAACAAACAATACAGTTTTTTTTCTCTAATTCTAATTATCTAAAATGCTTTTAGAAAGACCACTCATTAAGTGTAGTCTCCCAGAGCCCCAGCACGATGCTGTCAGGTGCAACACCTGCACAAATATGAGTGCTCAGAAATACTTGTGCTTGACAAAACAGAATTTTTCAGGGATGGAACTAAAGCCATCTAGTTCCAAACCCATTCCTCTAAGTGACGTTATCAAAAAGGGAAAGTACTATGTCCTAAGAAATACATTAAGAAGAAAGTTTCAGGTGTTACTTGTTCTTGTTTTATTATAGAAGAGCTTTGAAGTATGCATTGTAAAACCCAAGACTGAATTCACATCTGGATGTAAGTTTTTATGACACTGACTTGTCCCAGGTACCCCCAACAGACAAGCAAATACAGCTGATTAATAGATGTGAGCAGTAAACTACCTTTATTAAAGAGAGACACTAGCCTTCTTATCTCTTAGGACAGTGTGACAATCATAACTGTGCTAGTGTTTCAAATGAAATGTTAGACATAAACCCAATGATGTTTGAAAGCAGTAATTCCTCCTCCTGTTTTAATTATACATGTATTAAAACATTTGGCATTTAACTGTGATGCAGAATTACATCCTGAAATATCAACCCCCTTTCTGAGGTATCACTGTAAGATTCCCGTTTGCTGGGGCGTTAAAGAGAATGGGTTCTGGCCATCTTAAATTTTATCTTGTTAGCTTCTTGGAAGTGAATTTACACCAGACACAATTCCTGCTGCCTGATGCACCAGAGAATTGATTTAATTTTGCCTCTTTCTTCAGCTGCTATTTGTATCCACTTTTGACAATCAATAAATCAGATTTGTGAAAGAAGGAAGTAATGGTCAACTTCTGGATTTAAAGAAGGAAGTAGTGGTCAAGTCCTAGAGAACACCACAATGCTGACTTATCTCTAATAAGGTTGTTTAAAGGATCTTATAGAGGAGAACTCATCTTCCTGGAAGTTAGGGTTCTCAAGCATCTCTTACTTTAGTTGGTATATTGGTATATTTCCAGGCAATGCCTGGAAAGACTTTACTTTCAAGTGATGTCTAAAATGGCCACTGTGAAGTAGTCTTTCCCATTCCTTTAGCATGAGAATGGTGCTACAGCCCTATAAATTCATTTGTGTGTTGTTCCCATGGTTATGAGTACTGCTGTACTGGATGTAAGCCTTCAATACACGTTCAAATTTTTTCCCCAAAATGTTAATAAATTAGGAATGGAATTTCATCTGAGATTAATGTGAACAAAACATCCAAGCTTTCTCTGCAATCCTTTTCTGCTCCTCTGAGATGCTGGCACTACGCAATTTTTCCCCGTGGACAAGCTCTTTTAGTTTCCTGCAACTATTCCCATTACTCACTAAACTTCCAATTAATGCTTAATTACTATGTTAGGAATAATGCTCTTCATAAAAAGAGATTTGTGGTTTTGCTCATACCACTAGTCCCTCCTGCACGATCAATGATGCAAGTAGCTTTCCAATGGAGAATTGTTAAGATGCAGTCAGTGCATTCATAGCGAATGCTGTACTTCTGCAGGTCCTCATTATTGCACTGAGTGTTGCACCAGGGCCACAGCCCCTAATTTCTGAGCACCAGGAGCAACACAGCTTTCCCTCTGTTCTAGCTGTTGTACATTGTTCCCATATTGTATAAAAAATTGAAATTTTATTTAGAGGCCTGCTAGCATCCCAAGTGAGATTAATGCCCTATCATTTTTAAACAAGGAAGTAACTTCTTCAACCTTGTTCCACTTGCATAAACATGACATTAAAAACATCCCAACCACGCTCATTTTTGAGCCTTTTAATTCCAGTTCTTACAAGCATCCTTAAGGCTAGATCTACCATTTCAACAACAGAGCAGCTTCCAAGTTGAGTGCTGCCTGTGACCGGTCTACTAGGGAAGAGATTGATGGGAAAGAAAAGAGCTTGGGCAAAAGGGTTGTGTCACTTATGCTCAGCTAGCTGCACAGATTCCATAGCTGATCTTGAAACGCTGATACAGCATCACTGTACAGGAGAAACTGGTGCCAGGCACTTAAAGTGCCATATGAACAGAAGACATAAACAATATTTTAATAGACACATAAACTATTCAAAAGGTCCGCCCAGCCACATCTTACAGCTACAGCTAGTTAGCCACAGGAGCACTGGCATGGGGATTTGGTGACCTTTTGTTCCCAGTTGGTTGGGTTTTTTTGATAATTTGGAAAGTTCATTAAGGATGGAGATTCAGATTAGATGTTGGGTAAGTTTTTCACAGAGAGGGTGGTGAGGCCCTGGCACATGCTGCCCTGAGATCTGTGGTTAACCTGGAGGTGCCAAGGCCAGGTTGGATGGGGCTCTGGGCAGCCTGATTTGATAGCAACCACCCCTCAGCTAGGGGTTTGTAACTAGGTGATCTTTGAAGTCCCTTCCAACCCAAGCTCTTCTATAATTCATTCTACAGATGGCCCAGGTGTTGTTTTATTGTTTCTTTAAAAAAAAGAAGAAAAAAAAAAAAAGCTGTCCTTAAGAGGTGTAGGAGTCTCTAAATCCAATGTTACCATAGACACATGAGGACAGATCTGTGCTGCAGAGTGAGAAGTCAGACTCTTCCAGTTCTGCAGTGGGGCAGGTTTTAGCCATGGCCAGAGCACAGCTGCCCTCAGTGAGCTTAAACAGCATGGCTCTGCTGGCATCTCTTATCTCACTGGGAGCAAGAGTGAGCCAATATCAGTCTTCAGGCACTTGATTTTCTAAAATTTATTAGTTTTATTAGATAATTTGGGGATTAAAGTGCATGTTTCTGGTATAGATGGATTGCTTCTTTCCTGCCTATTACCTCGTCTCAGTTACAGAACTGAGAGACAGGAATCTGCAGTCATTAACTTCTGTTAGATTTTGGAACTTTCCCACATCTGTAGTGATAGTATTTCTTTAAAGTACTGCAAAACTGAATTGTTTGAACAAACAGTCTTTGTGGCCACATCAAATACTGTCCTACTGAAAAGCTGTATGAAAAGGCAAATATATTACCGCTATGTGGTAACAGGAAAATTACATGCAAGACAGGGGTGAGCAATCAGTGCACCCTTCAGTACTGACTACATCCAGCTTTGTAAGAAAGAAAAGCAATTAGGGAAATGCTGAAGAGGGACAGCAGAAGTAGGGAGACATTTAGAAAGATGTCACCTATAAGAAAGGGTCATAGCAAGAGAAGCCTGGCGGAGGGTGTGATTACAGTGTTTCCTACACCAAAGAGAATAGCAATCAACATCCATCGGCTGCTGCCACGACCTTCTGAAGGGCAGGCACTCTGCAGCCATAGATTCCACAAGCAGTAGCGAGATTGCAGTGAACTCTTCCAATTGCAGGATAATCAAATCTCTATATCAGAGCTTTTTGATGAATAAATTAGATAAATATCTTCCAGAGAGTGTCCAGACTGCTGATTAAAGCTGGTGTGACACAGACGGGGCAGTCAGCACCAACCTCGGGTGTCTATAGGGACCCAATGCACTAGAGCCCCAGGACATGCAAGCCGTGCCATGGCCAGGCCCAGCTGGGCACAGCTCCTAGGCAGGGCAAGCAGATGGCACTGCACTGAGGATTAGTGCTGATCCAAGCAGGGGCAGCCCTGTGCCAGCCTTGCTCAGTGCACGGTCTACAGCATCACAGCTTAAATTTCAGCAAGGAAATAGTTCACTCCTAGCCTTTGAGATAGCAAGTATCTACTCTTAATTTTCTGGTATTTAAACTGGCACTTTCGATATCAAAAGCACTCATTTCTATGAGGGTAGATAGCCTCAGTGCTAGAAACCATACACTGTGACTTCCAGATTTTTGAATCAAATTATTCATCCTTTTACTTGCAATTTAAGGACGCTGAATAAATTCACAATACAGTGCAAGGAAAGACTAGTAGATAGATTACCAATAGAACAATTTTTGTGGCAAAAAGCCTATAGAGGAAAACTGGCTGCCTTCTGAACCTTAATTTTGCAGCCAGCTCCTCATTCCTTATAAATACATGATTCAAGACCAGAACCTACTGCAGCAAAACAGATACCAGGAATACTCCTAGGAAACTCCAATGACATTTCCTGACATGCAATAATAAATAATCATTCTGGAATTCTTCACTATGATGTTTCATTTGAGAAAAGCTTAATGTTTAGACAATAAACTCATATTTTTAAAAACTGAATTTTGAAAAAAAAAATACAAATATATCTATTGCGTCAGCTACCAAGCAATATACATTAGTCTATTCTCCTAGACTCTGGATACGCAGCATATTCCATCCAGTAATACAACTGAGAAACAGCAGTCTAAGAGCCTTTGATCCTACTACAGGAGGTTGCAGCCAGGGACCTCTCAAGAATATTTCTTTTTGTTTTCTTTATAATTCACATCCCAGTATTAAAAAAAAAAAAAAAAGATTTTGATTGCCTCGATCTCCAAGCAACCCTAATTATTCCTTTTACTCTTTGTGGTGGCTCAGAAGAGGAAGAAAGGCCCTGATATTAACGTTACTTTCTACAGAAAGCCTTTAAACCTAATTGACTCATCTGGAGTCACAGAGGGTAGGCAGCAAACAGACAAGGTGTAGATATTATTTTCTAGATTGATATTACAGATTAATCTGTTGGTTTTAGAAACCAACATGTTTCACCGATCAGTTCCCACTGTACTTTTCTGTTGTTTTTCAGCCATTCACGGTGCGATAATACGTGAAAGTCGACAGACCAGCAAACAGCAAAACACTCAGATAAACCTTTTCCCAACGAGACTCTTCTGTTTACTTCATATTGATTATATTTTGTTCACCCATAAAATGGGTCAGCAGAAAGCGCCCCAGCCCTTTGACAAAGACGCCAAGTGACAAGGCGCTCCGCGGGCAGCCTGGCAGGCGGTGACACACCACGCAGCTGCCACTGCAGCTCCACGGGGCTCCCGGGGGCCGAGGCAGCACACTGTCCTCTCCAGGCATCAACAAAGCAAGTCTGCGACGGTGGCTGCTGCAACTCCAGGGTTAGGGCAGCTTCTGCCTGCCTGAAATCTCATCAACGGGGACAGAAAGCGAAATATTTCTAGGGCTAAATATTTCTGTGGGTAGAAAAGGGGCATGGGCTGCTAACCCGCTGTGTGCGACGTCCCTGCTCCAGCAGACAAGGCTCAGAGGCAGTGCCCAGGCAGGGCTCTTGCCTGGTACAGCCTTTGTCAGGAAATGCTGTGCTGGAATAATTGTGGCCTGGATGGATGCTTAGGGCGGAAGTCCTTGCTTTTTTTCACTGTTCTTGCTTGGCTTCCCAAGGCTCAGAATACTGGGATCCTATTCCCTTAACCTTTCCTGGAGTAACAGAGACAGACGAAGCATCTTCAGTTGCATTAGTCAGGGAGTCTGAAAACAAGATGCGTTCCTTTAAAGTGTTCTCAATCACAGTGATTGAGAGCAAGACTGTGGGAAGCACACTAACTGGCATAGCCCAGCCTAAGGACTCGGCTAGGGACAGGATGGCTTGAAATTCCCCTTACCTCATTTCTCAGAGGTACTGCTGTATTTTCTCTGTTGTGAGAATGCCAAAACTGCTCTCTAAAGTAGTTAAGCTCAGAGCTGTTCTGATTCACATCCAGGCTGCCCAGGGAGCTATAGGAGTAGATGAAAGGCAGCGTATATTGCCCACACTGTCCTTGACAGCTCCCATTCTCCCTTGTTGACAGTCCTAGCAGGGATAGTACAGAGCACTTCATTAGCTCTTCCTTCCACAAGGAAGCCCCAGAATTTGATTGTGACATGAAAACTTTGAAAACACTAATTTGACCGAGAGTCAAGGCAAGGATGGAGAAAGCTAGACAGCCATCAGCCTGTAAGGATTCAATAACTGCAAGTTAAGTAACCTCCACTGATGGACTAATCACAGCACAGAATCCAAAACTCCCATTATAAAAGTCTGCCCTTGGGAAGACATCTGTATGCAGCAGTACCCCGAAATGCATTTTGCTAAGCTTTGTTACAATTTATAGGGACAACCGTAGCAGTGTGCTTGCTATGACAGGCCATCCATGAACCTGAACTGAACATAGTGAAGTGCCCACACTGCAAAAAGAAGAGAGCAGGGTCTGTTATCAGCAACAAGTCTGCAGAACTGTGCATGTAATTCTCTTGATGGGATAAAGAAGTATAGCAGAGCTGAGGATTACATGCATAGTTCTGGTAATGTTGAATATGGGCCACATAAGATGCAATTCGATTGCAATGGACAAGACTGTAGGCCCCTCACAGTTCCCCTTAGAGTCAGCTGACTCCCAGAATTGCAAGAAGGGCAAAAACACTGGAGATGTCTGATACAATGTACAGCAGTGCAAACTGTAGCTGTTCTTTTCCAGCAGCCCCTTGCCTTCCTTGGATAGCTGTGGTGCAGAGAAAGGATGCACCAAGCCAGAGCATGACATCAATGTATCTGAGATTACATCAGAGATATCGAGTGGGAAGATGTGTGTGGCTCCTGTAGGCTCTGTCCCTACAAAACAGTACAGTCTACAAAACAGTAATTAAAATGAAGTTGAAATTAAAGCTCCATGATGTTTCTATCCTAAAATATTGGAAAATATAAGAAATGTGTTGGTGGGAACAATAATCCCAAAACTCTTTGCTCACTACCTGTGTAGTTATTTGGAACAGCATAACCCATGAGAGCAGAAAGAAAATAAGTGCTTCTACAATGCAACTGCAAAAAGAAAATACCTGGCCCACATTTTGCAAGAAACACCATTTCAGACTTTCCAGCTGAACACATCCCTTCTCTCACATTAAACACTGCTGACATTTGTATTTCTTCATTCACTACTAATGGTATTGAACATTTTGCATGCCTCAGTCGGTGTAAAAACGCCCTCTGCTTGATGTAACAAGAACTATCTGTACTGTTCTCTCTTAAGTATGTCTTAAATGTCTGATTCAATTTAGTCCAACATCTATGCATTCTGGAGCGCGTGGACAAGTGCAAGAAGAGTAAGATGCCTAAAATAAATTGCTATTTCTGTATTCAATTGGCTGTTTCCAAAGAACACTGAATTTCCCAAAGAAAAAGTAGACATCCCAGACCTTCTGCCTTTGTCCACGATAGTGAAGAAACAGATGTGTTTAGGGGGCAATCTTGAATAGGATTAAACATAAGAAAGGATTGGCTCTAAATACCTTTGAGGAATCTGGATAGAAGTCTTCTCATCAGACTGACCTAGTGATCCAACAAGCAATGGAAAGAAGGAAGGGGTCTCTACACATGTAGCAGAATTAGACCAAATGAATCATTACAGTCTGTCAGCCATATAAGATCCCTCAGATATTGCACTTTGTCTGGGGAAATGCCTGATGACATTCACATGGGCACTTTCTGTTCTTGAAGACCTCTGCTAGCATTCTTGCTGCCCAGTGACCTGTGAAAATGGCTGACAGTGTGGACCTGCTGTATCCCCAGCCTTCATCCCTGCCTCCCAGTCATCTTACTCCAGTAAGAGGTGCATATGTTTTCAGTACTTCTCGTATTCCACGAACAGCATCCAACAGAGCTGATTACAGTTCTGATTATTCTAGCTTAACTTTAAAAGCCTTCTGGTTTCAGTGTAGATGCTGCTGTGCTGTCCAGTAGGGCCAGGATGGCTCTGCTTTACAGCACCAGGGATTTGTGCCTGCTGTCAAGAATGGTTTCGTTTCAAGCTGACGGAGAATGATGTTCTTTGAGATACCTGAGATCATAAACAGCACTACATTATTCAATCTTCACTAAGGTTTAACTGGCTTGTGACGATGAGCTTTGTTCATTATATCTCAGCTCTTAAATATAACTTTGAGGAAAAAAACATCACTACTACTAAAATCAAGAGGACACTGTTATTGCACTTCACAGGGATTTCTGTATAACATGCACAGCAACCAGTTGGAAACATGTTTGCATCCTGAGTTGCATCATTTCTTCTTTGGGTTTGTATCAAAACATGCTGTTCTAGCGGAAACCCACAGGACAACTTGCCAATGCTATTTAATTATGCCTCATTGAGACTCATGGCATCATCTTTACTACAGGCAGAAGAACTCTTTCCTTACTTTTATTAACTATAAACATCCAGGCAACCGAGTGACAGATTCTCCTGTCTTCTTTTAGCCCTGCACATCTTTTATACTGTGTCTCTGAATCAGGCCAAGGAATGCTGGTTCCTCATGGATGACTGCATCTTTTCTGCAATCACTCATGAGCACCAGCACTTCCATTAACCACAGGCATGAGGTTACGCATGCTTACAGTAAGTCTGGCTTCTGAAAAATAAGGGATTTTTAAAAAAATCATTACGGAAAGTGCACGCAGAGCTTTCTGCTCTAGTTGATACTTCTTTGAGCAAGTAGATTGAACCAGATGACCTCCAGAAGCCCCCTCCAATCTCATCTGTTCCATGATTCTGTTCTGTGACATGTTCTCAGTTTATCTGAGCCTGTTACTACAGTGCTTGTGTGGCAGTCATTTACGGGACAGAAAATGTGTCCAACCAATTCTGGAATGACAATTACCACTCAGTAATTAAGAGATTATTAGAGCTTGTAGGAAGCCAGTTCGTGACAGACAGATCGAGAGACGGAAAGTAAGATGGGAAAAGAAGACTTCAGAGTATATTTCAGATCCTAACTTTAAAAAAAAAAAAAAAAAAAAAAAAAGAAAAAATCAGTTACTAGCTTCATATAAACATCCCAGATTTCTGCTGTGTTACCAACCTAATACAGACTTGGTGACAATACCTCTTCAGATCTACTGGAGAGCAATAGGAATACAAATGTACTCCTGAAAAAAAATATCCCACAATCAGAAACATACCCTGACATCAAAGCTGGCAGAGTGGAGACAGGGGAAGTGCAGAACAGAGCAATGAATGTTCAGCTGCCCCAGGAACATCTGCAAAACTTGCCACTTGCCTTTAAAAAAAGTCTAGCGTTCTTCAGATCTTAACCTTGATGAGAGGTCCAGTGATTCAGCCTTTCATAGTGCAGTCATGCCCTATTCCAGCTATTACATGCCTCATTTCTGTTAATCTTCTCTAATTAGTTCTGCTTCTCAAGTGAAATCTTGGAATCTTAATGTTTTCCTGTGCTAATAGCGAGGGCTTTGCTTTCATGTTCAAGGTTGGACTGCCATTTCACCCTGTAAAACTCATTTGTTCTCCCAGCGCTTGCAGATGTACATTGAGTTTTAGCTTAGACTCTCTCAAAGAATTTTGCTGACTTTCAAGTTATTGAAGTTGTGAACATGCCAAAAGCCAACACGTTCACGTGAGGGCAGAGGAATAGGTTCCTTTCCTCTCCTTGCAAATGTGCTGAATTTTATTTTTTCCCAAAAAAGCACCTTCAGCCTTCTCCTCATGAAGGGTTTCACATGTTTAACAAAGTATAGGCAGATTGAGTGTCACTGCATGTAAACAGGCAGCATCTCAATTTTAGAGATGGAAAAGCTGAGTTAGAGGAGGGAAAGGCAAATACATCTGCTACAGTGGGACAGCTGAGTACAGTCTCCCTGTTCCATGCTCTACTAACGTTGACCTTACATTTTTCACTTCATGTTATACACACTTATGCCTATAAATACAGAGGAAGGGAGACACACTTTTCCATATTTGTAAGGAGCCTGAGATATCCACAGCATATGTACGTAAAATAAAATTATTATTTATTCATTCTTACATTTAATACAGGCAAACCTAGAGTAGGTTTTCAGTTGCTAACTGGAAGGACTTCCTTTGTACGTCACTTCATTTGATAACTTCCAGCCTTCTTCTACAAAGGGATCAACACACTTTCTGTAGTCACTAAGATGCCATCCTATAGTCTTTGCTCTGGGAGGATTAGATGCAGCAATTTCTAGACGTACATGATGGCTGAGGTGTGAGTGCTGACAGGAGAAGGCATCTGAGCCTTAGGCAAGAAAAGCTCTTCAGCTGTTGTTCAATTCAAGATAGCAGATTATTTTCAGGATAAAGAAACTTGCATGGGCAAGGGGGAAAAGTCAACATTCAGCAGCATGTAACTTAGACTAACAGCAGTGTAAACAGCTTACTTAGAGCATTGCTTCTGCAGCTATGGTAAAATTTGTAATTCGTGTCAATAAAGTCACACAAGGTTGATGTTTACGAATTTAAAACTGTTATACATAGCATATGGACAATACAGGAATAGCACGACATTAAAACAGAAAGTTTTTCCATGACTATTTTCAGTTATTTCACAGGATACAAGTAAAAAAATCTAACTATTCAACCTCTTCTCTTGAAATAAAATAATAACATGTATGTGAATGTGCTATTTAGGAAGTGCCGAGCATTTTCACCTCTAAATAGTTCACTCCTAACTCTTATATCTGAAGACAACACCCAAAATATTTTGAAGGGTTTGTAGTACATTATTCCCTGGAAGCTATTTAGGAGGTTTTTTTTATTTTTTATAAATCCCACTGAAGGGATTTAAAGACATTAAGAAATCACTAAAAGGTCTTTTTTTCCCCCGAGAACGGAAATGAGAAAGCACACACACACACCCCAAATTCACAGGCTCACTGTGAGATCCGTGCTTAATTTATAAACTGCTCTGAAGGTGAATAGCACCTCACCCAGAAAGTCTGTTGGAATTCCTGTTCTCTGGCTTCTGATGAAGTGTGCTTGTTACAAATTAATGCAGCACATGCTTATATCAGAATGGCATCCTATTGATAGGGTATTAGGAACTGGAATGTGGTCTAGAAGACGTGGGATAAGAATTAGACAGGAAAGGCATCCTTTCAAACTGTTTTTTTTCAGTCTAACTGCAAGTTGTCAACCAGACACATTCATAGTGCAATAACCTAGAGAGCTCCACTTGCTTTTGCTCATGGTGGCAATGGTTTTATCACCTAAACATTTTTGCTGTGGAGCACTGACAGTGCTTTCCCACCTTCAAAGCATCACCTGTATATATTTGCCTTAACACTGTCTTCACATCGTCTTGACATTGTTCTGACACTTACAAAAACTCAATCACTGTAGCCAGCTGCCAAGACAAAGCAGAGGAGCATTAAAAAGATTGTTAAAGAACTGTGAAGGACAGCAGACTAGAGAAAACAAGACCTTGCTTTTTCAAATTCATATTCCAAGTAGGTTTTAATAAAAGCTGCTTTCTAAAAACTTCAGCCAAGGCTGGCAAAAACCAGCTCAAAGAGTGATGGACTCTGCAGCTGAAGTTCAGGTGTTCCAGTGACAGCCCTCTCAGTGCTGAGAGCTCAGGTCCTTTGAGTAGCACTGCCTGGCAAGCACACTGTGATTGTTGAACACTGCAAGGTGTTGACATGAGGATCTCCCCAGAAACTAATTTGCAGCCTTTTTTTGGGGACAGTCAGGAAAGAAAGGTGACAGAAGAAGAGAGCCTGGAGCATTATTGCCCTTTGCTACAAATAAAGCAGAAATACACATTGTTATTTCACAACTTACAGAAGCAGCCTAGAAAGAAAGCATCACCTAGCATTGATCTAACAAGTGTTGAATATTGTGGTAGCAGGATAACGACATGCATGGAGTTAGGTTCAGTAAGTGTTACATGCTGAATAATCTAGGAGAGGAGAAGAAAAGCAATCTCTGCTTTTTTGAAACTACGTACAAAGAAAAGAGGAAAAAAAAAAATTGAAGGGCAGGCATACAACAAGCCCTCCAGTGTCTCAGTACCCACTGTATCAGCATCTTTTGTGCTCACAGATAAAGCCCTCAATGCACACAGAAGGCAAAGTTTAACCTACACACCTTAAGATAAATAAATAACTAAACAGTCACTATAGCAACTCCAAATGCAGAGAACATTAACTGACTTTTGCCAGCTCACTCTAGAACCACGCCACAGACAGGTCAGCCACCACAGGCATGTGCAAAACACTACTGCTCCTGCAGTTGAGCTTCAGAGCAATTTGTGAACTGCTTCAGAAGTAGTAGGGACGTGCTTGAGGTACTTGTGATGGACTCTGCACTGAAGTTCAGGTGTTCCAGTGACAGCCCTCTCAGTGCTGAGAGCTCAGGTCCGCATGTGTATTTGACAAATAAAGCTTTGCATTTCAGCCACTTGATAAAATAACTACTGATATGAATGGGAATTCTGATCACTAGGAATCACATTTTTCCCCCTTAAAAAATCTCTGCACATGTGCAAATTTGATATTAATCCAAAGTCTTCATTCTTAGAAGAACAACACGTAGGTAATATAAATATCACTTTATAAATCAATATTATACTTGCACACATTCAGTTTGAACCTTACCTGAAAAGTATAGTGAAAGCATATCCAAGGCAAAGCAGAGCAGAGCTCAGCTCATCAGCAGGGCAGACTGCATCACTCTGCAGGTGATGCGCTACGCTTCCTTGTGCTCAAAGAAGGACAGAGCTCTCTGTGTTCTGTTCCTTTATTGCATCTTGCATTCTCACCTTAAGGTAAAAAGGGAGGGAAAGCAGTCTGAAACATCATTTCTTTTGCTGCAGAGCCCCAGGCCTTTACCAAAGAAGCACTGTGCCAGTCAGCCCAGGTGAACCAGAAGCAGCCATGTGTAGAGAACAGAACTACAACCCCTGGGACAGCAATACTGGCAGCCAGGCACTGACTTCTTACAGAGCATTGGTGCTTTACCAAAGCCTCCCAATCCACAGGACTAGCCTTACAATGGATGCCTAAATTATCTGATACAAGATTAGGCTTCAGAGCTAGAAGAAAGCTCAGCCTCCACCTCATTAGCTCCCTAAGGAACCAAGGAGGGGCAAGGGACTGAAGGTGCTAATTTGTAATCTGCTGACTGCCCTGCAGCTGTCTCTGTGTAACCACCCCAACAGGAACCTGCCCTACCTTGCTTAGGAACTAAGCTTTCTGTTTCTCAAACATAATTCATAAATGCTGTACGTGGAAAATATAGCAACTACTGTATCAAACTATAGCAGAAATATTTAATGCTGCAGGATAATGGAAATGCTAATACGAGGTACTTGCAACAGAATTTACAGAAACAAACATCTTCCAGTCAACAAATATAATTTCTGTTGATAATAGATGACAGAAACAAATCAACACATGTACTTACAGTCACACCATGCTAAGAGTGAACTAGGCATGCATCTCTACAAGCTGATGATCGTAAGTTCGTGCTCATCTGCCACAACTGCCAGCAATTCTGTGGCAATTTGCATAGATTCAAATACAATGAGTAAAGGACAGGTCAGACAAAAACAGGGCAGAGGCAAAATTAGTCTAAATAGTTATTAGCAAGAACAATATGCTTCCATTTATCCAGAGGTAAAATTCAGCTTGAAATGCAGTTATTCACTTAGTTAAGTGAACAAGATGACTTAACTAAGCATGTATCCAATTATGAAATATGGCACAAAGGAGACAGATCCACACAAACACAACCACTTTTGAACTATATGATACATAGTCTATATGGATGGTGATGGTCAACTGCCCTGGCAAGCTGAAGGATAAATGTTTTAGTGCTTCCTTCATATGCTGTTATGCTTATGAACTCCCTTGATTACTAATGGAAAGATATTCATTACAGAAGGCTACCGTGGTCCAATCAATATCAAAGTGTCTTGAAAAGACACCACAGCTGACCCTCTAATTAATATATTTTATTCATTTTAAATGAGACACTGTTTTAGGAGCTCAGTAACAGTGTCTTTTTCTGTTCCGGGCTATCCATAATTAATAATCTCTTTGACCAAAGGAAATGAATCCTAAGAGAAAATGGCTTTTGAGAATCCCCAAGTGCTAAGTGCTGAGAATTACTTTCCAATCTGTTCTACAGCCTTTCAGCACAGTACGCTGTATGGTGCCCTTTGGAATCATAAAGCAAGGCCTGTCATGGAGCCCTCTGCCAAAAATGCTCCCGGTGAGAGCAGATATCCAGTCAGTAAATATTTATCACAATTATTGCCATCAAATCTGTCATGGTTTTTTTCCTGGGCAGCTCTTTTATTCTAAAACACACCACCACATTAGGCTTGTTTAAACAATTTGCCTTTTAGTGATATTCCTCCAATGCAAGGGGCTTATTGCTTAGACCTCCCCACAGAAGGCTCCTGGGTATGCCCTGGCATTGATTAATCTTCTGTTTTTCCTTACCTTTACAATGCAGCATCTTGCAAAGGTTTCAGAGAAAGACATCCCTAACTGCTGAGAGGATTTTCAATTCCTATCCTTGCTACTGCTCTGGCTCATGCTCCTCTTGTGCATGTAAACTCTGAGCCCCTGCAGTCAGATTTCCAGCAGGGAGAGTAAGCTTGGGGCCCAGCAGGCAACAAGTGGCAGAAAACATCTGTATCTGCATTGTCTCTTTTCATGTAGGAGTCAAGCCAGGAGAACTGCCCTCTCAGTAGCGTATCTGAAGCAGTGTGACATACACAGCCATGAACTCTGAGATAACATCAGGTGACTCAGCCAGGCAGGCAAGTGCTACTGCACAGAAACAAGCCAGAGCTGATGAGAGCAGAGGCCCTGACTGGCCTGGCAGTGGCACAAGCTCAGTGCACTTTACTGTGAACACCACGACACAGAGCAGTCATCATGCTCTGCCAGCTCTTTATCTGTATTGGATAGTAGATGTCAAACCAGGGACTTCAGTCTAGTAAGAATTCCAATTTTCCTCGCAGCCTCCAAAGTCTCATGCATCTCTCTCAGCAGGAAAGCAGTTCCTGTTCTCCCTCAACCACAATATGAGTTTTATTTAATTTATATCATTCATTTTTTTAATTTAGTTTGTTCACATTGCCTCGCTATCAGGTCCTACCAAGACCTGGTTCTCAAGGAAGAGCCTGGTCAGAACTCTCTAGGATATGAACAAGAGAGGGTAGTAGCTTTTAGAGAAAGCTGGAACAACAGCCCTGCAGATTACACAGAGTGTTGGGGGTCCATGTACGGTTTTACCATTAATCAGCAAACAGTTCTTGAAATCAGAGAGGAAACCATGGTAGTCTGCACAGCTAAACTAACCTGAACTTTCACTTCATGTATCTCCCAGCCTTCTTAAAATCTGTTTCTGACCCTGCTCTGGAACTGCAATATTCGTTCCTCATACAAAGCCATGAGGCAAATCCTTCCTCTGTTACAAGCCAGAAGACTTTCAGGATTCCACAACATGTCTGCAGCCTATTGCTCTTGCAGGCAACAGAAGGGACCATGGTGCAGCACCCACGGTAAAGCTTCATCACTATGTGAAACTGTAGCATTCTCACTCACTGAAAGCCTCCTTATAGCATCCTTCTATTGGGTCTGTGACTGAGTTTTACCTGTGAGTGGTCAATGGGGGCAACTGGTGCAGATGATGACCACACTGTTGTCCTACACCAATCTCAGTGCTGTGGCTTTGACTCCACCAGTTGCAGCCCTCAGCATCAGAGCTCCGCAGGAGCAGGCAGAGCCTCTGGTTGCACCCTTTACACATCTGGCTCTAGCCTGGTCAGCAGTACAGGAGCTGCTACTTTCCCTACACAGTTTCTAAATCCCAGTTGGTGATGAACTCACACAGGGAAGAAATCACAGCTGATTTCTGAACCAAAGGGTTATTCAGTAAATAACAGAAAGGGCAGGAATGTGAACTCCTCCATGAAGTTCACCACTCTAAAAAAGACAGACCGATTTCCCTGTGCTCTGTATTGAAATCACAGTGCACTATATATCTAGCAAAACAATGTCAATCTGCCACAGGGCTGATTGTTTTTTTGAAGTCTGGGAAGACTGGAGAAGCAGCATCATGATTTTGATACAAGAGTACTGTTACATTGTATGAAACAAATTGTGTGAGAAAAGGACTGTGCACACAGGGAGCTCAGAGGGACAGCACGCACAGTCGGAGCTGATCTTGCTGTTCTGCTGCATTTTGCTGGCTTCAGCAAAGTTTAGTCCTCAGCTGTGTTACTGAGAACCTACTGGAGGCGATCCCAGCATCCGCACACATCACTACGCAGCTTTGCACTTACAAACTTTAAATCATTTGCTTCCTTACAGACTTCAAAGCGGAGCACAGTAAGCCAGCTGGAGAAAGGAACAGATCTATGAAAGCCTTATGCATTTTGTCATGGTTTTTGCCCCTGTTCTAGTGTATGTTAAAAAACATCATTTTCTAAATATGTGTTTTGTTGCTGGAGGTTTGGCCGTGCAGAAAGGATATGGCGTGTCTGATATGATGTGCCTTGATGGCATCTCCTGGTTATCGGACGCTATGAGACAAGTGCTTATGGAGACCGTGTTGAACTGGAAATCATCAGCATATGCCTATGTGATACACCTGACCACACTATCTTCCCCATGATTTATCATCATTGTATGTTTGACCAGTGAGCTTATACGTGTCTTCTTAAAGCCAAAATTTAACCAGGACATAAAGAAATGAAAATCTAAGATTCTGCATCGATGACTAACAAAGTGAATGTGAAAATGTTACTTGCATTAAAAGAAATTCTTGCCCTACGTTACAGATTGTTTTGATGCATTTCTAACACTAAGGGCTTTAAACATATCTAATTTTGACTTGGAGAAAAAAAAATCATACCTGCATCACTGTTACAAACACTTGCAGTCACTTTTTAAAATCACAGCACCTGTATATGTTAATGTGCATCAAAATCACTGCTGTATGCATTTCTCATATTAAATAATAATAATAATAATAATAATAATAATAATAGGCAATAGAGTGGATGTAGAACCAAAGGTAAAGAAGATGCCTTCTAGTGGCTTTCAAAAGCAAACACAGGGACAAAATTTGAACTTGAAGTCAATTTTGCAGTCTGTGTTTTGCAGGGAAGTGTGACCATGCTTCCTGCAGCCCCACTGGGTTCTGGTGCCGTTTCCCTTCTTAGTCTGCTACATGCTTGCTTCCAAGGTGTATGCTTTTGCCTTTTGCCTTTTTTTTTTTTTTTTTTTTTTTTTTTTTGGAAAGCTGTGAATGCAGGTGGTACCTCCCCAACTGCAAGCATTGCTCTCATTTTTCCCTGGTTCACAAGACAAGTTTGGAAACATACGGTTTTGTATCCCGAGCCATATGCTGAGGATGTCCCCAGTTTTATTGAAGATCCAAAAGCACTGGAGGCAGGAAAGGCACTGATTGCATCCTTAGCACCTAGTTAAAATTGTTTTAGATTTTGAGCACACCTGATTATCTCTGTTTTTTGCCTCTGAAAAAATAATAGAAAAGCTGATCTGAAGCTGGCTGCTGGAGTCCCTCCATCAGGTACTGCAGTTGTTCATCACTTGCCCACATATCCCCATGCCCCTGTGTGAATGAATCTAGTGCTATTGTGTAAAGAATAAATTCTGCTACATGAATTAAACTAAAAATGATTTTCATCACTTGGCCACAGCCTCGAATTGCACTCCCATCTTTACTTTTCTCCAGACATAGGAGATAAGGACTTGCAGATACACTTTGAAACCATGAAAGAGGAATGTTATATTCAACAGTGTATATAGCAGCAGAAAATGCACAGCAGCAATAAACTCAGTTTCTAATCAATGCTAACATCATTTAGGATAGAAGTGAAGAGGGGCTTTGAGAAGAAAGCATTTAACTCATTTTGGAGATGATTCGTTTGCCTGTTGCTGACAACAGAGCTCACCAACTAATGGGCTGCAGCCACCCCTCTCTCACACTAGCTGGACAGTGTGCCAAGCGAGTGCCTTTGAGAGAGCACGCCTTGCTGTGGTAGCACAGCCTGCTAGAACATACATCAAACAGACAAGCAAGTCTGGGCTGGCACAACGAGAACAAGATGGCAAGGGAAAATGACAGCAAATTGTAGCATCCTTTGTTCCTGGGGAGCAGCACAAGTTAGCGTGAGCTTGCAGAAATGATCAGCACAGAGACACTCATGTAATAACATGAACTGCAATTTGAATCACAAATAGCTTCAATCTTAAAGTGCTTCCTAAACAATATTTTAAAATAGGCATAAGAATAACAACTGAATAGCATTACAATATGGAATACTTCTCCTTCAGATACGTTATTAATTTACTTTTCTTGGGTTTTGGATACAAATGTATCTGAAACGTTTTCAATGTAAAATAGAACATTTCAATTAACTGCCCTTTTTCTTTTGTGCCTGTGTGTGGTGGCGGTTACTATGGTTATAACCATGATTCAGGATTTAAAGCCTGAAAGCGGTTTCTATAACAACATGCTAGGACATTTTGGACACACAGCTGAAGTTAGGGATTCAGGATTAACTCTTTATGACCACAGGGACAAGCTCCTGCTTGTTTGTTACAGGTTCCCTCCTATTTTCCCAAGGTACACTTTCTCACTGAGCAGATGGAGCCATAATTCCAACCACGATAGCGCAGGGCAGGTCCTAGAGATTGGCATTTCCATCCCCAGTGAAGTTTGACAAGGAGAAATAGCATCACAGTATCTATAAGCTGCTCGTTTCTTTCAATAATTAGGACAGCAGACAAGCATAGTGGGAGATGGGCTGCATAGGGATGAAATAGTGTCAGTGCAACGTTTTGGAAGTTTGAGATTTCAGTTTGTAAATCAGAACTGTGTGGAAAAAAAAAATAAGTGATCTATTCACAATCTTGATGGAAATGCTACTTTGAGGGCTAAGACAGCCCCTTACCTAGCAATGCTTAATCCAGAATGGCATGTTTTTATGTCCTTTTCTTCAACATTTGCTAAATGTTGATCCTTGAACGGCATCTCTGCTTTTCAGTTTACAATGAAGGTATCTGAACCCTTACCCTTACTCTTTAGATTATGCAGATGCATTCACCTCATTGTTAGTTCTTCAAGATTTAATATACATGCATATCCAGAATTTTCTAAGACTATTCTTGCAAGGAAGTTATTGTCATTGTGAACTGTACTTTTTGTGTTACAGTACACTGTAGGTAAATGGAGATACGCTGAGTTATACCAGAGCCAAGTGCTATTCTATGCAGCACTCAATGCTTTGAGATACGTTTAAATATTTCTAGTTACATGCTAACCATTTCAACACCACACTGAAGTTGCTGATCTTGATATTTCATCAACAGATTAGTTTTAAAATCTCAAGGACAAATTTTAAACAAGAAAACAATACAAATATGCTCATCCAGACGTCGAACTATCTGAGCCCTTGCTACCCTCATGTTATATTCAAAAGTTCTTTTTAAAAGACAGTCTTCCTCAAAGCCCAAAGCACAGTAAAACCATTGTTGTTGATGACTACGGACATCAAGAAGTTAGCATCTCCTCATAGTATTTTTGTTTTCCTCCTTAGAAAATTGACTGCCTCTGTTAAGAAGCTTGGAAAAATCTCTGCAGCGTATGTAAAAAAGGCCCTGAAGCTGTTAGTGCTGAGAGCCTCTGTACGTCTTAGAGTCTTCCCTTCAGGGAAGAAAAGGCACATTTGAAGAACAGCCTTGCGAATCACAAGGAGCCCCCAGGCATGATGAGATGATTAGTGATGATTAGCAAAGTGCAGGCATAACCGCACTGAAGTGAACCCAAATTCATACCAGTGTGATTGGCGGTGATTGAAATCTGATTTCAAATGACACTGCTGATTAACATATTTCACCAACTTGTGGGAAGAGTCACCTGCAGGAAGAACAAATCTTTGCTGAAAGACATTTCTGCCAAAAACAGCCCAACACAGTTTGCAAGGTTTTGTTGGTGCAGACTGAATGGCTGATTGCTAATCTGATTCACAGAATGGGGAAACTGGCGATTAACTTTAAATTGCACCAATTTAAGAAAGCCGAATATTTTGAAAAGCACACAAGAAGATTCTAGCTCTGATTCAAACAGAACCTAGAAAAACTCCATCCAATCCTCAGGGAAGATTTGAGATCAGGCTCCTCAATATCACGTGCTTAACTGAAGAGCACTAGTTTCCTCGACAGGAGAATAAGGAGACCCGTGCCAAATAGTTTCAGCTTTCTCTCAACTCCTGCCCTACTTATTTTATGTTTCCCACTAACTTAATTTTGCCCTACTATGTTCACTTCCATGCAGTTCCAACATCCTGAAGCATTCTGTATTACATCATTGAGTCACTGCCCCGGGAGGTGCTCAAGAAACATTTAGATGATGCACTAAGGCACATAGGTTAGTGGATGGTAGGCGGATGGTTGCACCTGATGATCTTGGAGGTCTTTTCCAACCTCGGGGATTCCATAGTTCTATGATTCCAATAGTTTCTGATGTATAAGGAGAGAGCTGGAGAAAAAAACAAACAAACAAAAAAAACAAACAGGTAATTGAGATTATATTATCAAGAGCATCACTAACTTAAGTAAACTTATTCAAGAGGAAAAAGCCCCTACTTTGTCTTTCTCAGCATTGCTTACATTTAATAACTCCAGTACTTCTAAAAGGTGGAAAATACTGACACGTTTCTGGCAGTACTGGCGGTTTCCCAGTAGATGGCAAGCTTTACTGCAAGGAATTTTACTGCCAAATGCCTCAGCTACATGAAAAGGATATCATCAGAGTAAAAGGCTTGGCACAAATTCTTCTAGTAATTAGATTAACGTATCAATGTTTATAAAGAGACTGATAATTAACTCAAGTGTCAGTCAACGTAAATCCAAAGTGATCAGCATTTGGTTTCCATTTTTCTGATGCAACATACAAGTTTTAAGAAAGTCTGTGAGAACAAGTCACAGCCAAAGTGATCTTAACTGCCTAAGAATGAAAACGACTTTTCTGCCTACCAGAGCCGTCACACGTCAGGCTTTCCTGATTAACCTTGTGCAACTTTATTAAAAAAACAAGCCTTCACCAAAACCACCAAAACATTTATTTCCCTTACAACCCCTTCTGCAAAAGCAGTAGAAAATACTCTTTAATCATTTGCTCAGAGTCAGACTTCACATCAGACATCATCACACCCTGCCACATCACATCACAGAGCACAGGGGTGTCTGTTTCCACACGTTTTCATCTTCTTCCTCTGCTGTTTCCATGTAGCTCTCAATAGCACTAGGTTTCCAAATCCATCCTTCCACATCACTCCATAGCAGCAAGGAAACTGAGTGTCCATAGGGGAGATAGGGAGGTGCTCTAAACAACTTGCTCTTCATAGGTGCAAAAACAGCTGGAAAATAGATTCTCAAACTATGAATCCAAGCTTCAAGGATTTTCTGAAGCACACGTGATTTAGTATATGACTTTTGTTAAAAAATAATAATCATCATAGGATGTCCTGGTAAACTTCATACCACTCAGTTTGATAATTGCATAGCCTTTGATGACCACCTCTACAAGATGCAGATTTGTGGTAAGACTTGCAGTTCTTTCTGGTTTACTCCTAGTGCTGGGGAAGTCCTCACGACCTTTTTTCTTTCCTTCCTAGAGTCACTTTCCATGAGAAATGATTCCAGGTGCCTGCCAAACTCCTGCCAAAAGAACTCCACATGCATTACTGGTCACAGAGACGATATTTGCCGTTGTGTGGACATGTCACTTGACACTATGGAGGAACTCTGCAATAAAACCTCCGATCCTTGCTCCTCAAACCCTTGTCTTCAAAATGCTACCTGTTTAAGTTCTGCTGGAAACCTCAGTTTCACTTGTGAGTGCCCGGATGGGTACAATGGGACCACTTGTGAAATAGCCATCAGTATGTGTGACACCAACCCCTGCGAACACGGAGGCACATGCCTCGACGGCCTGGCCAGGCCCACCTGCCTCTGTCGCACAGGATTCACAGGTACACACTGCGAAATGGATGTCGATGAGTGCAGCTCAGAACCATGCCACAACGGAGCGGTGTGCAGGGATGGGATTGATGAATACTCCTGCTACTGTGTCCCAGGCTACCAAGGCAAGCACTGCGACCTGGAGGTGAATGAATGCGTGTCAGACCCATGCCTGAATGGGGCAACATGTCTCAACCTCATAGGGAGGTATTACTGCATCTGTCCACTTGGGTACGCAGGTAAGCACTGTTTTAAGCAACCTTTTATTTGTGCCATGGAGAACTACCATACTGATGTTCTATTCCTATACAAATGCACACACACATTTAGTCATACCTATCTTACTAAATAGTCTTCAGCCTCAGCACCAGCAGCTGCACCTTACGGGCTACACCTTATCATTGTTGACTAGTGATATTGCATAAGGAAATTTCACATCTTCTACAAGCTACAGAGCACTCAAACAAACATCAAACTGTGTCACAGGCCCGGTTAACTCTTGTTTTAACAGAAACATTCTCAAAATACAAGTCCTTATTCATCCACAGACAAAACTTATGTTTAACAGTGATAAAATTAGACTTAATTAGACTTGGTTGATTTGCTAATCACAACAAATAGTATTCTTAAATGTAGGCATTTGCTTTGTGGCAGCCTCTTCTTTTAAAAGATCCTTCTTTCATTTTCCGCCGTTTTCTGAACAAAGGTATCTTTTTCAGCAACTTTCAAAAACATCCAATTCAGACTTTCTTTCTCTTCTAATGGATTTCCCATATCCAACATATCTAACAGGCCTCTTTCTCCTCTTCATTTTACTGGACCTCAAGGCCAAATAGATTATTCTATCACTTTCCCTCAGCATCAATTCTCAGAATGGTTATGCCTTTCTGGTTTCATTCTGGTAAGTTTTCCTAAGCTATATGTCCTACTGATGTCATATATTATAACTCAAATTTTCCCCTTTTATTATTTTTCTGATTTAGTCTGGCTGAATCCACAGATAGACTTCTTCTCTTTTTGCCAGAGGAAAAGTTTCCAAAACTCATTTCAGGCTTATTTTCTGAGAAGGAAAGCAGCAATACTGCAGTAGGTTCCAGGCATTCAAAAAAAAAAAGTATGCCTTCCTCTATAGAGTAGCTCTGCTGACCAATTCACGTGATATAGAAAATTGCAGCTGGACATTCTAGAAGAATGAACATTTGTCAAGAAAGAATTCCAAGAAACAATTATCCTTCGACACAATTCTTATTGTTCAGGTTTTTAGCAGTTCAAAGTTGATGAAATTTTACATGGCCATATAGTGGCCTTCCCAGTTGAGTGAGAAGGTTTGGTATCAATGTGAACTATGAGCAATGCTGAAAAAAAAAAAAAAAAAGAAAAAAAAAAAAAGAAAAAAGAAAGTGTAGTACGATAGCCTAGAAAGAAAGATTTTCAGGACCAAAAAAGTGAGGGCTAAGATAAAAATGTCCTGCTGACAGAAAAACAGATATTTTACAGCCAAATTTTAGCTTTCCAAACAGAATCAGGAAAATAAAAAAAGTGCCACTACATCTGCAACAGCCATCCCTCCTCCTGCCCATACATCATACATATCCTGAAATCACCACTTACTTTATGTAGACTTAACCTTGACTAATTGTATTGACTTTCTTGCCCCTGCCCTACCAGAAACAGAAGATTCACGTGGAACCACAACATCACATAAGTCACATAGAAGGAAAAGTGTGATGAGGTTCCCAAATTGCTCAGTTTGGGATAAATTTCCATTTTATCTGGTCCCATTTTTAAGGTTTAGGTGTGATTTTTCTTGCCTACTTCCTCTACTGGAAAGCACAGAATCGCTGCAGGGGACTGTTCCCTTCAAATTTCAAAGATGAATTCACAGATAGCATAGCAAGAGAGCGCACACTGAATCATTAAAAAGCAAAAGGGGATGTGTTTTAGCAATAGATTGCCAACTAGGTAAACAAAGAAAAAAAGAATCACACAGCAAAAGAAAGGGAAAAAGAACAGCTCTTGCTTCAAGTGATTCAAATGAATAAGAAATAAGAGATGCAGTTTACAGCTCCATCCCAAAATCCCCATGCAGGAAGAGAAGTCAGAGGTAAAAAGCAGCTTTCCAGCTCTGACGCAGCTCTTGTTGGAAGCTGGCCCTCAGTTAGCATCCCTCGTGAGCAGGGTGAATGTTGTTTGAAGGAAGCTTGTTACCTTCCTGCCACCCCGCTGCTACCAGCGGGTGTCCAAGCCCGGGCCAGGCGAGGGGAAAACTGCATAACCAGGGGAAAGCAGGAGGAAGGAGAAGCCTATTAACAATCAGCATGGCTACTCTGCAATGATTAGACTCAGCCCAGACCTCCTGTGGTATTCAGGAAACTGTATTTGTTTAACCTGTGCTGTCAGTGAGGCCCAGGCCTGGATTCATAGACCAAGAACTCAGCTTGAGAGACAGAATCTATACCTTAGAGACAGAGGGAGAAAACATAATAAAATAATAAAAGTCCAGACAGAGAAGTGAAGATTTAGACCAAAATAAACTGCTGGAGGGAGCTCATCCTGCTGGAGTTGCCCTGCTTTCATCACAAAATTCTGCGGGTTTCCAGGTGGATGCTGTCAGGTCTTGCCAAAAACAAGCAGAGTCACTCCAAGTGCAGAGCACTCAGAACAAGCAGAGTTAGGAGATTAGAGAGCCAAGGAAGGAAAAGTTGTCTAAAACACAAAGGAGAAGGAGCTGCAGTGCTTTGATACACGGCTCTGACGTCGCTCTCAGCAGCACAGAGATGAATCACCACTGCTCCATACAGGAGTGGCAGGCTGTTCCTTCAGCAGTAAAACAGCAGCTTTTGAAGGCTACTTAACCAAATGATTTATCAGAAGCATTCTTTTTTGTTGTTTTCTGCACCTTGCTGTGAGTTGTGCTAAATGCACAAGCCAGGGGGATTATTGGATGAAAGCCCCGAGGTGTCCCCACTGGTAATAAAAACCCTCATTTACTCCACCAGGGGATCTTGCCAACCATTAGTATCCCGGCCTGACACCATGAATTACTGTGGGAAGTCATCCAGCCTCATCTCATTTCCCTAAGATGTTAAAAAGGTGATATCTCCTGATATGGAGGTAGAGAATGCACAGTAAATTCTACAGCAGTAATGTTAACCAAATGCCTGAGTTACAGGCTGCAGTTGCTACTTGCTTCGTGGACTACGACTGGTATTCTGTACAATTGCTATGCTGCAGCACTTCCTAAAATAGCTGAGAAATGTCACACATAATTCTTACACAAATGGAAGAGGTTAGAACGCACCAAGAGCCCAAGACTGGAAAATTTAGCATGAAATCTGCAGTTTCTATGATAATGTTCTACATGTGTGAAATTATTTACAAGACATGTGTCATGCAGCTGTTAAATAATGAAGCCCAATTGCCTTGTCGAAGTTTTGCTGGCTACCTTAATCAAATGCCTCTTTCCCTCCATTGGCCTAATTACACTTGCTTTAATTCACCCCAGCAGAGCCGGGCGATGGCGCCTGTTGGCTGCCCACAGCCGGGGATGCTAATTACCACTCTGCACTCCGCTGAAGGAAGCCAGTCCTCTCAAATGCTTTGCTGCGAACTACCCAGGACCTCCGACTGCTCCAAAAACCAGCCCGAGCCCAAGACAGTCCCCTTTCACATAGGGAATGTGCTTCAGGGTCAGACGAGATAGGTACAATGGACTACATCAATTCTCCATGTAATAACTTTTACTATGATGCAACTGAAACAGACTCTGTACAATACGAGTAAATTATTAACTGATGAATCCTAGTTCTCACTCAGTATTCTTAGCAGTAAATACGCACCATGCAAATATTTACACCAGATGCACTGTATGCCTTAGGCACTAAAAGAAACACTCCCACAGCCTTTAGGCACCCAGTTGTCAGGCTACCAGCATGGAACATCTATCCCACAAGCTGGTTGTTGGTACAAATTGTTACACTGCTATTCAAACCGGTGCCATGCCAAAAAACATAGGAAAACTGCTAAGTGGCAAAAAAATCCTGTTGAATCAAAGTTCCACTGCTGCTGTCCTTGTTCCTGCCTGTGCTCAGCCTTGCTGTTCCAAAACATCACTTCACCTCGCCCCATAAAACCAAACACTTCCTTCCAAGTGGGGAATTCTTCTATGAGTTCTGCTGGAAGGAAGGTGCGTGCTCTTTGCCTGCTCTTTTAGATCTGGTGATTAGGAAAAACAGGAAGGCTATCCAACACACTCCACCTGGGTGGTGGGACACAACCTCACTCCATACAGACAGAGGAATTCTAGGAAGCTCTCCCCTTCCCAGGGTGCCTGAGCTCCACACTGCAGTGCAGGAGGGGAAAGGGCCTGGATTCCCCCCTCTGGGCTGCACAGGGTCCACACATTCCTCTGTCCAACCCTGCCCACAGGCAGTGAGTTGGAAGTAGGGGCCACACGCCTTTCACCTTCACCTGCATTTACTTTTTATTATCAAAGAAGAGCACTGCAGGACTCAGCTAGAAAGCAAGCAGTATAAAGTAGTCTCCCAAGAAACCACAACATTTATAAACATCACTCATATCCATCTTCCCAATCCCAAGCACCGGTGTGGCTAGGTACACATGGCACTGCCACACCTCCCTAACTCCTGGCCCCACGGAGTGGCCAAGGAGAGCCCGGCACTGCCCTCCTTTCCTGCCTTCTGGCACATGATGTTTGGCGCTCAGCATATTCATGACAAAACATGAGACTGAGGTGCAAACGCAGATCCAATCTTTTCATCTCTCTTCCTCGCATCTGAGAAAACCTGACAGCAGACTCGCTGCGGCTGGGAAGGAATCCCCGTTCGTGCAGCACATCACATCGGCTGGGCACATCAGGGAGGGAAGTTTTCTTCTGAGGCAGCATTGCCGAAGGCAGGTTGCTGGGCTGATAGATTAAAGACGTGAAGCACAAAACAGCATTGAGCTCTCCTGCTAATCGCCAGGGTCTGAAAGCTGGCCGGGCCGAGGCTCCGCCGAGCGGGGCTTGTTTTGTCACATGGCTCGCAGTGCTTGCTGTGAGCTGTTAACATGCTCTGGCAGATTTACGGTCACTAGACACACTTCTGCAAACACATTGCTTACAATTACAGTGGATTCACAGGGCAATGAGTGCAGAGGGATCGCTCACAACGTCTGGATGCGATGCACATTACCATAAATCCACACAGGATCATTGCGGTGCTCCCACTGGCAGCCAAATCCCCGAGGTTCAGGCCGGGGGTACAGACTGGGAGCATTACCCATCTCACGCTTTATGTGCGGCCTCAAGAAGTTTCAAGAATACATTCCCTAAAATTATGGTAATTGTGCTTTGTAACTACCATGAAGATGAAAAAAAGTGCATGTATTTTGATGAGAATTAAGTTTAAATGCAGTGAAAATAGTTATGAGCTAACACTTTCCCAATTTGTTTTGATATTTTAAGATATTTTCAGATATTTATCCATTCTATAGATTTTTATTCTTCTTTAGACGAGCATGCTACATTCAGAGGGACAAAATAAATCAGCGATCAAGAAACAGTGCTAAATAACAGCAATATCAGTGTTTTCAGAAGAAACAAAAAGTTCCTAGTTAAATGTACTAATTTCAGAACAGAACAGGAAAAGCAGCATCAGGAAAGAGTTAAAGATGAGCTCTTAAATGAACTGCTAAGATAATCCCCATAAACAACCTGTGTTCATTGCATCTTTTGAAAGCCTGCCCTTCACCTGAGAGAGGGATGAAGTCCTCAGCCCCCAGGAAGGGCCCAAAGTCCCTGCAGTTTCTCCTCTGCTGAAGATTCCCTCCCAATCAGGAAATGCCCTTGAGAACTGTTCACAGTATCACTGCTCCCTTGGCTGCCGAAGGACAGACAGGGAGGTCAGCCTAAAAGCAGCTTCTTCACTACGGTGTGCCAATGCATTTTGAGACTGATATGGCTGCTAAAACAAGCTGACTTGGCAGGTGGAAGTTATTTATAAAAAAAAAAAAAAAGAAAAATCAGTGCTTATTACTCAAAGCATGAAATAAGTAGATAAACATACAGAATGCTGGAATGACTGAAGTGGAAAATGCAGGACATTAACTGTCCTTTTTTTTTTAGTCTCCTGGACTATAGTAGAGATAAGGAAAAGGAGCGTGCACGTAACCTGCCAACAGTCATCAAGAGCTGTGAACTACCATTAACACTGCTGCAGTCTCAGCGGTTATCTCTGCAGAGCAGCTCCAGGACCACAGCCTTCCCAGCACCCAAGGCCGAGCTGTTTGCACCTTGCTATGTGGAGCAAACACACACTAAGCAGCCAGTCAGTGATCTTGGGTTCAGCTACTGGTGCAGCTTTGATGATATTAAGTTGCTAATCATTTGTGTTACATAAATATCATAGTAGCACGGTTTGAATGAGCAAAAATTTGTTTACCTTTTTCTGTGTTTGAGGTAACATTAAAAGGCCTGCTCTTGCGAATTATCACAGAAACACAGAATGGCCAGGGTTGGAAGGAACTTCAAGGATCATGAAGCTCCAACCCCCCTGCCACAGGCAGGGCCACCAACCTCCCCATTTAATACTAGGCCAGGCTGCCCAGGGCCCCATCCAACCTGGCCTTGAACACCTCTAGGGACAGGGCATCCACAACCTCTCTGGGCAGCCTGTTCCAGCACCTCACCACTCTCTC
>JAOWBP010004015.1:7578365-7591250 GCA_028571105.1 Tragopan temminckii
TAGGAACCCAGCATAAAATGAGCATACTGAAAACAAAGAGCATGTGTTCAACAACAATTCAGGAATCAAGGGAGCCCTTGAAAGTTTGAAAGTTATACTGGCAAACCCTTCTCCCAGTATTTGGGATTTCTGTCATAAAAACAATCAGAATATAAAGCAAACTACAAAAGAAAAAAAACAAAAACAAAAACCCTGTCTTTCAACAGTTATAGCACCACTATTAAATAAGCTTAGTTTATACTTCACATTTTGAAAGGACGATGACTTTCTCTGAAGACATAAACCCTTCCAAATGGGTTTCAAATCCTTGTTCAGATTACCAGCTGAAATACAGTATTCTCTGTACCCTTAAACTGATTAGGCGGTCTGGGTGTGGAGACATACCACAAACCTATGCTGAGAATTCTCAACATTTCATGTTACATACATTCAGAAGGCAGTACTCAGAAAGAGCCAACATACACGATGAAAAATAAGTCTGTCAGCATCCTGCTACTCTTACTCTGAGTGCTTAACAATTGTAATAAAGTAATACCATCAATTCTGAAGTACAAAAATAAGTTCCCATGCATTTTTGTTTTTTACCTGAATGTGTCCTAAAATGCATTTCCAAACTTGATTTTCCTTTAAAAACTTTCTTACAGACTTCACACTGGTGAAACGTTGCTTTATATCTTTAAAGAAAAAAAATATATTTCATGTTAGATAGCTTTACTGTTAGTAGTTTTGGAAAAAACTACGTGCACAGTCCTTTCTGAAGTCTTTTAACTGCAAAACAGATGGAAATCCAGGTTTCCAAACTTCCTCACTTATATTTTACATCATCTGTGTGACAATAAAGCCAATTAGTTCTCCCAAACTAAAACTCATACTCTCTGCTGGGATTATCAACTAACATTCAAGGAGCAAAGACTACTAAAACTTTTTTTCCTTTTCCCAAATACGTTTTTCAGTATCATTTTTGACTAACGCTCACTCGAGGCTTTCACTCTGGTGCAATAATGCCATAAATTAAGTATTAGGAATGGTTCAGCCTACAGGTTACCAAGAAAAGCAAAAAAAGACCAAAAAACTCCCCACAAAAAAAGCATAAAATGATAGGACAATTTACTGCGCTTCCAACATAGACATAATGG
Source organism: Tragopan temminckii (assembly GCA_028571105.1). NCBI lineage: Eukaryota > Metazoa > Chordata > Aves > Galliformes > Phasianidae > Tragopan > Tragopan temminckii. The sequence continues at coordinate 7,579,502 of JAOWBP010004015.1, forward strand.
CTTCCACACAGTGTTGAGTACAAGCAGTTGAAATACATTATTTGAAAAACAAATTATTTCAGTTTACTTGCACATCTCTAAAAAGCTCATTTTTGGAACTCAATAATTTAAAAACCCTGCTGCATTTTAGATGTATAGAAATACCTAGATTTTCAAAGTATTTACCTCCTTTCAGAATGAACAATCTACTTCCAGCTTCTTAAATAGGTAAGAGTGGAAGTTATTACAGTGCTTAAATGATGTCTAATAATTCACTCTTAATTAATATGTAATGATAGTAAGAAATATTACAACAAACCATTCATTTAGAACAACAACGAGACAGTAATTATCTGACAGACTTCTATGGAATTATAATTCGATTTTTTAATTTTTTTTTTTTTTTTTTTAACTTCATTACAGTACAAAGAAAAGAACTCGCTTCAATTGCAAAGGCAATTTTCTGATATCCATTTCAAACTATAATGGTATCTTTACCAAGGACAAAGGTAATGGACATAACAGACACATAGATAACTACAGTTCTGCATGAACACGCAAGTCTTAACAAAACCAATTATGTTACAGATGTGTTTATGCAGTTATTAGAATTGCCAACACTTACTTCTGCCAAACTTTTTCTCCTAGATGAACACTTTTATAATGAACAGTGAGGTGATCTCTACGTCCAAAACATTTCCCACATTCTTCGCACTGGTGTGCTTTTTCACCTTTAAAGGCAAAATTCAATACATTCTGGTTAAACCTTCTGGAACTTATTAACCGTCCAAGAGTTGTAATCATAACAAATAGACTACATCCATATCAAACTCTTCCATACCTTACTTGATTTTTATACCAAAGGATTATCTGTTATCAAAGAACAAAGTTCAAAAAGTATTTCTATCAGAGCAAAGATTTTGACCATTTCTTGTTCATGAGTACAACTGACCTCATCCTCATTCCTACAAACAAATTCATTTTCATGAGTTAAGGGACACTTCACCAGACCCTCACAGTACAAGAGGTACAAACGAATGACTAGGTATCTACTCTCTTCTTTATGTCAGAAATGTACTACATTCAATAATTCAGAGGCTATAAAAGCTTGTTTAAGCATATTTTCAGCCACTAATGTTTAGAACTTAGAATTGCTTCACAGCATTTATCTTATTATCCTGATTTACATAGTTACCTTTTTCTTTTATTCTGCTGCTTAAAAGAATCTTGATTCTTTTTAGTCATCTTGAGATCTTCCAAATAGTGGCAGAATGTTTCTTCTCATGTAAGTAGGAGGAGTGTGGACAGTCAAAGAATGTAACTATCTAGAGGGGGAAAAAGCAAATAGAGTAGAAAAGAGGATTTTTTTTTTTGTACTCGAGTTTTCAAAAGGATTTCTTTATTTTATAGCAAACATTATGATTTTGAACACTAAAAAAGAAGCCGTCCTTCAAAGAAAAGGCTCAGGAAGCTTGGACTCTGATCACTTTCATATTTTCATGCTGCCTATGAAGTATTTTGCCTAGTAGAAGGCCATGTTCCCTTTGGACTCTGTTTTAAGAAAGTCCCTAGTGAATTTTCGCTCTAACCATACATTCTGTAACCTTTCCAGACTCAGTACAATTGGGAGATGTTTTTATTTTTATTTCTTCCTTCAGATAATCTCTATCTGGCTGTTCTCAGGGCTGACAACCACCACCTTCCTCTCTTCCTCCTTCTCCATAACAGAGAACTTTAGAAACACCTCTTGGATGCTTTTACATTAAAGTGATCAGCGTACAAACTATGATAGAGACTGTGACAGCTTCTTCTTTGTTGTGGTATTAAAGTTTCACAAAATTGCTATTAAAAAAAAGAAATCTGAACTCATTAAGAAAAAAATCCTCCTTTTTCACTTTTGCTTTTTTTATTATTATTATAGTTTAAAGCAATTTGCTGTTACATGTTTTTGACTGTCCCTTGGCTTTCTAGGTTAACATGGAGGAAACATTTAGCATATAAACTTTGAAAACGCATAAGGTTTACCCTACTGAAGCAGACCTTAAAAGTACTTGGTCAAAACCACTACACAGATATACACTGAAGAAAATCCGTAATACGTTTAGTTGAAAATAGCTGTTTCTGAGACTATCTTCAAAGCACATGCCTACCTGAGTGTATTTTTTTGTGTTTTGTCAGATGGTCATGCCGAATAAATGTTTTCCCACATTCTTCACATTCATATCTCTTGTCATCATGATGGACTCTTAGATGAAGTCTGTATTACAATGGAGACAAATTTACTTTCACATCGCTGCTCAAGATTAGGAAATTTATAGTCATACAGCCACCAAACACAACTTTGTTAATATAATCCGTACTGCTACTTCAATGCAGAATTATCAGAAAATTCATTTTTTAAAGCTTCTCACAAATATCAGGAAATAACAATTAGTTGAAATACTCTTAATGAATCTGAAAAAGCAACAGAGGACAGAGCTCACCTCTCACATCTGAAATTAATTTAACACAATATTTTAGTCCTCCACTTAATTTCTCTCTGATTAACAAAGATTCAAGTGTTTTCACAAATGCATGAAACTCAACTTCAACGCAAAATTTGTATGGGATTCTGTGCTGAAACCACTACTATGTTTTATATTTTAAAAAATGAATGATTTCTCACATATTATTAATGCATATTCAAAATTTAAGCATGATTAAAGCACATACTAATGCTCTCAGAATACATCAAAACACAGTATAAATTATTATGCTGACAAAGGGAATAAATCACCAAATGAGATACTTCAGCACTGTATCTGATAAAAGTCTGTACCTGTAAGAGCTTCCATGACGAAAACTCTGCCCACAAATACTGCAAAGATGAGGCTTCTCTCCACTGTGAATTCTCAGATGCTCTTTCAAAGTTGTTCTGTTTTAAAAAGGCAGTGGAATTCAATTTAAAGCAATGTCACTGCCACTTTGAAGTAAAATAGGTCATCATTTTCTCAGTTTAATTCTGATAGATCAAAACATATCCAAATAACTGTCTCAATTTATGCAAATACACACACGCATACATCCAAAGATAGTACCCCAAACATCTACAATTTGCTGAAGCAGCTGAGTATGGACACAATATGACGAAAGAAACAAAACATCATCCCAACATACGCTTGGACAACATACTTCGAAGAAAACATCAATTTGACAGTATCTTCTATGTAATATGTCACTACATATCTCTAAGCTTTATTATCAAAATGAAAGGACATCCAGATCATGGAAATCTATTAACTTAATTCCTCATAGAGCTTGTTTAAATGTACAGAGCTACTTTGTGTATACAGGTAAGCATGTAAGTTTGCAAGTTTATTTTACCACTGCCTTTGCAAAGTGCAAAAACTAAAAGTGCATGCTGGTAGCAATCCTTCTTGAGCAAAGGAATTGGAAAATAAAATTCAATGTATACAGAACTGGTACGTATATGAATTAAATAAAAAAGAAAATTCTTCAATCTATTACCAGCTCCTATTAAAAATATTATTAGTCAAGGATATTCTACGTTTTACACAAAAAAAGTTATTTCTAATTAAAGCAGTAATGTCTCAATATTCAACTGCACTGCATAACTTAAATGAAACTTGAAATGTATAAATATATATTGACTTTTTTTTTTAAAAAAACAAACTCTTGCAGTTCAAATTGAACTTCATAGAACTGTAAGACTATTACTGTTTGTTCACTATTTCATTATCACATTAGAGTGTTTTAACACATGTATATCCTACTGACTAAAGTATGAGATAACACACACCATCACAAAAATCTGTTAGGGACAAATGTTCTTCTTGTAATTACTCCAGGCAACTTTATCAGACACTGAGATAAGAAAATAAATCAAGAAAACAGGCTCCAGTATAGACAAATTCAGATCTTTTCAATAGATATTCTCTATGGAAAGCTCACTAGAATCTTATTCACTGACATGAAGCTTGCTTTTTTCAAATGAAAAAAGCATCAGCTGACTGTTTTCAGAACCCAAACAAGTCACTATTTGGAAACGTCTGAAGATGATATCCTTTCAAAGAACACTGCACTGATTAACACCTGCACAGAAGCAATGATAACAACTAATGAAAACTTACATTTTTTAATTCATATACCTGGAACAGAAATGTAGTTTCGATGGTTTCCTAGTGGAAACAAGGCACTGAGGGACTGCACTGCATTTAAAAGTTTATGGCATTTGCTACTACATGCTACTTATACATGCGAACAAAAATAGAATTTATTAGTCAACATTTGGAACTTCAGTTTTTCAAACAGCCAACCTAACAACATTCTTCTCCATTCAGAGAAACAGTAGCAAAGCTTTTACAGTTTATTATTCTATCTTTCATGAAACTCTTTGCAAAAGTCCAATTCCTTCTCAGCCACTCTCACCAGTGCTCATCGCCTCCCTGTCCTCATCAGTGCATTTACCAAGAGATCTATGGCAGAAAACTCTATCCAAACAAATGCAAGATGTTCCGGCAAATACAGGATCCCTAACTGAAGTGGGTGAGAGGTAAAACACCTTTAATAAAATTCTGCTTCATAACTACATTACGCACAGTTGTTACTGGTCATCAGTAAATTGTGTTACCTGAGCCTCTCACACTGAGTTTTGACCTACTAGCCCTCTGAAATGGTTTCCTTTACATTAAAAAGTCAAAGCTAGAACTTATGCTGTGCATTTCTGTAATGTAGAAGTTCAAGAAGTCATGCACCTCCTTACCGTTCCCTAACAGATTTCCCACAGATGAAACATGTCCATTTTCTCTTTCCTCCGTGAGTACATTCTATGTGGCGTTTCAGATTTCCTGTATCATTAAACTGTCGCCCACAAATGTCACAGGGAAAAGGCCCTAATGGTAAACAGACACACACAGTATTGTTATCTGCCAGTTAAACCAAACAAGATACACGCATTAGTGACTTGTAAAAACCCTGATCAATTTACAAAACAAAGAAAAAAATTCTTCTAATAAATGATTGATGTTTAGTACAGTCAGTGTAGTTTAATTAAACTTCCTTGAATTACCCCTTTATTCCTAATACCAGTTATTTCGGCAAGTATTAGAACTGTAAAGCAAAAATTAGATTAATTAGTCAAAATATTCAAGCTCGCTTTAACTGCTCCAAAACCCAAATTCCCATTGTTACCACCAGTCTATTCCCTAGTTCCTAGCTGGCGTAAATATCTGGTAGTAAGAAGAAGGTCTCTGGAAAACTTCAGGGAGAATCTGACTCAACAGCCGAGAACCAATATACACAAAACACTTTTAAAACACAGAAGTAAACCTAATCCTCCCCCCAGTAGATATGATGTAGATACAATACAACATCTCAAAAAGACAGCTGAACGGAAAGATAAAAAAATAAAATCCAAAAGAGAAGGAACTGGAAAAGAAAGGGGCGGATGAATTAGAAATCAAACTGATCAGGACATACAATGGTGGAGGAAGTTTTACTTTAAATCTATTGTTTACATGTCAGAAGGAGGTTTCTATACCGAGATGGAATTTTTCTTGATGTTTCAGTCTTGCAAATCGGGATTTAAAGTGCTCTTCACAGTAGGTACACTTAAATGGTTTATCCTGAGAGTGAAGGATCATATGCTCTTCTAAATGAGGTCGGCGAGTGAAGGACTTCTTACAAATCTAAAACGATAATATATTTTGTCAAAAATTCTTCCACTATCATCAGATTTTTTCCTTATTTATCAACTTTTACCAGTTTACTCCACCTACTCTCTGCAGAGAAAAACCTGAGTCTACATAAATCCTAATATATTGTGTTATGCAAATTAGGACATAGATCAAATGAAATCAAACTAACATACAGGCATCCTGTAAACAGCCACATGCTCCACCCTCCCCTCTTTCTACCAACTCTAATGTTTAGCATTCTTTTTCCCAAAAAGAAATCAACATAACTCAAAAAAAAAAAAAAAAAAAGTAAAGCAGACAGTTTTAATTTTTTTCAGACAGTAAAACACACAACTATGTGGGACAGTGACAAAAGCTTCTTCTGCAGCATAAGCCACTGTAGAACTAGTGTCATACCTGTTCCTTATTTCGACTGGGAAATTGTCTGATAGCATGTTTTTAAAGAGTGAACACAAATCCCAACAGAAAAATATAACCTCAAAATATGCATTAGAGACACAGAATATTTGCAACTTTAAAATAATCACAGCCTAAAGAATTATTAGCTGTTATTAAAGTAAGACTCGTAGAATCATAGAATAGAATTATAGAATGGTTTGGGTTGTAAGAGATGCCGAGGATCATTAAGTTTCAACTCCCTGCTGCAGGCAGGTCCGCCAATGTCCAGATCTGGTACTAGACCAAGCTGCCCTGGGCCCCACCCAACCTGGCCTTGAACACCTCCAGGGACAGGGCATCCACAGCCTCTCTGGGCAGCCTGTTCCAGCACCTCACCATTCTCATAGTAAAGAACTTCCCCAACATCTAATCCGTGCCTTCCCTCCCTGAGCTTAAAACCATTCTTCCTTGTCCTATCACTGACTACCCCAGTAAAAAGTTGATTTCCCTCCTTTTTATGATCCTCTTGTAAATACTGGATGGCAGCAATGAGATCTCCTCACAGCATTCTCTTCTCCAGGCTTAACAAACCCAGCTCCCTCAGCATGTCATTGCAGTAGAGGTGCTCCAGCCCTCTGATCATCTCCTCCAGCCCTCTGATCATCTCCGTGGCTCTCCGCTGGACACTCTCCAACAGTGCCACATCTTTCCTGTATCGGGGGCCCCAGACCTCAACATAGTACTCCAGGTGGGGCCTTGCGAGGGCAGAGCAGAGATAGACAGTCATCTCCCTGTACACAGTTGTACGATTAATTCCTGCTCTTAAAACGTTTCTTATTTAGGAGCAAATGGAATCTGTAATATGTTCATACAACATAACTTCGTCTGGAAGAGCACACCCTCAGGCAGCCATGCAATACCTCCAACCATGCTGCAGTCACCAGCAGAATGAACACTACTGATCCCTACAGTTGATATCTCCCAACCTTCTCCTGAAAGTTTATAAGCCAAAGTTCATAAACAAAGTGAGACTAGTAATTATATCATGTTACAGCACCTAGTGTTAGACACATAGATGCTTACAGCAGTTAGCTAAACAAAACTGTCCTGACCAAAAATAAACACATACTGATTACCTTAAAAACAGAAAACCACAATTAAAACCTTAAAATGTTATCTGGCAGCAGACAGAGAATGAATGGAAATTGTGCACTTCTCTTTTTACAGTAGATATAATTTCACATATACAGACTTTTGCAGAAAATGATGGAAATATTCTGTGATTTTAAATCTAGAAATAGATTTCATACAAATTTAAGGTTCTGTTGACATGCATGTACAGCTAACTGAAAAAACATCTCATGTTTAACGTACACCTTCAAAGCCTTCCTAAACCATATACTTTAAGGTCAGTGTTTGAAGCGTGTAATTAACAGAAGAACAAATACACCACTGTTTAAGTATTCATAACTCTCAAGTTTAATCATCGGCAAATGGATGTACTTCAATAAAAGTAATAGCTAATCACATGAAAAAACAGGCCCTTCAAACTATTTTAGAATTCAGCTTGGTGCTCTACTTAGTCACAAACTGAACACAAAGAATGAAATTCAGCCTCTAAATCCACACATAAAGAAGAAATTTATAAAGCTTGCTGAAATTTCAGAGAAACATAAACGTTATTTTCACTTCAGCACTCAGGTCACAAAACAGCTTAATATCTATATGAGAAAACAGAACTACTGAAGTACTACTTACATCGCATTTCCAACCTTCACTCTTAGTCTTTTTAATAGAAAGAAATTCTTGCACATTCTCTGGATGAAACCTAGGGGAAGGACAGCAGCAGAAAGCATTCTTAACTCTATAAGATGAAGATCACCCAAATACTAAATATCAATTTCTAATCTCCGTATGCCATAAAAGTTGATCAAACAGCAGAACAGGACAATCATAATTAAGCAGTTCTAAAAGCACAAGTAATTTGAAAACAGTGTTGACTATAGACTCCTCTAGAATCTCAATGACAACTGGTGATACAAAGGACAGTTTAAATTAGAACACTTCATGGATATTTACAAAGAAAGAGAAAAAAGTGATACATAAATATGAATACCTTTAATTAGACTTGTCATAAACAATTTATTAATCTAAAAGAATTTGGAGGAAAATTGTTTATCCATCTATTATCACCAACAGCATAGTATCAACATATAAAATCAACGGCCTTTCATCCTTCCTTCAAATTAAAAAAAAACCAAACAGGTAATTAATTATGAAGACTCGTGTTCTGACTGACTCTAATAGCTAATCTGAGCATTCTAATATTTACCTAAAAACCTATGGTACTGTACTAGTTGCAGAACTGCTGTGGAATTGCTATTTAGTCAGTTCTCATGCACTCTACATGGCAAGTTAGTTTGACACTGCTAATCCCTAGGGCCTTTGAAAAGATACTTACAAGCAATTATATAAATAAAGCAAAAAAATGCTGTTTGCATAAACAATTCCTCAGAAACATGAGTCAAATTAGCTCATACTTGCCTCTTCACGTGTTTTGCTAACGTCTTCTTGCTTGCATGCAGCTTATTGCAGTAGGGACACTTGTGTTCCTTTTTATGAAAGTCTGTATCACTAGAGTGTTTCTTTCTGTGCACCGTCAGGTTGGACTTCGTTGAATAGCGTTGATGACAGATGTCACACTCAAAAGGCTTCTCACCCGTGTGTACACGAGTATGGCTCTCATATTTGCCTACATAATAACAGAAAAAAAAATATTTATTAGCATACAGTATATACATATCTACATTTAATACAGTATACATATCTACAGTACAAGTTTGGGGGTTGATTCTAAATTCTAGAATAATTCAGTCAAGGTCTAGGTACCTCCCCCACACATCTACAGATTTCTATTGGTTTACACCACTGAAAGCTGCACAACGATCACTTACAGATTTCATGCAAGGTTCCTCCATACACTTCCATCATAGCTATTTGTAAAATTAAGAGTAAAAATACAATTGCTCTGTATTACTGTTAAATACGTGCAAGAATTTTGAATCCCACCTGTTCAACCCTACAGCCTACTCCAGTCTCCAAGTACCGGATGTACTGAGTACTTCTATTACACTGACTGTGAAGTGCCTTTTCAGAACAACAAACACCTTAGCAGCAAACTGGTATTTTTAAGAAAGCTATTTTCAAATAATAAATACCTATGGTAATACAAGCTTACAAAGAAATACTGTATATATCACTTGATTTAATGTTGTTTCTCATGGGTTTTTTTTGTTTTGTTTTTTGTTTTTTTGAGGAGAAAACCTAGAATTTTTAGTCACACAAGGGCAAAAAGAGTCTCCAATGCATGAAAGTTCAAAACACACAACACTACATCTTCACAAGCCATTTATTTCTGCACAATAGCCTTTCAGTATTTAAAGGAAAGGTGTCATATCAAGAAATTTGCCTGACTTCCTTGGCTTTTAAGACATGGCATTTGAAGTACAGGTTAAGTCTTGATGTTCTAAGACTGAACAGCCATTATTACATAACCTAGGATTTGGGAATTTAATTTCACTCAGTTGCAATATCCCCTCTATAAAACGTGGATAACACTAAAGACACAACTGTTTATAAACTCAACTAAACAAAGTACTTTCAAAATGACAAGTTGTGTAGACAAGTCAAAATAATTCACAAGTATATTTTTTATGTTATAGTCAATTAAAAAGAAAACAAACAGATCAGGAAAACAAAACAGTTCTAAGAGTCATATTAAACAACTTTTTGAACAAGAGCAAGTTAAACACACTGCTCTAAGTAGAAACTAATACACACCACAAACTTCCCGCTGTATAGGCTTTCAAAACGATGAAAGAAACAATGCAGCTATTATAAGAAAAAAGTCCCAATGCTAGCAGGAATGGTTTCTTTCCCAGTTACTAAAGGGTGTCACCCAGAAATTCTTATCTTCACCTTCTGTGAAACAGCTCCGCTTATCCCCCGTACAATTAGCACCCCCACATGGAATAAAGGAAAGAGAGCCACCCAACTTGCTTGTTCTTACCTATTCGATCAAACTTTTTGTCACACTTGGGACACTGCAGCAGTTTTTTGTTACTGCTTTGAATGATGACCGGAGCTAAGCCTTCAGGAATACTTCCCACCGAATCAGCTACCTCGGAACCCTCCTCAGTATCATGTTCTTTTTCACTTTGCTCTTCAGTGTCTGAATCTTCACCCGACATTTCTTCCTCCTGTCCTTCTTCATCAGCATTGCATTCACTTCCACTGTCTTCAAACTCACTTCTATCAGATGTTTCCTTGTCAGAACTGACTTTTTCCAAATTGCTGTCAGACGCATCATCACTTTCACTATCGCTATCATCAAATTTAACCGGACACTTACGGTTTCTCGTGGACCGTCGCGTGGAAAAGCCTGCTTTCTCAACCATTTTTAGCCCATGTTTTCTCTCCAGTGAAAGGGATCTGTGGGCTTTAGCCAAATGATTTTCTAAAGACTTCTTGTAACAAAAACTTCGACCACAGAAAGTGCACTGATGACTGTTCAACAGTTTACCAGTCAGCTCGTTTAGCGTTTCTACAGGTGTAGGTGTGTCAGTCACCACATCGGACTGTATGCTAGAAACACTTTCGTTATTCAGTAACTTCACTGCATCTATAATATCTAAAAATTTTGCCGCTTCCAGCACCAGCGGAATTTCATTTTTATATACAAAGAACTCAGAGGTGTACAGAAACTCCAACAAATGCTGAAAGACAGAATGAGTTACGTGATCTAACGTGACGACGTCAGTGCTTGGATTTTTGCTCAAACAGGCATGAAAATAACTACTCCCAACAGCCACCACAACTTTGTGAGCGCTAAATTCTTTTCCTTCTACGATTATGAGCAAATCACAAAACGACGGACGCTTCTGTCTATCGTCATTTAGGTACTTGAGAAGGTTTTTGTTGTACTGTAAGGAGCTCAGGAGCTTCCTTTGTTCCGACGAGGGTGAAAGTTCTGGGGCAGATTCAAGCTGATCTGCAGGAGCTATTTCTGCAGACTTCGAGACAATTTCCTGGGCACAGTCTACTACAAGAATCTGATCCGAAGCAACTTTCTCATGGCCGAGGCGAACCTTTTCGTTTACATTTGCAGCGAGCCGTCTCCTTTTCTTCATTGCAGAAGCACAACTTTAAAACCAGGAGCTTCATAGGTGACTGACAAAGAATTCCCGTGGAGACTTGCTTCCGCGCCAGACCTCCTTGAGAAAATACCTAACAGCAATTTCATAATCTGCAAAAGAATTACGACAACACCATTTAGCACTCAGCCGCAACTCCCTTTCTGTTCCCGCCCTCAGCTCTAAAAGCACTCGAAGCACTTACGGAGCTCGTTCGGCCCCGTCCCGCTGCAGGCCGCCACACCGCACGGCTCCGAGCGAGCGCGCTGCCGCCGCCTATTATTAGAAGCGGGAGGCGACGCGGCCAGCTCTGCAGCCTCGCAGACGCATATAGCCCGTGAAATACTGCGCGACGGCAGCGGCGCGCTATTCTTACCGCGCCAAGTCGCTATTATTATTACAGCCCCGCACGGAGCGCAGCTCCACCGCCGTCCCGCCGGGCGCGGCCCCGTCCCCGCGCCTGTCACCGCCGACGCCAGGCCGCTCCCCGCCTCGCTCGGCCCC
>JAOWBP010004015.1:7591350-7632239 GCA_028571105.1 Tragopan temminckii
CCAAAAAAAAAAAAACCGAGCAAAAAAGCGTTTGTGAAACCTTTTGATCTCAGAGAAAACGTGACTAAAGATGGCAGTGGAAATAGGGGAGCACTGTGACCAACGGCCGAATGGGTTAATGATACGCGCCAGAAAATTGCAGACCGGTGGATTAGAAGGAGAGCTCTGCAAACAGTTCTGTGCTGCGCTGCTCCGGGTTACGTTCCCATGTCCTATAAATCGGTAGGAAGACTTTCTGTGAGATTTTAGTTATCTCCAGTAATGGACACAGGCACTACAAAAAGACTTCGGTGATGAAATTCACCTTACGTAGCGGTTTCATTCTTACGTTTAAATCCCAAGAGTTGGACTGCGCTCATATGTATTATTGATGATTGTAGAACTGCAAATGTTCTTATTGTACATTGTTACAGATATATTTTCACGGCCATCAGCAGGACTATCAGTTGTGCCGAGCGAGGTGAGAGATCTCGCTGAGACTGTGTGATATAATATATTGCAACGTGCTCTGGGAGAAGGAGCAGGTTCGGTGACGGGTTGTCTTGCAGCTATGCAAAAGGCTTCGATTTACTCAAACATTATAAGGGAATTGCTCTGAGAGACGATAGCATCGTAGCACAGGGCTTATGCTATTTGTGTGAGCTGTTGCTGCTTCGGGAATAGCAGCGTGTTCCAGTAAACGACACAGCAAACGTCCAGTCATTGAACTAGCTGAAGTACGCTGCGAGAGGACTTGGCAGTTCTTTGAGAGAGCTCTTTGCTGGACTCTTGGAAAATGCACCTCACGTTGCTTTTCTGCTGGTCAGATGATAAGAAGAAAGGAGGAACTGAACTTTGAGTTACGATTAATTGCATGCGAAGGGTGAGTCGAAAAGCATCTTTTGTGTACTCCGTATTTAAATTTAATTAAAAAATAAACAAGACAAGTTACGAGGTTTTTGTTGTTGTTGTTGTTAATGTGCATATAAAACAATTGTTTATAGTCATTAGCTCAAGCAAGTTCTTTTTTAAATTTCATTCTGCCTGGAATAATTGATTAAACAGACAAACGACCCCCGAGGATCAACGACGGACCGTCGCGATGCTAGAAGGACACCAGATGACATCAAAGATCACTAAATAAGGCCATGTCTGTTCGACGGTCATTCGAGGTGGGTAGCTTAATGAATGTGGGAAGGTAATGAACGTGTAATACATGTGGAAATACAACCCGTTTAAGAGCAGTCGACTGGCGGAGCGTTCTCGGAGAGTTATTTCGACGCTGCCCCGGCCTTGCCTATAAAGAATACCTTGCTTAACGGTAACAAAACTTTGCTGTTCAGTTTCTACTCGTTGAATTCTTTAGATCAGAACACTGCATTACTGAATGAAAAAGCGCGTCCCTGTTTCGAGCAGCAAGCGCTCCAGTACTCATTTTTATTAAGTGCTTAACGAACTTTGCTGTTCAGTTTCTACTCACTGAATTCTTTAAATCGGAACACTTCATTACTGAATGAAAAAGCGTGTCCCTCTGTTTGCACCAGCAAGCGCTCATTTTTATTAAGAAGTGCTTAATGACACAGGCTATTGAAGTAGTTTAACCTCAGCTCGTCTTGGGACGTGCGAAATAACCGGCTCTGCTCTTGCTACTGCCTCAGTAAATCGGAGCTGAGCTTAGACTGAGGGCGAAAGAAGCATAGAGAGGAAGAGCGTGGCTATACCTAGGCTCATATATTCGTGATGATGAATACACAGCAATGTGATTTTTAGACACCAGTCTGCTCCTTAGTGGTCAAAAGCCGATCGGAAGCGCTGAGCTAATCCGGCTGCTGAGGTAGCTGATTCAAAGTGGGTAAAGGAGAAGCGGAGCGCTGCTTCGCTTCTCGTTCGTGCGGACGGTTTTGCTCCGTGCAATCTGAACAATACCTTTACAGGTGTTGTACTTCTAGCAAGAGGCGGGTGTAAGGCTGCCGTGTTGTTGATACAGAAATAACGGTACTGACGACAAGAGGCGCGACATGCCACATCTTGACCTGCACCTCAGTCAAAATAGTGGCTCCAGTATGCAGCGCAAAGTTTTGTACCTGTCCTCGTTATGCTTGAAGCATTATACACGTTTTTGTAAATCTGACCATTATCAGCCAGGCTAGGAGTCTGAGTGCATCTAACTACTATACTACCATCACTTCCTCGATTTGTTTCAATTTGCATCTGATGATTTTGGGGCTATATAAAACGAGAATGAGCTTCTTTGTGGTATCGTAGCGCTTAGACGCTTGCGTTCAATACCCTGTCTAATTACGCTGACCCTGCTCATAACAGATAGTTAGGAAACCTGTTTTCCTTTCCCTTCTTCCCTTGGATAGCAGTATTTTGAAGTTTGTAACTGAAATTAGGCGGATTGCATTCAACTCCATCCACGAGAGAGACTTTTCTCTTAGCGCTCGTCTAAGCAGGGTACCAACAGGCTTAAAATAGCTTTGGGGAACAGAAATGAAATGCGAAAGGAAAAGAAAGCGCCACACTACTCTTTTACAGCTTTACGTCAAAACAAGCAAGTTACCATCAACAATTAGTACCGATTTTAAATTTTCTAATACACAGTACTAATTACACTTACAATGTAAGCTTACAAATGAAAGCGTTGAGTTTCCCTGTCTCGGCTCTCATTTGAGAGCCATTTTCTACAGTATTACTTCATTGTCACGCTCGTAGATGTGCACGCACGTTATCTGTTGGCCTGGAAGCTGCTATTACAGTTATGTAGGCTGCCTTTACAGTTACTTCAGGAGCATATTAAAAGGGCCGGAAAGTCTCATCTTAGTATCAATGAAATGCTTTTCGTTGGACTTGCCCGCTTACTTGAAATGGACCTCTTTTCCACCATCTGCACTTTTCTGCTTTGAAGGAAATGTGGCTGCACTTGCTAGAAATGAGTGAAACTTCAGTAGTAGTGATATTCTTTGTTCTGCTCGTAAGGCCTAGGCGAGATAACTTTGAGAAACTACGTTCAGTTTTTTGGGTACAGTGTTTCTGCTACGGCCTCTAAGCGGAACGCTTTCGTGACACTGATGTGCGTTTATCAGGAAATAGAAGGGAATACAAAAAGACCATGAATGCCGCTTCTCGGGAATCTTTAACGTCAACGTTCAACAGTCGAATTTTCAGTGTTCGCTTTTCAGCGTGTCAAAACATGGAATGCATCTAGAACATCTGTCTGGTAACAGAGAGTGGGAGGTTGTCGGTTCATAGGTTTGGTTATCTTGACCGTGCTCTAAGAAAATGCAATTGCTAGGCACGGCAGAACAGAATTTCAGGGAGATGCTGTGATGCCCACGTCTGTTCAGCTGGACGAGATGCACGCTATTACGTATTGATGACGTGACAGTAAGAAATCTCACAAAATTACCTCCCTTAAAATAGCAGGTCAGAGTTTCTGCATTCATCCTTAAAAGAACCCTTTGTTCCATCATAATCCTGTAGTTTAAAAAACAATTTTTTTAGAGTGTCCGACAGTCACGCATGATCCCTCAAAGCTCGCCAGAAAGCGATCTCTAGCCCCAGGAAATCACGAGCCATTTTTAAAGTCAGCACGCTCTCTCTTCTTCCCACACCTTTCCACATCAGGCAGGCCAACATAACTGTCACACGCAAACAACTACGCAACAGTTGGTCAGAGTGAGAAATACCGTGATACCGGTAAGATTCAGAGCTGTACAAGAACAATACGTCGATGCAACAGTAAAATAGACAAGGACATATGATTTTATTGTACAATTGATTCTGGCAGGATTTCAAAAGCTGTATACAATACCAAAAAGATAATTACAAAAACACATTCAAGGGCAGCTTGACAATTACTTGTTTCATTTTAAAATCATTTAGCTGCCTGCTGCATATCTACTGTACAAATACGTTAGTTTACATTTCAGTAGCAGGCAATGCCAAGTGTATCCATCACCATCACGATTGCTTGGAGCGGATCCACAACTTCTTGCATGTTATCTTTTCTCAAAACCCAGTCCGGTTTAATTCTGTGGAAATAACAGTGGTTTATCATTACAACAGTATATTGTCACTGTAAAAACTGCAGACTAATTTTTAGGCACGTACCTTGAAACTGTCTTTATTCTTAGAGGAGTTACTGGAATAAAGGAAATTCCACTAGTTAAAGTGTTTGTCTTCTGTTTCGCAAGCGTTCTCTCTGCATCCATTTTGCACTTGCGAGCTGTAAGCTTATAGAGGCTTTGAATGCACGTAACAACTCTTGGCATCCTTCGGATTTCCTGAGAAAAGGTGAAAACAATGCATTGTTAATACTACAAACTTAAAAGTAACTTAAACTTAGAAATCTGTTTTGTTCAATAAAAAAAGAACATTTTTAATGACCACCGAACTTCTACCCCAAAGTACGGTAACGCTTTTTTAAAACCAGCACGCTGACTACTACTGCTATCAAAACATGTACATGGAACACTACCTGAGACTTCAGAACATTCTAGAAGCGCAATTCAAATGTTCACAATTTCTCATTTCAGGTAATTTTATTAGGTCAGTGGCGCATGTCTCTAACAAGCGGTACAGAGAGACAAATCAGTGTTTTTGTGCGTCTTCATATCAAAACAAAGACTAACACCGTGGTTAGAAGTGACCGAACAACCAAAGTGCTCTTATCTGATGGATAAAGTTGGATAAATCTGATGAAGCCTATTTATAGCACGGAACCCAGACTGCTCTAGTTGTTGGCGATTCCATCCATAAGTATGAACGAATAAACTTTGTTGTTGTTTTTTTTTTCAAAAACAGGCTATGTTTCTGGTAAGATAAAGTATGTCACGCGAAGGCATAAGCAGTATTGCTATTTTTTACTGGCAATAAAGATTTTAACTTCATCTGAAAAGTAATGGCAAGCTCTCAGAAGCAGGGGGAAAAAAGCAAATTAATTTCTTGCTTTTTTTAAAAAAAAAAACAACTAAACTTTATGTACTGCAAAGAAACTGATAGAAATTCATCAAAAAATTTTTTCAAGTAACAAACGCAACATTATAATCTTGCAGATATCGCGGGATCAAAAACTCGGTGTCATACTCTGAGTGACAAAGTCAAACACCGCTGGCTAATGACTGCTTTTACCACCTTGAACTGCATTTTCCCACCGACAAAGTTTAGTTGTAACAGGTAACAGGTATTAGGGAAGAAGGAGAAGAAAAAAATCATCCACAAACACACATAATGCCAAAACATACAAAGAAGCAAAAAGCAAGCATAATTCAAACTATTAAAAAGAAGACGCCAGGCCTTACCAAAGCTCTCTTTGAGTCCTTTGAAAGGATGGCCAACAAACAACAAGTCTTCGTGAAAATACTTCCTCCTTTTTCCGAAATTTTGTCCCCAGCTTTTCCTCTGTACATTTGCAGTAGGTCTAGTAATGTATCTATAGAATTATCTACTTCATATACTGCTTGAGTGGTTCTTTCATACTGTTATATCAGAAAGAAATAAGAGGTCTTATATAAACCGATTCTCACATTAATTTCCCAACAAGAGGAAAAAGCAAAATCCATACTCTTCCCTTGATTAAGTTTGTAGCTTGTCTGGCATCTAAGTGACAGAAATCACTTTTGCACGTTACGCTATTCTAACAGGTCACAAAAAGCTACGCTTTTTGCTTCCCAGCCCCTTAAGTAAAAATCCCCAGAAATGGATTCTACGTTTTACATAATAATAATAATATTAATAAAGTAGAGTGGGTATAGAACAATTTAGGAATAAGTTTAGCCGCAATATTTTATTTTTTCCCAAAATAAGAAAAAAAGAATTTGAACATAAATGTCTGTAGGATGGATATAAGATTGAAAACCTATGTTTGACAAATATATTTCTAATTTCAAAACCAAAACCAGCTTCAATTATTTATGAAAGTTGTCAGTTCTGTAAATTCTCCATTCTATGACATGAATTTGAAAAAAGCAGTGTATCTTCAGCAACATATACTTTTTTCTTTAAAAATTACACAGTTCATGCAAATTGTATACAAATCGTATCCCGTTTGTACAAAATTTAACACGTTTTCATAGTTTTGTGCAGTACTTCGGATATCCTGCAATGTAATCTCTTAAAAGTAAATTTCATTACTTTCTGCGCATGAAAACATTTTCTTTTACCAGATGTAATCATTATGATTTACTTTTCTCAAGTAAATAATTAAAACTCAGAAATTGTTTTGTTCTTCAAAATTATAAGTTTTATTTTAAATTCATTCAGAAGTTTTGCAGAAAAGTAAAAACTGCAATAAAGTAGGCTACTGCTTATAAACCTGCTAAAGAAAAAAAAAATTACCTTTGAAACATTAAGTAGAACTTGAACTGAATATCTGATCACATCCATACATGGAACACTCCGGTTGCAGCTCCGAATCAGAACAAAAATAGTGAAGATCGCTCTGCTCTGGGCCATATTTTCACAACAGAGAGGGGAGAGCCTGGTAACCACCTCTGTAACAAAGACAAATAAATTGCAAAAGACTCTGAAGCACATGCAATTCGTTTTCAAAGTAACTGAGCTTTCTTTCGTGTTTAAATCAAACTTGCAAAGAAATAAGAACCACAATTTTGATTTAAGCAAGTATTTCCAAAAGAACAGTCGTAGTACTCCAGAGTAAAATTTAAGCACACAAAACAATCCAAACAGACCATTTACTGACAGCAAATACAGCTGACTTTAATGTAACGTGTTACAAGGACCGCCTGTAAATCAGAGCGATCGCACAGGACTTCCTTTCTCTACAAAAGCCTTTGAATATTGCTCTTAACACAGTTATCTAATTTTAGTCTTGAAAAACAAATCGTATCTGTTTTATCACATACAACTCGCTTGCTTTTCAAAATCACACAGAAAGCGTAAGCATCATTATGAACTTCTCCCAGCAGAAAAATTCCTAACTGTCATCCTGGAAATCTATTGGTTACACCACAGGCTGTAGTGACAGGACAAGAGAATAACAGTTTCAAACTAAAAATAAATAGGTTTAGATTAGAAATAAGGAAGACAATCTTTACTGTGAGGCAATGGAACAGGTTACCCAGAGATGTGGCTCGCCAGAACTGTTCAGACTCAGATTAGATGGGACCGTGAGCCACCTAATCTAGTGGAAGATGACTCGGACCCACGACAGTGGGATTGAAACTTTAAAGTTCACTTCCAACCCAAACCATTCTATGATTCCGTAATGAAGTGAAATACTGACCTAGATGCTTTAATGCTGCAAGAATGTAAGAAATATGTTTGTATTTTAGAAGATATTCGATAGCAATTGAGGTTCTGTTGCATAGTTTGTTTTCTTCTTTGCTCTTTCTGTTAGCCTTTTCCAAGCTGAGCCTTAAAGCTTTAGTTTTTGCTGTGTCATTATTCTTTCTCCAAGAATATCCTCTCCACAATGCCTACAGAAAAGGAATTTCACAAAGACAAAAAAAAAAATTGTAAATAGAACAGATAATAGAACTTCTACTAGCGTTCCAAATCAATGTTACGTAAGTCTAATCAAGTATTTAAATACTTTGGTTCTTCAGTTTTAGATAACTGCCTAATAATCACATTCAGTCTTTAGTCTTCCAAACACTAGATCTGCAAGATGGAAGACCAAAGCATACCTGCATGTATGCATATACCCTCCAAAAAACACTGCCTCGTAAGTTACCTCAAACGGTACCTGCTTAATGTTACTTCATGGTCTGCTTGTATTTAATTGAATCGAAACTGATTTGGCTTGTAATTTAACTGACAAATTCACGAATCAAAGTAAACTTTTCTGAGAAAACAACAGCGACAACAACAACAAACAACAACCCAAAGAGATCTGTTTTCTTGGAAGATGCGTTCACCTGAAGTTTAATTATTCCAACTGCGATTTTTCTCCTACGCCTGCAGGCAAGGTATCTCCGTACATTTCGCTGGATTACGGTTGCCGCATCATTTCTGCGATTTAGCCAGCCTCGGATCATACGCTGACACTGAATGATTCTTTGAAAATCTCTTTGAAATCTTCTCTGTTGCATTTTTGCTCGGAACCATTTCTGTTTAAAATTAAAATAGCTTCATATTTAGTTATGACCTCTCCCTAAACCCCCATTTCCCTGCCAATACAAGCACTGATAAAAAGTGAAAAACTATTTCAACATAACATTTGACAGATACAGGCTCTAGAAATCCCTAACATTTACACCACATCTCAGTTGTGACTGGCCTAGTGGATGCAGAAATGTTGATTGCAAAATGAACTCTGAACTAGGAGCAGTTAGGAAAGCATTCCATTTTCTCTCAGCTGGTTTTCAGGAAAAAGCACCACTCTACTTCCTATTTCCCAGCTCTGTTTCTTCTCCTCTTTTTATACAGAACAGAAATAGGGTACTGTATGCCAAATCTGACAATATGACTCTTCTAAACATTCACCACTGCCTTATGGGGAAAATAAAATATCCTTAACTAAATAATAGCCATTTCAGGAATCGCGTTTCAGACTCTCCATTTATTTAATCCTGAACTCCTTCCATCAGTGGAACTAAGTAAGTGACCGATCTGGAATCCTGAATGTAATTTATACTATGTGGCCACCCTGCATTACAGACCTGATTTTTAACATTGCTTTTTAGAAAAGTGAAACTTGCTTATATTACAGACGTTGCAACTTAGGCATGTTTAGTTGCCACTGACAAGTCAGAAAAAACTGACCAAACAAAGCACTGCAGATGACACAAAACTGAGTGGGAGTGGTTAGTTCATCAGAGGGCCATGCTGCCAGTCAAATTAACCTGAACAGGCTGGGGATGTGGGTCGACAGGAAACTCATGAAGTTCAACGAGGACAAGTGAAAAGTCCTGGACTTGGAGAGGAGCGACTCCAGGCAGCAGTACGTGCTGGGAGCCGCTCAGGTGGAAAGCAGCTTTGCAGAATGGTTCCTAGGAGTTCCACAGGACATCTAGCTGAACATCATTCAGCAACGTGCCCTCGTTGCTAAGAAAGCTAACAGCACTGCTGGCTACATTAGGCAAAGTGTCACCAGTAGGAGGATCCTTCCTCTCTGCTCAGCATTGGCCAGTCCACATCTGCAGTTCTGAGTCCAATTCTGCACCTCCCAACAACAGAGAGACCCGGTCATCCTGGAGAGTCCACCATAGGGCCAGCAAGATGATTAAGGAACAGGAGCACATCTCCCACGAGAGGAAGCTTAGAGAGCTGGGACTGTTCAGCCTAAGAAAAGTGGATGCTCAGGGGAGATTTTATCAGCGTTGACATAAAGCTGAAGGTAGGGCGCAAAGTAGACAGAGCCAAGCTCTCTTCTGTGCTACCCAGTGACAGGACAAGAGAAAATGAGCACAAACTGGAACAAAAGATGGTCCCTCTGAATATCACACTACCGTACAGGTGACTACCCGTTGGAACTGGCTGCCCAAAGAGGTTGTAGATCTCCCTCCTTGAAGATCATCAAAAGCCAACTAAACACGCTCCGGGATGGACCCACTAGGTAGAGTTGGACCAGCTGACCTCTAGAGGTTCCTTGTAATTTCAACCATTCCGTGGTCCTGCAAATTCATCCCAAGGGCTGTTTCTTTAAGAAGACGCACTTCATGAGCGTTACAGGTTGTTCTGTTTCCTACTTCCTCTACGCTGAGACAGCGCTTAGATTATTTTAGCAAGACTGGGGGACAAAAGAAAACAAACTTTCCCGTCCACCCCCAGCTTTGAGCTGCTGAAGCCTCCACTGTCTGCTAACACCCATTCTATTATGCTTACCTGAGTATAAGCAGCATCTTTTAATAAATCATCATCTCTATATTAGCTTTATTATAACAAATTGCAGAACTACAGTGTCTTAGCGCTGCAGCTCAGCAGACTGTGCTACACAAAACTCTTAATCCATAATTAGATAAGTTAATTAGACTAACCTGTATTATAAGAACTGATGAGATGTGGTTTTCTGCTAGCTTATAGGCGAGGTGCATCCTATAAGCCCTCTGAATTTTAATCGCGGAAACATGATGATATGCAGCTGCTATAAAATAAAGTAGTCTCTTCTTTTGCTTCTGTTCTAAAAACTGTCGGAAGAAAACAGATCAAAGAATATCATTAATTTTCATACTCAGAGACAGCTGATCTATGCAAAGAACATAGCACACAGCAATGTATTCAATGACCTTCGAAGTCAGTACCTCAGAACTAAGTATGCCGCTACCTTTCCTGAGTCCTAGGTCTCTAATCTGAACAAAGGCACAGCAAAGTGATTGCCAGAACAGTTTCATTGTAGGCAACAATAATCTGACCCTTGACCCACATAATTCTCAAAGCAATCAACAGGAATCAGAGATTAATGATCAAAGCTCTTTTCTTGCCAGCCAAAATTAATGCTAAAATTGCTCCGGAGATATTTTACATCAAACGTAGTTTTAAAGTGAAGTATACTAACCTTTTTTCTGACTAAATAACCCCGTATCAATGCTTGCAGTTTAATGACAGCTTTTCTGATTTTGTTGTATTTCATAAATTGAAGCCTGCCCTCTTGCCAAGCCCTCAGATGTTTTTGGATAGTCACGGCGGCAGCTTTTTGTCGATCAAGTTTCCTTCTCTCCTTAAAACATCTATATGTTGTTTGGATCAAACATGCAGCTTCGTGCTTCTAAAAAAGATTTTAAAGAGTTCACTGATAATTGCAGTGGGGTTCATTCCTGCTGCAATCCATATATGTCTTAGTTTTATTTTATGATGGAAATTTTTTACTAGAACTGAAAAGTACAAACATAAAATAGGAAGTACAAGCAAACAAACATCGCACTACTTCACATAAAAATCCACTTTCACAATTTGGAAGGTCTTTTCCCTTGCCTAAATGAGGTCAATGTATTGGTATAACTTAATCCTTTGTAAGCAAGAAAGCCAATAGATCATTTATACATTTCATCTTTTTGGCATAAATGGGCAATTCGATAACTGGAATTGCTCAAAAACATCAACCTATTGATGACAAAACTCATTCAAAAGCAATGCAAACTTAATACAGCCATGACATTTAGTGCAAGTGAAAACACACCTTTCTTAAAAGTCTTCTAGCCCTGTACTGTCTGTATGCCGACTGAATCTTGACTACTGCATTCTTAGTTGCCAGAAACTGAAGCCGAACCATTCTTGCAGCAAGGGTTGCTCTCCATCTTCTTTGAATAGTAAGTGCACAGAACTTCATTTTCAAAAACCTGACAAGAAAATGCATTTTAGGTTTTTCTAAAAGTTGAGAACGCTTACATTTTTAAGTTTAGGTGGAACGTGAAGCTTCTGGATACAGGAAGCGAGGCAATGAAAGACACAGCTTACATAAGACATTACATCCAAAGAACATGCATATACAAGCTCTATTAAAAAAATCCAACAGCTGAACAGCAATCACTCAAATAATAAGAATAGTCTTAGAAAACATAGAAACACTAAATAGAAGAGAAAAAAAGTTTCCTCCGTCAGGTTAAATCTTTTTATTTTATGTCCAATGAACAATGGAAGCCAAAAACCTGTGAAGGCATCATGATGAAGAACACCAAGAACAATTCAGAGGGCATAATTTTGCTGCTATTTAAAATAATCGTAAGGACAATACACGGTTCTGATCTCTACATCTCAGATAGGATACAGCAAAGTCAGGGAAGAATGACTAAAACAAAGAAGATAGAGTGACAGAATTAGACAGTAAAACTTAGAAGAATTGGGTGCTTCAGAAGAGAGAGAGGCCTAGAGCAGGTTTACAAAATCGTTTAGATAGATATGCCGAAAGCAAAGCTGTTTTCAGTCTAATCCTGCAACGCAAAATCAACTGGTTTAGAATAGATGGGTTCTGTTTTCCCACAGTAGGCACTCCCAGAACTTGCTGCAAAATGAGGCTGTGGAGGCAGCAGTAGGTTTAAAAAAGCAAGTTGACACTCAGTAGGTCAGAAGAATAAAGAGAATGAGCAAGGATATAAGCTTTAACATTCATAGTCTAGTGAACACTGATGCTGAGGAAGGATCTCATTAACTGCTCAGGTTCACATACTCTCCTCAAACAGCATTTTTTACTGTTTCTGACAGGACCCAGATCTGAATGGGATCAAGCAACAGTCTGATCTAGTAGAGCATTTCTTGTCAAACCATTCCCGTAACATAAATGAACACTAATTTAACTATTTCAACACGCATTATGAAGAAATAGTCTGTCATGCTATTATCTTCACACTGGAATTTTCATAGAATCATAGAATCACCAAGGTTGGAAAAAACCTTTAGGATCATCCAGTCCAACCGTCCACCTATCACCAATATTTCCCACTAAACCACGTCCCTCAGTACATCTAAACGTTTCTTGAGCACTTCCAGGAGCAGTGACTCCACCGCCTCCCTGGGCAGCCTGTTCCAGCACCATTTTAATGACAAAAACAAACTAACAATGAAAAAGATAAGTAAAAAAGATCAAGCCCTACTCCATCCAAATCCCTAATTCATAACTAGAAGCAGTAGCTTCTAGTCCAGAAAAATATTCAAACATAAGAAAAATCCTCTGCAAAAGAATAATTCCACTGACATCAACATGATTACACTCAAGCATATTATATACACACTTGAGGGACAAAATCTGAGAATCTATAGGTGTTTGCCAGAGTGCAAAGCAGTACAAAGAAATAAGATAACAAAAATTTTTAGAAGTAGAAAAAACAATATCAAATCCAGCATTACCAGCTCCTCTGCTGTTTTGTTCTGAAGTGACTCTTAATAATGCGCACAGCTTCGACCATAGATGCATATTCCTTCCGTGCTTTGCAGCCTCGAAACCAGGCTTGAATTACTTGTGCTGCTCTCACTTTGTTAGCCAACTGCCTGGCTTTAAACCCTCTATATGAGGCCTATTAAATATAAAAAACAAAAACAAAGTGTCACCTGTTTCTTTTATAACAGAGCAAACCAATTTACAAGACAAAGTCCCTTTAGCACGAAAGGTGCTTAGAATTCCTATCTGTACAGTATTATAAGTATCTATGAGTTCCTCATATCTGAAAGTTGTTTTCTACAAAACAGAAAAAGCAGCTAGAGAAATACTACGAATGCCACTCACACCTGTAAAAATAATTATGTCATAAAAAAATAAGTACAAGAAACATGAAGGAAAAAAAAAACAAAACAGAAACAAAACCAACTCCTCCTCCTCCAAAAACCAAAATACCTTCCCGGATTACCTGAATTTTGATAACAGCACTTTTCTTTTGGTTGAATCTTTGTTGTTCAACATTTCGCATCTGATACGCTCTGTAGTGTTGCTGTATTACTAAAGCAGCAAACTTGCACCGAAGGTATCGCTGCCTCTGACTAAATCCACGAAAAAGTGCCTAGAAAGATGAAGACAAATTTCAGACCATTTCCCCCCCTTGCACAGTATTGACAGGGAACATGACTGCATATTTTTAAGTATTGCTATAGTCACTAACCTGTTTTTGAAATTAACAATATAATTAATATTAAACCAGCTCCAATTCCCTAGTTAATTCTTATTTCTACTTTTAAAGCAAAATCATCACACTCACCTTGTTTAGGACACACAAAGCTAAATATTCAGATAACTACTAAAAAGCCGCCACTTGCACCCTCTCCTCAAAAAGGGAGGCAAGGAAGGGCACAGCTGCTTTCTTTTCTGCAAACAGCAGTGAGGAATTATGAGAGACTATTTCCTTTTCCTTTCTAAATTGAAGCTCCTTTCATTTCAGTAATACCCTGAAGAGAGACTCCTTTCGTTTTCCCTTAGGGTAAAATAACTAAGAACTCCACGAGAAGTCACGTAAAGCTTTTCTCAGAAGGAAAGACAATGTTCTCAGTACACATACAAATTGTAATCAACATAAATAACAGGGAGAAACTTTCTCTCCTTTACCCTCAAGAACAAAACAAACAAAAACACACGTCAGAGACGGAGAGCAATTCTAACTCTCGATTACTTCTTGCCAACCCTGCTGATATTTTATGCAGTCAAAGAGGGAAGGAAAAAGCATCAAAACTTCGCCTTCCAAGAGCACGTCTGAGACATCACAGACTACGGTTTCACATCCAGTGTATCAGCTGAGGCATACAATAAGCATGAAATATGTCTCCTCACATTCCTACTCAAAATATTTTATCTAGGCACCAAAATTAGTCTGGAGCTCTTTAACAGGTCTGAACAAAAAAAGCAAGCACCCAAAATCTTAATGTGGAGTATTTAGGAAGGCATGAGTAAATCGAAGTCTTACAGAACGCAGCAGTCATACCCCTCCTGCCTTCACTTCACCTTATATCCAGTACTCGAGCTCACTTATTTCAACACATCTAAACAGCTTTCATTTGTATTCCAAAGAAAATATTCATTAAGCTATTAATATTTAAGCAGGTGAAAGACAGTTAGGACAAAAATGTTCTTAAAAGAACAGTGGAAACACACACAAATATCAGAGATCAAATTTTAAACAGTAAAATTTTAGGGGAAAGATAAGAAGAAAAGGATTATGACTTTTAAGATGAATGCCTCAGCAAGGAAAGACAAAACGGAGTCACATTCATTTCTGTGCCCCGCTGTGGTTACCTTTACACACTTAATATACTGCAGAACATGATTCTGTTGTAAGATATATAGTTTTAAACCGCTGTTTGAAATAGTAGCAGTTCTCCAAAACAAATAAGTAAACAGAGAAGAACAAACAATATCATACGTGTACAAGTACCTGAATTTTTATTACGCTTTCTTTAATTTTCTGGAACTTCTTCTTTACAATGAATCTTCTGACTGCAGCCTGCACAAGGATAATTTTTTTCTGGGTTTGCAAGTAGGTCATTCTTTGGTGTTTTACAATCAAGTGAGATCGGTACCATCGCTGTAAGACAACAGCTGCTTTTTTATAGCTCGCATACCGTGACTTAGCTTTGTGCATTATGTAACAGGCTTGTAATGTAATAGCTGCTCTTTTAAGTTGAATAAATTTTCTACGTTGCACAGCCATCTGAAGAAAAGACTGAATCTTCCTCGTGGCACGTATCTCTCTCGCTAGTTTTCTTGCTTTCATACCACGGTAGGCAGACTGAATAATTATTATCGCTTGCCTTTGAAGACAATACTCTGCTTTCTGTAGACGAGCACTGTGACACGCTCTATACCACCTCTGAATAGCAACTATTGAATTCTGAACGGATTTATAGCGGGCCCTTGCTCTCTGGCATCGAAACGCTGACTGGATCGTTATTGCTGCTGCTTTTTTCACAAGAAAACGCTTCCTTTCCACACGCATTCGTAAGAATGATTGGATGCATAATGCAGCAGCATTGGTTTTATGCAATTGCCTTGCCTTTTTAGCACGAAAAGAAGACTGAAGGCAAATAATGGCCTTCCTTATTTTTGCATAGTTTTCCATGTCAGCTTCTTTCGCTATTTTGGCTCTGAACCTTTGCTGTATAACTCTGACGGCCCAGCACAACTGTTCATAATATTTACGCTGCATGTACATCCGATAACTAGACTGTATTACAATTGCTGAAGCATGCATCATTTTCAGCTTCTGTCGTTCCTTCATGCCTCTGTAAGATGCTTGAATAAGAAGAGCAGATTTCTTAATCATCAGATATTTCTTTTGTTGATTCTTTGCTTTAACGTAGGAACGGTAGTAGTTCTGTATAACAATAGCTGCAGTTCTCATCTTTTGATAGGCCCTTCTATTTCTGTGCATTTTATAGGCTGATTGTATTGTACGAGCAGCTAAATGCATGTGCTCAATGCTCTTGCGCACTCTGATTCCTCTGTACACAGCCTGTAGACGAATAGTTGCTCTGCGAAGATAAAGATACTCCTGAGTTTGCTGCCTAGACAGAATCAAAGCTCTGTATCTTCTCTGAAAGACAAGAGCAGCTGCTTTAAGAGAGAGATATCTTTGATGTTCTCGAAAAGCTTTATAATTTTTCTGAACCACGGTAGCGGCACGGTGCATTTCTTGATGGTGTTTTTTCAAGCGCATGTCCCGAAAAGCCCTCTGAATACAAATTGCTGCTTTCTTAAATGAGGAGTAACGCTGTACTGCAATATTCCTTAGGCTATTCGCTCTGAATTTCCTCTGTATTAGCTGGGTTGCCCACTGAACTCGTCTGTAGCGGTGGTACTGCCTGTACATTCGGTAGTTTCTCTGTATTATAAGCGCTGCCTCGTGCCTTTTCTTCAAGAAGCATCTTGTTTTCATTCCTCTGTAGGCAGCCTGAAGAACTAAAACAGATTTGTATGTTTTTAAGTACATTTCTCTGACACGCTTCCCTTCCCTGTAAGCACGATAACGTTGCTGTATGATTACTGAAGCAAGTTTGAGAACTTGGTAAGAAATGTAAATTTTTCTCATTCTTAGCGTTGCTTGGATGACCGTAGCAGCTTGATGCATCTGCCGCATTTTTTGCCTTGCCAAAAAGCCTCTATAGGCTGACTGGATGATAACAGCAGCATTAAATAGCAAGAGATATTTTTGACGCTGAATTTTTGCTAGTTTTGTTGCTCGGTATTTTCTCTGAATTACAACAGCAGCTGTTCTAAGGGAAATAAAACGTTTTCTTTGGAGAAAAGTTCTGAATCTTCTTTGAATAAGCTCAGCAGATTCATTCATAGTTCTTAAAAGCCTTCTTGTTTTCATGCCACGAAATGCAGCCTGGAGACAAAGCGTAGCACTTCTCACAGTCACGTAGTTGTGAACTTGCCTATTCCGCTCCTTACAAGCACGATACCACTGCTGAATCTGTCTGGTTGCCAGCAACAAGTTTCTGAAATCCCTCTGTTGTTTGTGCGCTCGATAATAAGACTGTATCAGTGCTGCTGACTGATGCATCATTTTTAAATCCTGTCGAACTTTCATGCCTCTAAAGGCAGCCTGAAGGACAATGGAAGACTTCTTAAGCTCCAAGTACTTCTTACGTTGTACTCTGCCTAAACAAAATGCTCTATACTGTCTTTGAATTATAATTGCTGCCATTCTAATTGCCTGGTATCTAACATTTATGCGATGCATCTTAAACATGGCTTGAATACGAATAGCTGCTCGATGCATAGAATGAATTTGTTGTCTGACTTTTACGCCTCTGTAAATTGCTTGCATTTTGATTGCAGCTGTTTTTAAAGATAAGTACTTTTGCCTTTGCCATTTAGTGTGAATAACTGCACGATAGCGCCTCTGAATTACTACTGCTGCAGATCTAAGTCTTACATAGTCCTTTTTTACCAGGTACGATTTGAAGGCTGCTTGTATTGTTGTCGCAGCTTTGCTTAATTCCCTCAGTTGTTTCCTCACAGTCATTCCACGATACGCAGACTGCAAGACTAGCACAGCCGCCTTTGTCTTTAGATAAAGCGCACGCTGGTTTTTTTTCATACAGTAAGCTCTAAAGTATCTCTGAATCACCAGAGTGGATCGCCTTAGTTTTTTAAATTTTAATTGATTGACGTGCATTCTGTAATAGGACTGAATAATTGTTGCAAGATTGTGCCTCTTTTGAATCTTTTTTCTCGCTGCTTTCCCCCTCCATATCGCCTGAAGACGTACTACACAGTTCCGCAGCTCAACGTACTCCTGCCGTTGTTTTCGGCTTATGACGCTGGCTCTGTAACGCCTTTGGATAGTGAGCGCAGCATGGTTCCTAAGTCTGAATGTTTTCAGAGCCATGAATTTTCTGAAGGCAGATTGTATTGCAATTGCAGCAGCACATTGTCTTCGAATTTGCTTTCGAACCTGGTAACCGCGAAAAGCTCCTTGTAAAGTAAGCACAGCTGCTCTTGTCTTTAGGAAGGTCAGTCTTTGCCTGTTACCAGTCTTGCAAGTTCTGTACCATCTCTGAATCGCAACAGAAGCTTGAATCATTGCCTGATATTTTTTTCTTGCAGCATGAGCTTTAAAAGCCGTCTGAATTTTGACAGCAGCTCTGTGTTCAAGCTTAAGCTTTTTGCGTGCCTTATAACCCCTGTAGGCTGCCTGTATGCACACTGCTGCTTTTTTAATTTGCAGGAACTCCTGCCTCTGACAGAGTTGCTTGTGGTACGCACGATAGTGTTTTTGAATGACAACAGCAGCACTGTACATAATTAAATAACGTGCCCTGGTCCTCCTCATTCTGTACTGTGCCTGGAGAAATATTGCAGTCTCCCTCCACCTTTTTATTTGCTTCCTGACAAGATAGCCTCGAACTGCAGCTTGAATTCTTACGCAGGCTACCTTCAATTTCCTATAATCTTCTTTAAGTTGAAGAGCATATCTACGAGATCGATACCTTTGCTGGACGTAAAGCGTTGCTTTCCTTAAGGCACGGTAATACCTACGAGCTTGTCTCATCTTTACACAAGCTTGAATTTTCACTGTAGCATTCCTCAAGTCTTTAAATCTCTTTTGGATGACATAAGCACGGAAACTTGACTGAATTTTTATCACAGATCTCAATATGTGAGCTTCTTTCCTAGCTTTCCTTCCTCTGTAGGCAGACTGAAGAACAATGGCAGCCAGACGCATCCTCTGGAAAGATAAGGCTGCTTTTTTAGAAGTGACATGCGCCCTATACCAAGCTTGAATTACAGAAGCAGCATTTTTCATCTCTTTGTATCTTTTTACCTGTTGGTATTTTCTCACATGCGATTGCAATAAAGTAACAGATTTTTTTAATAGTAGAAATCTTAGTTTTGCTTGTCTCATTCTCCACAGTGATTGAACAACACAAGCTGCTTTTGTTTGCCTGTATAGTATACGTGCTTTCTTGCCTCTAAAAGCAGCTTGGAGAACTACCACTGCTGCACGTTTTTGCAAATAGCTCTCTCTCTCATTTTTTCCTAATTTATAAGCTCTGTAATACTGCTGAATGGTCACTATTTGTGCCCTGTATTCCTGATAAATACGTCTAGCTATATGACACCTGTACCAAGACTGAATCTTGATAATGCTTTGCTTAATACGTAGATACCGTTTCATATCTCTGTGCATCCTATACCAAGACTGAATGACAAGGGCAGCTCTCTTTCTTTTAGCCAGTTTTGAAGATTGCCATTTTCTGAAATACCTCTGGAGCACTAAAGCAGCTCTAATTTTCTCTTGAATTTTGTGTTTTCTCCATTTTCTGAAAGCAGACTGTATAGTAAGTGCTGAAGACCTGAAGATTTTATATCTTTGCTGATGTTCCTTTGCCAGTTTAGTTGCACGCAGACGATTCTGAATTGTAACAGTAGCCCAAAGAATTCGTTTATATGCAGCAACAGATAACAACATCCTTATCCTTGCTTGTACAAAAATAACATAGTATCTTAGCTGTAAATAACTTTTCCTTGCAGAGTATCTCCTCCAATAAGCCTGTAGGGAAAAACAGAAAATTTAGCACATTGTTAGTATATCAGTATAGTAAATTAGCTTGATTTAAATCTGAATTTGGTGACTATTGACCTCAGATGTTTTACAGTTTCTGTACTCCTACTTAACCCACAGAGCACTGGAACAAGCTGCCCAGAGATATTATGGAGTTTTCCTCTATGGAGATATTCAAAATCCACCTGGATGCTTTTCTGTGCAACCTGCTCCAGGGAACATGCCTTAGCACGGCAGTTGTACTGTAGGATCAGACTGGGGAATCTCCAGAGGTCACTTCCTACCCCTGTGATTCTCACA
The DNA here is from genome assembly GCA_028571105.1 of Tragopan temminckii. Classification (NCBI taxonomy): domain Eukaryota; kingdom Metazoa; phylum Chordata; class Aves; order Galliformes; family Phasianidae; genus Tragopan; species Tragopan temminckii. The sequence goes on from JAOWBP010004015.1 coordinate 7,611,021, forward strand.
TGCCCACATATGTATATTAAAAACAAACAATTTTAAACAGCTAATTACTTCCATCTTTGCTATTTTAAGCGCTTTATATTCTGGGGAAAAAAAAAATTGCCCTGTCAACAGAAGATTACGTGTTAAAATACGTGATAAATCAGTGATTCTTTAACATCCATTCCAAAGAATCTTAAGAATGCTTTGGGTAACAGTGGGGAAAATATCCTAAGAATTAACTATCCAATTACTAGCTATGAACTGGTAACTAATTTCCGCTATTCTGAAAGTGTCATAACATTAGGAGACAAACCATCTCTAGCCTCAACAGCTTATTTGTGGTATACTGGTACAAAATATTTACTGAGAAGGAAAAATTACAGATTTAAAACCATATTACCATTTCTCTCTGAATAGATCTGTTGCTGTAAGCAGAACAAATGACGCTGAGCAATACTCTTTCTTCCAGGTTTCAGAGGGTTTCCTTGCTGCTGCACAATCTCACTTTAAAACAAATTACCTGAATTACTGTGGCAGATTTACTTCTGGCTTCCTCCCATTTTGCCTTTTTTAGATTAAAAAAAATCATCCTAGCTAAGTGTCTTCTCCAGTGCTTCTGGATGATGACTGCTGCGTTGTGTTTCTTCACGAGGCGTCGATGAGACAAGAAGTTTATTGCATATTTTTGAATTATCCGAGCAGCTCTGTCTCTTTCCTACAAAGAGTGAATTTGAACTGAAAAGTCAGGATTGAGAGTTCTGTTCATATTTCGGATGCATTCAAAAACTATCTTATAAAAATTAGGCTTGTCGATACCATTGCTTTGCTTTATCCTATTTCAAAAAAATTTTTGAGACAGAATGCTTACTTCAGCACTAAGTTTTTTGTAAAAGTATCTTTCTGCCTTGACAGTACATCGCGTCTGTTTTTTAGTGCTCCTCAAGTAATCTGTTTTTAAGCCTCTATTTTAGTTCTCATTCACAAGACTTCAAGATATTCATAATAATGGTATCCAGCTATACTGAAATAACATAAAATTACAAAACCGGCCACACCAGATCATGTCCATCTAGCCAGAGTTTTGTCTGCATAGACCAACCAGTGTTTTTACAGTACCCCAGTGACAGTAGTAACATCAGGACAACAAGAAAAGGAACTTGTCAATGTAATACCTAAGTAAAAAGCTCATATAGTCAGAATCCTAACTAGTAGTCTATCCATAGTGCAATATGACAGAGCAGAGTTGCTCACATTGCAAGATTAAATTCAAAATAACATCTGTGCCTGTGGGTTTTGTTTTTGACACCACCCACCCACAATCAGCTTTGCTATAAAGCATTTTAAAAGTTATTTATAAAGGAAACACTTCTATCTTAGCATCAAGATTGTATTCTTTTAATAAGGCAAAGAAGCTGGAGATGAAAAAATTCCCCATCGTATGCCACAGATTCTTAAACTATTTCACTTGGACACTGCTCTAGTTTCTAATACCAATCTCAGATACATTTAAGGTGTTTATCAACCTTAATGGTATCAATAGTTTCACGATCATCACAAGTTCTGGCATAGCTACTAGAAAAGCAAGAAACTAGAAAAGCAAGACTCAGAACATTACTGGGAAGTCTAGCAGTTTAGCATTTACACAGAAATAATATCCATGTGAAAGTTCAATTTTACAAGCCATAAAGTGCAATTAAATAAAATAACAATTAATAGGAATTTAAGAGGAACAGCTCTTTTCAGTTCAGGAAGCAGTGCAGCAACTTCACACCTGACTTGGGAAAAGGATTTAAGGGGTACTACATTTCAGTTAGAATACAAAATAATTTTTGAAGGACATTAATTTTTAAGGAGTGTTCACTTTGTAAAACATGTAACTACTTTAGAATGTTTTCAACTAATTTTTAGTAGATTATGATACCGAGAAGTCCATATGATTTGATAATAATATTACTTGTATGAATTTTAATGCCAATATTATTCTAATAAACCTGTATACTCTATAAACAGCGAATTTATATTCTTTACTTAGTACTTTTCAAAGTAGGAGTTCCAAGCATTGCACAGATAGAGTACCTGAGAAAGTTTCAGTTCCCTTTTCAGCCTGACTTTCCTCCAAGCAGACTGAATTAAACGAGCGGCTCGGGTTTCCTGCCGTAGATCTAGAAGCCGTGAGCACAGAAACGATAGGTAGGTAATAACAACCTATTTAAACACAGAGTATAGCCAAGTTAAGGACCACACAGGAGAGCTAGATACATTTACATCAACTCCAACTAAAGACAGTTGTCTCACCTTCTCATCAGGAATTGTATTTGACATGTCTGAGTGATGAATCATTGCTGGTATTCCACCTAGGTCAGAAACTGCATTATTGATCAGCTGGAAGTTCTTCTTTTCATTTTCTAACAGTTCCTTGTACAAGACTGAAGCAGTTACAGCTTTGCAAAGAAAAAATATGCGTCAAATTAGATCGAGCATAAGAGTAATGGATTTAACAAGTGCTTCTGAACATTAAGTAACTTACTTTGGTCAAATGGTCCTTCCATAACATTTAATGAAGTATCAGACTCTGAAGAGGATGAGGAGGAACAATTTAGTCCCACCTTATGAGTTCTTGAGCACTCTACTGTTTGAGTTGTACGCTGGCACACAGCTTCCAAAGGCACATAACACGGGTGGTAATGATGAATTAAATGACACAGTACTCTTCCATCTGAGAAACAGACTGTGAAATTTTCCACCTGTTTAATAGAATACAGTAAGATATAGTTTCCTTGATTTTTCAATACCATTTAATCGATAGAAAATCCTATACCCAGTTTATATCTTGTACTTTTGAAAGTAATCAATCAATCATATCATCAACGGCCTGGATTAGAAGGACCGTAAAGATCATCTAGTTTCAACTCCTTGCTGTGGGCAGGGTTGCCAACCAGTACATCAGGCACTAGATCAGACATGAATTCTGATCGCTTATTTTGAACAGAAACAAGTGCTTCCTTTGAACATTCACTACGCATTGTCATATAGCTGTAAGAAACCTGCAACAAGCGTGAATTACTGTACAGTGAAACTTCAAGGGAAATGCTTAAAAAAAAAAGCACTGTTTCTACAGAAGAATCCCTGGAAACTTCTACAGATTGCTCTCATTAGGTCTTCAGTGCAGAAATCAGGTTTGAACTTGCATGAGCTTCAAAGACTATAATTTGCCCTTCAGAAAGATTATCAGGTGTGACAGCGCTCTGATTGAAGACAAGTGTCTTAACAGGGCTTCTGAGAGAGAACAACTGGTAACATTATCCTTCTAAACCGACATCTCTGAAGAGAGGAATCCTTCTTGGCCTAAACATTAGTTTAATTCTCACAGTTACTATGAACAGTAAAAAATTTATGCACAAATACTTTTTGGATGAATACTCATTAAAAAAAAAACCAAAAGATAACAACAAAAAGACCCGCTGCAACTAAAATGTTACATTCCTAAAAGGCATTTTTATGCATGAGACTAGCTAGAAGGCAATATGCTTTCGCTCACATTTTTTAAAAAAGAGAGCTGCAGGTCAATCCACAGAAAGATGGTTATTCCCAATCAGATTATATAAAGTTGAGAAGGATATTTAAAACTAATTAGTATTGCCTGTAACGACATTATTTGATAGCTTAAAGAATTCTGCTCTTTAAAGAATAAGCATTTTACCTTGATATTGTAAAATCCACAAACAGCATTAACCCATGCCATCAGCAGCTTCACATTTTCACCGTGACTTTGAGGTGAGGGGCTACTACTGTTATCTTCTTGTATTCTGCAACAACTTGAAAAAAGCTTGAGAGCACCCAGCTGCATTTTTATCTTATGTGCATTCTTTAAAAATTTGATTTCTTCTTTTAACTGTTCCACGTTAAGAAGAATATCCACCTATTACGGAAGACAAAAAAAAAAGAATTTATTTATGTCATCATTAAAACAGCTGGATGCAGAAGCCTTAGGTATTGCCTTTTAAAGAAAGAGAAACTACTCTCACTACCTGCCACACTAAGTCAGTAGTAATTAATACAGACTTGCCAGTGTAGGTGGCAGCATCCACTACCAACTACTTCAAGCAAAGAACTTAAACTCACGCTCTCCCTTTTCATGGCAAAAGGTTACAGGGCAGTTTAGCAGAAGTGGGTGCTGAAGTTGGGCAATGAAGCAGGCAGAAGACAGTAGTGAAGAATGTTTACAACTTCATTAAATACTCTATACTGCCTGTCAGACTAACCTCAGAAGCTAATTCAAAATTTGATTCTCCACTTTCACTCCCCAGTTAATAAGCGCTTACCAGCTTTTGGAAACCAAAGTTATTTTAGTCTAACTATCAATTCCGACAGCCTATCATATGCTCAGAAGTATCTGTGTGGTTTTTTTCCTCCGAAAACTTTTATGACTGTGTACAAGAAAAAAAGCATGCGTAAAAAATGTTAAAATATACCGTTAGGGCTATTAGGTAACATTTCTATGACACTTAGAATTTATAGTAAATAGTCCCACAGTCTACACAGACAACAAATAGTTGCTAAAGGACTGGCATCTTCATTAGCTTTCACATGCAATTAGTAAAAAAAAAACAAACCACAAACACAAAGAAGTAATACCTGGAAAGCAAAGACAATTTTCCACAGCAGAGCTAATGTTCGTTCCCTGTGTCTGTCCACAATATCCCTACAGTCAATTGAAGCACCTATTAAATAAAACAAAGAAATAAAACATGCACTAGTCCTGCAATGGGCTTAGAATAACTGATTTCTAGGCCTTACCACTGTCATCTTTCAAGTGAATTCCTCGCTTTTTAAGAACACTGAGAACAATATCTACATTATGCATCTTCTGCAGACGACTAATTGCAGGAACTCTCAGCTGTTTTGAAAGATTCCAGTCTTTGGTAAGAAGTTCCATTGCTCTCCTAACAAAGGGAATTTCACAGTTTAATACCTTAACTTAGTTCAAATCAAGTATTTTATAAGAAAAATGAAAGGTTCAAAATAATACTGTATCAACGTACACAAGACGAATGCCACACTGTAGGTCCACAGCCAGATTTGTTACAGCAAAATCAAATTCATCAAGTGGAGTTTGAATATGGCTGACAGGTAGTCCCAGGAAACCAAGATGACGGGAAAGATCACCTTCACCACTCAGGAAGTCACGAGAAATTGCCAGTAGAATGTCTTTACTTGTCTTAAAACAAACAAACAAACACAGATATACGTTAGATACAAATATTTAAAAAGATAAATGTCTTTCACAGCTTGTCTGCGCAGTACAAAAGTACAGAAAGTTAAACATAGTAAAGACATTTGTTAGAGTCTGTATGACAGATGTTGCATATTCCCTTATCGCAGCAAAATAACAGAAGAAAGATCAGGAAACCCTCAAGCTGGTTTAAGACCAGCTGCAGTACAGTACGCTAGAGCAATACTTAAGAACAGTGCAAAAGCTTAGCTTTAGAAAGGGAAGCAAGGTAATGCAACATAACAGAGTCCTTCCTAAGGAACCAACACAAAATGTTCTTAGGAAATCTTTTTCATAACCATGAGGTCATGCACTGAGAATGTTCAGGTAAAAGCAGAAGCACGAATAGCCAAGACTCATTATAGAAAAATACATGATATTAAAAAAAAAACGAACATACGTTCAGTTACAGGATGTTCATATGTAGAACAGTGCTTGACAGAGACATCAAATCATATCTCTCTTACCTTGAATTCTGCATCCTTACAGAAGAGGCAAGGGTCATGGGCAATCAATCTGGACTGTTTAGCACGATCCAGAAAGCAAACTAACAACAGCAATTTTTTCAGTGTAAATTTCGACAAGGCTTCTTCATGACCTAAAATGACAGAACCAATTAAGTGGCAGTTCAAAAATTAACTGCTAAGATGGCCTATTTTTGGAAATACTAGTTACCTTCTCGGTAAAGGTGAGGCACAGTGGGATGTCTATATTCAGCTGCAATGTCAGGGTTCCAAAGCAAGCGATTAAGAATAAATACTGCCAAACCCATAAAATCACTATTGCTCTCCAACGTTATCAGTTCCCCATAAACAGTCTAATATGAAGGAAAGAAGAAAAAAAAACAGAACCATTAAAAATGACCTTAAACGCTATATGCTCTTGTGAATATCATACACTATGGAAATAGTACAGAAATTCTGTAATAGCAAGTGGTAGTTAGTCTCCAAAAATCATTTTCTAAAACAGTGACTAAAAGATAAAAACAAAGGAAATTTCAGAACGTTCTTATATAAAAACATGTTTGATAATTTGCATTTGATGAAATCAATCAGGAGCTCCCTTAAGAAAGATGCATCTTTCTATAGCTCAGTGAGGAGTGAAACTAACTGCAACCTGCTCTTCTGTAATTAGTCCAACTTTCCTTGATTAAATATTTTCCTTTTTAATAAAGTAAACAACTCTTAATGCAAGTTGGTTATAATAAAGCAAAAGGAAAATAAACGTGCTATAACTGAATCAAACCTACTTGAACTAATAAAACAGAAAATAACAGAGAAACCTGAAACATTCTCCTCTAGAAACTTGCTAGATTTTCTAAATATTTTGATTAAAGATCGTAAGTTCTGCACTTACCTCCAGACCTATTCGCAGCCACAAGGGATTGTAAGATAAAAGCCAGTTAAGGACTTTCTGCCTCTCTCCTGCAAAAGAGCATTTTGTGATATTACATTCAGTAAATACTTCATACTATAGAAAAACATACTAACAATTGCTTTTAGTTTAAACCAACTAAGATTATGAGAAATCATTTCCCTACTCACAAAAAAGGAGAGCATGAAAATTTATAGTATTCTTACCTACATCTTTCCAAAGATGCCTGTCTCGACGAACTAGCAAACGTCGAGTTTCAATCTCAACTTCCAGCTTCTTAATAGCTTTAACCATTGTTTCAGATGTAAACAGACGACAAGCATCTCGACGTAACTTGTTCAGTCTACGACGAGCAGTATATGCTTTTAGAGACGCTTCCTCTTTCGTTGGTGCTTTAGGAACACTGGTTTTATGATGGTTCTCTTCTCCCAAGATAAGAGCAGCTGCATTTACTGTTTAAAATGCAGGTAAATGTAAGAACTATGAAACAACAAGATCTACTCTTTATATAAGAGCTAATGTAATACAAAGTAAAATGACAAATAAGACCACTGTTAAGATATTCATTAATATGAACAAAACATTTGAGAGAATTAAAAGTGAAAATCCTGCTTACTTTGTGAGGTATTTGTTTTTACACTGAAGTCATCAGGAGTAAGCACAAAATTTAACCACCAAGTGAAACCTCGTTGTTGCTTCTCCTTCCAACGTTCATCATAAAACATGTTTTGAGCAGCAAAAGGCATTGGGTGCCTAGGAATGACTTAAAAGAAATAAATAAAATCAAAAAGTCAGTCTCTCCTTCAATCAATATTTAAAGAATAGCAGTTCTTGAAATGTATGACAAGCAAGTTGTGGAAAAGATTAATGTTTGACACTCCATCTAGCACTACAGCAGAAAAAAACTAGGTTTTCAGAATCTCCAGAGACTTGTGAATCAGCGATCAGTAGATAAATTTCAGCCACAAAACATGGATAAAAGACATGATTTCTGAAACACAGGTCATTTTTGACACATATCTCAGGACAAAAGCCAGTTGAGTCGTATTACCTCCAGGAACAACCATTTTATACACACATTTTTTCTGACCAGATCAACTTACTAGTACCAGATTTGCTAAATCAATACATGTGTGTGGGAAGATTTCTCTTCTTAGGTATTCTGTTCTATTAAAATTTTATCAGATGTGGAAAAAGCATTTCACTGATAACCACCAGTTGGCAGGGAACATACCTGTAAAGTACCTTTTTGCACTTACTTCTTGTATTCAAAACAGGAGGAAAGGACCATGTGTTACAACAGGTTTTCTATGAGATGCATCATGAAAGGTACAAAATTTTCTACTAGTTATTTAATTGCGCGTACAATCTTCTATTTCATCCCAACTCTACCCGGTTAGGTCTCAACTACAAGCAACAGCAATTGAGCAATTAGTTCAGTGGATATGGATTTACTGAATATCAGAATTCTGTTTACCTGTTTTCAGTGGTTTCACAAATGTCAGGTGAGACTGAGCCAATCCAGCAATGGGCTTATTAATTCTATTGGTAGTTTTTGACGCTTTCTGAAGGGAAGAACCTAAAAAGAGCACACAAATATCAATAAAAAATGTCAGGGAAACTTATCATATTAGGATTCATAATTCTTGTAACAGCACAGAACTGGAGTAATTTCCTACCAACCCCTATAAGATAGCAGTAATCTCTTGATCATGAAGAAAGTTAAGCAGAGCATCTAGTCTACAATCAATAAGGGAAGAACAGTTAAGAGCACGTAAGAGTGATCTTATTTCACAGTTCTTCAGAACATCAAAGAAATGTACTGTTAAAATTGATCCTAACGGATCCTGATAGAGCTTTGACAGGCGAAGTGACCTAGGGTTAACAGACCTAGATTTTCTGAACATATGAAAACAAACACTTCCAGAGCAAACTTTCTGTTGCGGTAACATCAAATGAAGGATTAAAAAAAGTATGATGCTGCAAATGGACTTTGGTTCCTGGCTTACACCCAACGACAAGATGTTATCTCGGAAGCAAAAAAGATAAGAGACTGTAGTTTACAGACTATGTCAATATGTTTAGCTGAAGTGATTTTTTCGCGCTTATTCCAACCTCTCCTGTTATTCTCATAAGTTTTAAGCATATTTTGATTGTCAATAAGAAAATTGGGTTTAATGTGAATTATTCCGAAGCTGGTTGCAAAGGTAACATTTATAATGAAATATGATTTTTCTTTGTGAAGCCTATAAACAGCACCTACCACACTATCTACATGTGTAATTAAAATAACAGGTTATATTTTGAAAGAAACAGTGCTAACATAATTCAAAAATGATGTCATCTACAATTACACTTGTGGATAAATAGAAATAATCTGGTGGGTAGCATTGCTTTTTCCTGCTGGACATAAACCTGGTGAGTTTTTATGTAGACTGTCTTAAAGAGCCTGAACTCAAACCACATTACCGAAAGCCCCAAACCAAATCCAGATCACAGAATGGGTCATCTGAAGAACTGAAGAAAACAGCATATGCTATTTTAATCTCAAAGCCATGATAATTTTTTTCCTGGTAGTTGTATTACAGAGACTGCAGGAAGATTCTCAAATGAAATGCTTCTTTTAGTTACCGCTCCTCTCATATTCCCAAACATATCTGGGAGTGGAACCTTTTGAAATCATAAGAGCACACTGAAACACAAGAAGTCAGCTTGTTCTGATCTTCAAGCAACAAAGTATTGGTAAACTGCAGAGGTAGACAGATCTACAGAAAGCTGATATCATACTCAATGCAGACAGTAAAAAAACAGGCAGCACAAATAAGACTTAGGAACTATTTGAAAATGCATGACAGCAGAAAGGGATTCAAATATTCACACTGGTAAGTGTACACCTAACAGCAACATTGCGCAGTGAGCAAGTTTCTAGTAAATCTGAATTACCGTGCTCAGGAATTGACAGATACTTTTCCTGTTTCTGTCATTACCAAGATTTAGAAAAGAATGAAGTAAATTTGAATCCAACAGCATAATCAAAACTCAGATCTAGTTTTCAAATTTGTACAATGCAGATAATTTCTAAAAAAGAAAGTACAAAGACCCGCATTTCAGAGATACAAAATATCCTTGACTGTTGCTAGACGGTTTCATTTGCTATACAAATCTTATAAACAAAAGCATTTTCCAAAAGTGATAAATGAAAATACAGCTCACCAGTTTTCTTGTTCTGCCCTATTCTCTCTCGGGTTGTATGTTTGAAGGCTGACGGTCTCAGGGTATCGTGCCTTTTGTTGTCCATGCTGGATGTAAGAACTCTTTTTCTTTCCACTTCTTCCACGTGCACTGCACCTACAACTCTATTTTTTTCCATAGATGCTTCATTTTTCCTCTTACGACACAAAGAAATTGATTCAGCAGATGAGCTTACTTTGTCACTGGGACACTTATTTCCAGCTGAAACTGGACCTATGACTGGAAGGTGTTCAGATAGTTCAGCCTTTGTGTATAATGGCACCACATTTTCACATGTCATTATTGCACTATTAAGACATTTCTTAGATTTGGGCTGAAGCATTTCCATTTTTTTCCTCTCATCAGCATGGGGCTTATTTTTGATGACAGTGGCAGACAGAACTGGGCGCTTTTTTGGTTGCTCTATCTGAGAAGAACGTGTTTGAAATTCCCCTATAGAAGGAGAACTGAAGTGATTTTCTTTGGATTTGTTATGATGAAGCACTTGTGAATCTACGCTATGCACCTCAAAGGCTTCATTTAACACATGTTCTACATGAACCTGTGTTTTTGTCCGTCTGTCTCCATTTTTTTTCCATTTTGAGGGGGCACATTCCTTCACGACGTAACTCTCTGTAGTACAAGATATTAAAGCTGCCTCGGGTTTGGGAGTCTTTGATTGCATATACAATTGCATGTCTTTCACAAACTGATCGGGAGACAGAATTGGAACGGCTGGCTCTACTATATCTCCGTCAACTTGATAATTGTCATTTACAAAAGAATCTGGACTTAAAAATCTTCTTGTACTTAAAAAGGGCACAGATGATGAATGTTCTGGAGTGCAAACAGGTGAGAGGGTGCAATTGAGAATTACTTCATCGTTTGAAATCGGTGGTTTTCCTAATCCAGAAGGACTGTATGCACTTCCAGATTTCAATTCATTGTGGTCATCAACTGATTTGTTGAAGTTGTGGCTGTCCATTACAGGCAATAACCCCTCATTTACGGCAGCAGCAATATCTGAGAATGTAGTAGATCTCCTCATTGAAAGTGGTGTGCAAGCAGTAGTACGAAGTTCCTCTAGCACTGGTACAATAGGAGAGATAGGCAATTTATTTTCTGAGCCAACAGGAGATTCATTTACTGGCGATGTACTATTTTGCATTGCATTCTGATTTTCACATGATTGAAGTGGGCTTCTTAGTCTATCTGCCTCCTGGGAAACTTGAAAGGTTTTATTAACATTTTTAACTTTTGAATTTCTTTTATTAGTTTTCCTTGAAACAGATGTTTCTGAACTGTTTTTCTTTTTTATAGTATCCCAAAGACTCTTCTGAAAAAGAACCATAAATAAATTTTAGTATGCTGGCTTTCTGCATACATTTATGCATAGAAATGAACATTAGTACATTCTTTCAAAGTCTAAAATTATGAAAAAGAATACCTAGGTATATAACACAGACGTGACAAAACGGAACATTTAGGCTAGCAAGGAGAAAGCTCGAGGGATTTACTTGCAATTTTCTAGCATCTAAGAAGTAGGTATTAGAGAAGCTGTGAATGCCCCATCCCTGGAAGCATTTAAGGCAGGTTGGATGGGGCCCTGGACAGCCTGAGCCAGTGGCTGGCAAGCCTGCACATGGCAGACAAATTGGAGCTAGGTGCTCTTTAAGGTCGCTTCTAACTCAAGACATTTCTATGATTCTGTGGTAAGAATCTATGGTAGTACAGCAAGAGGCAGCAGGCACAAGTTGCTTATGAGGAAGACTGAATCTGTTTATGTATATGTGTAGGGCACATGTATCTTCATGATGAAGAAAGTTAAACATAGGAGTAGGATGTCCACAGAAGAGCTACAATCTCCCTCACTGCAAATGCTCAAGGCTCAACTTGGCAAGGCATAAAGCTCTCCTTTAGCAGAAGATTGGATCAGAAAACTTTCACCACTTCCGATCAAAACCTTTTTGTGATTGTCATAAATTAGGCATCTAAATATATCACTGTACTAAAAGTACCAACAAGACGATAGTCCAAAAAAGAAGGTAAAGTCAATACATTTAGTCCAGAATTCACTATAACTTATTTCCATTATTGAAAATAGTTTTTTTTTTTTTTTTTTTTTGGGGGGGGGGTGTCACATTTTATTCTCTAAACAGTAATACACCAGTACCTGTTTTTCAAACCCGCTGAAAAAAATGATATACAATGTGCCCTCCCACAAACAACAATTAAGAATTTTTAATCCTTCATTGAATTTTGACTAATAAAAACAGTATATTTCAGCTACGTTAAAGTAATGAAATTGGATAAGACAACAAAAATGTACTCACCTTTTTTTTCAGAGGCTGTTCAGCAACGCCCAAGAGCACAGCCTGATGCTTTACAATGCCATTGACAACAAATGTTACCAGTTCTCTGACTCTGCCTTCTTCTGACGGGGTCCATGTTACGTAAACAAATATTCTTTGTCCTGACTAATGGAAAGAAACGATTAATATATAGTGTTTATGTAAACTTTTTTATCATCAAATATAAGAAAAATCAAAACAAATGAGAAGCAGAATACAGAAGAAATTCATACTTTGACACTATGAAGTGATAATCCATTGCTAAATGTCAGTTCCTCACCCTTCATTATATTAATTTAAGTAAACAACGAAAAATGTCATTTTGCTCAAGAGGCATATAATTCTTCAAGAAATTATAATGGAAAGCAAGCAAGAACACATATAAATGTAACACAGAATAGAAAGGATAAGACTAGGGTAAAGATAGGTGGAAGAGATTACATGATTTTTTTGCACATATTAATCTAAAAAGGTCACTTTCAGAGAATAGCATTTGGACTTGTAATCTGAGAATAAGTTTCAGGACCTTAGCTGAATGTAAACGCAATCATCACTTCTTTTTAGTCAAACAATCTGCGGTGATATGATTACACAAACAAGTTCATTGAATAAAAGTGAAGACACCGGGGGTCTGATCTGCAAATAAACAAGAAAGTCACAGAGCTCTGTGTATGCTGTAAAGATTCTTCATGCAGAGTGCCCTACCAAATCACTTCTATGCTCTGCAGGTATCAATACAAACAGACCAAAACATTTTTATACCACGGTCAAATTCAAAAGCAGTGTGAAAGCTACCAATCTTTAGAGCATTTGAACAAGCAGTTCTGCCTCTTTAAGCAGATCCGTTTCCGGAAAACAATCTAATTCAACACATGTTTACACTGCAAGATCTGACAACAATATGACTGATGTGGTTGCTGAGCAGCTGTCCATCATATTTGAAAAATCATGGCTGTCCGGTGAAGTCCCTGGTGACTGGAAAAAGGGAAACATTACTCCCATTTTTAAGAAAGGTAGAAAGGAAGACCAGGGGAACTACAGCTGGCGAGCCTCACCTCTACGCCTGGGAAGAGCATGGAGCAGATCCTCCTAGAAGCTATGTTAATGCACATATGAGATAAAGAGGTGATGCAAGACAGTCAGCATGGTTTCACCAAGGGCAGATTGTGCCTGTCCAATCTGGTAGCCTTCTGTGATGGAGTGACTGCATCAGTGGACAGGGGAAGGGCGACAGTTGTCATCTATCTGGACTTACGCAAAACCTCTGACATGGTCCCTCACCACATCCTTCTCTCTCAATTGGAGCGGTGTGGATTTGAAGGATGGAGTGTTCAATGGACTAGGAATTGGCTGGCTGGTTGCAACCAAAGAATTGTCATTAATGGTTCTATGCCAGGGTGGAGGCCGGTCACAAACGGTATCCCTCAGGGGTCGGTCTTGGGACCAGTGCTCTTCAACATCTTTGTCAATGACATAGACGATGGCATCGAGTGCACCCTCAGCAAGTTTGCGGATGACACCAAGCTGAGCAGTGCAGTCAATATATTGGAGGGAAGGGAAGCCATACAGAGGGACCTGGACAGGCTGGAGAAGTGGGCTCATGTGAACCTAATGAGGGAACCGGGGCAATCCCAGGTGTTTATACAAACTGAGTGAAGAAGCCCTTGAGAGCAGCCCTGCAGAGAAGGACCTGGGGGAACTGGTAGACGAGAAGCTGGACATGAACCAGCAGCGTGCACTTGCAGACTGTAAGGCCAACTCTGTTCTGGGCTGCATTAAAAATGGGGTGGCCAGCAGGGAGAGGGAGATGATTGTCCTTCTGTACTGGGCTCTTGTGAGGCCCCATGTGCAGAACTGTATCCAGGCCTGGAGTCCCCAGTACAAGAAAGACGCAGAGCTCTTGGAATGGGTTCAGAGAAGGACCACTAAGATGATCAGAGGGTTGGAGCACCTCTCCTATGAAGGAAGGTTGAGGGAACTGGGCACATTTAGCCTAGAGAAGAGAAGGCTCTGGGGAGACCTCATTGCAGCCTTCCAATACTTAAAGGGAGCGAATAAACAGGAGAGGGAACAGATGTTTACGAGGATGGATAGTGGTAGGACAAGGGGGAATGGTTTTAAATGGAGACAGGGGATGTTTAGGTTAAATATTAGGAGGAAGTTTTTCACTCAGAGGGTGGTGACACACTGGAACAGGTTGCCCAAGGAGGTTGTGGATGCCCCATCCCTGGAGGCATTCAAGGCCAGGCTGGATGTGGCTCTGGGCAGCCTGGTCTGGTGGTTGGCGACCCTGCACATAGCAGGAGGGTGAAACTACATGATCATTGTGGTCCTTTTCTACCCAGGCCATTCTGTGATTCTATGAATAGTTAATACTTATTAATTTCAATAAGATCTTTTAAATACTTCACAGCAGGATTTCAGTCTGCTTTTGCAAGCTCCTTGTTGCAGGTGATCTTCAGAGAGCTACCTCCTTCCCTCACAAGGATCCATAGAGTGGGCAGGTACTGGAACAGACCAACCTGGGAGGTGGTAGAGTCACCACCCCTGGAGGTGTTCAAGAAACTTTTAGATGTGGTACTAAGGGACGTGGTTTAGTGAGGAAACATTGGTGGTAGGTGGACAGTTGGATGTGATGACCTTAGAGGTCTTTTCCAACCTCGGTGTTTCTATGATTATTGTTTCTGTCTTAAAAGCCACATTCTCAGAAATCAACGATCTGTGCATCTCACAAACCTTCGTCCTGCATTCTGACATCGAATTATAGCGAGGCCCTGGCACAGGCTGCCCAGGGAAGCAGTGGATATCCCATCGCTGGAGCTGTTCAAGTTTGGATGGGGCCCTGGGCAGCCCGAGCCAGCGGCTGGCAACCCGGCAGATCGGAGCTAGATGCTCTTTAAGACCCCTTCCAATCCAACCCATTCTACGGCGAGTTGGAAAAGCCCTTCCCTGGGCAGCACGAGTCCACAGCTCGCAGGAGCGCCTCACGCCGACCGAGGCGGCTCCAGTGAAGAGAAGCCCGGCCCCCTCCGCCCGCAGCCGCCCGCGAGCGCGGCTCGGAGCCACCGCGCGCCCCCCGCAGCCCCGTACCTCCACAGAGAAGCGGCGGCGCTCAAGGCTGAAGCCCCTGGCGGAGGCCGGGAAGCGGTCAACGAGCACCTCGACACGCTCCGCGTTGGGGTTGTCGATCCCCAGGAGCCGAGTGCGCGAGGAGCCGACGCGCAGACTGCCGAAGCTGAGGTACGGCGGCCGCGAGAAGTGGCTGAGGACCAGCACGGCGGGCTCCTCGTCCGAGTCATCCTCGGGCCGCGGTACGGCCCAGCGCCGCCTCCGGGAGCTGCCGGCGGGGCTCAGCTGCCAAGCCGCCGCTTCGGGGAACGAGCTCGCGGCCATGCCCCGCGCGGGTCACGCGGCGGTACCGGGCCGCAGCTCCCCTCGCAGCCGGGGACGGTACGCCGCGACGCGCCACCACCCCAACCGCCGCACCTCCGCCCGCCGGTTCAAATCCGGCGCCTCAGCCAATCGCCGCCTTTCCCGCCGCTCCGCCAATGAGCGCCGGGCGTTTTATTTAAACGGCCGACAGCGCCGGTCAGCGCGGCGCGAGGGAGGTGCCTCAGGGCGCCGCCTCTGGGGGCGGGGCGGACACCGCGCCAGGGGTTAATTAAAAATGAGACAGTAACAGAAATAAATCAACATTAAAGTATCCCCGCTTCCTCAAAACAAACAAACAAACGGAAGCAAAGCTTTTTTTTTTTTTAAATAAATTTAATTTACAAAATATTTTAAAATAAAAAGTAACACACACAAGAGTGACAAAAATGTTGCCTCATCTTTGTTTATCTTTCAGGAGTTGTAAAAGTAAAAAGACACACAGAGCGCTGTTTCCATAGTGTGTTCCTACACTGCTCAAAGTGAAAAGGCAGAAAGCGAAACAGAGCAAGCACCACTGCAAGAAGCCCTGTGAAGCGAGCAATGTTAAGACAAAAGAACTTTACTTTTCCATTACAAACAAAATTACACGTTGGACTGAGTACCCCTACATTTACAGTACACTTTCTAACTTTTCCTTACAGCAAAGAATTTCTCCTAAAAAGACAACTTTAAAGACTTCCATCTAAATTACCAACCTATACAGACCACATTTAAAACACAGTATTTCATATACCAGTGACAAAATATTGAGTTTCTTTCACCTTATTGTTTCATATAAAAGGACCAACATTTAAATATGAGCAAAATGGTACCAGGGGATTAAAAAAAAAAAAAAAAAAAGTGTCATTTAATGCTTCAAATCCCTTTATACCAAACCATTTCTTACAAACTATGCAAAGGATCGCTATAGGCTTAACACAGTGACTGCCCTGCACTATGTTCTGCAAGTTTCTTCTTTGATGCATATGATGAAACAACCGAATCACTGTGAGATGATAAAGTTAAAAAAAAAAAAAAAGAGACAATGCACGAATGCACTATGATAAATGTACTACGTGCAGAGTGCAATCTAGTATGCGTGTATGCTCAACACAGGAAAAAAAGCATAACATTTTTTGCAGCAGTTTTCAAGGGGGGAAAAAAAAAAATCACCACCAATAACCTTCTCAGAATTCAGTCATTTTTCTTTGTGCGAGTTCCTACACTGATATAATTATTATCATCTTTTAATTGAACTGAAGAGTTATTCCTCAGCGTTCCAAATACTCTTTCATATTTATTACTATGAAAATAAGTTTAGCTCTTTAATGACGGCAAGTCCATCTTTTGCAATAGTGCTTTGGCCTGACCCATCTTTAAAAATAGCTACCCAAATAACAATGCAGACTGAAGTAGCACTAAATATTTTAAGGAAACCAGAACTTTACAGAAGATGTATCATCACCATTACAATTACTGATGTTTAGAAAAAAAAACAAGCCATGACAACGATATCTCTGTAGGAAAAGTGTCAGTGCTCAAGCAGTAAATTTCAATATAAATAAATATAACTGAATAGACAAATCAATTTAAGGAAAGGACAGCAATCCAGTCAACAGCTAGAAATCACTAAATTTGTCTAGCAAAATGCACATAATTCAGTGTTTACAGAATGAGTGCAGTAAGTTCTCAGAACTACGTAGAAGTTTGGAGCACCGATGTGGAGTCCAATCCCTCTCCCCAAAGGTCAGCACGTGGAAAAGACCAACATCTTTCAATGTGCCACGCATCATTCTTTAGACATTTTGAGAGACCTGCTTCCTTCTTTGGCAATTACCAGTCAACTGAATCAATTACTGCCAGATACAACACAGCTTGTATTGTAAAAATGCTCTCCGGGTTAATAGGATATGACTACTGTTAAGAGTACACACACGTATTAAAATGGAGGTACTAGACACCTAAGGAGTTTTGACCCACACAGATGTGAGGTTCAGAGCTCTGTCCTTCAACTCCAGAACTCTCAAAAGGAACCATCTGCCACTAGAGATCAGCTACTTCCACCCACCAAAAGAAGTACCAGTCCATGAAAATTTACACAGCTTATACGCGAATAGATGTAAAGCTGTAAGAGTTACAGCTAATGATATTAAAAATAAAAACTATGTAATATTTCCTATTTTTATTCACTGTCAACTGGCAATGATCAGCCTGACCAGCAGGTTAAAACATTAACTAGTCTGAATATCTGCAAACAAAAGAATGTCAAAGAACTAGTATATTGTTTTTTTTTTTTCCAGGAATGACTAGTATTTCTGGCCATCCAAACAGTGAAGATTGAGCTCATTTTTTCCTGAAAAGTAAGTCCTTTTTATAATCTGTTCCTTGCTGGGCATCCAAAAACATGAAGCCCTTCAGAAGATATTGACCTTAACTCCTTCTGAATAATCAACTAATTACAGAAAAAAAGCCATTATCAGAATATACGTAAAAGGCACAATCACACACACACAAAAAAATTTTAAAAGGACATTATCAAGTAAACGTGCTTTAAATTCTCTTCTAGTATTTTACTAGAGTGCCTTGCAAAAGAACTGGACTTCAAAAGAAAACAAATTAGTTACCAACCAATTTTAAGTCATTGTTTTATCGAAATCCTACAATACCTACTTCTATAGTAGGCCAGAAGAGACAAGAAATAATAAACAGGCTTCTAATTCCGAGAACTGCACTGACCCCACTGATGTCAGTTTACTTTTAATCGTACAATTACAAATGATGGAACTCATGTTTCACAACACATGGTAATATGACATGTACATAGAAACTTGAAAACTACAGATAAAACAGTAGTTTCCAGGTCATGGAGTGTAAAGATGACAAATGGTTTGTTTAGGAAAGGAGATAAAGGTGGAGTTAGAAAGCAGGAAGTATAGTACTTGACAGTGTCCTTTCAGAAGGTGGCATTCAAAGGCCTCATTATTGCTGTATATTTGCTAGTATTGAGATTCTTACCAGATATATTTACAGCATGTCAGTCTGAACATTCCCAGAGCACAGCTCTAAATTTTACTTTAGAGATACAAACATAGAACAGTTAAACATACATAGTCCTGTTTCAAAAACTGAACTTTTTAAAGTTTAGGACTTTTATTGTGCTTCTTTGGCTAAGTCCTATTTAAGTATCGGTAACACTTAAAATACTATAACTCCGCCACTATTTAACAGCTAACAGAAATCTTTGGTGTGTTAAGAATCCGATAGGGCACAAGCTTTAAAGTATGAACATTCAGGCAGCTCTGGCCCCTCTCCTGCAAACTGCTCAACACTGAAGTAAATGGGAACTAAAATAATCTCACACCAAAGTATTTAAATAGGATTTGAAAGGTTCAGTGTCTACAGTTTACAGAAAAGGGATGATAAAAGAGCTTTTCAACACAGATTGGTTGTGTTCAGGTCACTGGAAAAATCCAACAGTTACAATAATTCATATAGATCCAGTTTCCCACTTTAAAGATACTTTAATATAATAACTTAATAATAGCAGATTACTGGGGAGACTGGGGAAAAATTTACCTTAGACTGTAATTCTTGTGAGCAATAATGAAGGTTATAAAATGATATCCAATATCTTCTTTGGCATAATTTTCACAATACAAACAAAGAAGAAAAACTTAAATTAGGCTTAAAATAGAAAGCTGCATGATCTTAAATTATACTAGATTTCATGGTAAATTACACTAGACTTTATAGTTAAAAATAGGTTATTTTTTTTAAACCTTCTAGTAAAGAAAAAACTAAAAATAACTGAAGACATGAAATAGAGCTTGATTTTGCTTTATAAACAACACAAGACAGTAGAAAAAGAATCGCTAGCAACTCACAAAAGATTCATAATTGGTGATTATTTCTTTTTTAAAAAAAACAGTTGAGTGCTGTACTGGAAATAACTGTCTTCAAATTTCTTCATCACAGATAATTTGAAAATGAACGTGCCAAGGGGGATCCTGGTACAACTGATGCTCTAACAAGGATAAATCATGCCAATTCTTTATGACCGTCTATAGGCTACATGACATTTCTTTCAAACTTAAGAGTGTGGGACACACTTTAGAAAACAAACATGACTGAAAAAGAAAAATGTATACTAAAATTGCATAGGGCTAATGGCAGAAAATTATACAAAAGTATTGTCTAAATCTTCATACATAAGTCAATATTGAGACCAAGGAAAAAGTAACAGACCAAATGTAGGTAGCCTAATTATACTTCCGGTGTTCTTTACAGTTCCCTGTTTTGTGTTCTTGAAATATCTAAATCACTTTCCAGAATTATCTAGCTCCCTCCATTAACTTGGCTCCAGAGTCTTTAGAAATTTTAAAACTCTCCAAAGATGCCTGAGGATTCAATTTTAATTTACACGTGAAACATAATTTGAAGTTTGTGTTTTGTATTACTGCCTACGCTTACCATTTCTAATGAATTTGATACAATCCTTTTTCTTCCAGTACGCTTTCTATTACACTCATAACTTTAACTCAGTGAGATGCTGAAAGGCAAAAAAAAATTTAAATTAATAGGCAGGTACATAATTACATTTTCTCAGCAACTATCCTTAAAAGATATTTCAGAGCATAATTTTTAAAAGACCATCTATAATATTTTATAAACTCTTAAAATCACAAGAAACACTCTCTGTATACATCAGTGTGCCTAAATGTTCAAATATCATGTAAACAAACCTGTTTTTCCAAAAACTATGCAGAAGACTCACGAGTCCAAATAAAATACAAAATATAAATCTTAATTGCCATATCAGCCTCCTGTTGGCTAATGGCTTAGTAAATTAGGTGGAATGTTATGCTCTGATCACGAATGCTCATTGTTTGAAATGTTCTGTACAGTAGGAGCTGTATCCAGCCCCAGTAAAGTTCCAAGATATGACTGGTCTCTAGGATCCAACATTTGCTCAGGTCTTACAGGATGAACAATATTTGCAGGCTGTGGAGTAAGAGTATATTTCTCTAGAAATGACAGATCTGTCGCACGTTGATAATCTGCCTGCTCATGCTGTGGAGGAAGAATGCCATGTGACTGAGTAGTATGCTGTACTAGATCAGCTTGAGGATCAGGCATCTGAACTGGTACCAGAGTCACCGGCACACATACTTCTGTAGATACATTCTGTAACAAACTTTTGGCTTCCGACTGATATGCTTTGGACTGTTCCACATACTGTTTAGCCTCAGTTTGATAAACTTTGTCATCAGAAGTGTATTGTACTGGTAAAGAGACTAGTTTTTCTTCTGAAGAAGATGTCAGTGCCTCTTCTGCTGCCTTTGTTCCGTGAACGTGATCAATATGGTATTTCAGCTTGTCTTTTCGCTTAAATGTTGCATTGCAGTGTTGGCAATTAAATGGTCGAGCATCTGAATGAATAACCATGTGCTTTGTTAATGTCTTCTTAATTCTAAAAGACTGATTACAGATTTGACATTTGTATGGTTTCTCACCTATAAAGAAGCAAAGAAAAGATGTAAAGATAATTGACTCTGAATAACTCCACCTTATACATAAACAAACTGTACACAGCATAGGAAC
>JAOWBP010004015.1:7640558-7687784 GCA_028571105.1 Tragopan temminckii
CACAACGCGCGAGCGCGCGCGCACCGCCCGCCCGCCGCGGTTGACAACAAAGAGAGGTCCAGCGCCATGCAAATGTCGTTCGGAGCCGCCGCGGGCCGGCCAGCCAATAGGGCGGGCGTTCGTTAGCGTGCTCCGGTGACGGTGCGGGAACCTCTGCCTGCCGGCCAATAGAACGGCCGTCGGCGGGGGGCCGCTCGCCCCCGGGACGCCGCAGAACGTCGCGCTGCACCTGTGCCGGGCTCCCAGCGGCGCCCTCACGCCCCGGGCGTCGCTCGGCACCTGCACCGATAGCTGCCGCGCTCGGCGCCGCCTGAGGCTGCCTCAGAAGTGCCTTTCCGTAGGCCCCGAACGTCGAAATAAAGCTTGTTTGATCTCCGGGCGTTTTGTTACGATGGGTCGTTCTTTCTTATATTTCGTTCTTTTTTTTTTTTCACGTGCTCATCTTTAAGGATCCTCTCTGCAGACCCCACGATGCTGACAGCCTGCTCGGACAGCCATAGCTTTGCCTCCTGCTCCTCTTTGTTCTAGCAGGCACGCCTTGGTGGCAGGCAGGCTCAGAGGGCTCCGCCAGGCTCCTATCCACATACAGGTGGGCTCCATTTTAGGCTCAGTCTTCCTTACTGTTTTCATTATTGTGAAAGATGCTAAATTGGGAGCAGCTGTTGAGCCCCTCCGTGGAGATGCCTTGCAGAGAGATCTTTACGAACCAGGCAGCTCAGCAACTGCCAACTTCATGAAGTTAATGAGAGCAAGTGGTGGATTCTGCACCTGGTACAGAACAACCCTGAGTATGTACACGGGCTTTGGGATGAGAGGCTGGAGCGTGGCTCCAAAGAAAGGGATCTGCAGTTCTGGCTGACGTGAAAACAGAGCTGAGCCGGCAGTGTGCCCTGGTGGCCAAAGGGCTGACTGTGCCCTGGGCAGCGCCATGCCCAGTACTGCCACCGGCTGAGGGAAGGGGCTGTCCTGCTGTGCTCTGTGTGGCCTCACCTCAATCGTGGTGCAGTTTGGGTACCACAGCGTAAGAAAGACATAATACTTTTAAAAAGCATCCAAAGGAGGGGTCCAAATACGGCGAAGGGTATGGAGGACCCATACCCTTCTGGGTTTGCTCAGCCCAGAGCAGAGGAGCTGTGAGGGGAGGCTTCATGACAGCCTACAGTTCCTCGCAGGGAGCCGAGGGGCAGTGCTGAGCTCTGCTCTCTGTTGACAGTGACAGGCACCAAGGGAATGGCATGGAACTGCGTCAGGGGAGGATCAGGTGTGGGTTAGGGAAAGGTTCTGCCCCAGAGAGTCGTGGGCATGGAGCAGGCTGCCAAGGGCCAGTGTGCACAGCCCCAAGTGCCAGAGTTCAAGGAGCGTTTGGACACCGCTCTCAAATACATGGACTGCTGTGCAGGCAGTTCTGTTTGGAATCAGGAGTTGAACTCGATAATCCTTGTGGGTCCCTTCCAATTCTGGCTATTCTATGGTACTGTGATACATGGCTGATGCTGTTTTGTGTCATTTTTTTTGAAATCTTAGGTGCAAACATGATAAGACATTGATTGGTTTGCACTTTTTATTATTTGAGTTTTTGCTTTGAATTTCAGGAGTGCTGGCACAGGCCCCTTAAATATCTAGGGAAGCTGGGTTGTTCAGATGCACAGTTGTGCAGCTGACGTGGCTGTCTCCCAACAGAAGGGGCCCACCTACCCGTGAGTTTGACCTTGTCAATCTACCAAACGAAGACTGAAACCTCTCAAGCGGATGAAGTTCTTCCATACTTCCAGTGTAATCCATTCACAGAGATACTCAGGAAGTAGCTGAGGTTCTTTAGCAGTGCCTGGAATCCATTTTTAAATGATTTCCCTTTATTACTTAGACTTTAGCTTGATGGGCCTTACAAATAGGCAGAGCTATCAGAGGGGTTATATGCATTTATTCTTTCCCTGGCTACTTATTCCCACCCCCACAGAGCCTGAAACACAAGCAGCTGAAAAATAACCTTTTTTAAAATTATTTTCTGGGTTAGTTTTCATTTCCATAAGTTTCCTAAACCCAAGTTCGACATATGTGCTGGCAAAAGATGCAGCTACTGCAGAGCAGTAGTGAGGCAGTATAACAAGACATAAGGAAGGGAAGACCTACTTCTTTCAGCAGTAGATCTGTGTAAGTCTAAAGTACAGTTCTGTTTTCTATGGGAACCAGCATCAACCAAATGCTTCTTACTTGTATGCGTTCGTTTGCACCTTTCCCTGCCATTGTTTTGTGTAGCTTTTCAGTGTAGTCTTCAAGTTATGCTTTTAGAATTTGGCTATGTGGTGACTGTGTAGAATTGTAGAATTTTGCTCTTTTTTTCTTCCTTTTTTTCCCCCTCCCTTCTCATGTGAACTAAAAGCTTGGTTTCAAATTGAGTTGGTTCAGCTCTGAAAATATTTCTGTCTTGTAATGCTTCCCTGTAGCTGTCTATCCCACCTTCCTTACCATCTCACCTTTTGTTGTTGTTTTTCAGGTCTCTAACTTCCACCTGCAGGTTAATTCAAGATTAAATACAAAAATCCTGTCCTACTTGTGTTTTTTCCCAAGCAAAATACTTATCCATGTTGCTAACTGTTCTGAGTGACGTCAGTCTGTAACATTTGAGTGTTACATTCGTTGAACTCCAGCGAGGTTTCAAATGTTAGTCTTAAACATATAAACATGTTATACTCCGTTACAACCTCTGAATTGCACAATGGAAACCAAAGCCTAAAGATTAACTTTGTAGTCAGTGACTGAAATGGGAGACGCTATAGGAAACACTTTGATTTCTTATGTGACTGATGAAGTACAGACTACCATTATGAGGACCTGTTTGAATTCCCTGTCCGAATTGTAATAACGAATAGGAAATTTAAAAAAAACAACCTATAATCACTAAAATCTAGACTGTCATATGTACCACAGTCATACTTAGTATCTAATGCCTTTATTTACCAGCTTTGGTACCAAACAGAAATTCCTTTATTAAAATGAAGTCATGCACAGTGTAACAACGGTGGTGCAGTTTTTAAGCATGGCTTTCACAGCTTATTGCATTCGGAGTTTACTTTCTTGCTTCTCATGAGCGTTTGTTAGATTAAGCAAAACAGATGCACTTATGTGGCGAAAGTTCAAAGGTAAGTTGTTCTTTGCTTTGGCTGGTATGAAAAATAAATTAAATAATGAATTACCCTGCTGTCACACTCTTGCCAGTTTGACTGTGCTGTGTTCAGAAGCTAGAGCTCTCTAAAACTTCAAAAAAAGTACAGTCTTTCTCCGTTAAAATACTTGTTACGCGCAGCTGATTTTTCTCTTTCTCAGCTGCTTCTACAGTTGAACAAGATGTCTCTTCTTAGAAAACATTGTTTCTTCACTCTGCCCCAGTATCTTTTCATCCTGCCAAAACTTCCTTGTTCTCTGTATTTGTTCCTTCACTTGAGGCAGTGGAAAATCTGTCTAATGACTTGCTACAGAAGTAAAATGAGGTTTAGGCTAGCTACAGTCCTTTTCTGAAGTCTATAAATCATGGGTCAAATGAGAAATTAATGGTGTGTCTACTGTCTCTTCTAACTGCCTCATTAATTTTTCCACCCTAATTGATTACTCTAGCATTTGTTTTCATACTTGAGGAGCTAAGTAGAAATAGAAGCTGTAACACTTTTTCTACCATGGAAATGCATTTCAAAATGGCATTAGCTGACCCGGTAAACTAGCAACCGGGTTAATAGTTGAGCAGAGCAAACAGAAAGCAAACTCATAACTGAAACTATAGTCGTGCAATCTATAAAGAAGCTTAATTTTATTCTCCTAAGTAGTGTAAACTGTTTGCATTATAAAATAACTGTTTTCTTTCATTTCTGACAGCACGTGGCCTGGTCTGTCTGAAATGCTCTTAGGTACGTAAAATTGGACAGGAATGGGATTTAAGTTAGCTGAATTCAATGTTTTGATCAGTGACACAAAACACCGGGGGATGTCTTCAAGCTGAGGAGACACTGAGTCTTTTGCTTGGAGGCAAACGCTCTTATACACAAGCTGTTGTACTGGGTCACTACGCTCAAGCAAAGATTTCCTTCTGCAGTGCTTACGTGTTAAAGAAAAGCTGTGAGCTGCTCTCAGTTCTTTCAGGAAACAAATGTAGGTTCATACTCTCAAGGAATTATTTTGGCCCTGAGGAGTGTCACAAGCATCTGTGGCACTGAATTGAGGACTGAAAATAGACTTTAATGAATGTGTCCTTAAAAAAAAAAAAAAAAAAAAAAAAAAAAAAAAAAAAAAAAAAAAAGTAACTGGCTAGATACAGGAGAGTAAGTCTTCCCAAGCACTTCGAAGTTTAAGGGAGGCAGAGGGAGAAAGAACTGGGTTCCTGAATGTTTTGCTAGTGATTATGTAGAAATCTTGGGTCACGCTGAGGTACAGAAAGAATAAAGTGTTCAAGCTTCCTCTTTATGTTACTCATATATCTGGTGGAGTATGGGTAAAACATCAGCTGGAACAATGCAAATTACTAGGTTGATCTGAAAGTAATGCCTCCTATTTATTTCCAAGGAAACTACAATGAATACAAAGAGCACAATAGTACTGTTTGGTAGATCAAATTCTCAGCTTTAAAACATAGTTTTTCAGCATAGTCACCACCATTACCTATGTGTTTTCTTCAGTTATGAACAAGAGTCTGCATGCTGCACTTGCAAAAATCTGCACAAGAGGAGGTGACCCACTGTTTCACAGCTGCTATGACAGCATTTCTGCTAGGAAAATATTGCCCACACAGTCCCTCTTTCATTGGCCTGAACAGATGGAAGTCAGAAGGTGCCAAATCTGGACTTTATGGGGGGTTTAGTAAGACAGCCCAGCCAGGATTCAGAACGTGCTTCATGACCTTCAAACTGATATGGGGCTTGACGTTATCACATTTCAAGGGAAAGGTTGTCTTCTTTGGCCTGACTTCAGCTTGTTGGCTGTGATTTTTACAAAAATGTCTAAAAAGCATATTTATCACCACTGTATACTAATAATGATGGATATAGTTCAGGGCAGAATATCTAAGCAGGTTCTTATAGAGTAGCAAGAAGACAAAATGACCTTTAGATGTTGGTTGAAGCCTTTTCCCTTTACCCAATACATGTTCTTCTTGTGGTTGGTGGGAAGCAAAGAACACGTTGCTGAGCGGTATACCAATTATAGAGCCCACAGTTCTTTGAGACCGTAATTTTATATCTAGTTAGACCTGACTCTTGTACATTTATTTTTATACAGTCTAGCATACATTTCTGCTTGGGCCCATCATTTTATCTGCAAATTGCCGCTCAGATAAGGGCAGCACTGATTTCCTTCTCCAGTTTTGTCACCTTAACATCATGCCTGTTAGTTAAAAGATCAGCTATTTATTTCCATTTCATTTCCAAGGACTGCCTGGACCATTCCTTATTCAATTCTGTGTCCTTTTCTATTCAGATATTTACTTCTGCCTCACATTTTTCCCTAACAATAGCCTTTGTTCCCATACATTATAATTTGAAAGCATCATCATTTTCTTACTTCTCCATTTTGCAAAGTAACTACCTCAGCAACACCACTCCGATCTCTTTCACATCCTTTTCTCAAAAAGAAGTTGATGGTAAGCTGGGTCAACATGCGCGTATTGGTTTCATCTCTTTTGTTTGGTTGTATAAATGTATGTTTGTAACATTTTATTGCATTCTTAGCTGTTAGATGTGAGGTCCTTTCTTGGCTCGTTCTAAATCTTACAGTATCCTCCTGGAGGATGGGCAGGGAGGCAGTCAATATACATTGCTTATATAACCCTTACATTGTACATGGGAATAGCTGCTGATGATTCTTATTGCTCTTCAAGAAGGCACAGCCATTTATGGATTATTACTAATACAACATGAAGCTTTACAAAAGCTGTTAATCGTAACTACAAGTGGCAGCACAAGCTCCAGATTATTTCAGCTTATTAAAAAAAAAAAAAAAAAGTATTTATTTCTAAACAAACCTGGCTATTCTTACATATCTTTAAAGCTCGAATGAGCCTATTTACTTTTTATTGTATGTTTTGCATTCAGAATTTGCCCATGTCTTCTTTTTACTGTCTGATATAGTTACTAGAGTACAATGCTGCAATGTGTGTGATATAAAAACTACAAGGAAAGCATTTATTTAAACTTCATAGAAAAAGCATTCTTGGAGTCCTCCTGTTTTTCCAATTTTTTTTTTTTTTTTTTTTTTTTTTTTTAATGTTTGTGAAGTACACAGACTGTTCTGAAGGAGAGGAAGGTTTGATAGTGATTCAGAAACAGTAACAGACTGAAATAGCCCAAAGTGAGAACAGAGTTTTAAGGTTACTGTAAGCTAGGGTAGAAGGAGAAACTGGAGTAATTTTGGATTTGATAATTCCTCTGAAAGAATCAAATAGTTGGAGAAAGTTTTGTTCTTGTTATTCTGGTTTTTATTGTCTAACAAAACTGATGGTAGAGGGCATGTTTTCCACAGCCCCTTGAGTATGACTCTGTCTCAAAGACATGAATCTGAGACATACATTGCATCATGATGTAAGCAAGATCTCTGTAAGACTATTTCAGACATGGCACTCAGTATGACCTGATCTTAGTTTTTGTATCCAAAAAGGAGGCGTATCCACTTCAGGTCTACCCCCAGCCCTTGTACACCACAGTGTTCTGATATCTGTGGTGACTAGGAAAGCAACTGTGAGAATTAAGAGAACTGGCAGCACTGCAGCAATGGAGAGTGATGTGGGAGGAAATGGTGATAACCTCTGAACTGCCTTCCAGTAAATCTCCATTTGGCTGTGGGCAGGAGGACATTGTTTAAACTAAAGGTTGTGGCAGTTACTTTTCTATTTATATATAGAGAGAGATTTTTATTTAATTTTTATATTTTTTTTAGAAGAACATTTTCTTAAAGTGATTTTCACTTTTCTTTTGACTAAAGAATTCCAAACTAGGAGAATGAGATGGTATTAAGAGTAATTGGAAGTGTGGTAAAGGTCCTTACCCTAAGAATTCTACTCATGCATGCAGTTACATGCACAAAGAGTTAGCTGTAGAGCCTCCCTCTCCCATGCCTCCTGTTGGAGGTGGGGGGATTTAATGTGCACCTGTGTGTGCATGTGACTTTGTGTGGTACTTAATGGACAATATGTGAAGTTGCAGGTTTTAGCAAGCAGTACAGGTGCACGTTAAGATCCCACAACTCCAACAGGAGGTATGGGAGAGGGGAACTGTGCATATAATTCTCTAGGTGGGTGGCAACAACTCTGCTTGAACATAAATTTGGGGGATTAGTGATGAAAACACCTACATTTGCTAGGTGTTTGTTCGCATTTTTTCTGTTAAGTGTCTTATCTGTTGTATTGCCAATGTATACTGTGCTGAATGTATAGCTCACTTATTGCTAGTTAATTATGTGCTATTAATAAATCAGTAAACAACTTTCGTTCTGATTAGGTTTAAGTTCAGTGAACTGGGCATGTTTTCCCTTTTATACCAATATGTTGTAATTGTAGATATTACATGATACATAGTGTGATTATAAATTGAAGTTTTCTGACTGTGGGAGAGACAACTGTTGACAAAAGAAAGATAGTTTCACTATTAATTTCACTGAGGGCTCTTTTGTGAAGATTTTTGAGCAAAGTAATGGCTGCTTCTGGAGTGCTGCAGGCTCTAATTGTATCATTGCAACCAGGTGATACAGAAAGCATGCTGTCAGAACATGCTGACCCTATAATGGTCAGAAGTGCTATTTCAGCAGTGAGTAAACTAGGGTCCTATTACTAAGCATCACAAGTTGCCTGCTGGAAGACTGACTTTCTCAGGTCTGTTCTTTCAAAACAAATCAGGTTTGTACAAACATGCTGAAATGTAGTTTTAAGTTCCCAGACTGAGTAAGGAATCAATATAGTCTCGAGTAACTTGGTCTGTGAAGGAGTTTTAGACGAAGTTGCTTCCTGAGGTCTTTTCCAGCTTGAACCTTCCTGTGATCCTGTATCTAGACATGCACTTTTGCTAGTACAGGCAGTACATGGTTATATCTTGGCTATCTGGCCATAACCACGAGAATATTTGGGCACAGTTACAGAAGCTCTCCTAGCAATAGCTGTTCTTCTAGAGGTAAAATCCAGCTGCCTTTGATTGCCTAATTACTTGGATGTTTCCTCCTCTGTTATCAACAGGAGGTAAGTGTACTTTAGAGATGAATTCTCTTTACTGTAGATGTCCTGCTGATACTTCTTGGTTAGTGTGTTTGCTTACTCAATTCAAATTTCTTAGAGACCAGAGATGACTGTAAGTCACATACGATAAAAGAAATTGCTTTTAAATCAATAGATATACTATAGAGGAGTGAGGAAAAGAAGAAGGATTAAGTTCCTGATTTTTATTTCCACTTGGTTAGGATAAGATTAGCCAGTAACCCACAAAGTTCATGAGCATGAGACTGGAAAGAATTGAGTCTAGTTCCCCACTTTGTGATTAGTTGTTGTTTCTTTTGCCTACCTTATTCCTCTATGAAAAATACTTCAGAGCCTCACTTTTAAGATGTTTCTTTAAATTTTCAGTTTAAATGTATTTGTAGTAAGTTTATACTTGTCTTTTATGTACTGATTTTATCTTTCAGTTTAAATTTTTTAACATTCACAGTATTCGTAGAGAACAAGTGACAAATTTATGGTAAATTTTCAATTCAGTTCCAGGTTCAGTTCAGCTCTAGGTCAAAGTATCCTAGTCTGACTGTGGTTCATACCCATAATATTTTAGCTAGTAACCCAAAAGCAGTTTGATAAACTTAATCTTCTTTAAGTTTTGTGACATCAGAAGATACAGCATAAAAACTGCAGAAATAATAGAACCTATACCTCCATCATAGATTTTTACACGTAATTGGTTTGAACCAGTCTCTAGGTTGGAATGTGAGTGTCTCCCAGCACTCTGTCTCAACATATTTCCAGCTCTCTGAGCTTTCTACAGAGGTTAAGGAATTAGGAAACAGTAGTGACACTGCTACATTTGGAAAGCAGTTATTACTGCAGCTGTGACTGGAAACTTGAGTACTCAGAATAGAATCACTGAATGGTTTATTTTGGAAGAGGCTGTTAATGACCATCTAGTTCCAACACTCCTGCAGTGTGTAGGGACATCTGTCCCTAGGTTGGGTCACTCGACTTTGAAGCCCCTCCGGCTTGACTTTGAACATTTCCAGTTCATCCACAATATCCAGTTCCAAGACATTCACACCTTCTTTGAGCAACCCATATCAGTGTCTCATCATAAAAAATGTCTTCCTTGTAAACAATCTAAATATAGTCTCTTTCAGTTTAAAGCCATTGCCTTTGCTCTGTCACTATGAGCCTGGTTAGTCCTTCTCCACTTTTCTTATAAGCCCCCTTTATGTACTGAGAGGCCACAGTAAGGTCTCCCCAGAGCCTTCTCTTCTTCCTCAACCTTATAGCCACATTTCTTTTTATGTAGCCTGTTTGGCTTTCTGGGCTGCAAGTGCACATTGCTGGTTCACATCTAGTTTTTCATCAACCAGTATTCCAGTCCCCCTCTGCAGTGCTGCTTTCAATCAACTCATCACCCAGTCTGTAGTGATGTCATTTCTTCTCACCACAAGGAAACTTGCTTTTGTACTTAACAGTTCCCTGGTACTGAAACACATAAATGCATGCAGTAAGGTTGGTGCAGAGAAGACAAATGGAACTGTTCTGGTGCAGTTAAGAGCACTGCTGTCTGAAGAAGGACCTGTTTCTGTATCACAGAACAACAGGAATTTAAGATTTGTTCAGTACTCTCCTGTGAGAAGCTGTTTCATAAATATTAACTTAGGTGCATAAAAATTTATCTTGACTGTTTGATTGTTGTACTAATAGGTGCAAAATTGATTCAGTGTGCTCATCACAGAGACATGGAGCAGGGCAAGAGTTCATCTTCCACTTATGAGTCATTTGGCAAGAGGAAGAGGGAGGGAAAGGAAAGAGATATTTTAATATCTGGTAGATTTCTTGTAGGTGAGACAGCTGGAAGCTAGTTTTCACGAAGACTACTGCTTTGAATCAGTAACTGCAAATACGGTCTAGGTAATAACAAATAAATCTGTTCTTACCATATTTTGAGAAGAAAAAAAAAATCACTGATTTGGATTTCAGCTTTGATTTGAGATCTGTCTTCTAAACATAATCAATTTTAACCTACATCAGTAGGCTAACCAAGCCAGTGATCTTAAGGGTATCTTACGTGGTCTTTTGGGAGTATACAGAAGATGAATCTGTATATTTTGCGTGTGAGTGAGATGCCACCAGTACAGAATAGGAGGTCAGCTGTTTGGTATCCAGCTCCCAAGAACACTTAATTCTCTTACACTTTTTCCCAAATTCTCAAGTGTCAAATAATTGCCCTTATATTGTCCACATTTTCAATGCAGTGCACTTCTAAAGCCAAGGCATTTTAAGGAAGATATTAGTAAGACTGTTGCTAATGTAAATTCACAAAGATTTCCTCTGTTAGTCCAGTTTGCTACATAGTTCCTCTTTTTCTGCAGTTTGTATTCTTTTGGATGCTTCCTTATTCTTATTACAATTATTATATTCATTCATATCTCCTACATCATAAAATTTCACATGTGATATTGAAACAAATGCTTCAGTGTCACCAAGGATTACTTAGTTAAGTATGTTTCCTTTTCTCTGGGTGGTTGGCTGTCTTATGCATGAACCAAACGGTTAGTAAATCATTCTGTATTTTTCAAAGGATCACAGAACTGTAGGGGCTGGAAGAGACCTCCAGAGATTGAGTCCAGGCCCCCTACAGCAGGCTGCACAGATAGGTGTCCAGGCGGGTCTTGAATATCTCTAGAGAAGGAGAACCCACAACATCCCTTGGCAGCCTGCTCCAGTGCTCTGTCACCCTTACTGTGAAGAAATTCCTTTGCATATTGGTGTAGAACTTCCTATGCTCCGGTTTATGGCTGTTTCCCTTTGTCCTGTCCCCACAGAAAAGAGATTGGTCATGTCATCTTTGTGACCCTCCGCTGGACACTCTGCAGGAGATCCTTGTCTTCCTTGTACCAGATATTGTAACCAG
Source organism: Tragopan temminckii (assembly GCA_028571105.1). Classification (NCBI taxonomy): domain Eukaryota; kingdom Metazoa; phylum Chordata; class Aves; order Galliformes; family Phasianidae; genus Tragopan; species Tragopan temminckii. Next base: position 7,651,667 of record JAOWBP010004015.1, read on the forward strand.
ATACAATATTCCAGGTGAGGCCTGACCAGACCAGGGCGGAGTAGAGAGGGAGGATCACTTCCTTCAACCTGCTGGCCACGCTCCTTTTAATGCACCCTAGGATCCCATTGGCCTTCTTAGCCACCAGGGCACACTGCTGGCCCATCGCCAACCTGTCATCCACCAGGACCTTCTCCACAGAGGTCCTTTCCAGCAGGTCATGTCACAACCTGTACTGATACTCGCGGTTATTCCTTCCCAGCTGCAAGACTTTACACTTGATTTTGTTAAATGTCATCTGGTTTATTGTTGCCCAGTTCACCGGTCTGTCCAGGTCTTGCTGAGTGGCAGCACAGCCTTCAGCTGTGTCAGCTGCTCCTCCCAGCTTTGTATTGTTGGCATACTTAGGGTGGACATTATGTTCAAGATATTGAACAAGACCAGACCCAGCACCTGCGTTTAATGTGAATTTGATTTTTTGACAAAGCACATAAAACACAGGCAATAAAAATATGTATATGTTTGTACAGCTTTAGGGTAGTAAAAGAAAGTTTATCTGAGCATGGAAGGGATTAATTAATTAATTTATTTTTAAAAAAAGTTATGATGCAAGAATAAGCAGACTGCAGGGAGGAACAATGTCAACCCAAATTGTTAGACATTTATTTATTTATTTAGTAAAGTTTGGAGAGGGGAAAAAAAAAAAGTAGCAACTGTGTGTTGCAAGAGGATTAGGGGAAGTGACTGCTGAAATCACTCAGTATAAATGGGGCAAGGTCAGACTCTGGAGGCAGTCAGTGAGTAAATTAGGAGTGCATATAACACAAAGTAATCCAAAAAAAATTGGCTACATTACTAAATGCACTTACTTCTGAGTTCCTGAGTCACTGATATGCCTTTCCTGGGCTATGCAGCTCTCCTGCTATGTTGGATGTATTGTACTGCAGAGAGAGGTAAGCTTTAATCTGGAAAAAAAAAAAAAAGACAACAAAGTGTATGGAAAGGTAGTTATTAAATCAATTTGTAAATAAATTGTTTGTATTGATGCCTATTTTAATGAAGTTCTGACAACAATCAGTGAGATTTCTTCTGGTAGTATTTAGTACCTTCAGTATTTAGTATTCTGTCATGGGTATTATTTCGTCTGTTTGTCGGATAACTACTGCTATTACTAAACTGTTGCGCATCCTTTTTAATGTTTATTCCCCTATAAACTACATTTAGATGAATTATTTGTTTGCTCTGTTTGTTAATTATTCTAAAATATAAAACTTGTAAAAAGTTGGTAGGTTAAAATAGATGATATTCAATAATTATGTATTTCTGTCTGTCTGAAACAGGCTGTGTGATAATCTGAGAAAAAGAAGTTGTTACTAGATTGACTGAAAAGCTTACAAAATATCTGTTAAATGACAGATTTGTCTATGGTATTTTTCATCCACTGAATAAGATAAATGTATGAAGATACGCTCTGGGACTTGTTTAAAGAGATAGCTTGTATTCTGGGTATCTTTCCAGAAGGCTGCGTTAATATTTTCTGCTTCACTGTTGAATTTATTTTCCTTGATATTGTATTTATATTGCCTAATATCCATTTAGTTCTTTGTTTTGCTTTGTCTGTTTTCTCGTACAAAGACTGGGGAAAAGGCACCGTGTGGTTTTGAGCTAGTATGTCTTAGTTCAGTTCAGGTTGTTGTTAATTTTAGGTGAAGATTATGAAGACTTTATTAATCAAAACAATAATGATGCATTTTACTTTGAAAACTGAAAAAAAAAAAATCAGGATTTTACTGAAACTTAGTATATTTTTAATGTGGACTAACAGTATATAAATACTGCTCCAAAGCAACTACAAAAGCCTATTTCGTCTGCAAAAAGATCCTGGAACTTGTAAAGGGAGTTTGCCTGAATTTGCATTTCCTTTTCACAGTTCTTTCTTTAGCTCAAAGAATTTGCAAAGGAATGGCAGTTTAGCAATATTTGATTTGTTTGGGGCACCTATTACGGTGTGTCCTGCAGCTTTCTTATTTCAATCTTCATACTGGAAGACTGTGTGAGTTGTTTGAGAACTAGGTTGTTGCCTGAGTACTTCTACCTGAATTTGCAGTTTGTGCTTGGCATTTTGGAAGTTGCTACTAGCATAATAATGGTGGGAAAGTAATTTGAGCTATTTCTAATCGTGATCAAGTCACATGTGTTTAATAAATGATTAATTACAGCTGTTCTGGTTTCCCACTGTAATGTTTGAAGGAATGCATTTAAGCCGTACGTGCTAATATAAAAGTAAATAAATCTCAATTTTGTTGAGTACACAGATCAAAGTGCATGATGTAATTAATATAATTTTGAAGTACATCTTGCCAGCTGATTTCTTTTTCTCAACCTACTAAGAAACCACATTAAAAAAGAGTATTAATTAACTGTAGTCAGAAATACATATGCATACTACAGCACTTGGCAGTAACACTTGCTGCCACATAGACTGGTATCAGTGCAGTATAGTGAAGAACAATCAGAGAGTTGAATTGAAATCCAGGGAGAAACATAATGTAGTGGTTAAGAGACTGTCAGGAGATCCTTTTTGTCTTGTTTTTTTTTGTTGTTGTTGTTTTGTTTTGTTGTTGTTGTTTTTTAACATAAACAAGGAGGTGTAGAGTCCCCACTCTGTAGAACAGACAACGAAAATATAAGTCAGAAATAACAGGAGAACACAGCAGAGAAGCTCTCCCTCTGCTGAATAGCCCATGGCTAGCCTATGGATGTGCAAGATGTGCAGAGTTCTGTCCTTGCAGAAGCCAGTTCAGTCTGGACATCCAACACTGCCCCATACTATCTTCAACTTCAGCCTGACTTGCTGTCATATGAAAACTTTTTCGCAGTTTGGAGAAATCACAGCATCTTCAAATTCAGTGATGTCATTATGTCACAGCATTCTATGTCATGATAAACTGTATGGATTTTGTTTGTGTGTGTGGGTTTTTTTTTAAGCAAGTACTCAAATGTGCAATGGAGGACATCACGTACATTCAAAAGGTTGATTCATAGACCAAATTCTTACATACCATTTATTGTAGGTAAGAAACGAAAAATAGGCTAGTAGGTCAAATGATGAGGTATAAAACCTGAAAAAAAAATTGTTTTTGTTTTTGTTTTTTTTTAACAAATGAGATTGAAAGCAATAAATTTAGATGTCTGAATAAGAGACAGCTAAGACACCCATGTGCAGTTTCTCTATGAACTTTTTATACACAGGACCTAAAAATGGTGTGTTGGTTTGAATGCGAGATGATTGAGCTGTAGATTTGTTGTCTGAATAGTCTTGTGGTTGCTAACAAGCACATGCACGCATAGAAGACAAGAAAAGTTAGTTATGTGTATAACTATTAAGCTGTTCTTGAAATCATAGAATTTGGACCGTGCTTTCTCTACATACAAACTGAAGGCATTGGCATTAACAAGCTTAACAGGCTCTAATGAAAGATATGCAGAACTGGAAAAATCCCTTGTTCCACCTCTGCAGACAGTCTTTCTTGGGTAAAATAACCACTTTTAACACATTTGCAAGATGGAGCCACCTAAAGGAGTACTCTTCATTTAACTTACTCCTAGATTCTTTGAGGGGAAGAAAAGGTATTAAAATGCAGATGCATCTTGCAAGTGTAAGATGAAGTCCCTACCACTTTTTTTTTGTTAGTAGAGTACCCTCTAGTGGACAGAGCTATCTTCTCAGAATGTTTGGTTGGAAGGAACATCATTGTTTTTAGAGTGACTGAAATAGTTGGGAAGATGATGGACCTGTGAGAGGTCTGACGCTTCCTTTATCACCTCAGCGGTGTCCTCAAAGCTCACCTACCTCTCCCACCTACTTATGCCAGTCAAAAGAAAGTTATTAGATCTCACAGTGAGCATTCTTTTCTTTATACTTTTGAAATGCCGTAGCTACAGAATTACACTTTTTACAATTTTTACACTTTGATATAGAAGAATTAGGATTTTTTCTGCTCACTTTGTATTAGAAATCGCACTACTTAGTCTCTGACCGTGATGGCCCTTCTATCCCCTTGCATAGAAGTTCCTAAATATTCTTCCTGTAGTCTCACTTTCAGGCAGCACTTGGACCATCAGCACTGCTGCTTTCTCAGACCCAGGACCATACAACTAAACTAGTTTACATTTTGGTTCCAGCTCTGTACTTAGCAATGAATCTCATTCATCAAGAAACTTCCATTCCTAGCAGACATCTCCCATTTCTTTTCTAAGTTTTAATTTCTCAGAGATCATTTTTCATCATTTCTCACTTCTGATGTTCAGATGTAAAATAGACAACATTGTAACTCAGCTACACTGTCCAGAGTCTGTTACTATAGGTAAAGCTTCAGTCTTTAAAGTACATTTCAGTCATCTAGGCAGAGAGATTGAAACTAGGTCACTGAAATTAGGTTAATGATTACAAATACACACACAAAAAAATATTTTTTAACATTATTGACATGAGGTTGTTATGTTTCTTAACAGCTTCCCTTTTTTTTTCTTTTTTTAATTTCCCCCTTCAGTCTCAATTTCCTTATTCTTAAATTGTTGAAAATGCTCTTAATAAAATTAATTCGGGTCCATTTTTAAAAATTCATATGGGCTGTACATTTCACAAACACCAAAGAAAGCCTCATAAGGAGCTTTTGGAGAAGACTGCTGAGTTAATGAAAAACATCAGATATATCCTACTGCACAGTCCAAACTGAATCAAAATACTTTAAGGCTTACAAAGATTAAAGTGAATACTCAGAATTAATTACACTGTGTAACAAGTAGCATGTCATAAGAACCTTGTGGAATGTTTTAGAAAATCGTAACTTTAGCCAAACAGAAAATCTAGGGGGATGTAAAATGGAAATCTGACAGATCTTGACCAAGTGGAGCATGAGCTTACTGTCAGTAAGGATGGTGGTGGCTGCAGAATAAAATAGCTGGAAAAGAGTACTGACAGCAGAAGGACTGGCATGGAGGAGCTTCAGCCGATGCAGGTGTAACAGATGTTTTTGGTTTGAACTGAGGCTCTAATCTCTGGTTGCAGTCTTCGTATCTGAAATGTATTTTGAATGATGGCTGCCCAGTGTGTGTTTGCATTTTCTATTGGCTTGACTGTTTTTTCCTCCTGTCCTACAAAATGTCTGTTCGTACCCCTACAAAATGTGGATTCTTAGCAGTTTCCCATTTTATAATGAAGTAGAAAAGATATGTGCATTTGATCACAAATATACCCAGGATTTCTTGCTACATTTTCTATTGTCAAACTATTTTGGAGATGTAACATGTGCCTCAATCACCAATATTTTTTTTTATAATTTCTAGCTTGCGAACAACCTCCTCCAAGGAGAGTTAAAGAAATACCTACTGAAACATGGGACAACCCTCCCTATCCACATGATACTCTAGTAACATACAAATGTCGGCCTGGATATATGAAAATAGGACGAATTGTGGTCAAGTGTACTGATGGAGAGTGGAAGCAACAAGGCAACACGGAATGCAGGAGTAAGTATTGGGAGATCGCTTCCAAAATTTTACAAGTCTAATGTTGATGCAACTTAAAGTCTAAGCAAAATAAAGCGCTAACCAATCTTCCGAATGCAAGACAAAGAAATTATTTTTTTCTCTTTAGTTTATTCAACTAGTTCTAAAGGATGCAACTTCTTGGAAGTTGATTGGACTTTTTTGGCATTAAAAAATTATAGAATTTATTTTCCCATGTCTTTTCTTCTAAACTATAAAGGAAAACTCAGGTGAGGATAAAAGCTGCTGCTTATTATTTCTGTTGTACCATGTTAAGAGTTTAGAAGTGTCTCACACTTTCATACTGAATTCACTGAAGAAGTGGAACTTATTATCAGAAGATACTTTCTGTAATGAATGAGTACTAAACATAAATAAATATTTGGCATTTGAGCTTTTTTCTCCCGTATCTTTCATAGAAATTTTGTCTATCTCAATACAGCTACTTGGCTTAATAATACAAAATTAAGTTTCAGAGATTAATAGAAATTTTAAGTAAAAATTAACTAATAGACTTGTTGGTAGTTTCTTTTATAGTTTTATATTGGTTTTTTTTTGTTTGTTTTTGGTTTTTTTTGTTACTTTCTTACTTCTAAATCCATTTGCATAAACACTTGGTGCACAGAAATCTTTCCAATTATACTAAAATTAGTGTAGTTTTTTAGTTACATAATTTAGTGAATACTGCCACCCTGTGAATTGATGCTGAAACTGGTAAGGCACAGATGGAGGGAAAAAGAGGATGATTTGGTACAGATAGTGTGCTCATATTCACTTTTCATGAGAGACCACACTAGATAGCAAAATCTATGATGAAGAGATATATTTTCTTTGAATCACACTGAAAGAAATTTAGGGCCTACTCAAACATCTCTTATTTGGATTAAAAAACAAAAACAACAAAAACAAAACAAAAACAAAACAAAAAAAAAACAACAACAACAAAAAAACAAGGATGTTGATGTGTACCGAGAAATGAAAATGCCTTGTTTGATAGAGACCAGGAAGGATTTCTTCTGATGATGCCTCGTAAAATTTAGCTATGAAATCTATTTTGCAGTCCTTATTATAATATCTAAGGGAGATGAATGAGAATTATAGAATAGTCTGACATGGAAGGACCCACAAGAATCAGAATCCAACCTCTGGCCCCTCAAAACTTCAGGACCACACAAAATCTAAACCCAATATCTGAGAGTGGTGTCCAGAGCTCCTTGAACTCGGACAGTTTGGTGCCACGTTCATTGCCCTGGCCAGCACGTGCTCTTGTTAAACTTCACAGGGTTGATGACTGCTCAACCCTTCAGTTGACAAAGATCTTTCTTCAAGGCCTCTCTTTCCTCAATGGAGTCAACAGCTCTTACCAATTTAGTGTTATTTGTAAACTTACGCATATGTCTTCAAGTTCTGTATTCAAGTCATCTATGACAGAGACCACATGCTCATTTTTGCAATTCTTTTTTGGGATCCAATTGAGGCCAGACCATAAGAGCAGTCCTAGGGGAAACTTGAGCCACATTACTTCTGTGGCCTCAGATAATCACTCTTTTTTCAGCATAATCCCCATCAGACTGAGGATATTTAAATGCCAGTCATGGATGGCTTCTGTAGTGGGAGATTTGGAACAGTCTGTGTCAGAAGTTATATGAAAAACTGATGTTACATTCTGTCTTTAAAATGTGTTGTAAATCTTAAAATGAGATTAGTCTTTTTTAAAGGAGCAAAGGCTCCTAATTTGTTACTTAGATTAAAAGAAAAAAAAACCTCACTCTACTATGTTCATATTGAAAACAATGACTAAAAAGAAAAGAAGGTTAATCAAGGTAATGCTGAACATTTTGCACTGAGTAGTTGTTCAAAACACACTCTACCAATTAAAAGAAAAGTGCTACCTTTCACACTTTCATTCCTCTGTGTGTGGTAAAGTACTTGCTTTTTTACTATTTCTTTCTTACCAGGTAAGCCCTGTGGACATCCTGGAGATACTGAGTTTGGTTCCTTTCAGCTTACTGTTGGAAACGAGTTTGTCTTTGGTGCCAGAGTTGAATACAGATGTAATGATGGGTAATATTATTTAACTCAATATTAGGAGTTAAGGTTTTAATGTTAAGAGAAGTATTGGTTATAAATTTATTGTCTGTAAAGCAGCTGCCGACTTGCTCATATTTAAGAATACCAGACTGTTGTTTAACTGAAAATACTGTAATTACAATAACTTTTTCCTATGTCTGGTCAGAAGTTTAGTGGTATTGGAATGACTGTACTTCACACAAATGAAGCTGTCATCCCAAGTCTCAGATAAGGCTGTAGTTCTCTTGAAATTATGACTGCCTGAGTAGAAAGCCAAACAAATTGTCTGCCTCAAAGCTGGCTCATGACTTGACAATCTAGCCAGTTCAGATGGAAATGCAGGTTCATGCACTGCCAGTAGTACTCTCAGTAGGCAGTCATTATGCAGTTATGTTGAAGAAGTCATTAGGCTGTACAATGGAATTGCCTATTCTGAACTACGACACATCAAACCTCCTTAAATCATTTCTGTGAGTTATGAAAGGGGGGACTTATTGAAGGATGATGTTTCTGGTAGATTGAGTAACATCTTTTCACTCACTGCTTGGAAGAAAATCTCTTATCTCTCTCTGCTCATCTTCTCCAATGAAAGCTACAGCAAGGCAAATGTATAGTGGTATATTTAGCTAAGTATGCTGATAACTGGATTATTTTCTCATGAAATGCAAATCAGCTATAACCATAGTACAGTGTTTTAGCCATGTTTTTGCAGACTTTGTGTTGGTGGAAGATGTACATATATGAGTTAGGAAATCAATATCCTCCTTAATCTCTTAAGTGCAGACAGTTCTTCATTGTCATTTTAGACTAGCTGTAATCTCCTGAATACATTCCAGACGAAGCAGAAGCAGTGTCATTGTGTCTACGATGCCCTCAAGCCTAAGATAATACTAATTCAGTGAAGCATGGGATGCATATGGCTTAGATTATGTCTGATTTTGATGCTGTCCCATGGCTTTCAGTCGTACTAGAACACAGGCAACAAGAGATTTAATCTCCTTGCTAATGATTGTGTAAATCACCCTTAGGTTACTTGTTATGTAGACAAAGCTTGATGCCTCTGTAATGAAGTTAATGTTTTACTGATTAGAAAGCTACTTTATGAATGTTATTTTTTTGTATTTTTACCATATGCGAGTAAAAGAAACAAAAATAGGGAAGACGGGCAGGAAAAGTGGTTGTTTTTTTTTTAATCATGTTTTGGTTAGTCTATACTAGAATATCTGAATACCCACTTCCCTTGTTTCCAAAGCAGCAGCACTGCTAAGACTGTAATTTTTTGTTCACTATTTTTTTGTAAGATACCGAATGCTTAGCCAAAAAAATTACCGTGAGTGTCTCGCAGAGGGATGGAGCAATGATATTCCCCACTGTGAAGGTAAATAGAAATTAACATTTCATTCCTTATGAAACTGACTTTTTATCTTTCTGATACTATCTAGAACTTGTCTGTGATCTCACTATGCTCTGTGGCACTTCTATTGTCTATTGTGACTACTGTGATTGCTCATGTTGTAAATAACTACTCAACAATATTCACTGATTAAACGCCTAATATTAATTTGCATAGATGTACATATGTCTAAACTCAAGTTATGCAGCAGCGAAACTCATACGATATCCACTCAGCCTTTTTAATCCAATAATTATTCAAACTTTTACCAAAAATCACTCACAAAACTGAGTCTTGTCACTCCCAAATGGCTTAAAGCTCTACCTTATGTACAGACTCTATATACAGAGTAAGTATCTGCAAAACATATTTATAAAAGTCAGCTGGGATAAGACATTTTATGTGTGTATTTATACATGTATTTGTAGCTTATTTTCTCCTCCATCTTTATGAATATTCTGTCCATTAAGATTTTGTTAGAAGTTTGACATTAGTAAGAAATAAAGAGAATAAAAGACCCAGTCCTCGGACCTGAATAGACTGGATGGCTTAGATACTACTTAGTTATTGAATTTGAAAACCTTTTCACCGTTTCAAACCTGTATGATTATGGAAGTAATCACCCTTTCTCCCCAGAGATAACTTTTAACTTTTTAAAAGTAATTTGCAATATTAGACATGTGAGTTTTGATGTTTCCTAACAGCTGGTCTCGGGTATTCCACATTCAATTTACTGGATTTTGAGTATCCTTAAATCTAGGCATATAGCTAGCTCTCTGCTTAATTCAGAGCAATGGCTCCAATATTTTTCGTCACATGTCACCAAGGTACTGCAATTCTTAAGTCCTCATAAACATCTTCCTTTGTGAATGAGGAGTTTTTATTTGGTTGAAAGCCAGCAAATAGTATTAGAATACATAACAAGTCTGTACTCTTGTTAAAAATGTTTAAGGTAATCACAGTGATTTATCTACATTTTAACTTGTTGTGTGTGTCAATTTGTTTTAGTGAATAGGCCTCAAAATGATTGTTTTTCCCTTTAGTTTATCTTCTTTGTTTTGTTTTCCAGTTGCAAAGTGTTTACCTGTAAAAGCACCAGAAAATGGAAGAATAGTTGTAAGTGGCGCATTTGAGCTGAACCGAGAGTATTCCTTTGGCCAGGTCATAGAGTTTGAATGTAATGAACATTACAAACTTGTTGGATCTAAAGCAATACATTGCTCTTCTAACGGAAAATGGGATAGTGATGTACCTCAGTGCCAAGGTAAAACACTATTATCCATAAGAAACTTTATTCTCATAGACTTCTAGGAACTGGTTACAAAGCTTTAATTTTATTCCACAGCAATTAAGCATAGGTTGCCTGTAAACAGTCTCTATTGTATATTTGCAGAAATAGGATAAGAAAGTAAAATCAGAGAGCATTGTATGTATCAGTACAGTCGTAGTGGATCACCTGTTTGTTCCACATTTTCACTGCAAACTGTGGTTTTCCAGACTGCACTCAATTTCTTTGAAACTAACTTCAGTATAAAATACATAATATAAAATGTTATATATACATATAAAAAATATATAATAATCTATAAAAGATTCAGTCACTTCAGTGTTTAATTAAGCAAATTAATTATCTTCTTGACACATCGCTAGACCAGCTCCAGAATGTCTATGACTTTCTTCTACTGGGGAGGTTAGACCTGGACAGAATACTCTGCATGCAGTCTCACCAGTGCTGAGTAGGGCGCAAGGACAAAGTGAACACGTGCTAGCACTATGTGTAGAATACAGTGATTTTTATTAAACAAAGGCAATTCCGCTGAGATTTATTTCATTCTAATTATAAAATAAATCCAGCAAAAAAAATCTAAGATAACCCTCTGGTGTCTTGCTCTATGACCTAGGAAACAAAAGCTTGTATATTATCTGGCTTTATGAATTCAGATTTCAGAAAGTGCAAAATCTTGGTGATATTCTGCGTTTGGCAAGGGACTGAGAAGGCTGAGTTTTTCTACAGATAGTTAGGTATCCTAGTGTCAGTTCTCCAGGTATTTTAATGCTATTTTTTCTGGTAATGCTATAGTTTTATTATTATCTGCTGAATATGAGAGAGCTTTAGATTTGCTGGAAATTACAAGGAAATGAAATTATGAGAAAAATGAAAAAATCTTAAATTTCAGCTAGCCTAGTTGCTTAGTTTAGAACATCCCTTATCTTGTACACAATTCTAAAAGCCATTAAAAAATTAATCATAACCCTGAAAGCTGTCTTATGAATCAGTTTGTTACTGCTGCTGTGCTACAGCATACTTGGCATTCACAATCGTGTCAATGAAGAGTTCTCAGTTAAGTTCCACACAGTTTCTGAATGCAAGTGTTTTTATTGATATAATTTCTATAAATTCGAAAGGGGAAAAAAAATCCCACTAATTTTTATTCCAGTAGGGATTTATTCTCAGCAAATAAAAACATATAGAATTATATGAATTTATGGATTTTCTTTTTTTCAACTTCAGATATTATTTGTAGTGTGCCATCAATTCCGAATGGAATTGTACGTTCCTCGCAGAAGACTTACAGGGAGTCTGAGCAACTGCATTATGTCTGTAACAAAGGATACACGTATGGTGAACGAGCAGCTGTACAATGTACTGAATCTGGATGGTATCCAACCCCCTATTGCACCGGTCAGCCTTTTCCTTAAGTTGTTTTGGGAGTAATTTCTGAGATTAGTACTGCCAAATGTTAGTTGGTTCATAAAAATCATAATTTCATCCGCATCTGACTAATACACCATGAAGATCTGGCAGGACTAAGGGTTAAAACAGCCAAAGATCCTGATATTCATTTTTCATGAAGGAACATGGCAAAAATAGTTAATTCAGCCTTTCATTACTCAAGCGTAGGTGCATGGGACTAGGAAAGTAGAATTTCTTGTGTATGCTGCACAAATAAATTGATGCTGAAATACTGGAGCATTAGCAGTTGCAGAAAGTTACCGTGTTCCTTTTTATTCTGGAAATCTGGAGAAAACATAGTAAATATACTCTTGTGTTAGAAAGAATTCCTAATTTGAACAAATAGAAAGGATAATACTGAATCTCATTGCCTCCTACAAAATACTGTGAAAATATTTTAGCAAAGGAATGGAAGAAATCAGACATTAAAAAGAATACTTAAGCAAGCAGGGTGGGGAAAAAAATGTTAATATTGGAAAAATTAAAACTAAAGGAAGAATCTGAAATTTTTAACAGCATGGGAAAATTTGAAATCAGCTTCTCTGAGTAGTGATAATGGTTACTGAAGTCCTCCTTTCTTCATATCAAGACATTTTCAGTGAAATCCAAGTTTGCTGGGTTTAACATTAACATAACTAGTCAAAGTCAGTTTAATATGATTTGGCTACAGCACTTAAAGAATTCAATTAGAACTCTAAATTCCACAGATAGGAACTTGCACACCATGCCCTATCTAAATTAATTTGATGTAAAATTGGGGAAAATCTGTAGTGTCTTGAATCATGTTCAAGAAGTTGACAAAGGATTCTTTAAACTGAAAAAATACACTGGCAGCAGGGCAGTGTTATAGGATGTTATGTACTGCCCACCTTCCTGGGGCCTCTTCCAGAAAGATCTCTGTAGAAGTAAAAAGTAGTCACCCTATTGCTGGTTTGGTCCTTGAAATTTCTGTTTCAAGATTTGTAATTATACTAATTAATATTCATTTCCTGTGGTTTAGCAACATGCTGCTTTTGAGGAGTGCCAAAAATAACAAAAAAATAATAACAAAAAAAAAAAAAACCAAAAACACAATTCTTCCAGACGCTGACATAGTGGACTATATTCAAATATAAGATCTCTCAAAGATCATCTCAAAGATCATTCTGTGGTAGTCTGTTTTTACAGAGCTGTACATTTCTAAGAGTAGGAGAGAAATGTAACCCCATCTTTGCCCTAAGAAATCTGTATTTGACTGTTAATGTATGCAGTTTTAGTCAATGTACTATGTAGATAAGAACTGTATAAAGGCATTCTTTCAATTGGCACCTATTTTTCTCTTTTCATGTAGAAGTTGTATGCTTTCCTCCAACATTTCGCAATGGAAACTTCAGACCTCAAAAAGACAGGTACATAGAAGGAGCTACAATCACAATAGACTGTGATTCTGGATATCGTTTTAGCACATTGACTGCCAAAAACGTAGCAAAATGCACCAGCAGTGGCTGGGTGCCTGCTCCAGGTTGTGTTGGTAAGTAGCTCTCATGAACGCAGACACAGCACGCAGAATTGTAATTTTGGAAATATCTCAGTGAAAAAAGAACTCATGAGAAAAATCTTAAGAAACATAGGAAATAAAAATGCTTATTCATTGTGTTTCTTAGTGTTATGAAGCTTAATGTGATGATGTGGAAGAAACACTTAAAAAATATTGGTATAATCTAAATTCACACTGTGTTTATGAACATGAGTATTATCTGTCACTGTATCTGTGAAACCGTGTTAATTTGCAATAGTGGGCTCCCAGACAGGAAGATCTGTGATACACCTGCAGATTAGTGGGTCAGCCAAGTTAACAAGATGCAATGAGTGTTAAAGTATCTAAACCAAAGCACAGATTGCAAGGTATGTTTAACCATGGTTACTGTAGCTTTAGTTATTTACTTGTTATGTGTTAGTATGTAAAGAACTTCGTTATAATCTGTCAAACAGCAAAACAAAATATTCTCAATTGATTATAAGGTTGGTTTTTTTTGCTTCCATTTGTCATAACTACAATCATATTTTTGCCCAATATGTGCATTATAAAAACAAAACTCAGCAATTAATTTCATCATTTGTCAATCTTTGATCTTTTGTCATTAAAAATAATATTTTTTTTAAAGTGTAGAAAACAGAAGGAAGTGAGAGAATCTCTGATGAAGTCAGTCGTGTATATGAACCTTTGGATAAGACAATGCGATCTATTCAAGAAAAGTACATTGTTCTTATAGAGATTAATCATTTCTCTATTTTTGCGTTCTGAAACTGAGTTATTTTTCTCAGACCACCTCATTCATTGCTGAGCAGTCTGTTCAGAGGATGACCCCTCTTCCTCCAGCATTTGTGCTTTAGGTCAGGGCATTTCAGGAGGAAACTATCTGCTGTGGCCAAATGAGACACCCTAGTTAAACTCTGGTGAAAGGTGCTAGGAACCTTCCCATTTTGTCTCAACTTGTTCCTGAAAATCTCTTCTGAGGAACTGAGAAAGCAAAATAAAAAATCACAATGGTTTTTAAATGAGAAAAAAAAAAAAAGAAAAGAAAAAAAAAAAAAGAGCATTTGGTGTAAGATCCTAGAAGTGACAAACATAAGTGGTAACGGGTGTCACTGCAATTTTTAGAGTCTGTGGTTCAGTGTCTGTATCTGAGCTAGCTAACTGAGCTTCCATCCCTGTCAATATGGTAAATTTAGTTGGAGCCCTCTGAAGTAACAATGCCATCTTAGCATAGAAGAAATACTTACATTTGGTTTCAAGCATCAGTGTCTGGAATCAACTGAGAAGATGGACAGGATTTCTGTTGGTTGCAATGTAAACAGACAACCAGCATAGCTATAGACACTGAGAAAGAATTCAGAAGCACTGTGCAGTTGTTCCCGTACTCCATGCAACCTACCAGCGTGTGTAGTCCCTGTTCTGTTAGTTACAGGAAGACTCCACAAAATCGTATCTGGACTAATGTTTAAAACTGTATGCCGTGCTTTTTGACATGCATATGTTGATATTGTTGCTATTAAATTCTTTTTAAGAGAAACCATGTGACTACCCAGCTGTAGATAATATCATGTTGAGTAGAAATTGGCAACAGAATTACTTTCCGATGAGGATTGGGCAGACTCTCTACTACTACTGTTCTAAAGGCTACTTAACCCCAACTGAACAAGACTGGGTTCGGATTGTCTGTTCTCAAGGGGGCTGGAAGCCAGAGCCACAATGTCTCAGTAAGTATATTTATAAAATATGCTTAATTCTGTTTTGGTTATTAATGGTCTCTGCAGGAGAAATTGTACTGTACAGCTTAGCAGCTTATAAAATTATTTGTTATTATATTTATAAAAAATAAAGTGTACTGCTTTAGCTGATCCCTGGAACTGCACTCAGACTGTTTTCCCATCTTCTTGGCTTAAACAATCACCTGATAAAGTGACACTACAAAGTGAATAAGTCTGAAATTAAACATTTGGATTTGGGGCATTCTTTACACTTGCAGCTATCCCTGAGATTTAGAAAAATTAAGGAGAGTAAGAATTAGGATATGCTTTTCCTCTCTAATGTCCAGGTCACACACATGCATCTGCTTTCTTTTGTGCACACAGTGATGCATACAGATAAATTCTTTTCCACTTAAGTATATTCTTCCTTCAGTGGCTTGGGTGCCTTGTCTAAAGGTTATTATCTGGAATCCACTGCCTTGTCCTTTGGGATAACCCCTGGGGGAAGGTGGAACACTTTTGAAATAAGCTGAGAGTAAGAATGTCTGCAGTAAGAAATTAAGATGCACTGAATTAATCATTCTACTATGGGAAACAAATTTAGACCAGTGAGCTGAGGACTTCTCTCATAACCAGATCCTCAGTCACAGTGCAGTTCCTACCTACTGATAGAACCTGAAGGATCAACTAAAGGTTGAATTTTCTCCTGTTGTCCTTGGTGGACAGGAAATCAATGCAGAGAATGAGCAGAGTCGTGCCCAGTGGAAACAACTGGTTACTCCAACAACACAGCCACAACGTTCCTTCCATGTATCTAGGTTCTTGGGATACGGGATGCTGTAGGGACAGCATGCTTAGTTGTTGATAAATTCTCTAGAGCCGGTTTGAGAGACTGATGCACTTGCACCGGGATAGTAAAATTGCCTGGGATCAAATGCCTAATGTGTCTCAGCACACACATCAAAGTTTGAGAGACCTAGCAGAACATACCAGAGTTGTACATGACACTAGAGGCAGTGAAGTTAGCCAGCCTTGCTTATTAACTACAGTAAGGACTTTAGTTTACTAGGCCAGTTCTTAGTGCTTTATGAAGCTCCTGTTTTTGTGATACAATGATTACAGGGCACTGAAAGGAAACATGCTTTCAGGTTTGAACATTGATGTCTTTTGGGGATAGACACAAGGATAATAGGAGACTTTTTTGGTAACTTTCTTCCTAGGAATTATTTTACTACAGTTTTGGCTGTTTTTATTAATGTGGTTAAACGTACGTACTTTTCTTCTTTAGAAAAATGTAATGTCGAGCATCCGGAAAATGGTGTTATCCAAAATAATTGGAGAGGATCTTACAAAGAAGGTGAAAAAGCCAAATATTTGTGCAATACAAATTATCATACTGACAATGAAGATGGTGAAATTACGTGCACAAAGAATGGCTGGTCACCTATTCCAAGATGTATCCGTAAACGTGAGTGTGCTTGCTTTTTGTCACAGTTTCTAACTGAAACCAATAAATCTATGATTACATCACCCATGTTAATTCCTCACCACTAATTAGTGCAACTCTAGGTGCCTTTGTACAGCCTATCTGTAATTTCTTTTCTCTTTTCAGTCTCTAGTTATGCCACTTGATCCCTGTTTCTCCTGCTTGCTTTCCAGTTGGCATCATACTGGAAGGAGGGAGGAACGGGAAAGTTACCTCTCCTAGAACTGTTTCCAGCTTTTGAACCTGACTTGCGCCAAGCCTGAAATTGCTAGAATGCCTCACCAGAATTATAAATTCCTTAGATAATGATTTTATGCACACAAAAGAAATAACCTACTTTCCACCTCTCAGACTGTCAGAGCATTTTTTTAGAAAACAACTCCAGCATGAAAGAGACCTGTGATAGAATGTTCTCAACAGCCACTCGCTAATATGCTGGCATAGCAGTGCAGAAGCAAAATAAAACGTTGATTCCCACTGTTAGCCAATAGTGGACATTAATGCAATAAACATCAACAAATTATCAATGAAACTTAAACTTTTGAAATGGTTGCACTGAAGTATCATTAACTGTGCTCCCAACATTCAAATTCATCTTGTAGCATTTCTCAAAGGCTCTGTATGCCTTATCTTTATCTTTATTTACTTGACTCTAATGTGCCATTGTTGCTATTTCTTATTGTGTTCATTTCTTGAAATGAAGGAACTCTTTGCAGAATGATTTATTAGTGCACAATTCAGTGTACTACAGAAGTTTTCTCCCAGATACAAGGCCATAACTTCTAAACAAGAGGACGGAATTCCACCTAGTTAGACTGGCTCAAACAAGGTATTCCAAGTGATGTGAAATCAGGCACAACACTGAGTCCATCTGCACTGGTGGTTTATTGTGCAAGATGGGATCCTTTGATATGAGTTTGCCTAGTCCTGCAGTATGTGTACTCTGAGGGATTTCCCTTTAGTAGAACTAAGATCTTAGTTGCACATGACGATGATCTCTGGAGTGTCCCACTTGCAATAGGGGCATAAAGTCCTCCTGATGCATGCACAATGCATGCCTAACAAGAATTTTGTTTCTGCTGAAAACCAAATGCGGCCATATAGTCTTGGAATCTTGAAGAACAGTTGCAAATGAAATCCCTGTCCAGCCTTGCACCAGTTGGTAACACTGAATTCTGACTTTTCATGCTTTGGTTGGATCCCAGGAAGGGACCTTAATGCAGAGGAAGAAATAATCATGCTTTTAAAAATGTTCTAAATCCTACTGCTGTCTTCATTTGTCCTCCTTATTCTAGATGTTACATGCATGTCATTTAGCAATGAGAAGGAATTCTTTCTCTTTCAGAAACATGCCAGCAGGTTGATCTGGTGAACGGCTATTTCATGAAGAATAAGGCAACATTTGATATAGGGGAAACAGTCACCTACAGGTGTTATGATGACTTTGTAACTCCAGAAAGACAAGAGACAGGAGAGATACGATGTCAAAAGAATGGCTGGTCTCCGCCTCCAAAGTGCATCCGTGAGTAGCACACAGGCTTCAGAGTTCCCTGCTGCTGCCACTGGTAAAAATGAGATTTCCTACGTACTCTGATTTTCTTCATCTATACTGGTATAGTTTTCTTACTGAATGGAAGGAGAGTCAAAAAGAGGACTGAGCCTCCAGAGATGAACTTTTCTGAGGCTCCAGGAAACAAAGAGAGAAAGCAAAAGTGAGTAAGCAGGAAAAAGTATCTCCTGTCTTCTAGGTGAGCTACCTTTTTGGACCCTCAGTGGCATGAAGTATGTTGTCATTGACCTTTCCAGTGATTTTAGCTGATACAAGGTGCATACACACAAATTTAATCCCAGTTCTTCCATCTTGTTGACAAGAAGATGAACACCTTTCACACTTGTCAGGGACAATTTATGAAGAAATGCCTATCAGCCAAGGGATCATGCCAAGAACTTCGTTTGAAAGTGAGCAGACTAGTGAGAAACACGTTTCATTATTTGAAGAGATATTATCATTGTGCATTAAAAAAGATCAGGCTGTACTTTCTACATGAGGCTAGAAACTACATTTTTTAAAAAGACTGCGGTGCTTTCTCATGAAAATACTTTCACATTCTTGTTGACTTTCTCTTAGAAGTCCTATCCTCTCCTGAACAGGAGTGTAGGATAAAAAAGAAGATAATTGATCTTCCAGGGTTACGATGCTAAGGTTTGCCATGTTGGCCAACTTTAGCTAATATTTTGTCTTATACTTTAGTTTCAGACTATGTGTACCCAGAATTTTATTTATTTATTTATTTTCTGATGCCCTCACAAATGTTCATGGGCAGAATAGGTAAAACTATTTGATATTACATCATTAAAATAAGAAGAAATAGTAGAAGGAAAGGAAGATGAATACAATAGATATTATGTGAATACACTACCCATGATATTCTACATTTATGTGCCAACATTGCAGAACTTTAAATGTTTTAAATATCCCCAGTCATTCTGTAGTACAGAAATGGTGTTTCCAAAGAGCGAATTTCAGGATCACCAAATGCACTAACTTTGTTTCATTTTACAGAATCCTGTAAAACACCACGCGTTCACGTTTTGACTGACTATGCAAGGAAAAATATATACCTGCCTGGAGATACATTTGAGTATGAGTGTCATGAGCAATATCAAACTGCAGATAACACGCCAACTGGTACTACCAGGTGTGATGTAAATGGTGAATGGAAGCCAGCACCACAATGTGTCGGTAAATACATCTGTACTCACTAACCACTGTAACTGTACGCACACTGTGAAGCTTTATTCATTCCTGTGCTTTTGTTCTAATCAGTGTTAAGTGATGATAAGAGTGTGGCTGCCTCCTCCCGCCTCTCTGACCCAGCGCCTCTCCTGCCTGGCTGCTGGAGTGTAGCCCAGCATCCCAGGGAGACGGGGCCTCTGCCCAGACCCAAGGGCTGCAGCTGTCACTTCCATCTTAGTGGGTTCAACTACTAACGAAGCTGAGCACGAACCCTGAAGGCTCACAGATACGGGGCTCTGACACAGCCACACAGGATGCCACAGGCTGGAGGCTGCCTTCTAGAGCACTTACATACAGAACTCAAGTAAAACATAAACATAGACCAGCTGTGTCCTCTTTCTTCCTCCTTGCCAGCTGAAGGAGATGGAAGTTTACCAGCAAAGGCACAAATGCAGCACTCTGGGTTCTCAAGCATGCATGCGTTCGCTTACCTCCCTCACACCAGTGTTCCCCTAGTAGCTGGTTTTTGGGATGCCACAGTAGCTGGAATTTAAAGACACCCACTGGCTGCGATAGCTGGCACCTGAAGCCAGGAGTGCCTACTCCCTTGGCCTGATTTAAGGAGCTGGCAGCATTTTTTCACTCACACATGCACAGGTCTCATCAGTAGCTCGCACCCAGACCTTGCTGCACACGACCACATGGGGTAGAAAGTGAGAATATGCAGCAAGATAGACAAGAAAAGATGTAATAAGATAAAAGATGACAGGGTGGACTGTGGTAGTCAGGTTCAGGGCTCAACTAGATGAGCATACTGACCTGCACAGTTGTTCACTTGACACTTTTATGCCTTTTGCTGTTTATCCCATTTGTTTTTTTCTTTGATCCTACTTCCCTCTGCGTGTCCCTTCGTGGACTTGCATAGCTGTGCTGATTTCCACACCGCTCCTTATCTGGGGTCCCCCTAGCTCAGGGTCTCATCAGCTGCAAAGTCTGGATTGATTGTCCCAAAAGTGGTGCCTGTATTTTCCTGATATCCAATCAATTGATGTAACTGGGAGGCAAGTTTCTCGTCATTGTCTCCATGCTTGCTTTGTCAGATCTGTATTTCTGTATATTTAGTTTCTTGTTTCCCACTTTTCCATTAGTAGTAGCTCATATATTTTTTGTAGGTTTTGCAATATACTTTGAAATATTCTTTCTTCACAGCAATAGAATGTGAACTGCCACTACTGTCCAATAGAGTTGTTCATCCTGCAAACAGCAGATACTACAATGGAGATGTTGTGAAATTCAGCTGTGTTAGTAATTATGTAAGAGTGGGCCCTGCTTCTGCTCAGTGCTATTACTTTGGATGGTTTCCATCACCGCCAACATGTAAAGGTAATTCCTCTGTTGACTTTATTGTGGTGGGATACGTGTGCGAATACTTTGGTTCTGAAGACTTTTGAGTCTGACTCCATAAGTCAATCTTGCACCCAGGAACAATTATTGCATTGTCATCTCTGAAAGGGCGAGCACTGATCTTCCTCAGATCATTTGTTAGTGTTTTGCTGTTTTATGTGGAAGAAACCAAACAGTTGAATTTTCAGTGTTCGCTTTTTAGCATGTCAAAACATGGAATGTATCTAGAACATCTGTCTGGTAACCAGGCCACATGTTTTTCTTGTTGCCTTTATTCTGTTAGCTTCACTTAAGTGGTTTGCACAAAACTTCACTCAGATTATTAAGTGTAAAATACTGCTTATTCAAAAAGGCATAAATAGGGTGTGATATGGCTGCCAGAAATGATTTGAGTACAGCCATCTCTTCCTGCACCCTAAATAACTTTTGCCACTGCCTAGCATTGATACTCATCAAAGACTTTTCTATGCTATTTTCTCTGATCACATGACATTTAAGGGGGAAAAAATGATTTTGGAGATGACGCACAGATGAACCCAAGGGAAAGAAACTCAGTGAAAGTTTTTTACTACAAATTTCCTCAATTTCATCCTGTAGGATTAACAGTTTCCTGCAGAAGGGAAGATATACACCCCTACACCCCTACTCTTCTCACCATGCTGATGACGGCGCACAGCTTAGTGGAATCTGAATCATGCCTTTCATGAGAAAGATCAAAATGACAAGGGCATTTCAAATTTCTCATCCCTCTTCCTTCCTGCTTACTCAGTCATTTATGTTGTTGCCTTTCATGTCCTCATTCTTCTTCTCACTCACTTTTTTGCATTTGAAAACAAGTGTTTTTTATGTAGTTGACTCTTTAGCTCAAAACATATTAAGCTCTCTTGGCAGGCATTCGCTCCATCAGATGTGAATTCCTTTAATATACAGTACATAGCACTGTATGGATAAATAGCATGTCATTGTTACTTGTAGAATATCTGCTTTTTTATTCTGTGAGAATACTGTAACACAGGTAAGTGCAGTCGATGCCCATGTAACGCTTTTCTTCCATTAAAAATGGATTGATTTCATGAACCGCTTATTTTACCATAGCTGGAAACTGATGGTGCACGAAAGTAAGAGAGCAGATTGAGCCAGGGTAACTCATCTCTGTGAGATCCACCCCAGCATGTATCTAAACAGTCAGAGGCATAAAATAATGACCTGTTTAACCTTTTCTGTATCTCTTTTTTAATTTTAAGCAATAAATTTGTTGTTGTTGCACTTAATATGTAAGTGTGCTAATAGTCCTGACTGCAGTGTATATTTTTGATGTCTTGATTTCAGTGAATCCCAGAGACTGTGGACCTCCACCTGAAATCACCAATGGAAATGTTACTGGCAGCCTTCTGGAATGGTATCCGCATGGGAACAGAACGGAATATGAATGTGACACTCAATTTAAATTGGTTGGATCAAAGGAAATAGAATGTTTGGATGGGCAGTGGTCATCTCCTCCTTCTTGCATTGGTAATCTGCTTTCTACTACATATATAAAACTATGATGATGCAATACAAAGATAATCAAATGTGAAGTGAATTAGCTCTAGCCATCTGTTCACTAGGAAAAAAAAAAACTGCTTCTGCAGTAAAAACAAGAAAAACCTTGTGTAGCTGTTGTGGAAACTTCTTCAGTGAAGGATTCCTCTGATACAGCTGCCCCAGTTTTTCACAGAGCTTGTGAGAACATAATCACTTCCACAAGTGTCTATTTTATTGAACTGTTCAGGAGATCTGGAAACAGGCAGAGAGGGATGTGCCATCACGTGGATGTCTTTCCTTAGAAACGGAGCTAGAATCCATTAGCAAACTTCCTGAGTATTGACAGAGGTCTCGAAAGTCTTGCAACTCCCTTGGGAAATCTGGTAATCTCTGGCTTCTGGATTCTGACACCTCTTCCAAGAGAAATACTGATGTTTAAAACCTGTATGACTGCTCACATTTTTTCAATACTTGATCCACAGAGAACAGGTTTTGTGCACAAGCTGGGAAGTGTGTGATCCAAGCTTGAGTGCAGAACTTTTCAAGTCCAATTTCTGAGTTTGCCCTGGGTCTTCACTTTCCTCCAGCGAAAGACAGTTTTATGCGTTTGTTCTATTTACATCCCTTTTCCTTCCTCCACAAGGACTACTTGTATGCTGCACTCATCTTTGCAAGCCACTAACCTTTGCTGTCCCTAGCACGGCAACGACGGCAGCCCGCAGCACGAACTACAGTTATTACACAGAGGAGACAACTCTGCAGCCCTCTAATCAATTCTAAGTGATATTAGACAGTTCTTGTAGTAATGCTAATCGAAAGTGTACATTATGAATGTGTAGGTGTATGATTGAATGTAATTTTTGATTGACCAGAATAAAGGATCCAGATGAGTTGGATTAACTGAAAGTTTTCTTACACTTTAGGATTCATGTACCTTTACAAAACTGTTTGGGAAATTAAACTTAGCCGAAATGACTCATGAAGTACGCCCTGGAGTTATCTCAGTGATAGAAAGGAAAGAAATTTAGTCGACTGACTAAATTAAAGATGTACCCCAGCTGTGTAGAAGGTCATTCAAAACGTTTAATTAATAGGAGCAGGTTTTACTCACCAAATGCAAAATGAATTATCTCAGTTCTTTTGGACACTCGTATGTGACATCAATACTTTGTGGAATATTTCTGTTCAACAGAAGACAAAATGCCATGTGGATCACCTTCTTCTATCTTGAATGTTGTTCTTCACCAGCAAGATCGAGTCCAGTTTTCTCATGGCGATGAAGTAACCTATGGATGTAAGCAAGGCTCTGGGAATGCTAACAGAATGAGAATAAAATGTCTTAATGGGGAATGGAAGCCTTCACCTCTTTGTAACGGTAATCTTCTTCCGTATTTCCATAATATTTCAGTTATGAGTTTAACATTGTTATAGTCATGGTTTCAAGGACTTCGGGAATCAACATGTAGCTTGAGGTACTATAGTTTCTCACATCTCAACTAAATGTTTTTTTTCATTTCCTCCTCTTTTAAATGTTAACATAACATATCCTTCATCCTGGAAAGACTATGGAGCTACAAATTTGTAAACACTCTGTGTAGTTTTGGGAAAGGGAATGGATGGTTACACAGTGGTTAAAATCCAATATGGCTGCACCGCATGTCCTTCACATACAGTGACCCTACAGCAGTGGTTTTGTACTCATTCTCCTGTGTTCCCCAGCAATAAGGACCCTTCAGAAACTTCAGACATACCAGCAAAAAAGTCACGTGCATGTTGTGTTAATTAAATGAAGATTTGTATCTCTGGAAATTAGAAATAATATTAATAGCCTCAGTGTGCTGGTTTTACCTTATCCTTGTCATTTTTACATAGATTAGTCCATTTCTGGTCAGTAGTAATCTCTGTTTTTTTTCTCATACGGTTTCACAGTGTATAAACTTTTAAAAGCAAGTTATCTAAAACAAACCTTCTGCCTTAAGAGGAAAAGATGCATTGGAGTCAGTGATTTTGTTTATTAAAAAAAAAAAGTGGTAAAAAGTGATACTGTATAAGAAAGTGTCTTGGCTGTCATCACTCTGGGACTTTAACAAAGATCAATATAAAATTATTAGTACTATAGTATTATTATGTATTATTAGTATTAGTAGTATTATATTATTAGGCATCATATTCATTTATGATATTATATTATTAGTTCTCCCTTTCTTTAGAAGAGACTTTTTATTTATTGATGATTTGGATACATTGTAACTTCATTTACAATTATTTTGAGGACTGTATCTGGCACAAAACACAATCTGCTTAGCTTTCACACACAGCTCCCGGGAGCCTTCTCTTCTCCAAGCTAAACAAGCCCAGTTCCCTCAACCTTTCTTCACAGAAGAGGTGCTCCACCTCTTAAGGAATCTTAAGAGTTACTTCAAACCACAGTAGTTAAACAAAAAACAAAATCACACCAAAAAAACCCACTTTCATATGGATAAGTATTAGGAAAATGGTGACTTCTTCATTATGAATGCGCTCATACATATTATCTGAACCAAATCTATTCTTTAACTACTTGTGTTGATTTTCTTCAGATCCATCTCATCAGTGTGTACCTCCAGAGGATATTGTGGTTGTACGCGCTAGTCCTGCCAGGAAAGCAAAGGAGACTGGGCTGTATTTAACATATAAATGTAAGCCAGCTGACAGACAATTTAAACGCGCAACTTGTCTGTCCGGAAAATGGTCTCCAGAGATTCAGTGTACAGGTATGATTTTAGATTTGCATACAATTTATTCTTTTTTGTAGGCATGGTAAATGCTCGTTAGTGAAGATTCTTAGCATCTCTGTGCCATTGATCGGTAACAGAAATGCTTACATTCTTGTGTGTGTATATATATATATATGTAGATGTAATTACACTGTCATGTGAACTAATTAAGGAAATCATTTGAACATCAAATTAAATTTAGAAGCTCTGTTTAGTGAAGCAGACTTAATAGTATCTACTCTGGCAATGGAACCATTGTCACTGTCACTTTTGATGTGAGAAAAGTTCAAAGATCTTCTATTGCTGAGGTTTTTTTTTCCTTCCCCCCCCCCCACTTCTCCCCCAGTGTAACAGAAAAGAGAGGCTACAAGTTTATGAAAGGAAGGCAATTTTGAGATAGAAGAAGACACTCATGGTGTATATTTTTCTGAGCACGCATTCTGTGAAAACATGTTGAAAGCATTGTAAGCAACTGAGAGCAGCTCTAGTGTTTTTCAGGCAGAGCAAAATGATCATGGTACTAATTAAAGCTTGAGACAGCTACTGAAGATATGTCTACTGCCAGTGTTTTCTTAGCTGTTGGTTACTACTGCAATTTATGATGAACTGCTACACTTCATCTTCTGTTCTGTTATGAAATGAATGCATATCTTTAGGTGAGAGTACATGCCCACCTCCACCTCAGCTGCCTAATGCTAAGAAGATACCAATCGGAAGAAATTACAAGAATGGGAGTAAAATAGCTTTTTCATGTCTGGAGGGTTTCCATCTCGTCGGTGCAAATGAAATAACATGTATAAATGGGAAATGGCAGTCACCACCATACTGCGTTGGTCAGTAGTGTTTGTTTTTCTCTTTATTTTATTATGAACTTCTGTGTTGTGTACTTGCAGTCATCGTTAGCAAAAAGATGCTGTTGTTTTTGTTAGGATGTCACAAACAGGTAATTGTACAAATAAGCAATGGAATGTAACTTGGTTTAAAAAAAAATGCAGCTAATCAACTGTTAAGCAGTAGGCCTTTTTTTTCAGACAGACCTATCTGAGATGGCACATAACATTTTCAGGCAATTCCTCAAGAGCTATGTGTTTATTCGTGTAGTGTACGTCAGAGTGGAGTGTCAGTTTTGAGCGGGGGCTTTTGAATTGTGTCCTGGTGAATCAGTCGAGAATTTTGGATGGAGTGGTAGCACTTTCTTTTTTTTCTGTTTTTTTTTTTTTCTTGTTTTTCTTCTTCTATTTTTTTGTCTTCTTCTTGTAATACAAGTATAAATAGTATGACATAACTTCGTACGTCTGTCCTAAGGAATCACAGAATGTTTTTAGTTGGAAGAGATCTTAACAATCATCGAGTTTTAACCCCCTGCCATGGGCAGAGATATCACCCACTAAATCGGGTTCCCCAAAGCCACATCCAGCCTGGCCTTCAGCATTACCGAGGATAGGGCACCCACCGCTTCTCCGAGCAACCTGTACAGTACCTCATCACCTCTATTGTAAAGAATTTTTTTCTAATATCTGATCTAAATTTCCCCTCTTTTAGTTTAAAGCCATTGCCACTCTTTCATTACCTCTCCCTTCTCTGATTAAGAGCCCTTCCCCAGCTCTCCTGTGGCCCCCTCTAAGAATTGAAAGGCCATACTGAGAACTCCCCGGAGCCTTCTCCAGGCTGAACAAGCCCAGCTCCCTCAGCCTGTCTTCACAGGGGATGCTGCAGCCCTCTGATTATCCTCGTGGCCTCCTCTGGACCTGCTCCAACATGTTCATGTCCTTTTTGTTCTGGGGGCCTCAGAGCTGAATGCAGTGGGCTCTCACAGTAGCAGAGTAGAGCAGGACAATCACCTCCCTTGCCCTGCTGGCCATGCTTCTTTCGATGAAGCCCAGAATACTGTTGGCTTTCTGGACTTTAAGCACACGTTGCCAAGTTTTTCATTAACCAGCACCTCCAATACTCTTCAGGGCTGCTCTCAATCTGTTCTCCACTTAGCCTGTATTTGTGCTTCATATGCTGAGGAATCTGTAGGCCAACAGTTAAAACATTACCAATACAGATAATCTCTTACAAGCAGGAGGTCATTAAGAGATAGAAGAAAGTGTCTTCAGAAGTGGATAGGAAATGGAAATACAGGACAAATGAGGTGCAAGATAGTGACTCATGTGCACAACGTGCCAAGTGAGTCTGTATCTTTAAACTAAAAAATTATGTTGCTTTGTGTTGGTTTTTTTTTTCCTCTTTTCTTGCTTGTGAGTTTCCACTTCTGCTGATAAGTGGCAGACATAGAGAAGAACAGAGAAAAGTGTTTGAGCTGTTCATAAAAGAAATATTACTGCAATAAAATTTTCAGTCCCAGTTGCTGAACAGGAAGTTTGATTATAATTAGGTCCTTTGTCTTGTAGAATTGAGTAGAAATGTGTGCTTTCAAGTTGATGCATCAATTAATAAATCTAATTTACTGGTAACTGAAAATGAATAATTTATGTTCACTCTGCAAGTGAATAAAGTATGGGGACAACCTTGACTCAGGGAGGCTTAGTAGATGTTTGATCCATTGTATGTCTGGGAAAGTAGGTTGTAGTTCTTAATAAGCTCTGATGCTCTCTGTTTTTTTTCCCTGCTTTGGCAAGAAAATCTCCAGGATATTGGTACAATTTTGTGAGTTGTGGACAAACTTAATTTAGTTAAAATTCTAGAAACTCACTTTCAGTATCTCAAAATGTGAGAGTTTCTTCTGCTTCTCTGTCTATGATTTTTAACCTGTTCTTGTTACTAAGTTTTAACTTCTTAATCTTCTTTCTGTGAAGTGGCATATGGCTCTAACTTGGTTCAAATCAAAAGACAAAAAACCCTTGTAGGAAGGAGAAAGGAAAGGAGTTTTGCTTTGTGAATCATATATATTTATTTATCTGTCTTTCAAGACACATTTTCTTTTCAGTTTTAGACTGCATATATTTTTGGAATATTAATTGTTTTCTCTTATTGTTTGTCTTTGTGTTTTAAAGAAAAACCCTGTTCACCACCACAACTTATAGAACATGCTGATAATTTCAGGCTGGTAACTCAAAACTTAAAAATGGAAAAAGAAGGGAAAACAGTTTATCTAGCTGGTGCTGTAGTGAAGTTCACTTGTCATTCTGGATTTGAGTTAGACGGACCACCAGAGATAAGTTGTTCAATGGGAAACTGGAGTTCATCTCCTACATGTTCAGGTAACGTCAAACAATACTTTTCCTGAAACGTGCTTAGCAGTTTTTGAAATACTTTTAAACTGGAGTTGACTAGTAACAACAGTTTAGTATTTTAAGTATTCCTGTGGTATTTTTGCAATCTTTGTTCAGTGTTTGTTTCTACCAGGTAAGTCATGGGCACATCCTTATCACACAAGGACCTGTTTTCTACGGAGTCCACTAGTGACTGGGAGTTGCTTTGATGCTTCAGCGATGGATATCACTTCTTTGTAGGAAGGGACAGAAGCCTTTACCAAACTTTTCTGACATTGATAGGAAGAGTCTTTAGAGTGACTAAAGTGTACGCCTATTTAGGGGACTAACATGGAAGTTTCTGCATGCTCTCTTTTATACAAAATCTGCTGGTAGTTATTGACTGTGCTGGTTAGAAAAAGCATCTGTTTGGTCAGAAAAATAATCTCATTGTGTGTGTGTCAAATTACCATAAGTATCAGGTTTGCATATCTTTTCAGAAATGTCATGTGGAAGTATTCCAAATGTTCCCAATTCTGCAATTGAAGGCAGAAACAAGGAAGTGTATGAGCCTGGTGAAACAATTCGCTACCAGTGTGATGAAGGATTCGAGGCTGTTGGCCTCCCAGAAATTATTTGCAGAAGAGGAAATTGGTCAAGACCACCATTCTGTGAAGGTGCGTCTGTAATCCTTTTAGTCTTTTAAGACATTCGTTAAAATAATACCCACCCATGCATACAAGTGAGTCAAAGCAATAGAGTCGATCATTGGATTGATTTGAATGGGATGCTACAACACCTTTTGTCCGGTTCCTGAGAACCATCAAGCAGAACTGATCAGCAAGAAATTTTTCCCCTTGTGGGCTGAAGCTAGTAGACGCAACTTGTTTCTTAGATCTAACAGACAGAAGGTTACAGAGGAAAGGGTGCTAACTACAAAGGAATAACTGGTAAGCTAACGTATTTATTTTTACATCGCTAGGAATGTGACTTTCATTATGAAAGTTACCTTCAAAATATTAAGGAAAACACTCTCCGGTCCTTTGGCGCACCATGCTGCAGAGCACCAGCCTGCATGTTCAGCTAATCTCTACAACTCCTTTCTGCTTTTCAGTCACTTCAGGCAAAAAGAATACTGTCAGGTGAAGCACTGCAGAATAAAGACCACGGTATCTTTCTTTCCTACCTGTGAAAAACAACCTGCCTTATGCAAACTGCCTGTCCTCATCGTGAATAATGCTGCCTCTGAACACAATATTCTACGGTCATGACTTTACTGCCCAAGTATTCTTAAATGTGCCTCTCTTTTCAGATGTTAGCTGTGGAGCCCCACCTGAAATTCAAAGCGCTAATATTATCAGCACTCAACAGCCGAGATATCTGCCTGGTGCTCGGGTACAGTATGAATGTGACAGCAATTTTCAGATTACAGGTGTAAATTATGTCACTTGTACAAATGGACAATGGTCGCAAACACCAACTTGCAAAGGTAGGAATTTGTGCTTTCATCTTGCCCCTTAGTATAGAGGAGTCGGTCTGTTTACCTAAATACTTGAAAACTTTATATTTTAATTTTGTACTGCAGCTTTGTACCTACTACTGCTTTCTTGCACAGCACTTGAACTTACTGCTTCTGGAAATAAGGTGTATATGTTCATTGAAAGCAAAAACATCTTAAAGAAAAAGGGCATAAAAAAATACGATGATTTTTCATTTTCCACTATGATACTAGTTATTCCCCAGAAGACACTGTGTTATTGGCCTTCTCTAGAAAAATATAACTATCTGAATGGAAGTAGTGGGGGAGAGATCCAGCCATTTTTTCTGGGGTCAGCTCTAACTGATAGACATTCCACTAGAATCTCAGGATGTAAAAATTGCAGATCTGCTAGAGTCTTGAAATGGCAAGAGCGTTCCCATGAAAAGACAATGTGCTGTCCTTTACCTGCCAAAAACTGTGGCTGGAGGGTGAACTACTGCTACTTGGCTTTCACATACTTCCGTGGAGTTGACTGCACGTACCTGTCCATGCAGTGCAAGCCGACGACTTCTTCCAGAGCTCTGCAGTTCATCAGAGGGCCAGCTTGGCTGCTACATCTGTGATTTTTCAGAAATGCCAGAGCTTTCTGGGGAGGGCCGTGGCCTAACTAGAAGAACTTTTGTGCTATAAGGTCTACACCTTATGAAATGCTACATAATGCATTTCATAATACAAATGCATAATGCAGCTACAGAAATGCTGGCTTTTTTTAGACTCTCTCACTGACACTGCCTTCTCCTGAGAGTCCACAAATAAGCGTTCTGCTGCTGCTGTCATTTGAAGTCACACTCCTGATCACATTCCTCGTGTTCACAGTGTTTTACCCTGGCACACTCTTGTGGCCAGGAGGAAAAATATGAAAAAATTATTGTGAAGGCATTAGAAGATTTGGACAGAAATTGTGTGAGCTGGGGAGCAACAAGATCGATTCCCTTACCTAAAATAGGCATAGGGGAACACCTCAATGACTATAACTGCAACTGTAGAAGTATCTCTTTTCAGATACAAGGTGTGGACCTCCTCCTGAAATCGCTGGTGGTAAAGTTCAAGGTGTTAAGAAGTCAAGGTATTTGCCTGGGGAGACAGCTAAATATGAGTGCTGGAAAGGTTTTCGTATGACTGGAGCTTCCACCATAAGTTGTCAGAATGGGACCTGGACAGAGCTGCCCACGTGCAAAGGTACTTTTTCTGTCTTTCCATCCAGTAGCCTGTCAGTGAGACTGCTATCGAGCTGGCTCAGTGGTATTTACTTCTTCAAATTTCAGTCTCTGAGCTGCAAGCAAGTGCAGTGCAATGCATCTGACACGTAAGGACTCCCCAGAGCCCAAGGTCTGCCCCACCATTAACTGGAATTGTATGGTTCAGTGTTGTTTGTTCTAGTTTGCAAACATATTCACGCTTGTCCCTGCTCAGGCAGTACAGAGAGCTGGTGGGCATCCAGTTCTTCTGCAGAAAGAGCTGTGCCAAACATCCTGCACTATTGTCTAGGACCAGCGAAAGTCTAGCAGAAAGCAGCAAATGCTCCAGAGATGACAGATGGATGAACTGGTAGTTATGAGTCCCAGCAGTGGAAAAATGAGAAACTCTCGCTCTTCTCCACCTGCCAGATATTTGGTGTCAAGGTGGCAATTTTCTCTGCTTTCCTCTGAGTCTCTCTAAGTAGTTTCCTCTCAAGGTAGTTTCCCAAAGTATTCGAGGCTAGGCTGTTCCTGCAATTAAACTCTGATGCGTTTCTCTCTAAGCGTTAATGTTCTTCCAGGAAAGAGTGGAAAATGTGGCCCACCTCCAGATATTGAAAATGGAGATATTCTTTCCTTCCCGAAGTCAGAATATTCACAAGGTGAAACTCTGACATATAAATGCCCAAATCTCTACATCCTGGAAGGATCTCAGCAGATCAGATGTATTAATGGGCAGTGGACAAATCCACCAGTTTGCTTAGGTAGGTTAAAGAATGTGCTGCATGGCCAAGAGCTATGTTACTGCTCACGCTGACTTTTTCTCAGATCCTGAAGGTGTTTCCAATGTGCTTCACTTGTGAAACAGCACTTGCGCTGTGGCTGACAGCAATGAGTCTTTCTTTTGTCCAGAAGGAATTTCTTCTCGATGTCAGCATGTGTGGTCCCCTCTGCTGCCTGCAGACTCTCCCTGCCTCCTTTCACCCACAGATCCAGGAGGGGGGAGTTTGGCTGAACTGCCCATGTGAGGAGATCTCCATCAGTGTGCTGGGCTCCCGCGTTGAGGACACTGCCACGGTCTGCAGGCTGTGATGGGAAGGTTGGGTCTGTCTGAATGCAGTAAATCCAGGGGTGACATGACCATGAGAAAATGAATTTAAAGAAGCGCTGGGATGAGGGAAAGGAGGATTCTGAAAAAAGATACAGGGAAGTTGAATGCTGCCTGCTGAGTTCCCCTACCCCAGGCTCTGCTTCCTCCTTGCCCCGTGTGACTCTCAGAGTCAAATGGCCTTTCTGCAGCACTGCACGCTGACTCAACCATCATCTTTTTTTCCCTTCATTTTTGATGAAGATATCTTTCCTGTTGCAAAAAGCAGAGGCTCAGAGCAAAGTCCTGGAAGCATTTTATGATGTGAAGAACCTCTGTAGAGAGAAAAAAAATTACATGTGGTGCATCCGTATGAATTGATGACGATGTTCTCTTGCCTTTTCCCAGTGGCCTGTACGGCAGCTGAAGAAGATATGAACAATAACAACATTGAGCTGAAATGGAGGGAAGAGAAAAAGCTGTATTCCAGACCGGGTGATTTTATCGAATTTGATTGTAAAATAGGAAATGTGAAAGACCCAGCATCTTCTCCGTTCAGAGTACAATGTATTAATGGCACATTTAAATATCCACAGTGCAATCCAGGAAGTAAGTCTTCTCCATTTGCCATTGTTTGGCTGCTTTTTTTTTTTTTTTTTTTTTTTTTGGACATTTAGTGCAGAAACTGAAAGGAAAGTATTTAGCAAGCGTGCCTGGTGAAGTAATAACAGAGCACCAGGGTGTGGGAAATCCTGTAAATCTGTAAAGCGTGGTGGGTTGTGTTTCCCAAGATGCTGCTGACAGGAGTATCTGAGAGGAAGGGGATCAGCAAGCTGCAAGCTAGGGTTATTTGTTCTGTGACTGCCTGTCTAATTCCAGGGAGGACTGAAGAGCTCGTGAGTTCCCTGAAAGTGATATCCCTGAAATTATTTCCCTGACCGTGGCAGGACGAAAACCATTTCATTGCAGTCTCTCCCAAGCCCCCCTGTTTAGGCAGGGTTTTGCTCCAGTGAGCTTCTCTCCTGGGTCTATGTTGCTGCCATGCTGTGCCCCTTTTGTACCTCTGTGGCCTTTCCAGCTCCTCTCCACTCTAACCATGTTCTGATATATGTAGAGACAGCAGCTGATGCCCATTGCAAGCCTTTGTAGGCTTCTTGGAAGGGAAATCTGTGCTTGTCCCCTTCTACAGTTTCTGTGAGCAGGCCTTACTGGATCATTGCTGAAGAGTATGTAATGAGCTTTTATCTTTCGTAGTCTGCACTATGTTTCACAAAAGGGAAGCAGAATAAGTGTTCGAGGCACTCAGTTGGTACCAGCATCTTCAGAGACTTGGCTTCCAGTGTGAGATCTACAGGCAAATCGTGAGAGTACTTCACGTTGTTAGTGGTGTTTTTTGTTTTCCAGGGGACTGCACAGTGCTTGAGTCAGAAATGGATAAGAACAACATTAAACTAGAATGGAGAAAACCTTACACCTATCGCTCTAAGGAACGTATTTCCTTTGTATGCAAATGGTTTAATACAGAAGTTTCAAGACCAGAGAAATTTAACCCACAGTGTCTGGATGGAGTAATTGAGTACCCTCAATGCACAAGTAAGTGTTCATGTGGGAGGGCACAGGGGGCTGTAAAAGAATTGTAGGCAACAGCCAAGAAGGACTGTAAAAAGAGGGTCAGATTCAGGGGCCTTCCCTTAATCCCATACCAGTGTGCGTCTGTCATGGAGGAGCTGCTCCTGTTCCAAGGGACCTGGAGAACTGAATACAAGCAGGGAGCATGGTTGGCACCTGCTTTTCACTGCTCTCGGGAAACATGACAATATGTCAGCCTTGATGATCTCTATTTCCCCTTCTGTCTCTTTACAATGCAGATGTATTTGGATAGATGGAAATGACATGACTGAGTCCAGCTGGAGAAATGAACGCTCCTTCAACAAATCCAATGATTTGAGCTCAAGTTTTCCCAGAGTTTCCTGCTTTATTGTACTTTATAGCTTAGACAGTGTTCTCTGCTGGAATTTGCTAATTCATTTTCTTTATACTATTGGATGATTTTGTTCAAATTTAACCATTTTTTGTAAATTTATTTACATTCTGTAATTGTGTTTGCATTTCATCCACCTGAATGATTGTACTTACTTGCATCTTGCCTATTCTGCATTGATCCCTGTTACTGTTATTTACATTTTCATCCTGAAGTAGGCTGGCTTTGGTGGCATACTGAGTCAAGAATTAAAAAGTCTGCAGGAAATTTGATTATCAGTGTATTTCACCTCATCTGCTTCTAGGTTTTTCTCCATAAGCATGCCTGGAACTTAGCCTGGGATGATGGCAGAGACAGGGTGAGTCAGGGTGAGTCTTCTTTAAACAACTTGGGGAATCTCTGGATCACAGAACCTGATTCCTACTCAGGACCTGAGCTTCCATGTTATTTGGTGGAAAGGCAAGATGCTGGGATACAAGTAATTAACTGAAATTTCTGAAATTGTGTGTAGGCACAACTCCTTCAGTCCAGATCCTGAAATGAGACCTGCCATCCTTTTCATTTTTTGGTGAGCTTGCGTTGCTGTCTTGATGAATCCGAGATGCTTGTGCTTTATTTAGTTTTTTGGTAATTGATCCACTGGTGACATATTGCAGCTGATGGATAGGAACAGCTAATGTGTTTATGTGGCACTGGCGTACTGCTTGTTGGGGAGCGTTTTTACTGCCCTACTTGATAGAGCTACATAGAAGATATGCTCTTCATTTTTCTTGAAGTTCACTTTTCTAAGAATTTTTTGAAAGGTAGTGTGTGCAGCACACGCAGCTCGGCGCAGCAAGGGATGATTCTTTGACCTTGAGATGCCTTCAGCACAAAGAGATTTTTCTTTAACTTCACCTAATTAATTCAGCCAAGCTCATGAAAAGTAACCAAAGCAATACGCTGCATTTGTGTACTGTTAATGGAGTCTATCCGTCTCAGTATTCATGTGGAGTATAAACATGAGCTGAGTTCTAAGAAAATAGAGCAAGTAAGTAGTACCTGATTTTCCTGTTGTTGCTTTTGCTGTTAAGGAAAATTACAGGACAGCTAAAACCTTGGTTTAGTCACCAAATAATTGGATGTGAGTTCTTGGGATAAGATCTCAAGAGAACAAAGGCCTGCTGACTCCTTTTGCACAGACAGGTCTTTTGTTGCAGGAACTTGGAGAAGAGGGAATCTTTCAGCTGAAGACTGAGATGAATCAATGCTGAAGGTCCAGTAGAACAGTAGGGCTCCAGCGTAGGGTGGAAGTACCCCTGCACAAGATAAATCCATTGAGAGTAGCAAGAAGCTATTAAAGCTCCTGTTTAGACTATCAAAAAAAAAAAAAAAAAAAAAAGAAGAAGAAGAAAGAAGGAAGGAAATGGAAAAAAAAAAAGAGAAGAAATTGAGCTTTAATGCCATTTAATATACAGATTTGACAGTGGTGCTCTCACTCAGTTTCTGTGTTAGAAGACCATGGGTCATATAAGGCAGAGAAGTGTCCTGGGGTAGAGCTGGTGCTCCATATTGCAGAGGGGTTCCATTTAGCTGTCTGCACTGTGGGAACGAGAGAGAGGTAGACAGTGTATTTTAAACATTCATATTGAGAAGAAGTGCGTGCTGGGCTTGTTTGTTTGTTTGTTTTTCAACTTCGATGAAACCTCTTGTTTCAAAACCTTATCCGGATGACAGGAAAAGCACTGCCAGTACTTTCAGTGCAAAGTGATAGGCTTCTGCAGCGCATTATTATTTACTTTATGTGCTCATCTTCACAGCCTTACAAATGGCATTCATCTGCCATATATTGTTGCCAAAGGGGAGCTCTCCCTCCTCCTCGGCTTCAGCCAGAGCTGAAGATCTGGTAGAAAAACAAATGCGTAACGTTGAATGCAATGACAGCAACAGAATGAGAAGAAATCTTGACAATATATGAGCAACGTTAATAATAGTAACCAGTATTATGAAAATAGTCCTAGTGAAAATCAGCAGTAAGCTGAATATAGTGATAAACAATTTATAGAATCAGAGAATCATAGAATGGCTTGGGTTGGAAGGGACCTCAAGGATCGTGAATCTCCAACCCCCCCCGCCACAGGCAGGGCCACCAACCTCCACATTTAATACTAGACCAGGCTGCCCAGGGCACCATCCAATCTGGCCTTGAACACCCCCAGGGACGGGGCATCCACAGCCTCTCTGGGCAGCTGTTCCAGCACCTCACCACTCTCTCGGTAAAGAATTTCCCCC